>CM040121.1:38632740-39321102 GCA_022559845.1 Amorphophallus konjac | reverse complement strand
TGCTACACTAATCGAGATTTAACCGAATATTTTTAGTGTCTCGGAATAATGTATTTGCTATATCACAGCATACATATGTTCCAAGTCCTCCTGTGACGATTATGATACTCTCAAGCCAGATAACCGTCCGAATATTAAACGGTCTCCCGAATGTCCGACACGTTTCGAACGTCCGCTTCCCTAGACACATTTCAGCCGATTCAAGGGATATTCCCTCGTTGCCCCTTGGCACCAGAAATATTAATGACGCTCATGCAAGTCTTGTTTCGACCGCGGGGGGCCCACCGCAGTATGGTCGCAGCTTGCTCCTGCACCGGGCCAACAGATTTACTGATTTTTGACCGCTCCAACCGAGGCTCAACTGAACATTTTCCGCTCTTCCGAACAATAAATTTGCCGTACCTCGGCATACATGCGTTCCGGTTTTCCCACGACAACCGTGATTTTCTCGAGCCGGACATTCGTCCGAACATTAAATGGTCAGTACACGACCGACATGACCGCGAATGATTTTCTTCTCGCCCTCGCGTGCGGATTTCAATACCTCGTAATAGACCTTTCATGCAATTAATTTCTTGGTCATGAGGCCCTGAATCCCGGCGATTAATCAAGGGTGTTCCCTCGTATGGGGGATGTAAATGACACCATGACCTTTATGGCGCGGCGGGTTTTGGTCCCGACACGAACCACACAATCGTCTGACGAAGTCAGATCGAGCGCACCATGGGCTCTTCGGGGCCCGAATAAATCGTCACTTCGTGACTGGCACGCCCACACACATAATAAACCAATAAATAAATAAAACCATATCTTTTAAGTAAAAAGTGTGTCCACAGTAACGCGCTCGCACAGGTGCGTAACAGCCTCCTGACGGCCGCCCGACAGGCCGTCAGGCCAACCTCCAATGCCGATCAACGGAAATCAACTGAAGTGTAACGGTCGGGAACCATACCGTTACACACACTGTGATGCCCCTCCAAAGGGCCGTTACAGTTCTGTAACGCGTCCCCCATGGACCGTTACGGGTGTGACGGTTCCTGGAAGGACCGTCACACCGTCTGGGTTACGGACGGGTTATGTTTGAAAACGGGTTCCCTCCCGGGCGACAGGAATCACCGGGTAACGACGAAAACCTGTAAAACCTGTCAAACCACACGTCCTAAACAACATATTACCAACAAAAATAACCACATGCAATGCCCACAATGGATTATACATGAAGAATGAAGCTTAAACCCTGAACATGGAAAATAACCAATATGCATGCCACATTGGTCTAAACAAGAAACCAAGCTATAGGAAATGATCCTAACGAGATCGAGATTCCATCCCCCTACCTCGTTCAAGCCGAAACGGCCGATTAGGCCACATGCAAGGTAAGGGCACCACCGAGCCTTCTCGCTCCGTCTCGCTCCCACGAGCCACGAATCACGTCAAGGTGGGCGTCCACGCGCTCCACTCGACGCAAGGATTCCAACGGCGCGCTCCACGCCTCCAACCGACGTCGTCTCGCCCGAATTCCCTAAGAGAGGGGGAGAGGCGATCGAACAAGAGAGAGAGAGCGTGAGGGTGAGTGAGAGATCGACGAGGGGAGAGAGAGGGGGGTGAGGGATTAAAGGAAAAAAAATAAAGTTAATATATATAATATATTTATTATATATAAAAACCTTATTATTTCCATAAAATACTCAATCAAATCCAATTAAATCCGGAAAAATATCAAAAAAATTCCTAAAAATCCAGGAAAATAGTCGAAAATTCCAGAACGAGTTCTAGATCCGAACCAGCAAGGATCCATTAAGGAACGGGCCTCACAGTCCCTCCCTCCTAATAAAAATTTCTCCCACGAAATTTACAACAAAGGATAAGGAGGAAACTGAGAAAAGAATTATACCCCACTGGAATAAGAAAGGAAAAAGCTGACGCATCTCATCTTCACGTTCCCAAGTAGACTCATTACCAGAGTGACGCTGCCAAGCAACTCTCACCAGAGGGATAACCTTATTTCTCAACCGCTGCTCACGACGGTCTTCAATTCTAATAGGAAACTCTGGCGTAGACAAGTCAGCAGTCACTTCGGGCCAAACAGAGTCATCAAGGACATGGGATGCATCTGGCACATATTTCCTCAGCTGAGAGACGTGGAACACATCATGAATAGCTTGCATAGCCGCTGGTAGTTGCAATCGGTAAGCTACCTGACCCACAGTTTCAACAATAGGAAACGGGCCAACATAACGCGTACTAAGCTTCCCACGCTTCCCAAATCTGGAAACACCCTTCATCGGAGACACCTTGACAAAAACCATGTCTCCAGGCTCAAACTGTAGCGGACGTCTGCGCTGATCTGCATAGCTTTTATGTCGACTCTGAGCTATCAACAATCTCTGCCTGATCAGACGAACCACATCAGAACACTACTGCACCATGTCGGGTCCCGTCAAAAGTCTATCCCCAACATCAAACCAGTTCAGAGGAGTACGACAAGGATGACCATATAGTGCCTCATAAGGAGCCATGCCAATACTGGAATGAAAACTGTTATTATAAGCAAATTCAACAAGTGGCAAATGTTGACTCCATGAACCTTGCCAGTCAAGGCAACACGATCTCCGCATATCTTCCAGAGTCTGAATAGTCCTTTCCGACTGTCCATCTGACTGCGGGTGATACGCCGAACTAAAGGCTAACTCAGTGCCCAAAGCTTTCTAAAAATTGCGCCAGAAGCCGGAGGTAAATCGTGGATCACGATCTGACACAAGTGAAATAGGAATTCCATGCAGTGGCACTATCTTTTGCACATAAAGCTCGGCCAACCTCTGCACATTCCAAGCAACCATTATTGGCAACAATCTGATAGTCTTCGTTAATCTGTCAACAAGCAACCAGATACCATCAAAACCTTGAGAAGTCCGAGGCAAACCCACCACAAAATATGTAGTGACATGATCCGATTTCCACATTGGAATTTCTAACGGCTACAGCAAACCACCTGACTTTTGATGTTCTGCTTTTATCTGCTGACAAGTCAAGCATCGAGAAACAAAGGCAGCAACATCCCTCTTCATTCCTGGCCACCAAAACTGCTTTTTCAAATTCTGATACATCTTGGTGATACCGGGGTGAATCGCAAAACGGGATCCATGTGCTTGTTTCAGAATTGCATGCCTCAAATCATCGTCTACTGGAACATATAATCTGCCACGAAATCTGACAACTAGCTCATCATCAAACTCAACATCGTGCATCATTATCACTCGGGACAATTCTGAATCTGCCTGTTGAGCTTCCTTAATCTGTTGATATAGAGCAGAAGTCATAGACAAACTAGCACAAACTGATATCCTCGGATCGGCAGGAATCTCCACACTGAATGCCTTGCTCGGAAGCTGCTCCCATAATTTCCATTCATGAAGCAACAAATGACTGACTTGTACCTTCCTGCTCAGAGCATCAGCCACAACATTCATTTTACCCGGCTGATAGGAGAGTGTAAAGTCATAATCCTTCATGTATTCCATCCAACGACGCTGCTTGAGATTCAGATCTTTCTGGGAGAATATATATTGTAAACTCTGATGATCAGTAAAAATCTGAAACTTCTCACCATATAGATAATGTCTCCAGATCTTTAAAGTAAAAATAACCACAGCTAGCTCTAAATCATGCGTGGGATAATTTTCTTCATGATGTTTCAATTGTCGAGATGCATAAGTAATAACATGACCATGTTGCATCAGCACTGCACCCAAACCCACTCGAGAAACATCTGTACAGACAACAAATCCACCCGAGCCGGACGGTAAAATCAACACTGGAGAAGAAGTCAAGAGCTTTTTCAATTCAACAAAGCTATCCTCACACTGATCTGACCAGACAAACGGTACATCTTTACGAGTCAGTATAGTCATTGGGGCTGCAATCTTTGTAAAATCCTGGATGAATCTGCGATAATACCCAGCCAAACCTAAAAAGCTTCTTATCTCTGTCACAGTTCTCGGTCTCTGCCAATTCAGAACAGCTTCAATCTTTGCAGGGTCCACTGCTACTCCGTCACAAAAAATCACGTGGCCAAGAAAATGAATCTCCCGAAGCCAGAACTCACATTTACTGAACTTCGCATAAAGCTCGTGATCTCTCAGAATCTGCAGAACGATCCTCAAGTGCTGCACATGATCTTCGTCAGAAGCAGAATAAACCAGAATATCATCAACAAAGATCACCACGAACTGATCCAGATATGGACGGAAAATATGCTGCATTAGGTCCATAAAGGCTGCTGGAGCATTCGTCAAGCCAAACGGCATTACCAAAAATTCATAATGACCATATCGAGTACTGAAAGCTATCTTCTCCACATCAGATTCCCGGATTCGCAATTGAAAATAGCCAGACCGGAGGTCAATTTGTGAAAAGACGATAGCATACTGTAACTGGTCAAACAAATCATCAATCCTGGGAAGCGGATATTTATTCTTGATAGTCACCTGATTCAGCTGTCTGTAATCAATACAAAGCCTCAGGCTTCCATCTTTCTTCTTTACAAACAACACTGGAGCACTCCACGGAGAAAAACTGGGATAAATATAGCCTTTTTCTAGCAATTCAAGTAGCTGTGCTTGCAGTTCTTTAAGTTCAGCTGGAGCCATTCGGTACGGTGCCTTTGCTAACGGGGCTGTACCTGGAATCAGTTCAATCACCATTTCTATCTCTCGCTCTAGAGGCAAGCCTGGCAACTCGTCAGGAAACACATCAGGGAACTCACAGACAACAGGAATATCACTGACGTCATGTCGTGGTTTCTCAACAACAACCACAGAAGCTAAGAATCCCTGACAACCTGCACTAAGCAATCTACAGGCTCGAATAGCAGAAATAATCAAACGAGAAGAACGGGATCGAATACCTTGGAAATAAAATGCTGATTTTCCCTATGGTTGAAAATAGACCTTCTTTGATCTGCAGTCAACCACAGCTCCATATTGCTCAAACCAATCCATACCCAGAATGACGTCATAATCTGCCAGCTGCAACGCATACAATCTCACCGGCAACTGATGATTATTAATCATAACAGGAGATTCTTCCAAACACAGAGGTGTAATCATGAAATCTCCAGAAGGCAACTCCACAAACAGCTCACAAGTTATCTCTGATGTCGGCTCCTCAATGCATGCAATGAAATCCTCAGAGATAAAAGAGTGAGAAGCACCAGAATCAAATAAGACACGTGCTGAATGATCATAAAGCATAATCGTACCTTCAACCAGATGGGATGCAACTGCTTCAGCTCGAGTGATGTGAGAAACCTTGCCCTTTTGCTTCTTGGATGCGGCAGAAGACTGTTGGGAAGACGTTGAAGCTTGAGAATAAAATTGTTGCTGAGGTTGAGGTAAAGGAGGAGGTCTGAATTGCGACTGTTGGGATTGAGAAAACTGAGGGGCATGCACCAATTTTGGCCTCAGCGGGCAATCTCGAACCACGTGACCAGGCAGGTCACAACGAAAACAAACAACAGGAAGAGAACACGGCTGACCCTTATGGTGACCACCGCATCTCCTACAAATCCACGGCTGACTGACAGCAGAACTCTAACGACTCTGGGAAGAAGGCGTTGTTGGCTGCTGAACAGTATCTGCACCGGACGACGGCTGCTGGAAGAACTTCTTCTTCTTCTTGAATCTTTTGAACTTAGACTTGGAAGGGGAAGAAGCACTGCTAACCTCTAGCTGAACCGAGGGGACTCCTGCCACTGGCGGTCGGTAAGTCTGCTGAAACTGAACCGTCGGCTAAACCGACCCAGCTTGAGAATACCCTCCTGGTCTCGCCATCTCTAGCTCGAGTGCCACAGCTGCCTGGCACGCACCATCAAGATCAACAACACGACTCGCAATCAACGGTAATTTCAACTCTGGCCTCAACCCTCGCAAGAACTGCTGAGTCTTCGAAGCTTCATTAGCCAGCACATGGGGCGCATACTGACTCAATTCCATAAACTTGTTCCGATATTGAAGCACAGTCATATCACCCTGGAACAATTCCATGAACTGGTACATCTTCGCCATTTGCAAGCAGGCAGGAGTATAGGCACGCTCGAAGGCTGCTACAAACTCTGCCCAAGGGATCTGCCGAAGGGGCCTGGAATGAAAAGCAATCTGCCACTCGGCTTTCCACCATGTAATGGCTGTACCTTGGAGTTGAAACGCCACTAGCATCACCTTCTCATCCTCAGCGCACTCCATAGACAGGAACACGCGCTCAATCGCGTCCAGCCACTGCCTCGCTACCTATGGATCAGGCTGTCCGTCGAAAGCAGGCAGATTGAATAGAAGAAATTCTTTCAAAGCTTTGCCTCGACTACCAGGCACTTCAACCTGAGGAGCAACGACTGGCGCTGGAGGAGGAACTACAAGAACAGCAGGGCCTGCAGGAGGCGGAGCAGAACCACTCTCTTCCCTGAGCGCATCTCTAGGAACTCGAGGAACTCGAGGAGGTCTTCCTCGACGAGGCGACATAATTGCAACTGCCGAACTCATAAAACAACAACAGGAAATCCATCAATCACACGGAAAACATCCTATGCCAGCAATAGACAACAATAGGACTAGCTCTAGACAAGTGCAAATTCCAATTCCTTATACAAATCCTCAACTCCGCTCTGATACCAACTGTGACGACCCAGAGCGTCGGATACCGATATACCCATAACATCGATGCACCGATACCAGGAACTGGAGAAGCTACCCAGGAGGCTGATGAGGCCCCTCAAGGGTTACTGAAGTTTGTCGAGGGGATGCATAACGAATTGCAATCACAAGCGCGCATATTAGAATTAAACAATGAAATTTAACAAGAGTGCGGAAGCAATTTAAAATAAATAAGTGCTAAATATATAAACTAGTCCAGAGGCACAGAAGTGCTAGTCCAAAAGTATAACTACACGGGGCATACCCCGGTAAAAGTACACCACAAAGCCAAAAAGGCGATCCGTCTACTGCTGGCTGCTAAGAGCAGTCTCCGAGTACACGGGAAACTCCGGGAGACGACGGGCGCGGCTCACCTGAAAGGAGAAGGGTGAGTCACAGCCAGACTCAGTAGGGGTCACGCGGATCCCTACCTCGCACTAAACAAGCAATCATGCGAAAATAAGGCAATTAGAGCATGCATTTAATCAAATGAACAGGCAATGGCATGATAAGACTGAAAGCTGCAAATCTAACTAAACTGATGTAACAGCTAATACATGCCAATAACAAATAAGTCTAAACGACAGAAACTAAATCTACCAGTAGAATATGCCTCAACCAATCCAAGCAGCAGGGAACAAGACAACCACTGGGAACAGAAACCAGATGCGTCCACTGACGGCTTACACTGCCTCTCAAGCACTCGCAGTCGGTAACACGACAAGCTAAGCGCGTAATCAGTACCAAACCAAGTGACCAGTCAGAGTGACACCCGTCAGTGTCAGTCCACAGCCTCCGACCACGTGTGCACACACTGACTCTCGCCTGAGCTAGGCCGTCTAGCTAGTTTTCTCCCTCGGTAGGACGCTACCATTGGTGGGGAGCCCACGGTACTAGCTTAAAAATCGTGTAATGGGAACACCCCTCCGCTATCCCCAAGCGGGTCGGCACACAAAGACCTCAGGGCTACAACAGTGGTTCTATTGCAAGGAAAGTAAAGCTACTCTATTGGGATTTAAAAACATGCCATTATAATATAAAATATCTCATACATGGCATATAAACATTATTGAACGCATTAAAGAATGAATAGGCAGCTTTTGAAAACTAACAGGCATGTGGCGGTCTGCTGCCACCGCGTCAGGGAGTGTGACGGTCGGGGAAGGGCGCGTTACATCGGCTGTGATGCGTCCGCCCCTGGCCGTTACAGCCACCCGAAGCTCCTATTCAAACCGATCGAACGGGGTGTAACGCGCTTACGGGGGCGCGTTACGCCGCCCTGACGGCCGACCGACAGGCCGTCAGGCCCACCCGAGACTAACATTAACACTAACCGTTTTTAATCGTTCAAAACACGGTGCAACGCGCTCGCACAGGCGCGTTACAGCCTCCTGACGACCGCCCGACAGGCCGTCAGGCCAACCTCCAATGCCGGTCAACGGAAATCAACTGAAGTGTAACGGTCGGGAACCTGACCATTACACACACTGTGACGCCCCTCCAAAGGGCCGTTACAGTTCTGTAACGCGTCCCCCATGGACCGTTACGGGTGTGACGGTTCCTGGAAGGACCGTCACACCGTCTGGGTTACGGACGGGTTATGTTTGAAAACGGGTTCCCTCCCGGGCGACAAGAATCGCCGGGTAACGACGAAAACCTGTAAAACCTGTCAAACCACACGTCCTAAACAACATAATACCAACAAAAATAACCACATGCAATGCCCACAATGGATTATACATGAAGAACGAAGCTTAAACCCTAAACATGGAAAATAACCAATATGCATGCCACATGGGTCTAAACAAGAAACCAAGCTATAGGAAATGATCCTAATGAGATCGAGATTCCATCCCCCTACCTCGTTCAAGCCGAAACGGCCGATTAGGCCACATGCAAGGTAAGGGCACCACCGAGCCTTCTCGCTCCGTCTCGCTCCCACGAGCCACGAATCACGTCAAGGTGGGCGTCCACGCGCTCCACTCGACGCAAGGATTCCAACGGCGCGCTCCACGCCTCCAACCGACGTCGTCTCGCCCGAATTCCCTAGGAGAGGGGGAGAGGCGATCGGACAAGAGAGAGAGAGCGTGAGGGTGAGTGAGAGATCGACGAGGGGAGAGAGAGGGGGGTGAGGGATTAAAGGAAAAAAATAAAGTTAATATATTTATTATATTTATTATATATAAAAACCTTATTATTTCCATAAAATACTCAATCAAATCTAATTAAATCCAGAAAAATACCAGAAAAATTCCTAAAAATCCAAGAAAATAGCCAGAAATTCCAGAACGAGTTATAGATCCGAACCACCAAGGATCCATTAAGGCACGGGCCTCACAGGTCAAGTCTTACATCCCCGTATTTTCGTCTCCCCCATTAACCCTTCACGATGCAGTTTCCATGGGGTCTTACAGCACTCTGTTCTGAGAAAATTTGAATCGGCGTGCTTGAAACAAGTGATCCGGTGCAACTACGGCATGAAGTTTGAGGCGCCGTTAACCCCTCCTATTCCCCCTCTGTAGTCCATCAGAGGGAGGGAAAAGTCGACAGAAATCTCGGCCTTGAAGCCCATATATTTCTTTCCTTTCATGGCCCCTTATAGCTTGATTTATAAAGGGAAATACGTACGGTACTCTATTTTCTTCCAAAGTGATCCGGCGCACCCTTCATTAGGTGATCCGGCACACACATGCATGTGATCCGGCACACCCATCCCAATTGAACCGGCAGAAGGCTTGCAACCCCTTTTACTCTTTGTTTATTGTTGGCACTATTCACAAAACGCGCTAATCATCTTTGCTGGACCGCTATTTGTCCTCGTATCGTTGTCCCGTCTGTCCCAGGGCTAAAGCCGATGGTCTTCGACACCCTGACATGAGGATGGGCCATTCTGGGTGTCAGATGACCAGAGATTGGCGAAAAAGTGAGCATTTGTGAATAGTAACTTTAAAGTATTAACTTTAAGCCCAAGAAGAAGTAACACTGGTTTTTTTCTTAATCTGATGCTCCTGTAGCCCGTCAAAGTATCCGGGCAATTCTGATCCCCTAGTTGGTTGGGCCTCGGGGACACGTCGCCGAGATGATTCCGGATGTCGCTGCTCACGCACATTCGGCGGTTTAAGGGACCGTCCCGGACTCCCGTGGACGAGCACCCGCTTCACACCTCCTCGAACACCCAGGTCTAGTGGAGTTGCTGCCGAAATTTCACAAAGACTTTACGCCAATAAATAAAAGGAATAAACAAAAGAAAATAATAATATTAATAATAAATTAAAAATGATGACATAACAAAATAATTCATAAAAAGAAAATACACAACAATAAAAAATAAAATAACAAAAAAGGGAATGAGTAAATGAATAAAATAAAAGTAAACTTATGCATTTATGCTTAAGGGATCCAAATGAAAAAAATAAAAAAAATATTTGTGATCAAAAGAAAAGAAAAGAAAAGAGAGAAGAGAGAAAAAAAAGATGAATGTATTAAAAATAATAATTAAAAAAATGTGACGCTGATCTGACGTGGGGTGCGCCGAATCATGGCACCTCATGGGATGCCATGATCCGACACTCCCCACCTTTTCTTTTAAAAAAAAAGACTCAGCGTGGGTGTGCGTCGGATCATGGCACCCATGGGGTGCTATGATCCAGCACACCCCTCCCCTTCTTTAAAAAAAAAAAGGGAGCCTGACCTGGCATGGGTGTGCGCAAGATCATGGCACCCATGAGGTGCCATGATCCGGCACACCCCGCCTTCTTTATCTAAAAAAAAAAGAAAGCATGATCCGACGTGGGGTGCCACATCATGGCACCCCATGGCCATGATACGGCACCCCATCCCCGTTCTCCTTTATAAAAAATAAAAAAATAAATAAAAATAAAAAACACAAAACACGAATGAATCGGCGCATGCACGGTTCACCCTTTACGTTTAACCCTTTTTATTTATTTATTTTGAGCACTATTCATCTTTTGCACTAATGGCTTTGTCGAGTGTGCGTTTGATCTCGTATCGCCGTCCCGTTCATTCCATGGGGTAGAGCCGGTGATCCCCCACGTCTTATCCTAAGGATAAATTATCAGGACTGACGGACGGTCGGATATCGGCGAAAAAGTGAGCATTAATGAATAGAAACCTTAACTATTCATTTTTGGCCCATTAAGGGCTAAATTCTGTTATTTTCGCCGCCATTATGATTCTACGATCCGGAACGAGTTCTTTTCACCGCTCACGTGGCCCTCGACCACCGGGCTTCACTCCGTGTCGTACTGCCCCGGTCGGAACCCCTAGTCAGCCCCTTTTGCGGCCGTTTAGTCTAATCGGGTCCATTGAATCATGAATAAAATGAGTACAAACAAGGCCTATCGCGAGCACGATTTTGGCCCGTGGGTTTGCCCTGCTATGGCCATGACCTAATCTCACTTCGGGGCCAATAACCCTTCGAGTCGGACCCACTCTTGCTAGATTTTGTCCCCTTTCTTAATATTAAATTATGCTGGATCATAGGCGAACATATGTCCCAAAGATTACCCATGGCGTTGCTACGTTGCTAGCATAAATCAATCCCGAATTTGTGCCCAAAGGAGTTTTCCACGAAGCTTTTAAACTCAGTCTCCATGACCCGAGACTACACCGCTCCGCCTTTGGACCCACATGCGTGTGCCACGGTGTCAATGGTGAGTCGAAAGATTCACGCAGACCTAATCAAAAAGTCCCTCGAATGATTTGAACCTCCTAGTAAGCTAGTTCTTGGGCGTGCTATATTCGATATGGGCTTGGGTGCTACCATTTCATGCGCACCTAGACGATTAAGGGACCGTCTCATATTTTTGTAGACGAGCATCCACTACATCCCCCCCCCTCCGATATACTTCAAGATGGGGGGAATGTTGTCGAAATTTTGATTATTCATCGCTTAAGTGGCAACACGAATAAAGGGGATATAAATGATGCCTATTATAGGTCAAATTCGGACCTTCGGGATTGTCCCGCCATAGCCGGAATCTGATCTTGCCCGAGGTCGACAACCTTCCGGAGCTCTGTCCCGCTTTCTCGCAACCAAACATTAAATTATGCCGTCTCTCCGGCAAACATTTCTTCAAAGGATGATTCACGACTTTGTCGTGCTTTCGACTCGCAATGATCTCTGAATAATAAAAATAAATAATAATAATAACAATAATAAAATAAATACTGAATAAATGAATCGGTCTGAGCATCCTTGTCATCGGCATAGGATGTCTTGCCGCACTTAATTTTCAGATATTTCCTTTCTTTTAATAAATTCAAATTTAGGCTACAGGGCCCGTCGTTCTGGTGACTAATCAAGAGTTTTCTCCCCTACATGAAGATGTAATTAACGTCGTGACCTTTATGACACGGCGGATTTCGGTCCCGACCTACTACCCATTATCGTCTGACTAGTCAGACAGCGCGCACTAGCGGCTCCAGGCCACCTCGGTGTTTGGAGTCCGAATAAACTGTCGCATTGTGACTAGCACGCCTGCGCACTAATAAACGAATCAGATAAACAAATAAATAAAATAAATAAATATATAGATATAAAAAAGTGCGCCCACATCACTACAAGAAAAAAAGGGATTGGTGATGGAAAAAATCTGTCTCTAATCCATCTCTGGTCTACGACCGATTAGAGAGGGATTTTTATTGTAGTGACTACATTTAATACGTTTGGTTTAGAGTTTCCTTATATGAGTTAGATGATTTTTAGCAAGTTTCCAAGTTCACTCAATAAAGGTAGGATTCTAGTTTCAGTTTGATTTGAATCACGTGCCAACTAGGATTTCACACTCTCACCACCTTTAGGCCAACTAACTTTTGAAATTTCAATGGTATAACCAACCTAGTGATCTAAGAGAAAATCTTTTTATTTCAGAGACTTACGGAGGTCTTAGTGGAGGAGATTCAAGTCCGACGAGAGTAATTCTCGAACATAGAGTCCTTCCTTCACTAAGAGGAGGTGATCTCTCCTAAAAAGTAAATTTTCTGTCGCAAATTCGTCTCTAATCCGCGACAGATTAAAGAGGAATTTGTATTTCCGTTGCTAATTAGGGACAAATTAGCGGCAAAATTTATATTAGTCGCTGATAATTACTAGCTAATTTAAGTCGATCACTAATCGACCGTGAATCCGTCGTTAAAATCTTTAGCGACATATTAGAGAGAGATTAGAGATAAAAAAAATTCATCGCTAATCCTATTTTTTCTTGCAGTGAGTGTAGGGCCAATTGTTAAATAAAATATGTTGAAAAGGTTATTGACACACACCTTGTTGCTATTGTTAAAAACTCCTTTTGATGCAAAGGATAGGTAGATGATGTGATAAATGTAAAGAGTTGTGCAAGAGTTACACTGAAAAGAATTTTCATTGGACAAATAATCTAGAAAAGAGAGGGAGATGTTGCCGGTAACTAAGGGAAAATCAAAGAACTAGAACTACTTAAAAGAGAGACAAAGTTAAGAAAGGCTTCTTGTGATGATCAAAAGGGACTTCTCCGTGGACTCCAAGAGGGCTCCAAGAAGAAATTTACACTCCACGATCTCTTCAAGATTCTCCAAAGCTTGTAACCTTTTTTTCAACTTGTCTAACCTTTTTAACACCTCCAATATTTTTTTAAAGCTCAAGAGGGGATCTATTTATAGAGAAATTAAATTTGCACTTAAAATCATGAAAAAATAGGAACTTAGATTCTAAACTCATTAAAATGAAAAATACTTTCAAAACTCTTCCTTATACATTAGGAAAATTTAGAATCCATGTTCTTCGAGCACATGAATCCCAAATCAAGGCAATTTGAACAAATGGGCACGGAATTAGGTTTTTGGGCTACTCAGAAAAATCGTGTCAGTTGAACTGGATGTCAATTGAATCGTATCTCTAGAGAACGACGTGAATCATAAAAATTAATTAAGAAAATTTGAGTCGATAAATTTTTAAAAATCTTAATGGGGTCTCGAGAACATGACATGAATTGAAGAGATAAATTAAGGGAAGCGCATGATTAGAAAGATGAATAGTGTATTCTCCTACCGACGCAATTTAGATAAATGCGTAATTAAATAGAATTCGAACTATTAGGGAGCTGAATCACGTCGAAGGGAGCTGACACGTTTTAAGAAGATGAATCGCGTCGAAGAGAATGGACGTGCTTCGGGAAAATAAATCTCGTCCAAGAAAATTGACGAGTTTCAACAAATTAAAACACGATGCCCTCAGTTACTCAATCCTTCACATGGAAAACCGCAAACAAGAAATAAATCCCACCAAACAGACAATAAACGGAGGGAAAACCATGTCCCTGTCATACCTCAATCTCGAACTCCACTGCCCTGAAGGGCCATCACGTCGGTTGCCTAGCTACCTCGTTCTCTTGTGGGATCATCCTCGTTGGCCTCCTCATGGTGAGCCCCACCACCACCGAGCTCCATGGACAATCACCGACCTCTTCACCTCACTGCCAGCCTCTATATATTGCACCACCTTCGATGTTGGTGCGGTCCAGCCCATTAGTGGGCCTGGCACCGGTTAAAGGGGTGGGGTGCATTATATGCCCCCCCCACCATCTCATATCCACACACACACCCGAGACCTAATCAACACACAGGGAAACACACAGGGAAACAAAAACAGTGAAAACAAGAAACGGCAGTAGCTGCGGCTGTTGCTTCCTCCTGAGGCGGCGTTCTTGCGGGAAAGAGAGAAAGGAAAGAGAAAGAGGAAGAGGAAGGGAAGAGGAAGAAGAAAAGTGAGAGAAAGAGGTTAGCCCGGTGAACTCGGGTATTTTGTTCTCTCACTTTGGGGATTTATCCCCGTTGAGGTATTCTCACATCCCTCCATTCTCTTATGTGTATACCTCAAGATTTGGGCAAATCTTGAGAGAAGAAAAATCGTGTATTGCTATTTCTACATAGTGGATCACTGTCGGTTTGCCCCGTTGTTTTTCCCTCTCCATGTCGAGGGAGGGTTTTCAACGTTAAAAATCCGGTGCATTTTGTGTGTGATTGTTCTTGTGTTGGTTTGGTATTTTTCAACTCGGATACGTACGTGTGTGGATGATATAGAGATTATTGTGGTTGCACAGATCCGCCGAAGGTGTGCGGATAGAATATATTTCCGTGTTGATTTCTCCGACTACACATATATTTGTGCCTAGTATATTTCTTGCAGCTCCCCAACAAGTGGTATCAGAGCGGAATTTAATTACAGACATTATTATTGTGAGTCGGAATGTCAGACAGTGTAGCGTCTAGCACCATGATAAAATTGAATAATACAAATTAGATTATTTGAAAGCCAAAAATGGAAGACATTCTATATTGCAAGGATTTGTATGATCCGATTGAAGGTAATGGAGCCAAACCGGAGGGTATGTCCGCTAAAGATTGGGAAAAATTAAATCGAAAGACCATTGGCACAGTCAGACAATGGGTAGATGACAGTGTATTTCACCATGTTTCGAGTGAAACCAGTGCACAAGCATTGTGGAAAAAATTAGAATCCTTGTATGAGCAGAAGACCGCAGGTAACAAGGCTTTTATTATTTGAAAGCTTGTTAATTTGAAATTCAAAGAAGGTAACAATGTTGCAGAGCATTTGAATGAGTTCCAGAGTTTGGTGAATCAGTTGGCTACAATGAAAATGACTTTAGAAGATGAACTCCAGGCTTTGTTGCTTTTGGGATCCTTGCCAGACAGTTGGGAAACCTTGGTTGTGTCAGTTAGTAATTCTGCTCCTAATGGTGTGTTGTCTATGAGTTTAGTTACTGCTAGCTTGTTTAATGAAGAAACAAGAAGAAAATTAGCTGGATCAGATAATGCACATGCTCTTGTCACAGAGAACAGGGGGAGGAGTAGATCAAAGTATAATGATCAGTCAAGGGGTCAAAGCAAGTCCAGAGGCAGGTCAAAGTCCAAGAGTAGAGCATGCTTTCATTGTGGAAAAGAATGTCACCTAAAGAGGAACTGCAGGGTATAGAAGAGAGAGATGAAAGAGAAGAAGGATAAAAATCAGATGAAGACAGAGGATGATCAAAACAACGCAGCTACATTGTTAGAGGGTGATAATGTCATTCTCACAATAGAGGGAGACACTTGTTTGCATTTCACAGGCCATGATTCAGAGTGGATAGTGGACACTGGTGCTTCCTATCTGTTGAGTTATTATTTTGATGAATGTTGTGTTTGTTAAGCTATGGTTTTGATGATAACTAAACTTAATGTGTGCTTTAATGATGATAACTAAACCTGTGGTTGATTACACATGTTCTTGATGATTATGTTCATTCATCTTGTTGCTTATGTTGGGTTTGAAAGAGGCAAGAGGTTTCATAACCTCTTTAATGTGAACAAGCATGGTATTAACTCTGACTATTTTGCTTGCAGGATTAAAATCACGGCAGTCACTCGGTGAACCTACGTGTGTATAAGCACATTGCTGTTCTACAATCCAAAAAAGGTGGTATATGTCATTTACTATCAAGAACCGTTGGTGAGACTCTTACCTTGTGTATCTCATATATACACCTCATTCATGCTCATTAAAGATGAAACCCTTCTGGCCATCGTGCGCCCTCGCCCGGGGATCGACCTGCCCGGTCAGGTCGCGGGGGTCAAGGGGGCAGTGCCCCTTGCGGGGGTTTCAGGGGGCGGAGGCCCCGGAACAAAAATTTTGATAAATGCTCAAATGGTTTGCATGAACTTCAAGCATTTATCATATGGATGTTTAAGTTATAATTCTAATCAACTATCCATGTGTTTGCAGGTTAAAGACTTCGTTGACACCTTCAAGACTATCAAAGTCGATGCCACATATGAGAATGGGCTGCTAAAGGAGATAAGCGGTTGAGCTAACGGCTTAACAGATTGAACCAGGACTCCCGGGGGGTCTGCCCAGCTGGCGGTCGACCGCCAGCTCAGGGGCGGTCGACCGCCCCTGCCAGGAACCCACTGCCTGCAGCTCTCTCAGTGGCGGTCGACCGCCAGCCCAGTAGCGGTCGACCGGAATTCCCAGGGATCACCCGTTCGCAGGTTTTTCAGTAGCGGTCGACCGCCAGAAGCTGCAGGTCGACCGCCAGCCCCGAGCTGCCCACAATTGTTGACTTTTTCCATTTCGAAAAGAGCCCTTCTCCTTGTAATTCTTTAATCCTAATGACACCAAATCACCCACAAAATGTGGATCTGGTCTGGGGGATGTCCATAGACCATTCAAGGGCTATATAACATCTCATTTGGAGACATAACCCCAATCATCCAAGAGATCCAAGGGGAGGCTATCCAAGGAGGAGGAAGAGGGTACTGTAGCTCCGTGAACAGTACCTCGTGTAGCAACAATCTTCATCCAACTTCAAGCCATTCAAGGTAGATCTGAAGTCAACATCCTCCAGGGAAAAGAAGCAAGCAAGGAAGCAAGGATTAAAAGGAAGATTGCTCAAAGAAGAAAGAAGAAGAAGCAAGCAAGCAAGCAAGTAGGCCATCCAAGGGGATTCAAGTGGAGATCAAAAGGAGGTGTTCAAGTGAAGATTGAAGATATGTTCAAGATCCGTAACATGCATTCAAGGGGAACCCAAAACAGGAGTCTTCTAAACTAAGCCTCATCATATTTATGTTTTTGGGTATTATATTTATGTTCATCATGAACTGAAGAATCTGTGTGTGTGTGGATCGTGTTGGATCCGTGGTCGTGTGTGTGTGTTATTTTCCATTCGTGTGTGCGTAGATCTTCCTAGATCTACGTGTGTGTGTGTGTGTGTGGATCTCTTATATCCAGTTGTTTTAGTGTGTGGTTTGCTGCACTTGTCGCAGCATGTGTGTGTGGTAGTGATCCGGTTGTCGGATCGTGTTGGAGTTCATCTCCGTGTGTGTGTGTGTTGGAGCTTATCTCCGTGTGTAGTTTGGGGCGCGTCCCCGTGTGTGTGTGCAGGTGTCGTCCTGCATGTGTGGCTAGAGCGTCGTCTCCGTTTGGGGATTTATCCCCGAGTGAAGCCTCACCGAGTTTGGTGAGGGGTGGACATAGGATTGCCGTCGTGCATCCGAACCACCTTAAAAACCGCTGTGCATTGTGCTTGTATTGTGTGGTTTGCTCCATTTCCTCTTTCTCCATTCTACATAAACGTTAGTTTAAATTGTTGTTCTGGTTTTATCTTCGTCTATCCTGCTTAATCTATATCTTATCATATAAAGTTTGTTAAATCTAATTTGTGTTCATATAGCTTTGAATCTCCTAAATAGCTTTGTATCACATATTTTATAAAAGGCCAAAAGTTTTCCTAAAATTGGTAATCACCCAATTCACCCCCCTCTTGGGTGTCATTGATCGCGGGACTTCACTATCATGCAACTTCTAAAAGGGAGCTCTTTACATCTTACAAGGCAGGAGATCTTGGAAATGTGAAGATGGGTAACACTAGCTACTCAAAGGTTGTTGGCATTGGTGATGTGTGTTTACAAACAAATGCAGGGTATGCACTAACTTTGAAGGATGTGCGGCATGTTCCTGATTTGCGTCTCAATCTTCTCTCCGGTATTGCTCTAGATAAGCAAGGTTTTGAGCACAGATTCAGTCAAGGAAAATGGAAATTGACTACAGGCTCATTGATTGTTGCCAAGGGAAATGCTTGTTGTGGTCTTTACAAGACTCATGCAAAAGTGTGCAAAGATGTGTTGAATGTTGTCCAAGGTGATTCTTCTCCATATTTATGGCATAGAAGGCTTGGACATATGAGTGAGAAAGGACTTCAACTTTTAGCGAGGAAGTCTTACATTCCCTCCATGAAAGGTATGACTCGTAGTCCTTGTGATTATTGTTTACTTGGAAAGCATCATAGAATTTCTTTTCGTTCTTCATCACAACGAAAAAGTTGCATTTTAGATTTGATTTATTCTGATGTTTGTGGTCCCTTTGAGGTGGAGTCCATGGGTGGAAATTGGTACTTTGTCACTTTCATTGATGATGCATCTAGAAAGGTGTGGGTCTATTTGCTGAGGACAAAAGATCAAGTGTTTCAGTCATTTCAAAATTTTCATGCTATGGTGGAAAGAGAGACAAGCAAAAAGTTGAAATGTCTCCGCACAGATAATAGAGGAGAGTACATCTCTAAAGAATTTACAGATTATTGTGCAGCTCATGGCATAAGATATGAAAGTACTGAACCAGGCACCCCACAGCATAATGGTGTAGCAGAAAGAATGAACAGAACCATTGTGGAAAAGGTAAGATGTATGTTGAGGATGGCAAAGCTACCAAAGAGCTTCTTGGCTGAAGCTGTTCGCACTGCTTGCTATTTGATAAATAGATCTCCTTCTGTTCCTTTGGATTTTGAAATTCCAATGAAGATTTGGTCAGGGAAGGAGGTATCCTACAATCACTTGAAAGTGTTTGGATGCAAGGCATTTGTGCATGTCCCCAAGGACCAAAGGCGGAAACTTGATGACAAAGCCATTCCTTGTATTTTCTTAGGCTATGGAAATGAAGAGTTTGGCTTCAGGTTATGGGATCCAGAAAAGAAGACAGTGGTCAGACAGAGAGATGTGATCTTTTATGAAGATCAGAATATTGAAGACATCAAAGAAACAAAGTTGAAAGGTCAATCTTCCTACAGTGCTCCAGATCTCGCACCCATTCCTTCTCCAGTGCAAGAGATTACAGATGGAGAAGAAATGCAAGGTGAAGATGACAGTGATGAAATGCCAGAATTAGGTGACAGTGATGCTGAGCCAGAGCAGGAGGTTTCTGAGCAGGGGGAGCATCAAGAGTTAGAGATCAGGAGGTCTTCCAGAGTGCTACAGCCATCATCAAAATATCCTCCCTCTCAGTATATGCTGCTTACTGAGGAGGGGGAGCCAGAGAGCTTTGAGGAGGTGCAATCTCATAAAGACAAAGATAAGTGGTTCAAAGCCATGCAGAGCGAGATGAATTCACTTAAGCTGAATAATACTTATGAGTTGGTGGACCTTCCTAAAGGCAGAAAAGCATTGAAGAACAAGTGGGTTTTCAAGATGAAAAAGGATGGCAATGCAGAGTACTTAAAGTATAAAGCTAGATTGGTAGTGAAAGGTTTTGCACAAAAATAGGGAATTGATTTTGATGAAATATTTTCTCCTGTTGTGAAGATGACTTCTATCAGGGTGGTTCTAGGCTTGGTTGCAAGTTTAGACTTGGAGCTTGAGCAGATGGACGTGAAGACTGCCTTCCTTCATGGTGATTTGAAGGAAGAGATCTATATGGTACAACCAGAAGGTTTTGAAGTGAAAGGTAAGAAACACATGGTATGCAGGTTGAAGAAAAGCTTGTATGGATTAAAGCAGGCACCTAGACAGTGGTACAAGAAATTTGACTCATTTATGGTGAGCCATAGGTACCAGAGGACAGCTGCAGATGCATGTGTTTACTTTAGAAAATTATCAGATGTGAGCTTCATTATCCTTTTACTTTATGTTGATGATATGTTGATTGTTGGTCAAGATACTCAAGAGATTGATAAATTGAAAGCAGATTTGTCAAACTCTTTTGATATGAAAGACTTGGGACCAGCATGCAGAATATTGGGCATGGATATCTTTCGTGACAGGAAAATCAAGAAATTGTGGTTGTCACAGAGAAATTATATTGAACGGGTGCTTGACAGGTTCAATATGAAGAATGCCAAGTCTTTGAGTACTCCATTAGCAGCTCATTTCAAGCTCAGCAAGAAGTCATGTCCCTCTTCTAAGGAAGATATGGAAGAGATGGAGAGCATTCCTTACTCCTCAGCAGTTGGGAGTTTGATGTATGCAATGGTCTGTACTATGCCTGACATTGCACATGCAGTTGATGTAGTGAGCAGATTCCTTTCTAATCCAGAGAAAGAGCGCTGGGATGCAGTGAAGTGGATCTTCAGATACTTGAGAGGTAGCTCTAGAATGTGTTTGACATTTGGGAGTTCAGAACCAGTTCTAGAAGGCTTTACAGATGCTGATATGGCAGGTGATCTTGATCACAGAAAATCAACCTCAGGGTGCTTATTTACTTTTGCAGGGGGAGCTGTGTCCTGGCAATCTAAATTGTAAAAATGTGTTGCTTTATCTACTACTGAGGCAGAGTATATTGCAGCAACTGAAGCAGGGAAAGAAATACTTTGGCTGAAAAGATTTTTACAGGAATTGGGTTTGAAGCAAGAAGAGTATGTGATTTTTTGTGACAGTCAGAGTGCTATGGACTTGAGCAAAAACTCCACGTATCACTCCCGTACAAAGCACATTGATGTGAGATACCATTGGTTGCGAGATGCTATAGAGCAACAACAGATGAAGCTGAAGAAGATCCATACAGACCAAAATCCTTCTGATATGATGACAAAGGCGGTTCCTAGAGAGAAGCTAGAGTTGTGTCGGCGGCTGACCGGCATGGACTCCCGGTGAGGAGTCATTTTAGTGTTACCTCCCACCATGGGCTGGAGGGGGAGATTGTTGGTGCGGTCCAGCCCATTAGTGGACCTGGCACCGGTTAAAGGGGTGGGGTGCATTATATGCCCCCCCCCCCCCCCACCATCTCATATCCACACACACACCCGAGACCTAATCAACACACAGGGAAACACACAGGGAAACAAAAACAGGGAAAACAAGAAACGGCAGTAGCTGCGGCTGTTGCTTCCTCCTGCGGCGGCGTTCTTGCGGGAAAGAGAGAAAGGAAAGAGAAAGAGGAAGAGGAAGGGAAGAGGAAGAAGAAAAGTGAGAGAAAGAGGTTAGCCCGGTGAACTCGGGTATTTTGTTCTCTCACTTTGGGGATTTATCCCCGTTGAGGTATTCTCACGTCCCTCCATTCTCTTATGTGTATACCTCAAGATTTGGGCAAATCTTGAGAGAAGAAAAACCGTGTATTGCTCTTTCTACATAGTGGATCACTGTCGGTTTGTCCCGTGATTTTTACCTCTCCATGTCGAGGGAGGGTTTTCCACGTTAAAAATCCGGTGCATTTTGTGTGTGATTGTTCTTGTGTTGGTTTGGTATTTTTCAACTCGGATACGTACGTGTGTGGATGATATAGAGATTATTGTGGTTGCACAGATCCGCCGAAGGTGTGCGGATAGAATATATTTCCGTGTTGATTTCTCCGATTACACATATATTTGTGCCTAGTATATTTCTTGCAGCTCCCCAACATTCGATCCCTCTCACCCAATTGGCCACCGCCATGCAGCATTGGCTGCCCCTGCATGTTATCACAAGAGAGAAGAAAAGCAAAGAGGGAGTGGGGTTAGGCCAAATAAGGAAACAAAGAAGCATAGAAAGGGTTTTGCCCTTCACCCTAACGGAAACGCGACACACATCTCTACCGTGATTCCACCCCCCCACTACACGCAAATGCGCCTAATGCCACTTAAGTTTAAAGTTCTCATGGTTTTTATCCATCTTTGAAACAATTTCTCACGTGAATAACATGAACCCTACTTTTAAGTGTTAAAATCTCTTCGTTAATCTCTCGTCAAAGAAGTCCGCATGTATATATCGGCGGCGATGGAGCGTGACCGATAAGTGATGCTACTTAATTTGCTGTAGTAAAGAATTGGCTTGTGGCTCACATGATATATTACTTGTTTGGGAAACGCTTATTACTCATCTCGGATGATTATCAACCTAATCGTCCGGGACGGGGGATAATCGTCCTAGACGGGATTAATCCACATGGGATGAGTGCATTTTGCGTTCATTCGTGTGAGTCAATCTTGTCCCGGACGGATATCTAACACCACTCTACTTGTTCTGTTAGTCGGGAAGTTTCAAATTTTTTTATTCTTAAAGGTCCTCTTTGATTGGAGAATAGGTTAAGGGAAATATCATAACCAAGGTTAGGGTGTATCAAAAAATAAATAATATTACTTTGATTATATCTGGATTAGTTTATTCCACCTTTTTGCTAGAATATACTTAACCCACCTTTTTAGTCCTTAACCCACTTTTTTATCGGAATACCTTGTACGTATAACTAAATCAGTTAGGATAAATAAGGATAGGGTACCTCACCTTATTCTCCAATCAACGAGGGCCAAAGAGATGTCTGCCTTACATGGGAAAGTGGATCCTGCCGTACAAGTACTATACTCTCTTTACTGCAACCAATGGGAAGCTATCTTACTCCACCTAATTTTCTGTCTAACACTAGTCTACCTAAACTTATTAATTAACATGCACTAGCTTGAATCTTCCCTAAGCGCAGAAATCCGAACAATATTTTTGGGTTTCTATTCTTCTTAATTTGATATTTGAAGGCATCCTGGTTCCTCGAGACAATTCTCAAGGAACGAAGCTAAAGATTTCTAGATTAATTAAGTAGTGAGTTTCGTTCAGCTACGAACATTAGTTTCCTCTGTCGTATGTCAGTTCACCTGCACCTTATACGTTCACCCTATGCACCGTAGAAGATTCTCGTAGCCATCAGATCATATCTTGTCATCAAATTTTGCAGGAAAGTGAGAATATACGGTGCTGGTTACCTTGGCATCATCCTCTTATTTTCGTATCCATACTAAAGAGACACTGATCCTCATGCTATTGATGGTGGGCCATATCCCTTTCCTTGCATCGTTACTCTAAGGAAGAAGACGGCTAAACTTTAAACCATGCAAGATAGTATGCTGTTAGAATTATTATTTTTTCAGTAAATATTTTTTTTTGAGCGAAGAGAGAGAAAACTCTCGATCGAATCAAGAATCTCTCTCAAAAGGGGGAGGGGAGATGATAATTAAGACCACCACGACCGGCCACGACTCATGCTACTAAATATTTATTTGTCTTCTTCAAACGACGTCCAGTGTTTCTCACATGCATTATTATTAACACTCCATTTTAATGAATTACTTGACACTGAAATCTTCAACAAAAATTACGAGGAGTTTCGGGGTCCACATAATATTATAGCATTTTTGCCCGGCTAATCAATGGATTGGTAGCACAAATGTCTTATATTATCATAGAGATCGATCGATCATCTAATAAACTTCTACGAACTTGAGAGATAAATTCACCCCGGGAAAGAGAAATTTGTTCTTTGGAGATCACTCGGTTGTTATCTTATAGCAAGATTTGATAAATGGATATGATACATCTCGTAAATCATATCAATCGGTGATCAGCAGGATCAATACGTGATACGTAATCGGTACGTTACTCGTGTATTTTTAAATATTATATCTTTTATTTTATATTAAAGAGATTTTATAGGCAGTTTACTTAGAAACCTTTCATTAAAGTGTGAGGTCTCTTGTTTGAATCACACAAGGTGCATGATTTTTATTTATTTTTATTTTTTCTTTAAAAAAATAAACCAAAAAATCTAAAAATATTATAACATTTGTGAGATTCGAAACCTCGACCATCTAGTTAAAATCGAACACTACCTAACTAACTATGTTAAGAATTTTTTGAATAATTTTACTTATTATATATATATATAAGGTCCATTTCATCTCATTACGTAATAATATCAACTCGTATTATATCGTACCAATAAAAAATCGGTACGATTGGTGCCACTAATCCATCAAACTCTTACCTTATAGGTCTGTTGACAAGAAGAATTAACGTTGTTTGCATTAGCACGTGGATCTCGTACTTAATTTATTTTGGTGCCACCGTACATCCGAAAAAATAAAATTCTAAAGTTAATTGTGGAATTTCTCGCATCACCGAGATTAGGAAATATTTAGTTTGGCATCAACTAGGAAAAGGAAGTATTACTTTTTAACCTGTGAAGTTTAATCTGTTTCGATGTATTAGTTGAGGCCAACCTTTTTATAAAAGGCAAGACTTTTAACTGTTGCCATGGACTTAAGAGAGTTATACATACTTCCTTTTGGTCCAGGGGCAAACCCCGAGCATTCCAAGCGTGGGAGAGAGCCCTTGAGAGTTAACACCGAAGTGGGGAGAGATCAGTGGGTGAGACGACCTTTGGGCACACTTTTGGTCTGGTTAGTCTCAAGTTCGGTTGGGTCAAGTTGCAGTAATGATGCTGAAACCTTCGCCCCACATATATTAAGACGAAAGCCGGGTGAGATTGCCCCCTACTTATCATGTTGAGCTGATGTTTTGGTGTTAAGAATAAAATTATAAATTATATATATGAAGCTATTTTATTATTCTTAGTTTGAGCTAGTAATTATTACTTTGATTGTACACAATGATAAACTTGGGCCTAGGCCTATTAAGAGTCTGAAACAGCATTGGTGGATCGATCTTCTCATGGTGTCTGATGCACTACGTACATACAGTGATTTGAATTTATGGTTGGATCGATCTCTGGCTGTCAAGATTCTTGGGTACTGTCGATGGGGTCTGCTTGACCATGGCTCGACCAAACTCACCCATCCGTGCCCTGTGAAGAGGTGTAGCTCCAGTCTTATCCCTCACATGATGCGATCACCTCGGTTGCCAATTCAAGGAGTAGAAGTGACTGAGCTAAGGTGAGTGTTGAGGATCTGTCAGTTGGGTTTTATTGAAATGGGTTGATGTTGGGTTGGAATTCTGGATCGAACCAAACAATTTTGGTCAACACAAATTCGATTTGGATTGAGAACACACTTGAAATGGGTCCAACCAAGGATGGGGCTTGGGCGGGGAAGGTTGGGCCAGGTAGTGGTTCGGGCTGGGTCAATTGAAAATTGACGAGCCCAATTCGGCCCAACCCATGTTCGGCCCAAACTACAACAGCCCAACCAAGATCGGCCGAAATGTAGTTTGATCGTGGCCCGTTTTTTACCGCCTTGCTCAAAATATATCGTTCGAGCAATACTTGCCAGACACCATTAGCAACTCATGTCCAGTTATCTTGCAGATCCACCTATTGATCAGTTCACATGGGATGATGGGACTTGCAAGACATGAAAACCCCATTAAAGAAACGAAGGGTCCGTCTTTTCTTTTGATTTTTTTTGCTATTAGGAATTTGTCTATCCCCCAAATCTCATCATCTCATTAGGACTAACCAATGATGAGATTTGCAACATAACTAAGCACAAATTTGCACACCACGATTTGCATCAAGTATTTACTCATATTGTTGGGGCCATCGCATTTGAATTTGAGTTGGGCTGAGCTGAATTGGGTTGGGCCACGGGCTAGCCCACCCATATCCCATCCGTCCCCAAGCCTCAACCCAACTCGCCTTCTCCCCAACCGAAATTCAAGTCAGCTTACATTCGAAATTGGGTTACCCGTCCAAAGTTGTACCCTTCGCTGAAACCCCATATATCAATCAAATTAACTTCTCGAAAGCGATCCAGAAACCAGACACGATGCTCGATGACGTTGAATTGGAGGGGATCAAAATTACGGCATTATGCCCCCATCCTTCAATTTGCCCCAACCCACTCTAAATTAAGCGAAAAGCCTCCCGCAAGCCTGCAATGTCAAGCGAGCACTTCATGCATGAGACCGATCGAGCAGCCTTTTGTTCAACTGGTATGTACATTTGCCACAGACAGGCCAAGAGGAGAGAAAACATACAGCCCACGAACGACAGAAGCCCCGAGGGATTTTAAATTCACCGTGCACAATAAAACTCCGTAGTCATTTTATTTTACAATGTTTTTTTGATTATTCATTTGTTCGTAAAATAGTGTAAATAAGTTATATGAGCCGCCCACGTGACACTCACGACTCTCGTCTTGATTTAGGGTCCATATCCACGTAAAACCGAAATCGAAGAAAAAATGAATTGAAATCACAATAAAATAACCTGCTTTACTTTAGGTTCATCCAAACAAAATACTTAAAACAGTATTAAGATTAAAAAATATACCCATTTAAACTCGGTGATTCTTAAACCTGAGAATTACATGGAAACAAATAATAACAGTACCAGAAGCAAAAAAGGGAAATTTAGTGAGAGAATACTTTTGTGAATTGTATGGACTCCACGGAGACGTGCAAATCCATGCCAAACTAAAGAATTTAAGACCACCCAACAAGATGTATCCCTTCTCTACTTTCTTTTCTTTTTTTCCCCGGATACGGACTGAGACATACCGCTCCATGCAGTCAAACGAGAATTGGGAAGCACCCTCTGGAATAAAACAGAATTGCAGCGTTCATTGCTCAAGTATCTATGAGCTGCAATGTTAGAGAGCATTACCATATCTTTATTAGATTATCAATTATCACATGAATATTTGATGCATACAGACAAAACAAGACTCTTCCAGCACAGCAGAAGTTCCACCAAGCAGGGTCAATTACAGGTGATAACCTGTTTTCATGTACTCTTTATCTTACAAATTCCACTAAAGGAGAGTGAGTATTAACTGGTTCTTGTCAAAGCATAATCATTACACCTCAACTGAGTCTTAACCAGCGCAGTGAGGTGGCTGAGAAACATTATACTCACAGAGGGAGGAAAAAAAACATAAAAATGGACGATAGCAACTAAATAACGATCAGTCCAAAACATCAGCAAGCTTTGTGACGTATGTTCTTTCACCAAGAAAGCGAATACTACAAACACTCATACGAATTCCATTCTTAGGGGCTCGTCCGGAACAAGGTCAGAGCTTCGGGCCTTCAAGTTTTGGCGAGTCGAGGCCTATCCACCTGGACCACCAATGGTGACGTACATGAAGAAACAGATGGGCTTGTTTTGGCGGGTAGAGCACATTGTTGATCACGATACATTACGAGGTGCACAAAAATTAAAAATGTGCTATATCAGAACATGCGCTATAGACAACAATGTTTTCCTCTAGTATGTACAACAAAACTATTGGATATATCATTCAAATCTTCCATAGAACTGACTTGAGTTCCTCAGGGCAGCTTCAGAGAAAGCTGAAACCAGGCTCCTTAGCGGGCTTTCAATTGTACTCAATGTCATCGAGTGCAAATATGCATGCCCTGGGGGATAGACTTGTTGCCATCCAAATGTTATGCAAGCAAGAAAATGCATTTTACATAAAAATACCGATGGATTCTTTTGATCCGGCAGTTCCTCTAGACACCTTTCATGTACTTTCTTGGAATGTCCGGGAACGAGACAAAGCAGCAGGGTTCACGTGGAGGACTCGTGTTCCTTCTGAAGTATGATTCTTACCTTCAGTTTTGGGCTGGAAAGCTCTAAAGATCCCTGCTTTCTTACTTGACTCATTTGGATCGGGCTTAATGCCAAGTGTGGCCCATATGGAACTTTTTGCAGCCTCATCTGGGTCATCAATCCTTAGTGTCTTTGGAACCCAGAGATTCTTCTCTGTTTTGTCTTCCACTGTTAAACTTGCGTCCCTGGAGTGCTTTCCCAATGTCGGAGATGAATTGCCTGAACTCACACCATTGCTAGCAGAGGAAGATAGTGATGCACCAGCATTGGATCCAATCCAAGGCATGTTCCACATCCCATTGGGCCAGCTCGACATGCAGCCCCAGAAAGAGGCCGGTATAAAGGGAACTGGAATTGCCGGTGCACAAAAGGGAGGGGCAGCCATCATTACCGGTGGATTCCAAGTAACTGGATTTGCATTACCATTTTCCTGTCCATACATTAGATCAGAAGAACATTGGCCTGATGCCATGGGAGCAACACTATTCCACCCTGGCGGCCAAGGATAAGGCCAAGGCGGTCCAGGATAGCAAGACAAATGGTGCATAGGAGTAAGTCCATTACAACAATTCTGCGCGCCATTCTGCTCCACACGAATTGCATTTTCAAGGAGTTTGTTTTCCACTCCATTTATGGCTGTCACAGAAGATGCACATGAGGGTTCTTCCCCATTTTCTCCACAAAGTGCAGGAGCCATTTCAGCACTTTTCTTCTGATCTGCAAGATTAAGCACAGAAGCCATGGATTCACAGAGGGGTGCTTCAGTACCAAACTTTAGGACAGTTCCATTGTTCTTTAAAGGCCTTGTTGAACCAGGAAGCCCACAGGCAATGGCCTGGTTATGAACTGTGTCGGGATGATCAACTTGAGGGGGCGGTATTGCTTCAGAGGACATCAACATCTGACGGTAGTGAGATGCCGAATGTTTATTTTTCCTTCTTCCAGCACCCACAGGAACATTCCTCATTGTCCCTCCAGCTGTCCAGTATCTTTGACAGTTCTTGCAAAAATGCCTTGGTTGGTTAACATTATAGTTGTTATAGTAACAGAACTTGGTATCCAAGCTGTTGCATCTTGGGCAAGGAAGTATCTTGTCAGGCTTCTTAAGAACCTTCTGCTGGCTGGAGCCATCTGCCTCATTCTGTTCTTGCTCGGTTTTGGGGTCACCACCTGCTCCTTCATCTTGTTTGGGGCCCTGGCAATCATCTTCCTCGGCACCATTCAAAGTCAAAGATGCATCTGTCTCAACCTGATCTGCCTCCTGAGATCTTTCAGATGTTGAGACCTTGGGTTTTGAACTTGATATTTCATTGCCTGTGTCCTGCAATTCAAGATACAATCAAAATAATTACACATTCAAAATAACTATCAGCCCACAGATCACATTAAGCAATAAGCAGACAGTGTAAGATTGATTATCTAAACAAAGATCCACAGAACAATAAGGAAACTTAACAAATTCATTAAACTGATTTCCTGTCAAAATATGATGCTCATGGGGCCAACATCCTAAACCTGAAAATGGATTCTTCATTTGTTCCTCTTCTTTTCCATTTCAAAGTTGGTTTCTATGAGAAATCCCTCCAGATTATATACATGGTGTCTTTAGGATCTAAGAAAATCCAGCATTTCCTCAAGGACATATAAGCCAGATCACCAATAATCTTTTGATCCATAAAAGCAACAGAAACCACAACCCATCCAACTATATAACCCTTTTCTCTCGAACTGTCTTCCGTCCAAGAGAGTCAAAACCAAAATTCGCCGGCTCGGGGATCCGACTCGTATTGGATCCTCTCTGATCCGGTACGAGTCAGCTCAACTCGGACTGACTTGGTCGAGTCGCATGTTTGAGATCTTTTATTATTTTTTATAAGATTAAAACTACTTGCAATGTTCATATTGTTTAACCTATATTTTAAGTTGTAGAATTACCATTTCATCAATCTAAAGTATGTATACATTATTTAGTCTATTTTATATTTTTAACTATTTTTTAAACATTATATCATTATTAGATAATCAATAACTAAATAAACTTGACAATAGAGTTTAATGTTCTTCGTCTATGAAATGCAAGATCTATGACTGCTGTTATATCATTATGTGATTATCATAATTTTCATTTTAAAAAAGAGACTAAATTTTAGACATTATTTCATTATTTAAATAATTTGTATCGACTAGTATAATCCATAGAGAATCATGTATTGGGTTCGCCCAGATACGATCCGAGTCACCCGAGTAAGACCAAGTCGGCAAACCATGGTCAAAACCTAAAAACCCAAGTGCTTGCAGTTCAACAAAATTCATCCCATCAGGTTGTCGTCAGCCCCTTCCAGCGCACACCAGATAGAATCCTGAATTTTCCCCCATAAAACCTAAAGAACCTTCGTCCATGTCAATCAAATTTTCAGATTTCTGTCATATGAAATCTAGGGAAACGAAAAGCACTATAGCAATCTGCAACAAAGCACGTAACCATAAGCAAGCAGGATCTCCAAGCTAGCTTAATCCCCCTTTCTTGTGGATTTCGAAGGTTCATACAATTCATAAATGGAATGTCAAAAAAATTGCGAATTAAGAAAAAGGAAATCAGCAGAAACATCCAGAGCTGAACGAAACACAAACCCCTCTCTCCAACAAAGGAAGCGGCAAAACAATTGCAGGCCCATGGCATCGACCAAAAACAACCGAAACAACCAAATCGGAAAGACCACGGAAGTAACAAAACCAGATATCGTTCCAGCAACCTAACCAACCATCCCCCCCCCTCTTCCGTGAGAAAGCAAGCCTCTGCCAATGAAAGGCAATTTCCGCCAACCACGGAACTCCCTCAAAAATCAACCCACCACAAGAAATAAAACCTTCTCCACCTTAAAAAAACAAAAAGGGAAAAGGCAAGTTTTTTCCCCCTCCCCCGCTGCCCTCCCCAGGCAGAACCCAACCAGCAAAGTTCCAGAGAGACGAAACTCATCAACCCTCACCTTCGCCTCCTCAGCGGCGTCGCCCGCCGGCGCCGGATCGGGGACCTCCACGGCCTCCGCCGCCGCCTGGCTCTCCGGCAGCGGTATCGTCTTGCCGAAGAGCTTGATGGCGGGATCCCGCGCCTCAGACATTTGCCCGCCGCTCGATCTCCGCTTGCAGACCAGCCCACACGAATCGCATTTCTCCTTCCCCGGCAGCACTCTCCTTCCCCGGCAGCACTCCCCGGGCAGGCAAAAAGCTAGTAGAAGGGGTGGAGAAGGAGGGAGAAGAAGAAGAAATAGGAGGGGGGGGAGGAGACGCGAAGATGGGGCGGGGCGGGGGGGACAAGAACCGGAAAGGCGAAAGAGGAGGAAAAGCGGAAACGGAACAACACGAAAGTGGGGAAGGGAAAGGTTAGGGGAGAAGAAGCAAAATATAGATAAAGAAGGTAGAAAAGGAAGGCTCTTTGCGAGAAAAAGGCAAAAGGGTAACCGGGCCGACCGGGAATAGCCGGTTCTGGGGGGTGGAGGCGCCAGCGGGGCGTCCGACTCAGCGGCCGAGGGGATCCTCGGCCACGAGTTCTCAGGTCTGCGGATGGGTGCGGCTGACGTCGGCGGCGGAAAAGACGAGGATGGCGCCACGGCATCGGGGAAAGCGGGGGCGTCGTTTGGCCTTTCCCACTTCCCAGGGGACGGTGCATTTACGTTGTTACCCCCGGAGTCTGCCAATAATTAACAAGAGGGTGCCATTTCGTTTGAACAGGGATGGGCATTTTGAAATAGGAAAAAGGTTTTCCATTTATTGCCACCTTTGCATAAAAAATTTGGCAATCAATATATTGGGATTTTGTATATAGATTATTATTAGAAAAAATAAGATATATCATTCATGTATTTATATTTATGCACATATTATTAAAAGTATTGATATTATGTAAAAAATAACAGAATGCTTTTTTGCACTATTTCTGTGTTAAAAAAATCATTTAAAATAATACCAAAAGTTCATTCTATAGTCTTCTTTCACAATGTTGATACTATTAATATAAGTGAAAAAATAATAAGATATTTTTGTAAATAAACTAATGTTAAAAGTAAATTTACATAAAATTTATTCTTAAAAATGTATTAACATATATACCACTGCATAAAATCAAATGATATAAATATGACATCATGATTAACTTCCTTCGAAGGGAAAGCGAATATTCAAAAAAGATGTCAATATTCCCGTCAATTGTACGTTAAATGATCTAAATACCTTTAATGACACACACATAGAGAGAAGGGCTCACACTAGTGAAGAGGGGTGGCTCTAGCGAGGGGGCCACACGAGGAGAGAGAGAGAGAGAGAACAGAGAGTGGGGTTCCTGGCAGGGGAGCGACTCTAGATGGGGAGGGGGGTCTGGCGATGCAAGGGGATGGGGAGGGGGGTCTGACTCAGGGGTGGGGAGGGGACTTTATCAGGGGGATGGGAAGGGGGTCTGATGGCTCAGTGGGATAGTGTAACGACCCAAGATCCGAGTACCAGAAAGTAACTAGCGTGACCCGAATCTTGATCCGTCACCCACGAGCTATAGAGCTCAGAAAGGTTAGATTAATATTATGGGAGTGCATTAGAGTTTAAAATAAATGTAAATTTTTAAAAATAAAAATAATATTTATATTTTATAATTAAACAATTACAGTCCAAAGTTTAAGTTCACAAAATACAGTCAACAAAAAAATAAGTGTACCCAATCACGGGGCATACCCTGACTCTGCCAAGCTGGCAACTAATAACTACCGCTGGCATCGCATAAACATTTTAACCACGTGGAGGAATCGTCACACTTGAAAGAAGAAGCGGCGAGTCTCATCTCATTAGCTTAGTAGGGGTCGTGCTGATCCCCACCATAATACAACGGTAATAAACAATAACAACAATACTAGCAAAAACAATAATAACTATAGTAGGTGATCGACAGAACACAACACGTGAAGCTACCCAGACCATTGTCACACAGTTGTCTGACGGTCACTCTAAATCATGGCAACTCTACCACTAACCCGTATAGAGAGACCTTGGTCAAAAAGTCATGACCGAAACCACAAGGATAGGAGACACGACCTCCACCCTTGGGAGAATCACGACATTCTTTCATACAAAATGCACATAGCTCGACAGATGGAGCCCAAAGGTCGACCGATTCTGGTCCGAACCCCACCGTGGGGTTCCAAACCACGCCTAATCGTCTTTAACGATGCGGAAAACATGGAGGAAACTCGTCCCCTCCATCCAAACTATCGGGGGACAACATTTAAATTATAAAACGGCATCCAGATTCGTCAAAATCGACACTCGCTCCCAAACATGCTATTTCCCCCAAACATGAAATAAATCCCCTATTTAGCTCGATTCTACACTAAATCTGCGAGAAAATATGAGGGAAGAAAGGTGGAATCCATCCCCCTACCTTTCACGAAACTTTACCATGTCGAAAACACTAGATTGATGTGAAATCGTTGATTTTCCCATGGTCGGTTCCCCACCTCCGCGAATGAACCACCGCACCACTCCACTATCCATTCCTCTCTCTCATCCTCGCCGCTCACTGCCACTGTCTCCCTGCTGCCTCACCTCCATGTCGTCATCGGCCACCCGGAGGATGGAGGAGAGGGAGGAGAAAAACAAGGAGAGAGGGAGAGAATAAAAAGAGAGAAAGGGGTGGGCATTTTATAGGATTTCATTTTGTGATTTTAAAAATCTAAAAAATAAAAATTAGTATATTTTAACCTCACGATCTTCGAAAAATGCGTAACTCACTAATTACATCACAGGGGTCGTAAAATAAATTAATGTTCTATATTTGGGGATCCGAAGATCTAATATTTAAAAATCTAAATTTATTTCAGAAACATGATCCAAAATTCACGGAAACACAATCCAAAATTCACGGATCCACGATCCGAATTCCTAGGATGTTATAGATGGGGAGGGAGTCCACCGACACATGGGAAGAGGGAGGGGCACCCTATCTAATGACTCATAGGGAGGGGGAGGGGGGTTTGCGCAGTAGTGTAGGGGGGTGGGGAGGGGATCCGACAGTGCATGGAGAGGGGGAGGGGCACCCTACTCGGTGGCTCAGGGGGAGGGGGGTTGGCACAGCAGTGCAAAGGGATGGGGAGGGGCCCCAGCGGCACATGGGGAGGGGGAGGGGCACCCTACTTGGCAGCTCAGGGATGGGGAGGGGGGTTCTCACAGGGGGATGGAGAGGGTAGGGGTCTGGCAACATAGGGAGATGGGGAGGGGGTTCGCATAGTCGTGTAGGGTGGGGGCCGAAGACCCCCCATCATCTTCTTCTTCTATTTCTAGCTGCCACAAGCCTGCAACCCCACAAGCCCTTGCCGCCTTCTGCCTCCTTCCTTGCCATTTTTCGCCGCACAGAAGGGAGCCCGCCTTCACCACCACCCTCGTCTCTTCCTTCCCTCTGCCTTTCTGTCTGTGGCCCCATCATCGTTGGTGCCGCCGTTGCCGCCTTGTAGGTCTTCTTCTTTCTCCCATCTCCGGCCCCTACCTCAGTCGGCTACCTCCACCATCTCTCCTCCTCCAGCAACAGCTAGCAAGAAGAACCGGTCGATCGGCAGTAGTGCAAGGGGAGGGGGCCTCTGGCAGGGGAGTGGGGTCTGATAGGGGGAGGGGTTGTTTGCTGTTGTCGAGGGAGGGGAGCGGCCAGAGGGAGGGGAGGTGTGTTGCAGGTATTTTTATTGTTTTATTTGTTAAAACTGACAGTAATTTGGTCTTTTCACATATTGTGGACACCAAAAATTACACACACATATATCCTGCTCGGCCCAGCATCAACAACGGCACCGAGTGAAGAAGCCCCGGAAAGACTGGTCATCCGGACTCCCCAAATATGCACACTGTCGTAAAGCCGCCTCCGGAGTCACGACAGTGAAGAGAAATCAACCACCAAGAGCCCCACAATCTATGGGCCTCGAAGAAAATCAAATGGGCCACAACTCGTGCTCGCAATGGGCTCAAAACTGCCCATTTAGCCCTTCAGCGGCACGCCCCTGGAGCCCTTCAGCGGCACGGCCATCCAGCCCTTCTGCGGCACGCTTTATCGCACCAAGTCTATACAGCCATCAGCCCAAGTCTGTACGTTAGCTGAATGAACAAACGAAGTCTGTACAGCCAAGCCCCAAGTCTGTACATTGGCTGAATGCACAAACAAAGTCTATACGTCCAAGCTCCAAGTCTGTACATTGGCTGGCTATTTTCAACGCGAAGTCTATACATTGGTGAAGTTTGTACATCCACCAGTTCAACGCGAAGTCTATACATTGGTGAAGTCTGTACATCCACCAGTTCAACGCGAAGTCTATACACTCACTTGCCCTGGCAACCGTCCAACGGCACACCCCAGGCCGCTCAGCGGCACACTCTTTGGTGCCCTCCAGCGGCACACTATGAAGTGCCCTCCACGGCACACTTTTTATGCCCCCAGCGGCACACTATGAAACGCCCCCAGCGGCACACTATGAAGGGCCCCCCCACGGCACGTTTTTTGTGCCCTTTAACGGCACACTTCTCTGGGCCTTCAGCGGCACGCCTTTTGCCCTCTTCAGTGGCACGCCTACAGTGTCTTACAGCGACACACTTCTTCAGCCCGCCAGCGGCACAGCGTGAAGGTTTTTCAACGGACAAACGACGTGAAGCCCATGCCCTACATATCCTTGGCGCGCAGTGAGCTGTCCGAGCTGTCAACCAACGGTTGGGCCACGCAGGCTACTCCCCTGACAGCCAGGACGGGAAAGGTCAAACCCCATGATGCAGCTGCTCCCCGCCTCCAATGGCCGTGTTCGAAGGCTCCCGTTGCTGGGAGTATAAAACCACTCCCATTCCAAGCAAAAGGGGAGGAGAGACAACAGAGAAGAGGGAGCGGCCAGAAAAGAAAAGGGAAGAAAAGAGAAGAGGAAAGGAGAGGGGGGGAGGAAGAGACAGAGACACGCAGAAGAGAAGAAGAGGAAGAGAAGAAGCGAAGAAAGAAGAGGAGGGGAGGCTCCGCCTCCCCCTTTCTGCTGCTCCGTCCACCCACTACCGCCGTCCGCGCGAAGAGAAGAAGGATAAGAAGAGAAGAAGAGGAGCTCGTCGCTCCACCTACCACCACCGTCTGTGTGAAGAGAAGAAGAGAAGAAGGGTGGGTGGAGAGAGAGAGTGAGGTCCGAGAGGGGAGGAGTCCACGCTCCGTTCCCCCCCCCCCCCCACTGTATTTTCTTTTCCTCTTTCCTTTCATTTCTTGTTTTGCCATCATTGCGATGTATTAGCCCCCTTGGCACTCCTCTTATGAGAATAGAAGTAGAAGTCTTACAAATATTTTTTGGACGTCTTCCTCAAACATTTCTCCCGTGTTTGCATCCTTCGGTGTTTTACGCCCCTTTCCCTTTCTCCTTTTGTTAGGGCTTGCTTCCCCTTTGACATTTTTGCCTTCGCTCACCCCTTCTGTGCCCTTCCCCGGCACGGTCCTTTAGACCTTTGCCCGGCACACCCTGGCTAAGCCTTCAACGGCACACCCTCTCGTGCCTTCCTTGCCCGGCACACTCGCCCCTCCTTCTTGCCCAGTGCACTCCCTCTTTGGCCAGTCCTAGGAGTAGTCTTCCACTCGCCGTTCCCTCTGAGTTTTTCGAGGTTTATAAAGGTGTTGCCGCTCTCGAGCGCCCACCTCCAGTTGTCGGGTTCCGCCACTCCATGTGGGCGCGTTCCCTGTATCTCCCTTACGCTCGTGTTAAGGGGAGATGCTGCCAAATTTTCGTTAGAAACGATAACATATTAAAAGATAAAAGGAAGCAACAAACAAATGGAACAACCACACCTTAAAAAGGACTAAAAGAAAGCAACAAACAAACGAAAAGAACAACGGTGAAATGCGTTCACCAAGGCAAGGGAACCGTAATCAACTCAAAGAGAACCAAACCGAACGGCAACTAGACAACTCGAACATCCGTCCCCACAAGAGAAAGAATGAAAGATAATCAAGAGAAAGAGAGAGACAAACACATGCACACTTAATAAAATCAGAAAAGAAGAAAAGAAAAGCCTTAAAAGAATTAGAGGGAGAGTGGGCCCTCATCGGTACACCCTTTTAGCCCTTCAGTGGTACACTCCCTCAGCCCTTCAGCGGCACGCTCCTGCTTCAGCCCTCGGTGGCACACTCCTTGATCCTCTAGCGGTACACCCCTGGCCCTCAGCGGCACACCCTTTTGACCCTCCAGCGGTACACCCCCTGGCCCTTAGCGGCACACTCCTTGGCCCTCCAGCGGTACACCCCTGGCCCTCAGCGGCACACCCTTTTAACCCTCCAGCGGTACACTCCCTGACCCTCCAGCGGTACACCCCTAGCCCTTAGCAGCACACCCTTTTAACCCTCCAGCGGTACACCCCCTGACCCCCAGCGGCACACTCCCTTGGCCCTCAGCGGCACACTCCCTTAACCCTCTAGCGGCACACTCCTTTGGCCCTCAGCGGCACACTCCCTTGGCCCTCCAGCGGCGCACTCCCATGACCCAGCGGTACACCTGAAATAATGATATTAATAAAGATAATAAGCTAGAAGAAAACATAATAAATAAACAAATAATAATACAAAACTTAAATAATGATAATAATAACAAACTCAAAAGAAAATAGAGAAATAATAGCAAACAATAATGTTAAACAACAATAATAAATGATAATAAATTCAAAAAGGTGAATAAATAAATAAGAATGATAAAGAAATAAGCAATAATAATAATAAGCTTAAAAGAAATAATAATGATGATAAATCGACAAATAAATGATAACAAAAATAAATAAATAATAATAACAAACTTAACAAAAAAATGACAAGTAAATGAATGATAATAAAACGAACAAAAATAATAACAAACCTAATAATAACAATAGTAAATGAATAAATCACAAGAAAAATGAATAAATAGTAATAAAGAATTCACTCAAAGATATATATAAATTAACGAATAATAATGATAAATTTTCAAATGATAACAAAACAATGAGATCCACTTTGCAGCTCCGTCTCTCTCGTGACCCGGTGCCGAAGGAACAACAATGTCGCCCTTCCAGGTTGGGCCTGAGTCTCGGGAATCATCCCGAACCGGCCGTGACCCGACCTCGCCTCGGACTGACATTCTGATTAAACCGGATTCATTTCTCCGGTCGGATCCCTTCCGAGCCGCTACTAAAATTGCCGCACGCTCGGCAGACATTTGAACGGGTTCACCTCGATTTTCGCCGCATTTCTATTATGGACCTGTGTCTGAATATGAAAAGACCCGTGAGCAACCAATATGACCGACGACTCCCTCCCCAACATGGTCGTGAGCCGGCATTGCTCCGAGTCGATAGCCCGTTAAATCGGATTCATTCTAATGGGATTCGTTCCCGTCCTTTCATTGAAACTGCCGTAAACTCGGCATACATTCGTACGGGGTCGTTTCCATCAACGTCGCACTTTCAATATGGGCCCTTGCCCGAACATGAAAAGGTCCGCAAGCGACTGACAGAATCAGAATAGAACGAGACGGCTCTCGCCACCCCTGGACTCCTTCCATGGGAATATCAATAAGGCCTCCGTGGGCCACACTTAGACCTCGGGCCTGACCCGATCATGGTCATCGTCTGGCTCATATCCTCGGTCTACAGTCCGCTCCTTTCAAATACGTTTTCAGTTCTGGAGTCTAGTCCCAGGACTCTCCCCCGTTACCCTCCGGCACCAGAAATATTAATGATGCCCGCGCAAGCCTCGTTCGGACCATGGGAGGCGCCCCCGGCATGGTCCTGACTCGATCTCGCACTGGGCTAATAAATCCACTAGCTTCTTGCTACACTAGCCGAGATTCAACCGAATATTTTCAGGGTCTCGGAATAATAAACTTGTCGTATCCCGGCATGCATATGTTCCAGGTCCTCCCGTGACGATTACAATATTCTCAAGCCGGACTCCCGTCCTAATATTAAACGGTCTCCCCCATGACCGACACGTTTCGAACTTCCGCTTCCCTAGACACAGGGCTTTTCAGCCGATTTAAGGGATATTCCCTCGTTGCCCCTTGGCACCGAAATTATTAATGACGCTCATGCAAGTCTTGTTTCGACCGCGGGAGGCCCACTGCAGTATGGTCGCATCTTGCTCTTACATCGGGCCAACAAATTTACTGGTTTGTGACCGCTTCAACCGAGACTTAGCCGAATGTTTTCCGCTCCTCCGAACATTAAATTTGCCGCACCTCGGCATACATGCGTTCCAGTTTTCCCGCGATAACCGTGATTTTCTCGAGCCGGACATTCGTCCGAATATTAAATGGTCAGTACACGACCGACATGACCGCGAATGCTTTCTTCTCACCCTCATACGGGGATTTCAATGCTCCCTAATAGGCCTTTCCATGCAATTAATTTTCTGGCCATGAGGCCCTGAATCTCGGCGATTAATCAAGAGTGTTCCCTCGTATGGGGGATGTAAATGACGTCATGACCTTTACGGCGCGGCGGGTTTTGGTCCCGACCCGAACCACACAATCGTCTGACGAAGTCAGATCGAGCGCATCATGGGCTCTTCGGAGCCCGAACAAATTGTCACTTCGGTGACTGGCACGCCCACACACTTAATAGACGAACCACCTGAACCAACGAATTTTGGTGCGTCCACACATATCTAATTAAATTTAACTATAGTTAAATAGACTGATAGTAGCAGGCGACTACGGCGACGACATATTTACATTATTTGATTTTACGCAGTGGTATATTTGTTAATACATTTTTAGGAATGATTTTTTTATAAATTCACTTTTAACAATAGTTTATTTGTAAAAATCCCAAATAATAAATCAAATAATTTTTATTCTAACAATAATTTATGTGCAAAAATCCCTATACATTTCCTTGTTAGGGTCTTAGTAAGGCCATATTGATAAATTGCACCACAAATGTTATAAAAATGTGGACTAATGGCATGATCTTTGGCAGTTAAAATAGTTGTATGGATATGTTTGATGAAATTTTTAGCTTGAAATTTTGTTTTCTGGAGGGTTGATTTAGTTGATTTCCTAACAATTTAACATTTTTCCTATTCTAAAAGTTACATTTTCAAAATTATTAAATGAAATTAAAGATGATGAAAATTCAATAAATAACTTTCAAGTTCTAGCATCCTTTCCTTCATAATAATTGAGAGTAGATTCATGAGAGTCTAAAACTTATTCAGACAATTAATTTGATCGAACCAACTTTCTAAAGTTACTCTCTTTTAATACACTTTTTAAGAAGCTTCATGGTATAGTTTAAGTTTGAAATTTAAAATCATAAAATATATAAAAAAAATTACTCATTGCATCGCATGTGTGGTACATCAAGGTTGAGGTGTATTACGCTACCCAAGTATGCAATACCACTTGTATTCATACACATGGGACGTACCGTCACCCTTAAATATACATTCTGACCTTAGATACACCACGATATCACACACTGTCGGTGCATATGCGATGCCCATTTTTTTTTAAAAAAATGTGTGCTTTTTTTTGGAGCATTCTGGGTGTCTCTGGAGCATGTACTCCAAAACATATGCATATGATCTGAAGAGCTAAGAGCGCGAACATGATCTTCAAAGCATGTAGACGCTATTCAAGGTGGGTAGATTTTTATAAACAGATTTTTTACATATAATCATTACTAAATGTCAAATTATAAAAATATCATGTCTTAAAATATATTAATAGAGATATATTTACTTTTGTCAAAATAATGTAAAATGACATAACAGTTAATTTCGGTCGACGGAAAGGTAATTATTATACAAAGATTTGAATTTTTTTTATTTTATAATTAAATAATTAAAATATATCTATGAAATCCCAAATTCAGCACCCTTACCAAAAGAGAGATGAGGGAGACGTAGAGAAGGAGAGAGGGAGACGCTAAAGGAGACTTCCCCCTCCGATGTCAGCAACCCACTCAATGGGGGGTGAGTTGCACAAAGGAGAGAGAGAGTTGTGATAGAGAAAAGGGGAGAGAGAGAGAGGGGGGAATCTCGATCGAGATAGCGACGACGTGCAGACAGTCAATAGACGGAGATCTCAAATGCTAGAGAGGCAACGAGACATTGGGGCCAGAAGGCGTGCCCGAGAACCTGTTGATGTGCACTCTCTCTCTCTCTCTCTCTCTCTCTCTCTCTCTCTCTCTGTGTGTGTGTGTGCGCGCGCGCGCGCGCGCGTGCACGCGTGCGTGTTCTCTAGGGCCTAGGAACCAGTTGTTGCACGCACTATCCCTCTCTGTGATGTCGAGGCGGTAACGGCGGTGGTGGAGCAAGAGAACAACATCGAGGTGCTACACCCTCCCGCCCAAGCCCCCCCCCCAACCCTACAACCTCCCTCCTCGTCGGTACTCTCTCCCCCTCCTTGCGACCTCCCCTCCCTGCTACCCCCCTTTCACCGAAGTCCCCACCATCTTGCAAATTTAACCCCCCCCCCCCCCACTGCAACCCCCTCCCGTTGGAGCCCCCCCCCCCACCGCAACTCCTCTCTCATCGGAAGCCCCTCCCCCTTCCAATCTCCCTCCCGTCAAAATCCAACCACCCCCCAACCTCATTCCCATCAGAACCCCCACCCCCTGCAACACCCCTCCTGTAATACTCTGGATCCTTGGTAGGTCTTGCTGGATCTTCATTGAATCTTTTGGATTGGTTTCGGTGAGTTTCGGTTCGCTTTGGTGGCTTCCGAGTTGAGCTTTACGAGCCGTGTGGATTTTTTCTCTCGTACTAGTTACGGAACCCTACGGTGAGTTTGTTTGTCAGTTCCTCGACTCGTGGATGCTACAGCGACGATGCACTCGTCGAGACAGTCGTTTCGACTATTTTTACGTATTTTTCTGAATTTGTGCATTTTCGGCGCATTTTCGGAATTTTCAAAAATTAGGAAAATTTCCTAATTTCTTTTTCTTTTTCTTTCCTTTTCCTCTCTCCTCCTTCTCATTCGCACGCTCGCCTCTCTCTCTCCCGTTCTCTCTCGTTCTCCCGCCTTCTCGCCTCCGACTGCAGACGGATGGGTGCAGGGGCGTGCTGGTGATGACGAGATGTTGCTGAGATGCGCGATAGTGCGAGGATCGAGATGGATTTGGCGCGATCCCGAACGGTGGATTCAAAGTCGACGGTTCGGTTCGCGGCGCGGTTTTAGGCGCAGTTTAGTCCCTTCGGGGCACGGTTTCTTCGGTGGAGGTAGGGTGACGGTTCCTCACTTCTTCCTCTCTGTTTTCCCTGCCATTTTACATCGTTCGGTAAGGAAACGGCCGAGTTTGGGCTTGTTTAGCCTAAACAGTGATTTTCGGAGTTTTTAGGGTTCGCCGGAGAACGGTAACCATTTGTAGCTCGGTTAGTGTTGAACTGACCGTTGGGATGTTAGGATCCCATCCATGCTAGTTTTGTGTTGATCGGTGGTCATTCGAGGCCGGTAGGAGCCCGGGAACCTCGTTGACCCATTTAGGGTTGATTCGTTGGAATCGCCCCGATCTTGCGTTTTGATGCTTGCATGTGGGCTTTTGAGCCATTTTATGTTGTTATTTGTCGTTTGGGTTTGGTTCCCCTGCGTTCCGGCGTGAATGGGGCGTGGAATGGGCCGATTTGGCCATTCCCTTGTTTTCCCGCCGTGACCAATATAGCGGTCGTTCCAAGGACCGTTACATGGCCCTGACGGCCCTACGATAGACCGCCACTTCGTTTGGAGTTTTAGAGTTTTATCTTCTGGGTGTATGACGGCCCTGGGGCGGTGCGTCACACCCATGTAACGTGCCTGCGTTGACGCGTTACATTCGCTTTGTCGTTTTGAGTTTTGGAGTTAAGTCGGTTCCTCTAACGCGCTTGACCCAGCGCGTTAGATGGATGTGACGCGCCTGCCCTAGGCCGTTACATTCCGTTTGACCGACGTTGACCATTAGAGGCGGTGCCTCTGACGGTGGTTCCCCCGTGCGTTAGACCTGTGTAACACGTCCTCTCTGGACCGTTACATGCTGTTTTGGCTGAGTGGGGTTGCTGCGCCGTGGGATGTAACGGTGGGGCCCCTGTGCGTCAGGCGTTTGTAGCGCGCCCTGTGCTGGCCGTTACATGCCTCTCATCCTCTGTTTTTGTCTTAAGCCAGTGTGTAGCGCGCCTGCTCCTGCGCGTCAGGCATGTGTAACGCACTTGGCCTAGCGCGTTACATGGCTCGAGTTGCCGTGGGTTTTTGTCTTCGGTTTGTGACTGTAACGCGCCTTGTCCTGCGCGTTAGGTGCTTGTAACGCGCCTGCCATGGCGTGTTACATTTGCTGTGTTTGCGTTTTGGTCTGTGTTGGCCCTGACGGCCCCGGTCGGGCGCGTCAGGTGTGTGTAGCGCGTCCCGTGCTGGCCGTTACATGTTGTTTTCTGTGTTTTAGAGTTGGTTAGGGCGGTGTGAGTGACGGCTGCTCCCCCGACCGTCGCTTGGAGTGTAACAGCCTGGACTTAGACCGTCAGGTTCATGTAGCGGTCTAAGGGTGGCGCGTTACATGTCCTGTGCTCCGATTTCCGTTCCTTCGATTTCGGCTTGTCTTGACTTGGCCTTGTGGTCTGCCCGCCGTCCCGGGGAGGTCTTTTGACATCCTATGAGGGCTTAGACCACGTTGTAAGGTGGCCAGAAGTCTTCTTGCTTGAGGTAGGATTCTCTTTCCTACTCTTTGAGCATTATTGTCGGGTTATGGTCAACCCGGTGAGACCCGGGGGTTGACAAGTAGCCCTGTGTGTGTCTCGGTGGTTTTGCCCGGCCCGAGACACTAGTTCTGGATGCCTCGAGGTATTGCCTTACCTCGGTTTGCGTGTCTAGGTGTGCTGAGGGTTGCTGGTGTTCCCTCAGGTCTCCGTGTGTTACTTTTTGCGAAGCGTTATTTTTTCTAGCTTTGGATTAGACCGATTGGTGGCTTGTTCCGCTGTTTGTGACGATCTTGTCGTTGAGTCGTCCGACTCAAGGATCGTTACGTTGTAGGTCTAGTTGCATTGTCCTGAGTCTGTTCGGCGGTGGTTGTACTGCCATGAGTGCTGTCTGTTCGTGCGACAGGGTTTGTGGGCTGTCTGCACTTTAGCACTCATGTTTTCGAGTTTTGTGCCTCGTGAGCCTCCTTTTGTTGTTACCCTTCGGTCTCTTGAGTGCCGGCCCACTTGCGGATAGCGGAGGGTTCCCGTACATGGTTTGTAAGCTAGTTCCGTGGGCTCCCAGCCAACGATAGCGTCCTGCCGAGGGAGAAAACTAGCTAGAGGACCTGGCTTAGGCTAGAGCCAGTGTGTGCACACGTTGTCAGGGACTGAGGACTTACGTCGACGGACGTGACCCTGACTAGTTACTTGTCTTGTTGTTGTTCTGGTTCTGGTTCAGCATCTGTTGGTGCTGCCTCTCCTTGGACTCGGAGCGGTTGTTCCTTGGACTTAGTTTTGAGTACCTTGGCCTCCGCCGTTCTCGGCGTGTGTAGGTAGGTACTTGTGGCGCAGCGTAAGACGTCAGTCGACGCAGTTGGCTATTCATGTGAGGAGGTGCTTCCGTCACGTGACACGTGACTCTCGGCGTTTCTTGCGCATTGTGACCTTTGCGAGTGGCCCTCTCGTGGTTGTACTCGAGGTCGGTGCCCTGTTGCGTGTGCGACGCTCTGGTCGTGCGTGGAGCTGCGTGCATGGGGTTTCTGGTCGTTCTGTTTGTCGTCTGTCTAGGTCTTTTCTAGACCTTTCCCTTTGTGTAGTTGGCTTTTGCCCTCTTCTCGGTTTTGGCCGACGGACTGGTGTACCCTACCGTGTGAGTTTAGGGTTGACCGTATGTTGCCTTTTGGAGTAGCTTAGAGTGCCGAGTTCTCCTCGGTGGCCGTGTTCCGGGTTTTGCGGCCTCGCTCTTTCTTTTGGTTAAGCTCCCCATGCTCTTAGCATGTTCTCTACTCCTGTTGTCCATGTTATATTTACAGCTTTGTAGTGTAGCTTTTCCTGATTTGCTGCACTTGCTGTTTTATAGTTGCTTCCGTTGCACTGTGCGTTTTCCAGTGGGGATCCGCGTGACCCCTACTGAGTTTCTGGTTAGAGACCCACCCCTGCTTTTCAGGTGGGTTTCGCCTTTTGCTTCCGAGTGGTTCCTGGAGTGTGCGTGCTCGTTGCGTGCCGTTGCTGCCAGCTGGTACCTGCGTCGGGCTTCTCCCGACCTTTTGGTACGTCTTTCTTTTCTGTCGACTGTACTGTGCTAGACTTATTGTCTTTAGCTTTGGACTGACTCTGGGATATAATTGTTAATTAAAGAGTAATTTTATTTCTGCTACTTTAGCAAACCTGTCTAATGAAATTTAATTGATGACTGTACTATCTCTGTGGCTTCAATGTACTCTACACGTGTCTTTTTCCCTTCGGAGCTTTCCCGCTCTTGGGAGGCCTCGCGGGTTCCATGCGGTATCACGCGTATCCGGTAGTCCTACCGGGTATGCCGGGTATCCGGAATCCGGGTCGCTACACCTCCCCACCGAAACTATCCTCGGTGCTACCCCCTCTTGCCGAAGTCTGCCTCTTGTACGTAGCCCCCCTCCAAAGTCCCCCTCCTCCCGGAGGCCACCCTAGTGATCCCCTTCTTGTACACCCTCCCCCCCCCCCCCACCCCCCGGTGCCCCCCCCTCTTGTATGCACCCCCTCTTCGAACAGCCCCCTCCTCCCAATGGCCTTCCATTTGGTACGTCTCTTCTTCAGTAGATTTGGGTTTCCTAAGAATCGGAGTTAGGATTGAGAGGGGGACGATGTTGGAAAGAGGCGAGTCTTTTTTTAAAGTATAGGTATTATCATCTTTTTCTGCGTCGAGTTAAAGTTAACTAGAATTAGATTCACGGCGAGCAGCGTGGGTTACAACGATGATATTTTTATATTATTTTAATAAAAATAAAGATATCTATATTGATACATTTCGAGACATGATAATTTTACAGTTTAAAATTTAGCAATAGTTTATATGCACCAGCCCTCTCTAAATGTGGCACCGCGCTGATGCATGTGTGAGGCCGAGGCACATTTAAAGGTGTTAGAATGCATGTACGGGTGACATCAGCTCCCATGTGAGCAGATACAAGTAATGCTACATGATTCAGCGTCGTAATACATGTCGGCCTTACTACTGACCATGAGATGCAGCAAGTCAAGCTCTTCTGTAAATAAAAGCTGATGGAAACTCTTTATCATATGATCTCTCTCCTTATATTCACTTGCCAAACCATCGAGGAAGCTTAAAATTACTTCCAACTACAAAATTGCCAAACCCCATAAACCCGACCTCATCCAAATTGGTCACCGTCTATCGACAAAAACAAGTGCACATCCTGACATGATCTCATCATTTTGAGGTCGATTCCCTGAAGTAGCTTAATTTTATGATGTGTTCAAAGCATCGGAAAGAAACAGCGGTAAGTAAATCGGTATAAGGGGGAGAAGACCTTCTGCAAAAGATTTGGCTAACATGTTACCTTGTAATGTGGCAGTGGGAATTTTAAAACGCTGATGTATAACTATGAATCCTACAGGAGCATTTTAAGTTCTTTTTTACATAAATTTATAAGTGTGACTCAGTTAATTACTTTCAAAAAATAATTGAGGTTCCATTTATGTTCGCATGTTCTTCTATGGATAAATGTCTTTCTCAATATAAATCCTGAAAGCATGTTTGGGGGCACTTCTATTTAAAAACTACTTACCTCCAAAGATTATTCTATTTGAATTTTTGTTTGGAAAATACTGTGTCGATGTTCATTAATATTTAGGAGAGGGAAAGATTTGCGACCTAATATTTATACGATCCAACGACCAACCAAGGTATGCGCGGCCCAATAAATGACAGTCCCAGAAGGGCCCACTTACTACGGGATCTCGGTTAAGCGGACCATCATGACCCACAGAACTTTGGCTCGGTCGTCCGAATGAAGGCCTCTCCAACGCTCGAGAAAAGCCCAGCAGGTGATCAAATCGAGCCATCAGAAGGCGGATGGATGCTCCCTCAGGGGGTGCCCAAGCCTCGGATTCCTTGTGTAGGTAGGAGATATCTCTCATCCCTTATGGATCAGTCCGTCATCAAGACTCATAGTGAGTCGGGGCAAATTTTTCACAGATGGGCACTTAACCCTCATTATCCCAGCAGATGTTACGCTAACTCCAGAGAGTTCGAAGCTCAAGAGGATAAGGGGAGGCAAGAGTCTCTGAACGGTGAGAGTTCTTACTGTGAACGTAACGCTCCCCCAAGACTCTCACGCTTCCCCTACTCAAGAAAGGGAGCCGGCAGCTATATAAACACAGGGAACTCCCTCCGGAAAAGTAAGACAATTTCTAGCCACTTCAACTGGTGAAGAGCAATCTCGTGCCCTACATCTCCCTTGCCTCTTCTCCGCACCTTGTTCATACCGTTTGATGACTTAAAAGGTGTTTGGGAACACTTTTTTTAAAAAAAATATTTCTATCTTAAAAATTATGACATGTCAATTTTTAACTCAATTTTTAAAATTGACCAAATGAGTCACTCTTTGTTTGGAAAAATCATCATAATTTTTAAATTTTAAGTAGACTTATTTGGGAGATCAAAAAGTGCATGGATCCCCCCTCTCCCCCCGCCGACACCGACACCGCCATGCGTCGTCGCCACCGCATGGATCCCCCCTTCCTCTCTATCCTCCTCGTTCTTTGCTTCTCCTCCGTCCACGGCCAACCCGGCGGGGACAGCAAAGTCTTCTCTTGCAATATTCTCACGGTTGCTCTTCACGATCTTCACATCTTGTTAATGTTCATTTATTTCATTGCATTTTCCCGGGCGCTGTTCATTGTCTCCCTCATCCGTCCGTTCGTGCGTCTGCAACAGCACTGCCGTGAGCACGCATGGCCATTCCGCCAAACGCCACCGGCCTCCCTCCTCACCGCTTGTTGCCGTGAAGCACTCCGTCGCCGTCTGCATCCCAGCCCCGGGCCCCCTCGACGACAGCCACCGCCGACCCTGCCCCGCTGCGCTTGCAGAGTGGCCTTGCCCGCCGCCGCCGCAGCACCCTCTGGCCGCGGGGGAGGGGACGGGGAGGGGGAGCCGTGGGGGACGCCTGCCACGGGGGAGGGGAGGGGAGGGGGAGCCGCGGGGAAGGGGGGCCGCAGGGGAGGGGAGGGGAGGGGGAGGGGTGCGCCGTCCGCGGCGGAGGGGGGGCTGCGCAGGAGCGCAGGCCACCGAGGAGGGGAGGGGGAGGGGGGTCGCGTGTGGGAGGGAGGGTGAGTCCCGAGCGTGGGTGTTTTTTTTTAAAAAAAAAATTGCTCCAGATTTATGTTTTTTTTAAGAAGATTTACAAGTGATGAGATTCTCTCCCTAAAATTTAGGAGGGGAACATCAAACGGAGTTAAAGTGTCTCTTACTCTCTTTTTAAAATTAAAAAAAGAGAGAAAAAAATAACAACCAAACATTCTATTAAACATCGGAGGGTTTTCCCCGATATCGCAATCCCGAGCCCCCGATCACTTCTTTCCTTTTACAGAATTCTATTCTGAGGTGGTTATGTCTCACGATCACCCTAGATCCGACGATCCGTGACTTCACACGAGATCTCGTCTCTTCAATTCCTTTAACATCTTATCTTTGAATATGGTAGAGATCTTTTTTTTTGCTTTTTCAAACGAGCTATAAACGAAGGGCTTCACTTTCTCCACGAAAATTGTGATTGTTTTTCATAAATCGTGCTATAATGTCCTTTGCCATCTTGGAACAAAGTTTGAGAGAGGAAATTGCAAAACAAATGCAATAATACAACGTATGAGGAAATATGCGACTTCGTATGTCAAAAATTTTCCCTCCCACACTCAGCTTACCCTCATCCTGAATCCTAAAGAAGTTTATAGTTATATTGTTGCATGAGTGTTCTAGTTTAGCTATGAAATAAATAGCATTTATGTGGTGTTTTGAATGTGATAGCAACATACAAAGGAAAATCCGACTAGCTAGAGGCCCATGGTTTGAACTTTGAAGGGTTCAACTTCATGGTCATTGTCGGCCAAGTATGTCTCTGTCAACTCAGATTTGTAGATTATCTCATTCGCAACCCATTTACTCCTGGCCAAGGGTACCCCTAGTTGTGTAAAGTGGCAACCAAAGATCCGACAGTGGATCCTTGACATGGATAGAATATTTTTTAACTCAATTATCGAACAAACACACCTATTACAAAAATAAGCATCTAAGCACAGATGGTATCAGCGTATAATTGGATAATGCTACCTTAAATCATCAAGAAATCAATCAACAACGGCTGGTTTTCACATGCCAACAGTCACATTGTAAAACGTTTAAGCCATACAATCTTTTTCCATGATCATCAACTTCATTTTCACTGGAAGTTGCCAGAAGACTCAAACTAATATCAGCACTTAACGGATAAGATGATGGCGTGCGGATTTTGACCCGATATCCTTTTGCGCCTATCCTGCTACTTGTTTGGACGGGGGGGCATAATGGTCAAAAGCTTTTTGCGATATTCTCCGGTGCGTCCGGACGAACCGGAATAAAAAAGAGCTGTATCGTAAACAAAAGCATGTGGAGAGTTAACGCCCACCCGAAGCACCGGCGGTAGCCGGTAGGCTGCGAAAAGTCTTACTCGTCCACGTCATCACTTTACTTAGACGGTGGGCCATTGGGCCCCTTGAAAAGTTAAAGCGAAAAGAACACTTTGGTGATACTCGAGCCGTCAGTTTTTTTTTCTTTTTTTGTCAGGGTACCGACGAATCGCGTTTATCTGCCTGGAGTGGGCACGCGTGGGGCCCACCGTAAGCCTGAAATAATCGCACCTTCCCTGGGTAAGTTGATCAGCGCCGTTCAACTGTTCTCCCTCCACGGGCCCATCTGGGAGCCGCGAGATCCGTACGTTTAGCCGCCCCCCAATCTCTTTCCTGGACGCAGTCTCATTGAACATCAAAGGTGTGTTGCATTGAACATCAAGGGCACCTTTGACATCCGGATAAGGAGGGCGGCTAACCGACCCCGAAGGGTCGATTGAGATAATCGACCCTCGGTTAGCCGATTGTGTGAGGGGGAGGACGAGCGGAGGTGGGGCCCCTCGGTTAGCCGGTGTCGGCTAACCGAGGGACCAAGCCGTTGTCAAAGACGGCCCAAAGGTGTGATGCATATTTTAGGTGTGCAACGTTTTTATTTTTTAAAATATAAAATAATTTTTAAGATGTCTTAATTTATGATATAAGTTATGTCTTCATTGAATTATTTAAAAAAAATAAAAAAATTAGATCGAATGAGTAGTGTTAGATATATTGTTTTAAAATTTTATCTGTTTAATTTTATTTTTTTAGATAATTAGATATTGACGTGACTTACACTTTAAGTTAAGATATCTTAAGAGTCACTTCATAAAAAAATTTTAAAAAAATTAAAGATCCTACGCATTCGAGATATGCAGTACAACGGAGTGTGAAACAAATTTTTTTCCTATCTTTTTCTACATACCTTCTTGAACGATAGCGTATATAATTTTGTTTGTCGGGTCGTGTAGGATCGCTTCGAACGGGCTATGTTAGACCGTATCAGTAAAAAATCAATATAATAATACGACGGAACACACTTGATCCAATGTCACTAATAACTAGGCGGAATGGTGACGACTATGTCAGCTGAGGGAGAGGCTGACTTGAGAGAGAGAGAGAGATGGGAGCGGCAAGGTGAGGTGTTATGACGTGGCTTGGCAACACTGAGAGGTGGAATCGATGGTGACGGCGCGCCTAGGGAGAGTTTCCAAGTTGGGCAGTCGAGGCCTAGATCTCTCATTGAGCCGCTAGATCATCGTGCCCTAACCTTCTCCATCTTTGTGACCTCTTGACTAACGGAGAGCAGGATGTGGGAGCAGAAGGGGCCAACTATGCCACCACCCACCACTAACGCCTTAGGACAAGCAGCACCAATGGGGCATGGTGGGAGAGGAATTGCTCCCATGTGTTACTTCAAGTGTCCTCCCTCCCTAAAACCCTATGACTGCGTGTGGGTCTGTAATATTACAGTGGGGTTGACAAAGGAGGGGGAGGCCGACGGAGGATGGGGATGCCAAAGGAGAGTACAGAGAGGGAGGGAAGAGGGTGATATGCGGCGAGGGAGGTGAAAAAAAAAATGTGCGGACACGTTACAGTATGATACGATATTGTACTGTACTCTCAGAATACCAACACAGTGCATGCAGACATTACAACCAATCTTGGTAGATAATAACGCTCCTACTCCTTTTTGTCGGGTATTTTATAAGTTAATTTTGGGCCATCTCCATTGTCTACAATTACGCTTAATTTTATTTTATTCAAATTATTATTTCATATTTTCATATTTTTATTATTGAAAATATTAAAATCCCATGGAGATCTCACTGCATGCGAAAAAGCACTGAGACATAGACATTATGAATTTGCAAATTAAACCACACACACCTTTTGAGTAACTGCAAGAGATGGAATTTGAACTTTTGACTCAAGAGGAAGATGTTCATATCGGTGAATCACATAATCATAACATATATTAACATGCTACAGGATTACCTAAGTTGAAGGCAACCAGAATCACCTACGACTCTGTTGGCTTGGAGTCCTTAAACAACCAAAGGTATTACACGTCAAGAGGTAGACTCATCGTGGGATAAGTACGTAGTCCATTAAAATTGTCATGGCTGCAATATAGCACGGCACAGTATTGTGAACCGTAACATGACATAATCTTAATACCGAGGACTTAACAGATATTGTTGACCATATCACGTCACGTTATTTCTCTCCAACAAAGATTACGTGTGTTTGTGTTTGTGTTTGTGTGTGCGCGCGCGTGAGAGAGAGACAGAGCGCGCACACGGGAACCCCCGCGAGCGGCGTACCCGCAGAGGGAGGAAGGGGAAAAGATCCCGACCGGGCGATAACACGCGGCGGGGGGGGGGGGGGAGGGGGGGGAGACGCCCCAGCGATGTCAGCCAACAGAGAAACCCCACCTCTGGTGGGCTGCAATGTGTAGGACGTCGCGTAGCGTGAGGTGGCGAATAAGATCTTTCCCAACCCCGGCGGACGACCACCACTCTTTCCAGATTTCACTTCCCGGGCCTCTGCTCATCCACAACTTCGACATCTTATGGGTGAGGGGAAATGAGGAAGCAGACGTGGTGGTCCCATCCCCCTCGCATCCCTGTGCGTCTGGGTGTTGGGGGTAGCCCCAGATTTATTTGACCGGCGACACCCACAGCACACGGCTTCGGCCGCATCACCGGGACACCGGCCCCGCTGGCTGGTCGGCGGCGCCCAGGTCCATTAACACGAAGAATCTCTCTCTCTCTCTCTCTCTCTCTCTCCTTGCGTGTGTGGCCAGGGTTGTGTTGATGGGGGAGAAAAAGGAAGGGGAAAAAAAGTAAAAAAAAATCAGGAACGCATGGTGGAGGAGGCAGAGCAGGCTGTGTGGACGGATGCATGGGAGAACGAACCTCCACCTCAGGACCCCAGCGTTTTCAGCTGGGGGGGCATAATGGATGCCCACGAGGAGTGGCGCATGGGGGGCCCAGATGTTGCTTGCCTGGCTTCATGTCCGGAATCCGGATTGGGTTTTCCATCTTTGCTCCTTTTTGCTCTCTGTGTGGTTTCGGCCTGGCCGACTCCCTGAAGTCAATGCGCCATTGCCGCCCTGACGAGGCATTGTTAACAGGGGTGAGTATTATTCGGAACCGGTAATCTACATCTAATAGATAGATTTGATCCGATTTGATTTGGATCCAAAACTTAAAATTAATGTTTGGATTAAGGCCGAACCGTCTTACTATAAATGATTTACTCCAATTTCTATTTTCTGAAAAACAAGCCAAGACCTGTACAACTCGTAAAAAAGTGATATTAAGGTACGTTTTTTATAATGAAGCACCAGATCATCTTTGTAATCCGCTTCCCTTGTAGTAGTGTGATCACTTTGGTTGCTAGTGTGACCTGGGCTAAACAAAGAGGCCATTTTGTCCAGAGACAGAGACGGCTTCCGCCAAAAGGAAGAGAGAAGGGGGAGAGGAGGAACCCAGGGGATGGTACGTACTTGGCATGTCATGTGGGGGGGGGAGTCACAGACGGCAAGGGCATGCCTTTTTTTGGAGAAGTAATTTAAAGATGGCTCGTAGCTTCCAACTAACCCGATTAAAGAACTGCTGGGTGGTAAACCACGCCCTTCGCTTCACACCAACCCCAGGTCCCCGGGCCACCATCAAAAGTTGGACTTTTAAAAACCTCCCATGCTGTGCTTCTAACTTGACACTCATAAAGCTTTCCAAATGAGACTAGTTTTGATAAGGGAGCTGGACAAGGCAGCTTCCCGTCTAGTTGTCCACCGCGGAGGACTCAACTAGGGAACGAACACAGCTAAACTGTGACTGGAATAGGAGGAGGAGGAGGAGATGCATGCGACGTGGGAGAGAAGGTGCGGGCCTCGTACACGCCTACACGCCACGCTAGACGGATGAAAGGGGGTCGCTTGTTGGGAGCAAACAAAGAAAATACGTGGGAGAGTGCCTGGAAAATACAGGGTCCAAGTAAAGCCTCTTTGACTGAGTCATTTGTACATCCCCATTAGTATTTCTACGTCAAACAATTCAAGGGACAAGGGGGGGGGGGGTTCTGTGTAGGATCTTATGCCCCCCCCCCCCCCAGTGTGGCCCGGCGAGCATGATCCTCTTGGTTGCCAGATGTTCTTGTTAGCTCTGATTCAAAGCAAGTAATCTTACAGACATTAAAAAATGTTAAAAATTCAACAATGGTTTCATCCAACTAGTGCCCTTCTGAATCCTCAATGATGAAGATAATCGTCCACATCAATGTTCATTAGAGACATTACGATCGTATGTTGCCCAGAAACTTGGGAATTTGACCTGGGATTTATTAAGGCGCGTTTGGAAGGGCTTCAGTTTTTTATTTTTTTGAAGTCTGCGGTGATAGAAAAAAGTACTTTAAAGAGTTTTTTTTTGAGATTTTTAAATTTTGATTTTTTTTATTCCTACGTCTTTTTACATAAAAAGTTAATTAACTTTTAAAATTTTCGATGTAATTATGTTACATTTATTTGCACCTTTGAGGGTGTGACTTTAGAGATAAAAAAGTCGCCCCCAAAATCCTTTCAAACGCGCCCTTATTAAAGCAAAATTGTCAAAAGTGCGAAGATGTTAGGTGATTTTCTATCTTATAGATCTCAACATCGTCTAATAAATCTTCCATTGGAGAACAGGACCACCGGGAAGGATGCAAATAAATAAATCAAACCAACATATCTCATATAATATCCGCAAAAATCATATCACCACGTGGACGAAGGAGGAAATTACATGCATAGTTATACAACTAAGAATGAGAAATAAAGAGTTAGAAAATTTAGTCGAGCTGTCCAAGCAGACTGTCCTTGGAGAAGACATTATCTCCGTCGTACCAGTGCGATGTAATCTACGACCTTCCCCTAGGATAGAACGGCAACAACAATCTCCTTCTCATAGAAGAAAATGAATGTCGAAAATAACGTCAGGAACCCGTCAACCTTGTTATCTGTGTGCGCCGCGTAAAAAAGAGGGAGATCGAACTCTTATTACGAGTACGTGAAAATTAAGTTAGGGTTCTCACGTCGCTTTAATATCTAAAAACCGCCTCTCCTGGAGATCATAGGATAAGATTCTATAATCCATGCACCCAAAACTCTCTGGAGTAAAAAAAGAGGCCACATCCCCCGACCTAGACTAGCCCACGCATGTGTGCATGTGTGAGGTGACTCAACTTCCTCCGGTTCTTAAGAACAAGAAGTTAAAAGAGTCACTGATGTATAAATTCACACAACATCTTTAGTTATTTGTAATACGGGACAAAAGTCCGGTATTAACTAAAGAATACAACTCAGATACTGAAAATATTGAATTTCACGATCAATCGTTCCCTCATTTCTAACATCTTCTACCTGCTATTTTAGTCGAAACGGAAAGCATGAAATGACGAAGGAGATCACGGGACCATCCTTTGGACGGGACATGACAAACAGGGTCATGGTGTTGGGTTAGGATTCGTAGCACGTCTCTAGAATATTACAAGGCTTCACCTCCAAAGTGATATAGAGAGAGAGAGAGAGAGAGAGGAAATTCAAGTTCCACTTATTCACGGGGAAGGTGGGAAAATAAACCAGAGAAAAAAAAAGTATGATATTATGAGAATATAGACCTTGTAAGTGGCCACTGAAGCATAACACGTGAAAGCCCATTTAAAAAAATATTAAGATTATATATAAAAAAATCCTGGGTGATAAACCCCTTCTCCCATGAAGTGGATATTGCTATGTCAGCTGCCTCCCTATGACATTCTTAATTATACACCCATTCCATAGACAAATCTTACATCCTAAAACCATACTTGACACGGTGATGTATGACTCACATGGTACAAGATATATACATCACTCTTTTACTTTAGCGAGGCCACTTAACAACAACGAACAGCATCTTGATCACGTTGATTCTACATTTGATAACTTGATGCAGGCACAATATGACAAAAGTTTCACATGACTGCAATGCATATTAAAATATGCACCCGGCTCATCTCTCCACCCGTGTCCTGTTGCATTGTTTCACATCTACCCGACACGTGTGACCTCTCTAATTATTATATGTTACCATCACTTCGTTATCCCTTCGCTCTCGGTGTGTCATCGGGTTTCAACGCATGGCTGGCAACAACAGGGTTATTATCTCTTCACCGTCCTCTTACCATTTTTTTCTTCTCTCTCAATAGGTCTTGTCCTCTTTTGCCTTCTCTTCCGAACGCCGGTCACTTCCCCTTCACATAACTAAATCCAACTATATTATTTGAAAGAAGAAGATTTTACCGTCATCGATGACAAAACAAGAATAATATGATCACTTACATGAAAATCATATGATCTGATCTCCGATTCTTAATCTATACCATTAAATTTTCTACACTGCAAAAAATTGTGTGGATAAAATTTCAAATTTGATCTGTCAATCTTACTTTATATTGTTGGTTATTTAGATCACTCACTTTTCTTTACTAGCAACGTTGGAGACAAATATATATTAAAATGTATTAAATTAGATCGTTCAACTTAAAATTTTAAGATGTTAAGCACCGAGAGATTTCATACTTCACTATTATAAGTGGATCATGACGAATGTCCAAATTATAACTATGGACTATGATATTATATTAAAATTTATTAAATTAGATCATCTAATTCAAAAATTTGAGATATTAAGTGGAGAGAGTTTCACTGTAAACATATTTTATTTTAACCCGTTTCTGACACGGGACTATTCTAACAGTCTACATACTCTATCTTCAGGTTTGTTTGCTGGCTTCACCTTTGTCAACGTTGCTCCATGATCCAACAAAGGTGATGGCAAAAAAGGAAGAGCGAGGAAAGGTTCCCTCGCTCCCTGTACTCACTGTGACTACACAAATTAACGGCCCACTTCCACAGGCTTCATTTCATAAGTTGTATGTGGGCACTGGATCGAGCCACACACCACATGATTTTAGAATTTTCCAACTTCTCCGTTACAAATGAGCGCACAGTGATCGTTTCAAAAGTAAATAATAATGAATTTACTTTGCAAATCCCTCTGCCTCTTGTGGACACAACGAAGATGGTCTCCACAACCTCCCGATCGAGTATCCGACAGCCATTGATGTATTCCGCTAATAAATTAATCATCTCCTTCCTTCCTTGGAGATTGCAAATTTCTTGACATTAATTTCGTGAGCTCAGTTTGGACATCGTCACTGCAAAGTGAATAATTTTTTGGTTCGGTGCTCCTAAACTTGGGAGCATCAAACCAAGTTTAGTTTTTCTCGTCATCCTATTTTTCAAATCAAATGGCGAGAAAAACCGACGTCAAAAGATATAGCAAATAACATGACGTCACAATATTGCTCCTTACGTTATGATTCTAGCTAGAGGAGACAAGTAAATAATTATGGTGCTTGCATGATCGGAAAAACAAGCAAATTTCCTGAGACGCTGAGAAGCGACTACGTTCACCACTCTTCCAAATATGCCGATAAACTGAGCCGAAGCCGGGTCACCCCCAGTGGGGGCCCAGAAAATTCAAAGAAACAGTAACAATCTCACCGTTAGGAGTTGAGAATCACTTTGATAACGGGTTGGGTTAAATACGGGTAATTTACTCGGGATGACCCATCCTCCCTTAACTCAATCTGTTACCAAAGTGACCTTAACTCGGGTGAAATAACTCATTCCACCTATTTAAGTGGAACGAGTTAATCCACTTTAACTCTATCCGACTCAGGTTAAAAAAAATATATCAAATAGAGAATAAATCACCCGACCCCGATTAACTCACTCTAATCCACCTTAACCTGTTACCAAAGTGACCTGAATGTTTCGAAACGAGAGTTGAGTGTTATGGTTCCTATATTTGAAACGGTGGAGACGTACATGCTAGAGAGGGTGCAGATGTTTCGGTCTTATAAGTAGTGCTGACTCCGACAATGAGTGACTTAGAAGGTTTCGATTCAAGTACACATGGACTTACCGATGTGTTCAAATAGCAAATTATGCAAATAGTCAAATCCTATCAGAACAAAAAGTGATGCTAAGTACTCGTTCCGGATGGTTACCCATCTGAGACAAGATTAACTCACATGGGTGGACGCAATGCATTCACCCCATGTCGACCGATCCTATCCCGGACGGATAACTGTCCGAGATGACTCGTAAACATCTCCCTAGAACAAATATAGGAACCATAACACTATATGCATGTAATGTGGCCCAATCACAATGTCAGCCTATCGAACCTTGCAAGGCCGTGGACTCGGCCACCTTAAAATTTGACAAACTATTTTGACATCTAATTAGGTCATGTTTGGAAACGTCACCAGTGCTGAGAGAGTTTATGAAATCACCTTTTCCGTACGCCTTCCAACATGTTAGAGATGTTTTAAACATCTCCAATCTCATTTGGCGTAGGTTACGTCCCTTTGAAATATCACCCCGCGAGCTCTCCACAAAAAAATATTCAGCCCCCTCTCTTAGATGAATATTATTTGAAAATTTTACCAAAACGTTATTTGTGAAGGGGTACTATATATTCATTCAGAATCGGGTGGACAATAACCTTGACGAGAGGAAGAAGATGATGGCTGATGTTGTGGCCGGCTCCGGCGACTGCGGGGGGGTGGCGCGAGGATGTCCGCTGCGGGTTTGGCGACCGCGCACCTCTCTTCTTTCTCCCTTCTCTCACAATAGTAGCAGCCAACAACTCCGACGATAGCCTCACAACATCAGCCGACATCGGGGTCATGAAGGGGGTGCGCTTCTACTTGCAATGGATCAGACTGGCGATGAACCCCGACGACTGAGCGGTGGAGCGGATCATGGGAGGCCATATTGTAGCTGCGGTCAACAACTCACGTGGCAGCGTCGAAGCAACCGTCGGGATCGAGGTCACAAAAGGGGTGGACATCTTCGAGTGGCGGAGCGGATAGGCGCCGAACCGCGATGGATGGGCGACATAACGAACGGGAGGCCTTGCAGCTACAGTAGGAGAAGGGCGAAGAAGAAGAAGAGCGAAACAACTAACTTAGCCAAATTTCTAGCTATTTTTGAAAATGGGCTTCTTTGCACCTGGAGTTTATCTCCTCTCGGAATCCGTCGCTACACACACGTCCGAGTGCATTCTATTGTTTGGAAATGTGTTCGTCTCATCGGGAGATTCCAATTATTATTACAATGTTGAGTAAGCACATTTCCATATGCACCCTAGGACAGTTGTAAATTATACTTTTGACCGAATTCGTCCATTCTTTTTGGCAAAAAAACTTGGGAGTCCAGACTCCAGAGGACACTAGTCCTCTTGACTTGTGATGTTTGGAAACACTTTTGGGGGGAGATTATTGCCTCGAAATTCCCACCTCCCAGAAGACTTTCAATGTGACATAATGTCCCATCAGATTTTATAAATAAGAGATTTTGGAAAGATAAGAGAGAGAGCGAGAAAAATGTGAGAGGAAAAAAAATCTCAAAAAGATGTCTCAACTTTACTTCTTCTATCTCTAGGAGATTTTTGCATTAATCCCAAATCATATCGAGCTAACAAACATGTCAGTGAACGTGTAGTTTTCTTCAGACTATAATAGGAAAACTAATATACTAGGCGTGAGATGAATGAAAAGAAAACCGATGTCAGATGGCAAAGGTAGATTCCGTTTGTTCTTCCAAGATTGGAAGACAAACAAACAGGGCCATGCCAACCTACGAACCCACAACGGATACATCAAGCAGCCAACTGGTGGCCACAAAGTACGCTAGCTGGTCCCATCCAACATCACACTCTCCTTTCTCTGCGCGCGGTCGATATTGTTTTTGCTTGTTCTTCTGGGGGCAATTGAGGTTGTAAGACCGCAATACTTGCAGTCATCATACCCCATACTCGAAGTCGTTCTTCCAAGAATGAATCTGCTAAATTTGATACAGAAAAAGAAAGGAAAAGACAAAAAAAAGAAAGGAGTGAAGGGGCTATATTATATCCTTTGCCGAATTATGAGTTTGGGATCACTTCCACGGAACTACAAGATCACAATATATGAGAGTGAAGCAGTGCTTAAGAATATTGAATTGCCCTTGCTGATTCCGACGATAACAAAACACTTGACCTATGTAGACTGAATGTGTGTGTTTTACAAAATGTTTAAGTGAGTTATTATTTGACTCGTGAAGTTTTGAGTCGTCAAATTGTGTGAATCTCCTAATGGACTCTTCAGTAAAGTTCTAGTGTATCGGAAGATCTCTCAAATAAGCCCAAGCTAAAGGAAATCCGACGTGTCTATGCAAAGATACATGATCTCGAAGATGGTAACATGAGCAGGGATTCTTCACGACCAAGCTAGTGGAGACTTCTACTTCTACTTCTACTTCAGCAAGAAGAGGACGTCCTTAGTCGTCATACTCCATACTTCTCGTCAAGAAACTCTACTTCTGTCCGTGCTTTTATCACAATAGGTGAGGGTCTTGTGTGGTTCATTGAGGAACTTCCTCCCAGAGGAAGAAATTCATGTTTAGACACAATTCTTATTTTAATAGTGAGTTAGCACCTTTGTCTCTAATGTTTTGCGGTGGTGAACTAATATCTTTATATCTAGTACGATTGAGAAGTGAGATTGTATGTTAAACGTGAACATATGATTTTAACACCTTGGCACCTAATAGAAAAATATGAACTTGTACCTTCACGACAAAGAGATGTAATAGTTGAACTAACATCTTTGTGTCCAGCGCGTAATACTAGTGAGAATGTGCAAACTATTGTTGGGGAGTGAACATAGATGAGCAAGGAGTTGTCTAAACCATAATAATAAAAATCACATTGTCCCTTGGTGTGCTTGTCTCCTTATCTCATTTCCCCTTCTCTTGCATGCACATTTGATTGAGTTTTTTTTTATGATTTGTTCGGTGTCTAGTGATCAGAAGAGTTACGAATTTCTAATTCTACACGAATTCACCCTCCATTGGATCAGCCAAGCCCAAGATTCTCGGCAAAGAAGAACATAGCGCCACTGACGGCCACACTTGTAGATGCCATAGACATATTTTCTAGAGATGTTAGGATATGTTTTTGGAGTTCCAAATTATTTTTTAGAGTTTCAATTTATTCTCTCGTCCCCTGTTATCCTCTTTAGCATTCCTCTGAAACAAAAAAAAAAATTTGAAGGGATGATTAGTCAATTGTCACTAGTGCTGCTATAATACGGTCATGTCAATTGATATGACATTACCGTATCTAATCATGTCGCTTTAGATGTCCATCCAATAAGAAGAAAGATTAAAGACAAAAAAGGAAAGCTGTTGATGTCGAAGCTCATGCAGGTGAACTACAGACATGACACGGGAGGAAGATAACGAAATGAGAGCTGTCCAAACAAGTTGATCTGACGGCTAGTTGGCAAAAGTGCCGGCTGATGGAAACTTGTAACTTGTTTCATACAAGCGTGGTGTTGGGGATAGAACCGGAGTACCCAGACGAGGAGGACAACCAGCAGAGGAGGAAGAAGGAGAGAAGAAGAATCACACAAGAACACACAGGGATTTTTACGTGGTTCGGAGGCAAGATGTCTTCCTACATCCACGGCCGCAACAGGATTCCACTAGATAATCACAGACTTGCTACAATACAAAGAGAGAGTCCATCCTTTTATACTAGGAGATTAGGGCGTCATTAGTCAGGGTATTAAAGATAATAATACCCCAGTTATACAGAAACTCTCTTCCGGGATACATCAGTCGCGCATGCTCGTCTATCCCCCCGGATGCTCTCCTGGGACTGAGTATGCCCTCCAGCGACTACAGATGCTCCCCCACCATCAGACAGATCAAAGCATTGCCAAGGCAAGGTCGACGCATTGCCAAGACAAGGTCGACGCATCCCAAGTGATATCGACTTGCCTTGAACCCGCAATGCATGCTTCCCTGACGCCAGTGATGCTCTCCTGGGACAATGAATGCCCTCCAGAGACAGCATGTGCTTCCCTGCTAGACTCGGACAGCATATGCTCCCCTAGAGTAACGAATGCTTCCCTGGCACTGAAAGATGCTCCCCTGGAGCAACGAATGTTCCCCTGGACATGTGATATGCTCACCATGCTCCCCTGAGCTGAGGATGCTCCCCTGGAGCAGTTGATGCTCCCCTGGGGCAGTGATTGCTCCCCTGGAGCAGCGAATGCTCCCCTGGAGATGGCATAAGCTCGCCATGCTTCCCTGATGCTGTGAATGCTCCCCTGGAGCAGTGGATGCGCTCCTGAGGCAGAGTGTGATCCCGTACAGAGGCGCACGAATGAAAGAGTTCTGACTCCACACTCTAACAATCTCCCACTTGGAGTCTGAACTCCAAAGAAAGGTAAACCTCTCACTGTATTAACCATGCTCAATATGATAATGGAAATACTGCTACGGCATCCCTTCATCAATCATCCATGGAGGCCAACTGAGGACTTGCACAGCCTCAGTTTCTCTGTGGTAACCACCTTGGTGAACATGTCTGCTGGGTTCTCTGCACCAAGTATTTTCTCCAGCAATAAAACATCATCTTCAAGCAGACCACGAATGAAGTGATATTTCAGTTGTATGTGCTTAGTCCTTGCATGAAAGACTGGATTCTTGACATGGTGAATTACACTTTGACTGTCATAAAACAGCACATTGTTGCTTTGTTCCTTGCCCAACTCCTTCAGAAAATTTTTCAGCCATACCATCTCTTTGCTAGCTTCAAAGATAGCAACATACTCTGCTTATGTTGTTGAGAGAGCAACAACCTTCTGAAGTTTTGAAACCCAACTCACTGCAGTGCCACCCAAGGTATAAACATAGCTAGTGGTACTTCTTCTGGTGTCCAGATCACCACCAAGATCTGAATCAACAAAACCTTGTAAGATAACATCATTTTTTCTGAACCAAAGTGACTTGCCTGAGGTGCCTTTTAGGTATCTCAGAATCCATTTCACTGCCTCCCAGTGTTGCTTGCCCGGATCTGCCATATATCTGCTCACAACTCCCACTGCATGTGCTATGTCCGGCCTGGTACAAATCATGGCATACATCAGACTTCCTACAGTTGATGCATAAGGAATTTTCTTCATGGACTCTCGCTCTTCAGCAAACTTTGGTGATTGCTCTTTAGACAGCTTGAAGTGACTTGCCAAAAGAGTGCTAACTGGTTTTGCATCCTGCATGTTGAATCTGCTCAACACCTTCTGGATGTAACTTTCTTGAGATAACTTCACAATATCAGCTGTTCTATCCCTCGCAATTCTCATCCCAAGAATTTACTTTGCTGCTCCTAAGTCCTTCATAGCAAATTCCTTTGATAATTGCATTTTCAGATTGTTAATCTCTGTCATGCTTGATCCTGCAATTAGCATATCATCCACGTACAACAGTAGTATGATGTAATAATTATCAAACTTCTTCAGATAACAACAATGGTCCATATTGCATCTAATGAAACCATTGTTACATATAAATCCATCAAACTTTTTGTACCATTGTCTGGGGGCTTGCTTCAGACCATATAAACTTTTGTTTAATTTACAAACAAGATTTTCTTTACCATGTTCATGGAAACCTTCCGGTTGTGCCATATAGATATCCTCCTCCAAATTGCCATAGAGGAAAGCAGTCTGAACATCAAGTTGTTCTAGGTGTAGGTTTTCAGTAGTAACAATACTCAACACCAGTCTAATGGTAGTTAGCTTGACAACTGGAGAGAAAATTTCAGTATAATCAATACCTTCCTTCTGTTGGAAGCCTTTCACAATCAACCTTGCTTTGTACCTCTTGCTGCCATCATGTTCTTCTTTTATCCGATAAACCCATTTATTGTGCAAAGCTTTCTTGCCAGGTGGTAGTTCAGTCAACACCCAAGTTTTATTCTTGTGTAAGGAGTTCATCTCATCTTTCATTGTCAACTCCCACTTGATAGAATCTTCCACCTGTGTAGCTTCATCAAAACACTCTGGTTCACCAGCATCAGTCAACAACAAATAGTATGAAGAAGGAGAAAACCGCTCAGTCGGTTTAGGCAATCTGCTTGATCTTCTTGGTTGAACCTCGGGTGTGATAAACTCTGGTTGCACTACAGTGTTTTCAGGATTTCCTTGAAATCCCTTTAACACATCATCTTCTGAAATTTCCTCCAACTCAACATGTTCAGATTTCTGAGATTCTTGACATGCATCTTCAGATTTCATGACAGATCTATCCTTGTATAATAAATTCTCATTGAATATAACATTCCTTTCTCTAATGATTTTCCTATTCTCATTATCCTAGAAACGGTATCCAAAACCATCAGAACCATATCCAATGAAAAAAACACATTTTTGACTTGGGGTCCAACTTATCTCTGTCATTGGAATCAATATGCACATATGAAACACAACCAAATACCCTTAAGTGTGAAAGAATTACCTGCTTACCGGTCCAAGCCTCTTCTGGTATCTCACCATTTAGAGGAACACTAGGTCCTCTATTAATCAGGTAAGCCGCACAGCTGATAGCATCTGCCCAAAAGGTCTTCGGTAGGCCATCATGTAATCTCATGCTCCTAGCTCTCTCATTCAGGGTTCTGTTCATGCGTTCAGCAACCCCATTCTGTTGTGGAGTATTTGGAATTATTTTCTCCATACGAATACCATGCAGTGCACAGAAATCTTTGAATTCTTTGCTGCTGTATTCTCCACCATTGTCAGACCTCAGACACTTGATCTTTGCACCGGTTTGATTCTCCACTTCTGCCTTCCACTTGACAAAGGTAGAGAAAACATCAGATTTATTTTTAAGAAAATAAACCCATACCTTCCGAGTAGAATCATCGATGAATGTGACATAATAGAGTGAGCCTCCAAGAGATCGAACAGGAGCTGGTCCCCACACATCTGTGTGTACAAGTTCTAGCCTTTCTGGCTTAGAACTTCTTCCAGCTTTGGAGAAAGTGACTCTTTTCTGCTTTCCGAAGATACAGTCTTCGCATAGCCCAATGTCTATGGACTTCAAATCACCCAACTTCCCTTTTGCTGCCAGCACCTTCATTCCTTTCTCACTCATGTGTCCAAGTCTGCAATGCCAAGTCTTGGATTCAACTTCTGACTTTGCCACTGCCACTGTATCTTTGTTGTTTGCAGTCATATAAAGAGTTACAGTCTTGCTACCTCGTGCTATAACCATGGCACCTTTGGTTATTTTCCAGCACCCACTAACAAAGGTAGTGACATATCCTTCGTCATCAAGTTGACCAATGGAGATCAAATTTCTTCTCAAACCTGGAATATGTCTGACATTCTTCAAATTTCACATAGTCACGTTTGCTGTCTTTAACTGAACATCACCATTCCCCACAATGTCTAATGGCTCATCGTCAGCAAGATAAACCTTCCCAAAGTTTCCAGTAACATAATTTTACATACTTTCTTTATGTGAGGTAGAGTGGAAGGATGCTCCGGAGTCTAGAATCCATGATTCAATGGGACTATTAACACTTAAGATAAGTGCATCATGGACCTCTTCTGTCGTAGCATTCCCAGAATCTTCTTCTTGTTTCTGACTCTGATTCTTTTTCTTTAGGAGTCTGCAGTCCCTTTTCAAATGTCCTTTCTTACCACAGTTCTAACAGCCATCTCCGCGGAGCTTAGACTGACTCCTTTTCTTAGACTTGGATCTGCTCCTATTTTGTCCGCGCTGGTTTATTCTTCCCCTGCTCTCTATATTCAGAGCAGAACCTGAGACTTCACCGGATTCCCTTCTGCGAATATCTTCGCTTAGAATCAAGTCTCGTACCTCATTAAGCTTCAATTTGGTAGAACCAAAAGAACTACTTACAGCCGTCACAGTTGCACCCCAACTTTCAGGTAAGGATGATAAAAGAATCAAGGCCCTAATCTCATCATCAAAGTTTATTTCTACAGAACTCAACTGAGTTGTAATCACATTGAATTCATTGATGTGGTCTGTAACAGAAGCACCTTCGGCCATCTTCAGATTAAATAAGCGACGCATCAAATATACCTTGTTTGAAGCTGAGGGCTTTTCATACATATTTGATAGCGCCTTCATCAATCCTGCCGTGGTCTTCTCGTTCACGATGTTGAAGGCGACGTTTCTGGCCAACGTCAAGCGAATAACTCCGAGTGCTTGTATGTCTAGTAGATCTCAATCTTCTTTCTTCGTCCCTTCCAGCATCGTTCCAAGAAGCGGCTCATGCAGCTTCTTCTGATACAAGTAGTCTTCGATCTGCATCTTCCAGAAACCGAAGTCCTTGCCATCGAACTTGTCGATCCTCACCTTTCCTTCATCTGCCGCCATTACTCCCACTACTCCCTCGAACCAGAACAAGGCTCTGATACCAGTTGCTGGGGATAGAACCGGAGTACCCAGACGAGGAGGACAACCAGCAGAGGAGGAAGAAAGAGAGAAGAAGAATCACACAAGAACACACAGGGATTTTTACGTGGTTCAGAGGTAAGATACCTTCCTACATCCACGGCCGCAACAGGATTCCACTAGATAATCACAGAGTTGTTACAATACAAAGAGAGAGCCCATCCTTTTATACTAGGAGATTAGGGCGTCATTAGTCAGGGTATTAAAGATAATAATACCCCGGTTAAACAGAAACCCTCTTCCAGGATACATCAGTCGTGCATGCTCGTCTATCCCCCCGGATGCTCTCCTGGGACCGAGTATGCCCTCCAGTGACTGCAGATGCTCCCCCACCATCAGACAGATCAAAGCATTGCCAAGGCAAGGTCGACGCATTGCCAAGACAAGGTCGACGCATCCCAAGTGATATCGACTTGCCTTGAACCCGCAATGCATGCTTCCCTGACGCCAGTGATGCTCTCCTGGGACAATGAATGCCCTCCAGAGATAGCATGTGCTTCCCTGCTAGACCCGGATAGCATATGCTCCCCTGGAGTAACGAATGCTTCCCTGGCACTGAAAGATGCTCCCCTGGAGCAGCGAATGCTCCCCTGGAGATGCGATATGCTCGCCATGCTCCCCTGAGCTGAGGATGCTCCCCTGGAGCAGTGGATGCTCCCCTAGGGTAGCGATTGCTCCCCTGGAGATGGTATAAGCTCGCCATGCTTCCCTGATGCTGTGAATGCTCCCCTGGAGCAGTGGATGCGCTCCTGAGGCAGAGTGTGATCCCGTGCAGAGGCGCACGAATGAAAGAGTTTTGACTCCACACTCTAACACGTGGTCACTTCAATGCCTAATTAATATTTTGAATGTGAATTGGCAGTGTTGCCTTTCCCAGCCTGTCCACTGCCAGTATGATCTTTTGTATTTTAGTTTCTATATATATATATATATATATAGCATTCCACAAATCATACTTGACATGATAGTCCAAGATTTTTCGATCTCTTTGGTGCCCAACAAGGTACATCAGCATTTTCTCATCAAGGGATTTTGTAAGTCATACTTTGTTTCTAGGTTGTTCCTTCACATGAAGATTTATGGCCGTGGAATGACATGATATTCGAATCCTCTTTGATCTCAAGAGGATAAGATGAAGAAGTCCATGATATTATGTTAAAAGTTCGAATTCAAATTCAAAACTTAGACATGGAATATTGTAAAACTTCTCTTTAAATAAAGAAAGAAGATATTGTAAATTATCCAATATGAAACTTGTTGATAACCCCCGACAAGTATATATATGAAAAAAAAATCATGAGTACATTGTTTAAGGACGTATCATGATTGTGCAAAGGAAAAATAGAAGCGGAAGCAGAACATAATTTGAAACCGAAGCCAAAGCAAAGGTGAAGACTCACACCATGCTTTGGCGAAGTCGACACGTGAGCGGGGTCGGGGTAGACTAAGAGAGCCCACCCATTATTTCACCCTCCAAATCCGTAGAGTTATGGTGATGGCTCTCTAGAGTCATATCCGAACTCGTCACTGTCGGTAATTGGATAGAGAGACGATTAGGAGACATAAGATATATATATAGAGAGAGAGAGAAGACTACTGAGCTATACTCTTCGAATACACTCTCTCTCACATGCACGTTGAATGGAAACTAAAAAAACTAAATTCTCTCTCACATCTTCTCTTTTCTAATTTCACAAAAAATAAACACTATTTTCTTTCTATCTTCATCTCTCATCACCTTCTACGCATGTACTTAAAAGAAAAATATTAAGTTTCTCCTATTTTCTTTTGATGATTACAAAACTAATTTATTGTTGGCCTAACTTAGTTGTTAAGTGTGTTTTGGAGTTGTTGATTGCAGGTCCTAAGTTACTACTTTGGAGAAATTCAAGTATCTCTACTAGTTGTATGTGATGTTTGAAGTCGGTTGCTAACCGCCCCATACACCAAGTGACACAATCCTTGATTATGTTTTTAAAATATATTTTCCTTAATTGGTGGAGGTTTCCATATAGGAAGATAACAAAAGAAAGTTAGTTAAGAGTTTGCTTTCTCCTTTGTAGGTTTTATTCATGCAAAAAAAAATCAAGCCCATATTGAGATTGAGAGAGAAAGTGGTTGCTACTTGACCCAAAAAAAGGGAGATAGTTCTCATATGATAAAGGAAGGTACAGTAAAGAAAAATCCACTGCCTCCTTTCTTAAAAAGAAAGGAATAGGTGGATGTTGTTTGAAAGAGGCAAGAAAAGATTGTAAAGAAAAGAAAAAGAAGCAAAAAAAAAGGAAAAAGGGGGTCTAGCATTATTTCTTCTAAAAATAAAAAAAAGTATAGGGTAGCTATAGCAAAACAAATAATCCTACGTTCTCGTCTCTTGGGCGGCCCTCAAGAAGCTACTTCAACATACGATCAAACTCAAGAGAAATCGATCTTCATCAAATTTTCATATAGATCAAATTAAGAGAGCAGCGTCTAAACTATCATTCCTCATATTTACTTACTAGAACTCTATTTCTTGATACATTTATTGTGATATTCAAAAGAGTTTTTAATTAGGTCATAGGATCTTCTTTTTGTTAGGAGGATAATATCTTTCTTCTTGTATCGTGGTTCAATGCGAACTAGCATCTTTATATCTAGTATGGTTTATGATGAGCTAGCACCGTTGTGTCTAGCGTGTTGAGGTGAGCTAACGCTCTCATGTCTAACGGGTTGAGAGGTGAACTTGCATATTGATGTTAAGTGATTTGTAGTGGTGAATTAACACCCTTATATCTAGCAGTTCTGAGTGAAAATTCTAAGGTGTTCTTGGGTAGTGGACATAGGCTAGCATGGTACTGTTCGAATCACTATAAAATCGATGTGATCTCTTTGTGCATTTGGGTCATTGTCTCTCATTCCCTTTGTTCTTGAGATTATGTGTGATGAATCTTTAATTTATTAATTAGTTTGTTCATTGTGCTGCAATTTAATTTAGTAATCCAATTCACCCCTCCCTTCTTGAATTATTTGGTCCAGATTTTCTTTCAAAGAATACCCCACACCCCTATTTATAGTGGGTGGGAATGTTGAGGTAGTGTTTATGAAGTATTTAGAAGAGAATAGGTGGAGGGGGTGTACGTGTGGAGTTTACATGGAGGATAAATGGAAGAGAGAAGATATTTACATGAGGGGTTAAGGATAATAGTCACATGGGATAAAGAAGAAGAGGTGGAAGGAGGGGCAGGTGACAACGTGCGAAGGCACTAGGCGCCTTCCATTGGTCCCTCCGCTGGCGTGTTCGCAGCGGCATGAACGAAGGCAGGCGAGGGTGTAGGCGTCGACGCGGGCGGGAGCCACAAGCGGATGCGACTCAGCAAGTAGAGGCACAGCGGAGTGGTGCCGGGGCCTGAGCACAAAGGCCTCTGCCAGTGGAGCGGCGCCGAGGACATCGAGTCACCACCGGGTGCACTGGCACAAGCGGGTGAGCCGTCAGCTACTACATATATAGGCCTCTGCCACTACAGCTACTGTGCTCAAAGAAGCGGCAGCTATTGTTGTTGTCACAACGTCTGTGTGGGCAATTGGACCACCAACTTTGATCTCTCCAACGGAAACTACACGTGGAGTGGTAGGGGGAGTTGTCACTGTCACGCTACGACAGTCGTACTGGCCACATTATCCACCAATGACTCATTGGTGTCGCGATCTCCACCGCGGAGGTGCTCTCAACCTGTAAAACGAAACTGGGGAGGCACGACTACTCTCTCAAGATCCATGGGCTGATTAGTTGGTGTGGTGATGTGCTCACTATAGGAAGAACATATCTTGTCGTCAATGTTAGTCTCGCATTTCACTTCTGCATGGAAGACACGGGGTGGAAGCCACATATCACAAATTTGTGCATTCTGAGGATGGATGGTAAGGAGAATCAGCCCAAGTGGCGAGGGCGACTCCGCAGACTGGTCGCTGAGAAAAGATAGTATTCAGAAGAGAACAAGTGGAGGGGGTATACGTGGAGGATAAATGGAAGAGAAAGATATTTACATGGGCGGGGGAGGGGGGGGGGGTTGTTAAGGGCGGGAGCCGCAGTCGGATGCGGCTCAGCGAGCCGGGGTGCAGCGGAGCGGCACCGGGGCGTGAGCGCGGCGGGAGTGGCGCAACCGGCAGGCCGGTAGGTGCCGCAGGCGATCCAATGGGCCTCTAGGCCCATTAACCAAACTAAACTTAAACAATTAAAAAGTCTTGGGAAGTATCCTCACAGGAAGGAAGGAAGGACAATAAGAAGATGGGCAGGTGCCGGGCCTAACGAATGGCCTGTTGTCCCCTCGTGTGCTAGGGTACTGTTATTGTGGTTCAACATGTTCCTCGCGTGCTGAAGCACGTTCTCTGTTTAGCTATTTGCATTCCATGTGTTTTTTTACACGAGGAATTCAAACTCCACCATAAAGGGTCCGTAGTGCGTGCTAAGATAGTGAGAGTCTGCTTACATTTTTCTAATGAAACTTGCCTCTTTTCACGTTAAACTTATCACGCATCCGCATTGATTGTTAAATTGGTTACCAACAGCTAGCTAGCTGGGGACGGCAATCTCTCTCTCTCTCTCTACCATGCATGAGTGATTTCGGAGTGCTTGTTGAGCGGCATGCTTCTTTTAAGATCATGCAGATTTCCTTCGTTGAGTTGAATAATTGATCTTACGTATGGTTTTAAGACAACTGGAACTTTTAATTTGTTGACGTATAAAAATGAGATTTAGTCTAAATTGTTGGATACGAGCTGCGAAGCAATAGGATTATACAGGAGGATTCCATTGGGGGTTTGTTGGGTTGGGCTATTAGGGACGTCCATGCCTCGGATGAACACTGTCTACTCTATTTTTTCATATATACTTATATTCCAATTCATTTTAATCATCCATTTGTTTTGGTATTTATTCCTCTTTTGTGTAGATTGTGAAATTCAAATCCCTGAAACACGATAACAATATAAATAAAAGATTGAGATAAATCGAAGAATAAGTGATATAAAATATGGAGAAAATAATCTCACTCAAAGTCGAGAATTGGTCTCCATGCAAGTGAATGTGCTAGGTCATACGAGTAATATACTAGATACACATGCACTAGGCTGTGCAAATGGTAGTCAGCACTACCCCACTTATATAAATGCCCCTCACGTGAGCAAGGCTTATTGGCTAATGGAGGTATTTGATTGGTTTAAATATGCATACTAATAGTAATATAAGTATTATTATTATTTGATTAATAAAAATTGAATTTTATTTTTTCAATTTTGGTATTTATATATTAAAAGGAAATATTATTTATAACTACATAGACCTAAAAATGAGACTCTAAGATTAATCCCATACTGATTGTTAAGAAGACAATCATGTCTAAGGCCGGATCATTAAGCTTAGGCCTCCACATAGCTCCCCTCAAAGGTGAGTGTGTGTTCTAGGCCAAGTTTTCCACATATGGCATCAATGATGCAAGAAAACTTTCGCGGTTTGTGGTCAAGAGATATCAGTTAAGGCGAGGTTTTATATCTTTTAAGGCCCATTTGATAATCGAATAAGATTGATTACGGTGAGTTGTTCGAGTTGACCAGCTTTGAGTCGCATTTGACTTATTCGGGCTCGAACAAGGTTAAGGGGGGTTAAGGGGCTTATCTGACGAACAACCCATTCGACCGCCGTAATCGAGCAATCAGGTTTGGCACGAATAGCAATCATGCAGCAAGGTAACGGTTGCTAATGTGGGTCGTACAACGGCATCGGGCGGCTTCCGACGTCGATTTCGTCGTCTTCCAGGGCAGCCGACGGCGTCAGATTGACTCACAAAAGAGGGGTTCACCGTGAGATAGGGAGGTGGTTGCGGTGTTAAGCGCTGACGTCCGGCGTCAGCGGCGGATGGGGCCCTCCAGCAACATCTCCAGCGGAGTCCAACGTCGGTTTCCTCATCGTCCAGGGCAGTCGTATGGCATCTAATTGCTCTTCTTCTCTGCATCCGACGTTGAGCAAGATACCTTTTATCAAACCAAAACCCGAGTTAGGTCAAACATGCAACCCCCGAGTGAATTGTTCACCTTCCCTTATCTAATTATCAAAAAACCTCTTGGTTGGGAAACAAATATATACAATGACCTTCTCAACAACAAAAGGAAGATTAATCTTGGTTCTCACCTTGCCCACCCCCCTAACTCTCTCCTCCCTTTTAGCTGTTGTTCTCGACATTCCTTTTATATCAATTATGATTTTAATATTCTGAACTCTTGAACATCGATATCAACACTATGTTAAAACTATTAATACTCCAGTTAAATGGGACATAAACTATCATATTTATGTTTGTTAAATATTGTCATTATTATTATCGTCATTATAGCCTGCCCACTTCAACAGATTAACACTCCTTTACGATGCCCTGTGGTAAGCTCTGCATCCCGTAAGTTGCACTAGGAGAGCTACCTCGTACAGCAATGTTATCAGAATCGGACCGGTGTCTGAACTGGACAATGAACTAGTTCGGTTCGAACCGGTTTGACCGTTGGTTCGAACAGGTTTGAACCGTGATGTCATTATAATATTGATATATGGTCCGACCCGATTCTATAACCTAATACAATAAGAAATAACTCAAATAAGATATAATGATCAAAATAAATAAGCATACATGTATATAGAGAATAACTTATAACTATTTGTTAGAAATAGAGCCTTTATGTTGATTCAAATATCTTCATTTATATGTTGGAAATATAGCCTTTATGTTTAGTCCCATATTGGAAGTTAGAAATACTTACTTGGCTTTATATGTTGGAGAGCTCACCCTTGGGTCAGGACCCAAGGGACATAAGATGTGGACTTGAGTTGTGTGTCGAATTAAATGATTTGATCGAATATAAGTAAATAATATGTGTGTCAAGCCGGGTTGGGTTGGGTTGGCAGGTACCGAATCTTTTTTTTTTGCGGGGGAATAGGGTCGAACCGGTTCAACGATCGAACCGCGGTTCGGACGGTTACAGTCTTTTTAAGATCAAAAACCATGGAGCCTCTGTAGGTATGAATCCACCATTGACATGCTTCTATATAAGGAAGTCTCTATGGCCTCCTCTGAGTATGGGCTTTTACACCACAGAAAGAGCAAAGGAAGCATAAAGTTGTATGTATGCACAGGCCCTCTCCCCATGATACCACCTAAGAGTAAAGCCACTCCGACGAAAGCTCACCCTCCTATATATATATATATACTCAAATAAATATTTCATTAATTATGGTATAATTTCACTTAGGAAGAACCATGGAAACAACTTAGACTCTGGAAACATAGATGAAGCAACCAAGTGTCAGAAGAATTAGATTATGAAGAACTTAGGCGATACAATTAGATGAAAATTTTAGATGAGGTACTTAGACAGAATGTTGGACGTAGTGAAAAAAAATTAAATGATATAAGTTAGATGGAACAAAGATAGATGATGGAGAACATTTAAAAGTTGGATGATGTCAAGAAAGATAGACGAAAGACTTAGATGATGCCAGAGACTTGGACGATAGCCTTCTAGAAGTAGATGATAGATTAGACGATGGACTTAGAGTTTAGACGATGCATTTAAATAATGGTAAATTGAATAAAGACCTTAATATGGAGATTTACACTCGAGTATTATTTGACGGAGATCAGAGCTGTGGGATCAAAAATGGGTGGTAGAGGTCAGGGCTAAATGACGGAGGGTTAGTGATATGTATGACAAGCATGGAGGACAAGTGTCAGTAATTGTAATAGGTGGAATGTAATTCATACCAGGTGGAGAGTAGTTTATAATAGGAGGAGAGTATTTTGTTAACATCTGGAGAGCTCCAGGAAAATTAATAGGAAGATATTGTGAGCATGGGGATTTTTAATTTAATTAATTCCTCACTAACTTACTTTGAGGATAGCCTATTTAAGCCTTTGCTACCTCCATGTTACCCCTTTATCAATCGTGAACACCCAACGTAGGAGCAAAAAGGAAAACCGTAGGAGCCACAAAGGAAGAAGGAGGAGGAGGAAGGTAAGAACAAGTAAGTCTTGAGTAGCTATACTATTTTCTAGCGGAAGGATCTAACTGACGACATATTGTTCCATGGTGTCTAGAAGTGAGTTAATCATCCTCGAAGTTTAGAGGACTGCCAGAGGATCACAGGCGGACCATAGAAACTTTAGGAGCATGTGGAAACATCAAGGAGTGTCTTAGATTGATCAGAAAAGAGGAGATAGGACCTTGCTAGTTATTGGGAATTTTACAATCAAGCTAAGCGGGTAATAAATTGGCAGCATGTTATAAGTTATATTGTTGTTTTACTATATTTTGATATTAAAAGTTAAGTTGTTGCGTGATAGAATTCAGATTTCATCCGGGAGGACATTTATCAAAGACTAAAGAAGATGATAGAACAGATATGGCTTAGTGCATGTAGTCCCCCAGGATATAATGCATGGTTAGAACCTATTTTGCACATTAGTAATAGTATATATAATTTAGCTACTGCTATTTGTTTCCCTATTAGCCATGAGCCATAGCTACTATATTGACCTCTATGCATGCAATAAATAAAAGTTACACAAATGAATTGATAAAAGATATAAATGTAATATTAGCATGTGGATAATGCCACCGTAAGGGAAGTATATTAGCACCGTGGTAGGCATCTACGGTAGATTTTCCCAATGTCCGTGGACGAACAGATAGTTATTGAAAATCTTGAAGCTAGATTGGATGATGATCTGGTGGAAGGTGAGGTATTAATCCCCGATTCTGCATAGTCAATCAAAGGCCATTAGGTCCCTCACGTTTAGGCCATTCATCAATATGCCTATGTTTGGGTGCCGTGGTATGCAACATTATTTGATACCATGATATTGTGATTCTGATGTATGCCCGATTGCTAAACTAATTTATTTTTAATAGCGATTTCAATTGTTTATGTTAATTGAACTGATCATGTGAAAGTATATATGACATAAATTGTAATTGTTAGACTTGCAAATTGATTTAGTATATTCTGTTATAGTGGTGCAGGCCACCGTAAACTTGAAAATATGGAATCGCATATAAAATGTCATATAGTTTTGTATATTCTTCTTTGAGATATGTTATGTGGAAAAGTACGATAGAATATGATCACGATGTAGTTATTGTATAGACCTTTTCCAGATAACTATTATATGGTAGACATGTTATCATCTTGATGCTTACTGAATCATAGGACTCATGCTTGCGTTCTAACCTTTTCAGGAGATCAGTAGAGTAGGCTTCGCAGGTGAGGGAGCAGTTAGAGAAAGAAAGATCCTCGGAGAAGTTTGGAAGCTAGATGCGTCTAAGTCTTAAGGTTTAATTTTTTTTCTCTATATTATGTGATGTAATCTTATGGAACCTTTATATATGAGGTGTAAACAATGTCTTAAGCGAGAAAGATTGTTGGACAGAATATGAAATTCAAGACTATATGTTTTATGGAAATGATATGTCTATTGTGTTTGGATATGTATGACGGTCTGGCTTGTAGTGCTCGTAAACCTTCCAAATTCACAATGATTAGATGTAGGCAAGGTGAGCATCCTTGGACCCAATCAACAGGATCTAGAGAAGGGGGTGCCACAGCCAGACTACTCCGACAGACAAAGAATGTCCCCCACTTCTAAGAGCCATTCCTCCTTCCACCAAAGTGTCGTATTCACTTGAGCGTCAGAGGGTTCTCCAGGGACATGTCAACCCCGGTGAGAACTTTACTTGTAGGAAGAAGATTGATGAGATCCTCTCACAGTGGCGGACCCCTTGAGCAGCCCGAGGGAGAAGCCCGCCAAGGTCCTCTCAGGACCCCCACTGGAAGTTGTTACGCGGCCCGTCCCAACACCGCTGGAAATGAAGTGGCCCACCTCCAACCACCATAAAGTGAAGTGTTTCGCCTCCAGCCAGCGGCGATAACTCGATCTCCCTCCTCAGATGCCCCTAGGGGAAAGGTACCTGCTTCTTGCTCACCACTGTTGTTCGGCCATCAACAGCCTTGGCCGCATCTGACGCCCCCCCCCCCAGAGATTCCTTAAGTCAGTGCTCTGTGCCTGTCACCTATCATAGTGACAAATCTTCGGCACATGGACCTTCAGATGGACTAGGGGGCACCATTCGACCAAGACCTAGGCCGTCATTCCAGCTACTCACGAGCTGTCCCGCCATCTACCACTCAAGCTTTCGCAAGACCAGGTATGGACTCTTGGGCCTATTCTCTTGGGATATCATACAATTGGCCATCCAAGCTTCCTTCGACGAAGCCCCAGAGCATCGTCGCCATGTAGCGCCCATTCACCTCCATAGTCCACCATCCAGTGTAGCAAGCGGCAGGGTCTACGTCTCCGACAAGCCATCTCAAGCCGTCACCACCACCTCAAGGCCCCCTACCCATCATCACAACTCGGGTCCTTGGGAGGTACTATTGTAACATCTCAATTCGTCTGAAACTTAAAAATAATTAAATATTATATATTTAGAGCCCATCTAAATTTTACGTTCTGTTAATTAAAGTCCAATATCTTGAACGGTATAGATTAACGAACTTTCTTAAGTAAATTAAGTATAGATCTCACTTTAATAATATGTAACTTTTCATAGAAATATCGAAATATGGTCAATATTAGATCCATTGGAAAGAGAATTCAAATATCTACAATTTTTATGTTGAACACATTTTCAAATTTTCACATTTGATAGGTCAAATATATGATAGAATGAATTAGTGTTTTGAGATTTTGTTATCGATAAACTTTTAGTGGATTTTCATATAAAAACCCATTTCTTATTAAAAAAATGACTTAACCCTCCCTCACGTAATACCTCCCCATGTCTTCCCCCTCTCCACCCAAAATATCTCCCCCCCCCTCCACGTCATCCCCATCCATCCTTATCTCCCTCCTTCTCCTTATCCTCACCTCCCCTTCCTCCCATCCTTCTTATCTTCTCCTCCCATCCCCCTATAAATACCCCCCTCTCCCCAACTTTCTCTCCCACTCCAGCACTCCCCCTCTCCCCTCTCCACACGTAACACCCCCCTCCCCCCATCCCTCTTTCTCATTCTCTCTCACTCTCTCACTCTCCCATCTCTCTTTCTCTCTTTCTATTTTTATTCTCTTTTTTTACTCTCTCTCTCTACTCTCTCTGCTCCTTTTTCTTTCTCTCTCTATTTTCTCTCTATTTTCTCTCTCTACTATATCTCTTTACTTTATCTCTCTTTTCTCTCTCTACTTTATCTCTCTTTCTTTTCTCTCTCTACTCTTTCTCTCTCCACTTTCTCTCTCTACTTTCTCTCTCCACTTTCTCTCTCTTCTTTCTTTCTCTACTATATCTCTCTACTTTATCTCTCTCTTCTCTCTCTCCCTCTTCTTTCTCTCTCTACTTTCTCTCTCTCCCTCTTCTTTCTCTCTCTACTTTCTCTCTCTACTCTTATAAATAAACAAAGAAGAGAAACATCGTCGAAATAATATAAATATTTGACAAAAGCCTAGACGGAGGATTTGAAACTTATTTGGACAATTCCACCATTCTTTACACATCTGGGACTCAGAAATTATCTTTTCCTACGCAAGGACTTTTACGTGAGCTCGGGTGAGATACTAAAGTCAATTCGGAAGTCCATTCTAAAGGTAGGCATGATAAACCGAGTGTATGTTATTTGTTATTTACATTTCTTTGATTTGATTTTGTTTGAAATGTGATTTAAGTCATTGATTTATTTAACCCAATGATCTATGTTTAGAATCAGTTAGTTATTTAGTTACCATTCTGTAAAAATATTATTTTCTCTCTAATCTCTCTCTAATTTCTCTCTAATCTCTTTCTACTTTCTCCCTCTACTTTATCTCTCTACTCTCTCTCTACTCTCTCTACTCTAATCTCTTCGAATGTTATATACTAGTAATTTATTTAGTTAATGAATTTGACTCACTACCCTATGATTAAAATCTAATTCCTGATATTAAAATACGATCCAGTTATTTTGTAAAGTTCAATGGCAAGTTTTAAGTATCGAGACGATTATGTAATAAGCATCATAATAAGAATAAAAATTTGATTAAGCATATGGACTGTGTCACTTTAAGGAGGTGTGGGGCGACAAACCGTAATTAGCTTCCGCTACGGGATTAGGCCCATTTTCGAGGACAAACGGACTTCTAAAAAATCCGGAACCCAGAATAAGAAAATTATCTGGAGAATGGTGGAGTATTAACTCCCGATCCTGCGTGGTTGATCAAGGCCGACAGGCTCCAGCGTTTAGACCATTTATCTTTATGTCGACGTATGGATGCCTAGGTATGTGTTTGCTACTACTTTTAGTGACGGGATGCTTATCCAATATATGTTGCCAAATAATATGAAGTTCAGATTTGATATATGACTTTGATATGATCTGAAAATAAGTTCATCTGTATAAGCTCTGATTTAGCTAAGATATGTACTATGCCATTTATATATAAGTCAGATAAGATTTGTTATACGTATTGCTTATAAGAAGAAAAAGTATTCTGCTCTATCAGTTTTCCTTCGCATTCATAGTATACGTACAATCCAAATGAAATTGTGATTTACTTTATATATATATCATGGATTTGCACAAGTTAGTATATGATAAGCATGTGATTGGTTTTAATGCCTACTGAGTCTGTGGACTCATTTCTGTTCCCTAACCATTTCAGGAAATTGACCAGTGTGCGTCTTGACTCCTTCGGGCAGTAGGTCGGAAGTTGATCCCGGGTTTAATTTAGATTCGGATTCCGCTGCGTTGAATAAATAGATTTAATTTTCTTTTGAATAATGAATGTAAATATAACTTTTGAATAGAGATATGTAGTACTCTGTATACGATGTAAATTATGAGTATTTATCTTATGGAAATGGTATGGTTATGTTTCTTTTGGAATGTGTGATGGTTTGGCCTTTAGTGCCTTGCAAATATTCGGCCCACAACACCTCCGTACATCCGCTGTGACGTCCCCGGACACGACACGAGATCGCCGGAAGGGGGCGCCACAGAGAGTGGTATCAGAGCAAAGTTGTGAGGCTTGAAATTATTTACAGCCATCTGAATTTATATACCATACCAGAAGATCGTAGGAATTTATTTTAGAATTTGATGTCAAACCTAGAATCATACTAATTCGGATTAGTTCTCCCTCGCGGGAGATGGCAGGGAGTGATAGGGTTGTGGTTAATATTTCTCCCAAGGAGTCTGCGCCCTCAAATGGGACATCACAAGGAGTTGTCGGGGGAATAATTCATGGCGAGCTTGCTCCCGGTGGGCAAGACGCGTTACCTATTCAGGGTGTGTCAGATTTAGGAGGGTTCACACAAACTTTTTAAGGGTTAGTGCAGACTATGCAGTTACAAGCCCAAACTCAAGCAATGGTGCAAGCCCAAGTACAAAACCGTGTGCAAGAACAACCAAATAGGGCAGCAGGCGCTACCCTAATGGAGAAATTCAGACATATGAGTCCTCCTTCTTTTAAGGGGGAGAGTCACCCGGAGATTGTGGAAAACTGGGTGAGAGAAATTGAGAAGATTTTCACGGCCATTAGATGTGCAGAGCAGGATAAGGTGATATTAGCTACATTTATGTTGAAAGACTGTGCGGACGAGTGGTGGAGGTCTACACTTAGAACCACTTTTATGGATAGAGAGTTTGAGATTAGTTGGAACGAATTTCTTGATATCTTCCATGTAAAATTTCTCCCTCAGCATGTGAAAGATAGGAAAGAAGTTGAATTTTTAAATTTGACTCAAGGAGGTAAGTCAGTTGCCGATTATGAAGTAAAATTTACTGAATTGGAAAAGTATGCCCCTCATATTTGTTCAGATGAGCTTAGAAGGGTGAAGAAATTTATTAGAGGTTTGAGAAGTAACATTAGAAGTAGAGTTATAATCTTTGAGCCTCAAACTATGGCAGCAGCTTTGAGGACTGCTTTATTGCAGAAACTGAATATGAGGAATTCTTAGTAGAAAGATAAAGGGATAATGTAAAAAGGGGTAATCTTGGTTCAATTGTGAGGAAAGATAAGAAGCCAAAGATAACTTTTCCAGAGAGAGTTCAACCAGTTAGGAGAGATAATATGCCAGCTTGTCAACAGTGCAGGATGCAACATAGAGGTAATGAATGTTGGCGGGCTGCAGGTAAATATTTTTCATGTGATCAGACAGGGCATATGATAAGGGATTGTCCCAAAAGGTCAAGGCAAGATCAACAACCACAACAGCAGCGGAGAGTTCAAGCCAGAGTATATGCACTAACAAGGGAAGACACCCGAGATGCCAATGCAGTAGCTGAAGGTATTCTTCTTATCGATGATATGCATGCAAAGGTTTTATTTGATCCGGGTGCTACACATTCCTTTATTTCTCTAAGATTTGCTGAATTATTGAAAGATAAACAAATTGTGAACACTGATGAGATGTCCATTAACACACCAACTGGGGAGATAGCTAGAACGACTTCTGTTATTCCTAGCATTGATGTGGTGATTCAGGGGAGGATTATGTCAGCATGTGTGTATCTGCTGGAAATGACTGATTTTGATGTCATCTTAAGAATGGATTGGTTAGATACAAATTTTACCCTTCTAGATTGTCATGGAAAGAAAGTAGTTTTTCAAAAATATGGGGAGCAGACATTTCACTATCAATGTCCAAGACACCGTTCTAGTAAAACACTAGTTTCAGCACTTACAGCTTTGAAATTGCTTAGAAGTGGATTTCAAGGTTATTTGGCTAGTGTAATGGCTATTCCTTCTAATGAACATAAGAAAATCACCTCAGATATCGATGTGGTCAGAGAATTTCTTGATGTATTCCCCGATGAACTTTCAGATTTGCCACCACACCGAGAGGTGGAGTTCACTATTGAACTCTCACCGGGTGCTTTACCAATTTTCATCCCTCCCTACAAAATGACACCAGCCGAATTGGCAGAATTGAAGAAACAATTACAAGAACTGCTAGACATGGGGTTTATTCGACCAAGTGTATCCCCTTAGGGTGCACATGTTCTGTTTGTTAGAAAGAAAGATGGGTCGCTTAGATTATGCATTGACTATAGGAAATTGAATCAAGTGACCATTAAGAATAAGTACCCTTTGTCAAGGATTGATGATTTATTTGATCAGCTACGAGCTACCACAGTATTTTCAAAGATTGATCTCAGATCTGGATACCACCAATTAAGGATAAGGGAAGAAGATATATCAAAAACTACTTTCAGAACACGATATGGACATTATGAATTTTTAGTTATGCCATTTGGGTTAACTAATGCACCAGCAGCATTTATGGATTTGATGAACAGAGTTTTTCAACCATATCTTGATACATTTGTAGTGGTGTTTATTGATGATGTGTTGATCTATTCTCCCACTGTTGAAACTCATCAAGAACATTTGAAGATTGTGCTGGAAACCTTAAGAAGTCATCAACTGTATGCAAAAGTCAGTAAATGTGAATTCTGGTTGGATAAGGTCTAATTCTTAGGGCATATCATTTCTGGTGATGGAGTGTCTGTTGATCCAGGTAAGGTTGAGGGAGTTTTACATTGGGAAAGACCGAAGAATGTCAGTGAGATTAGGAACTTTTTAGGTCTTACGAGTTACTATCGTAGGTTTATTGAAGGTTTTTCTTATATTGCAGCTCCTATGACCAAATTGACTAGGAAAGGAGTTCCTTTTGAATGGTCAGATAAATGTGAAATGAGTTTTCAAGAATTAAAAATAAGGTTAACTACAGCCCCAGTCTTACTTTACCTTGTGGGTCAGGAGGATTTGTGATATATACAGATGCCTCTAGAAAAGGACTAGGATGTGTCCTGATGCAGAATGGCAAAGTAGTAGCTTATGCATCCAGACAATTAAAGACCCACGAGATGAATTATCCAACACATGATTTGGAGTTGGCGGCGGTGGTTCATGCTCTAAAAATTTGGCGACATTATTTGTATGGTGAGTAATTTGAAGTGTTTACGGACCATCAGAGTTTAAAATATATTTTCTCTCAGAAAGAATTAAATTTAAGGCAGAGAAGGTGTATTGAATTTTTGAAGGATTATGATTTCACATTAAATTACCACACAGGAAAAGTAAATGTGGTAGCAGATGCACTCAGCATGAAGAGGCTAATGGAAATCCAGTTGCGCCAAACTTGGAAAATGACATCTGATGTAGTAGAGTATTCTCCAGTATGCAAAGGGAAGAATTTATTTTTGACCCAACTAACTATTCAGTCTACAATGGTTGAGCGAATTGTGCAAGCACAACTAAATGATCAGCGGTTACAGGGATTGATTGGTACACCGAGATTTACTCAAAGTGCAGACATGGAAATCAGATTTCAGGGAAGGTTGTGTGTACCTCGGAATGAAGAAATAAAGAAAGACCTATTAACTAAGGCACATAAATCACACTATTCTATTCACCCAGGCAGTACAAAATGTACAAAAATATGAAAAAACAGTTTTGGTGGATTGACATGAAGAAAGATATAGCAGACTTTGTCAGCAAATGTCTTACTTGTCAACAAGTAAAAGTAGAGCATCAAAGACCAGCAGGACCATTACAGTTGATGGAAATTCCACAGTGGAAATGGGAGCATATCACTATAGATTTTGTGATGGGATTACCAATGACTAGGAGAAAACATGATTCTATTTGGGTAATTATTGACAGGCTTACTAAGTCAGCCCATTTTCTGGCAATCACAAAGACACAATCATTAGAGGATTTAGTCCATTTGTATATTAGAGAAATTGCGAGACTTCATGGTGTGCCTGTGTCTATTATTTCAGATCGGGATGCAAGGTTTACAGTAAAATTTTGGAGGAGTTTACAGAACGCACTGGGTACACAATTGAAATTTAGTTCAGCTTTTCACCCTCAAATAGATGGACAATAAGTGTAATGCCCTGGATTTTTTTTGGATCCTTTTTCGTGGGTCCCGGATCTGGTTTCTCGGAGTGTCTGACTCCGTTGTGTCCGAAATTTCGTTTCGGACATCTTTCGTGTTCGGATCGGCGCGATCCGGAGTCGTTTCGGAGGCCCGGAGACGTTCCGCGGCTTTTTCCGCGTGTGTTTTCTGATTCCCGGCGTGGGTTTCGGCTTTCCCTTCGGAACCTCGTTGCGGGTGAACCGGGCCGTTCACCTAGGCGCGAGTGGTACCGTTGCGACCGGTGCGCTCCGAGGATCGCGAGGGTGTAATTTTCTATTTTTCTGGATTTTTCCGAATTTCTGGATTTTCCTATATATAAGCCTTTTCTCTCTCCCCCTCTCATTTCTCTTTTCTCCCCCTCTCTCTTCTCACGCTCTCTCCTCTCTCCCTCTCTCTCCGGCGGCCGACGGGGCAGAGTACGGGCTAGGTGGGGATGGCGCGGGTGAGGTACGGGCGAGGATGGATAAGGATCGAGGCGGTGGACGCTCGTGGAAGCTCGGCCGTGAGTTCGTGGAACGGCGAGGCTTCAACGGCGTTTTCTTCGTGGATCGGCGTCCACGGCGCGCGAAATCTTCGGTGGAGGTGGGGTGATGGACCCTCAGCCCGTGTACTTCCTTTCCCGCGAGTTTCGTAGGCCGTGGTGAGCCGAGCGGGCTAAACGGGGCGTTTTGGGGAAAATGTGTGTTTTTGGGGTGTGAGCCGGATCTCCCGTTCTATGGTGTTTTTGGGCGATCCAGGGGTTTAGATGCATGCCTAGGGGCTTGGGGAAGGTTTCCCCTTTTGTTTCCCCTTCACCTGGGGGTGAACGGGGGGTGGCATGGCTTTTCCCGCGGTTTCTACCATTTTCCGCTGCAGACTGAGAACGCGCTATACTCCAGTAGCGCGTTCTTGTTCATCGCGCTGCCCCGATAGGGCGTGTTCATCGGAGAAGATGAACAGTAAGGCGGTTCTTGTCGCGCTATAGGGTCCTAGCGCGTTCTGCCTTGTCGCGCTAGGTGATCCTAGCGCGATCTGTGCAGTCGCGCTATAGGGCTATAGCGCGATCTGTCGTGTCGCGCTATAGGTGCATAGCGCGTTCTGCTTGAACGCGCTATGGACCTACAGCGCGTTCTTGGAGGTGACCAGCCGGGCTGCCCGGGGCGGGCGGTTTGCGGCTGATTGTGCTCCCCTTGGGCCGTGTGTGCCTTGGACACCCAGTGGAGTTCCGTGACCGTGTCTTTGGGTGTCCAGAGGTCTCACTTACCTCGTTTTGCGTGCCACGAGCTTAAGGGTCCAGGTGACCTTTTAGCGCTCCGATTGTGTTGTTTTGGTCTCCGGTCGACCCGGTTGGGACCCAGTGGTCGACCTCCGGCCTTGTGAGTATCCCGGACACCCCATGGGTTCTGTGTCTGTGTTTTTGGGGTGTCGGGAGGGACCGTGTTGCCTCGATTAGCGTGCCCGTAGGTGTGGTGGGTCCGGGTGACCCCACGTGTTCCGGGCTCATGTGTTACGCTTGATCGAGTCACCGTGTGTCGGTGTGTGTGCGGTTTGTCTCCCCCGCATGTCGTGGGTTTCCTTTGGAAGGCGATTCCCATGTGGGCCATGTGCTTGGCCTTGGACTGCGAGTCCAGTTGTCCGGCCTGGGGCTGGAGGTTTCCCGCTTGCTTCAAGATGGGAAATCGTCGTGGCGGCTTGTGTGCTACCTTGGGAATCGTGCTTCTGTGTTTTCCGTGTGGCCCGTGTGAGTGGCCTTTGTCCCTTGCGTTCCCTTCCCAAGGGAATGGTCTTGGCAACTCGTGTGTTGTCTCGGTACTTGTGCTACCGTGGTTTTAGACCTAGAGATTGGACTAGATTAACGGCCTTGTGCTGTTGCGTACAACGGTCTTGACCCTGAGTCTTCTGACTCAAGGACCGTTGGGTGTAGTGCGTCTAGAGGACTGTCCAGAGTCCAGTGGCTTAGCGCCACTTGAGTTTTCTCGACTCTCGCGTAGGGTGCGTGCGTGGCCGTGGACTGTGAGTCCTGTCTCTTCTCCGACTGTGGTCACCGTGCGACGGGGCCGGTGCGTGGGGTGGCCCCCGTACGTCGTCGGATGTGGACGTTATTTTCCGTTGAGTTGAGAGTCTACTCCTTCAGTGACCCTCCACTAGTCGTAGCCTATCGGTACGCATGTGCTGGTCGCACCAGGGAGTGGTGTACGGGCTTACCCTTAGAGGCGGTTGTGGACCGGTTGCCGTCGGGCCCCACGTCAGAGTCCGGCTGAGGGGAAAACTGGTCAGAGGGCCAGACCAGGGACGCGCGGTCTGTGTGTGCACACGTGGTTGGGGGCGGTTGGACCCACGTCGACGGGCGTGACCCCAGCTAGTCACTTGTTTGTGGTTACTTGTACGGTGTTCGCGTCTCGGGTAGGACCTACCACGTCAGGCGGTTCACCTGCGGTGCGGTGTAAGACGTCAGGGGACGCTACCGGCTGTGCTTCTAGTGGGTGGTACTCCTGTCGAGTACGGAGTGACAGACTGTCAGTTTCCGTGACTTTGACCGTTGAGTTTCGGTTGGTTCGCCGTGACGCGTGTGTTGGTTTTCGCGTCATGAGATTAGTGCTAGTGGCTTTACCGAGGTTGGGTCTTGTTGTGCGGTACCCGCGATCGGATGGTCGGGGTTGCACCTTGGACAGCGTGTCCAGGTCGGCTGTGTCCGGGGGACAGGCCTTTACGGCGTGGTTGCCATGTGTTCTTACTTCGGTATGTTGTACTAGCGTGGTTCGGTAGCTTCGACTGCGTGATCGAGGTCTGCCTTCTGGCAGTAGGAGTAGCTGTAGTGCCGAGTTTTTGACCGGCCACCAGTTTGTTGTTCCTGTTGTAGTTGTAGCTCTCCTTTCCGCTATCGCCGTTGTTTCCGGTTGGGGTTCCGCGGGATCCCTGCTGAGTCTCTGTTTTGGAGACTCATTCCCTGCTTTTCTGGTGTAGCGGTTCTTCCTCGCGGTTCGAGGGTGCGGGGCGGAGGTTCTCAGTTGCCAGCTTACCGGGCCGAGTGTTCACTTGGCATGTGGTACGTTTTACTACTTTAGACTGTACTTTCTGTTGGACTGGACTCTGTTGTAGCTGTAGTTGTTTATTTATTTCTGTTAATTATTGAGTTGTCCTGCTTTATTTTCTATTTCTTTGTGCCTCCACACTCCTTTTAGCCCTTCCGAGCCCTCCCGACTCGTGGGCGACGGTGCGAGTCTCGGGTTATCGGGCCTTCCCGGTAATCGGATTCTCGGGTCGTTACGGCTGGTATCAGAGCGGTGGTTGTGGACGTACATAGGAATTCGAGATATTGCAGTGATCAGAGTCCATAAGGTTCAGTACAGTCGGCAGCTGGCTTAGGGTTTTGTGTTCGCTTTCCGCCTAGTTTCTCGCTTGAGAGCTTGAGTGCGCTGTGCGGCGCTGTGAAGGTGGTTGCTGTCCGCGGCTTTCGTGCCAGCATGGGGTCTAAGGATCGAGGTCGAGAGCCTTCTCCCTCACCGGTGGTGGCCCTGGTTGTGCTACGTTGGGCAGAGGTTGCTGGCAGGCGTGAGTTCGTGGTGCTGCGTTCGAGGAACTTGCAGCGTGGTCAGGTGGCCGGAGAAGATTGTTCGTGGTTGGGTGGCCGTGAGCGTGCTCTGAGGGAGTTGTTATTGGTGTTTGGCCACTCCAGCTTGAGGTTTGTCCAGCTCCTGAGGTGTTCTGATCGAGAGGTGTGCTCGGGTGAGCGGAATACCTTCTCGGTCAGCTGCTGTTTCGTCGAGCCTGATGTCCTTGTCGTGCTCTGTGGTGTCAGAAATGACGTGTCGGTCCCGATGGTTTTATGGATTTCGAGGCAAGATTGGGCTGTGGTGTCCCAGTAAGTCTTGCTCCCGCGCTCTTGTGTGTGATTGAGTTGTGTTCGCCTTGGTTTTGGTTTGGGTTGTGAAGGCTCCGCGGTGAGTTTCGGGACTCGAGGGTGAGCATCGGCGGTTGTCGGTTATGGCTCGTGTTGCGGCTCTTGGCGTGGTGTGTTGCAGTTCGAGGAATTGCAGCAGTGGTGCATCGAGAGATGTTGTGATCATGGTCCGACGGGACACTTGGTAAGTGTTGTCGAAGGCGCTGACCTGATGGAAGCGATGGTTTTCCTTGGTGCTGGATGGTGCTGTTTCCAGCATGCGCGAGGTTCGAGGTCAGGTCGAGCGTGGAGTCCTTCCGTTGGTCGGAAGTGTGTTTGATCTCCCCTTTGGTTGGAGAGATTGTGTTGGGTTAAGGTTCGTCATCTTGCATTGCGTGTTCGGGTTGGTTGGCCTTGTACGCCATGAAGTCCGTGCGAGACGTGCTCCTTGTCTTGGCAAGGCGGTTGCCTGTGAGAAGTCGTGCCCATTCCCTTGTCATGTGAGGGTGTTGGCACTGGCAGGATGGAGTGTTGGGGAATGTGTTGGCTAGTGCACCGCATGAGTACCCTATTCCTGTGATGGAAGCCGTGTCAGGCGTCGGTATTGGACCTGGATGGGGTTGTTGAGGATGTCGCCTGATGGTGGTCGAGGACGTGTTGGTCAGAGTCGGTGGCTTGGTGTCCGACTTGTGTTCCCAGTCGTGTCCTCGGTTGAGATCGTGTTTTGAGGAAGTGGTCTCTGGCAGACTATGGGTCCCGGTTGACGGCTGTGAGTGGCTGGTGAGCCTAACCGTGTGACCGACCACAGCAAGTGTCTGTTGGTTCTACGGTCTTGTCGGATTGTGACGGTAAGATGTTAGTTGCTTGGGGACCTGTGAGCTCTGTTCAGGTGGTGTCCCGTGGCTCTGTGGTAAGGGCGGAATCGGGATTGGCAGGTGTCCACTTGGATGGATCGAAGGATTTGATGAGACCAGATGGAACGGTGACGCCTTAGGGCAGAGGCCTCCTGTGAGGTTGGCGTCGGCTTGGTGGTCCCTGATAGGACATTGGTGTCGCAAGGTTATCCCTGGTTTGGTGACTAGCATGGGGTGGTTCCCTATAAGTCTGAGTCCCGTGAGGTGGTGACTGAAGATGCCAGGTTCTGTCATTTGGTTTCATCGTGCTCCCCGAGAGGGTCGAGTTGGCGAGCAGTTGATGACCAGTGGATGGTCTTTTCAGAGACAGAAGATGCTGGTTGTTGGGGCTCGAGCGTGGCGAGAGCCGTGTGCCAGCGAGACCTTTGGTGGTCGTTTCTATGATGCGCCTTTCCGGATGGGATCTGGGCTTTGTCGAAGTTTGTCTTCTAACAAGAGTTGGCACAGTGTTATGTCCGGCTTTCGGCTTGCCATGTGTGAGGTGTTTCTTGGTGCTGAGCCGATGTTCTGGTTGCGGTCTGCGGAGATGACTGCTTGAGCTGGTGGAGGCTCTGTTTTGGTTGCTCCCTTGAGGAGGGTATGCGATCTGTCAGCTGGCTGCGAAGCTGTTGTGCAATTTGTCTGCCGACCATAGGTTGGATTGGTAGCTGTTGCTCGTGTCGAGGGTTGTGATTCCTCGGTGAGCGAGATCGTGGCTGCGGCGCCATGGTGGATTCTCGCGTTGTCTGAGGTGATGCCAGACTGTGTCCCTTGGTATATGCCTGCTCTGTGGCCGGTGCGCTCGGCGCGAGGAGCGAGGTGGTATTTGTGATTGTAAGTCTGGCTGTGTCCCTCAGGATCGGTGTTTTCGTGAGAATCGAGGTTTTCTGTGCTGGGGCTCTGACAGCGTGTCAGTTGGTTCAGTGTTCTTCCCCTGGGACTTTGTGCTTGGTCCTGAATTTCGAGGACGAAATTTCTTTAAGGGGGGAGGGCTGTAATGCCCCGGATTTTTTTTGGATCCTTTTTCGTGGGTCACGGATCTGGTTTCTCGGAGTGTCTGACTCTGTTGTGTCTGAAATTTCGTTTCGGACATCTTTCATGTTCGGATCGGCGCGATCCGGAGTCGTTTCGGAGGCCCGGAGACGTTCCGCGGCTTTTTCCGCGTGTGTTTTCCGATTCCCGGCGTGGGTTTCGGCTTTCCCTTCGGAACCTCGTTGCGGGTGAACCGGGCCGTTCACCTAGGCGCGAGTGGTACCGTTGCGACCAGTGCGCTCCGAGGATCGCGAGGGTGTAATTTTCTATTTTTCTGGATTTTTCTGAATTTTTGGATTTTCCTATATATAAGCTTTCTCTCTCTCCCCCTCTCATTTCTCTTTTCTCCCCCTCTCTCTTCTCACGCTCTCTCCTCTCTCCCTCTCTCTCCGGCGGCCGACGGGGCGGAGTACGGGCGAGGTGGGGACGGCGCGGGTGAGGTACGGGCGAGGATGTATAAGGATCGAGGCGGTGGAGGCTCGCGGAAGCTCGGCCGTGAGTTCGTGGAACGGCGAGGCTTCAACGGCGTTTTCTTCGTGGATCGGCGTCCACGGCGCACGAAATCTTCGGTGAAGGTGGGGTGATGGACCCTCAGCCCGTGTACTTCCTTTCCCGCGAGTTTCGTAGGCCGTGGTGAGCCGAGCGGGCTAAACGGGGCGTTTTGGGGAAAATGTGTGTTTTTTGGGGTGTGAGCCAGATCTCCCGTTCTATGGTGTTTTTGGGCGATCCAGGGGTTTAGATGCATGCCTAGGGGCTTGGGGAAGGTTTCCCCTTTTGTTTCCCCTTCACCTGGGGGTGAACGGGGCGTGGCATGGCTTTTCCCACGGTTTCTACCGTTTTCCGCCGCGGACTGAGAACGCGCTATACTCCAGTAGCGCGTTCTTGTTCGTCGCGCTGTCCCGATAGGGCGTGTTCATCGGAGAAGATGAACAGTAAGGCGGTTCTTGTCGCGCTATGGGGTCCTAGCGCGTTCTACCTTGTGGCGCTAGGTGATCCTAGCGCGATCTGTGCAGTCGCGCTATAGGGCTATAGCGCGATCTGTGCAGTCGCGCTATAGGGCTATAGCGCGATCTGTCGTGTCGCGCTATAGGTGCATAGCGCGTTCTGCTTGAACGCGCTATGGACCTACAGCGCGTTCTTGGAGGTGACCAGCCGGGCTACCCGGGGCGGGCGGTTTGCGGCTGATTGTGCTCCCCTTGGGCCGTGTGTGCCTTGGACACCCAGTGGAGTTCCGTGACCGTGTCTTTGGGTGTCCAGAGGTCTCACTTACCTCGTTTTGCGTACCACGAGCTTAAGGGTCCAGGTGACCTTTTAGCGCTCCGATTGTGTTGTTTTGGTCTCCGGTCGACCCGGTTGGGACCCAGTGGTCGACCTCCGGCCTTGTGAGTATCCCGGACACCCCATGGGTTCTGTGTCTATGTTTTTGGGGTGTCGGGAGGGACCGTGTTGCCTCGATTAGCGTGCCCGTAGGTGTGGTGGGTCCGGGTGACCCCACGTGTTCCGGGCTCTTGTGTTACGCTTGATCGAGTCACCATGTGTCGGTGTGTGTGCGGTGGGGTCTCCCCCGCATGTCGTGGGTTTCCTTTGGAAGGCGATTCCCATGTGGGCCATGTGCTTGGCCTTGGACTGCGAGTCCAGTTGTCTGGCCTGGGGCTGGAGGTTTCCCGCTTGCTTCAAGATGGGAAATCGTCGTGGCGACTTGTGTGCTACCTTGGGAATCGTGCTTCTGTGTTTTCCGTGTGGCCCGTGTGAGTGGCCTTTGTCCCTTACGTTCCCTTCCCAAGGGAATGGTCTTGGCAACTCGTGTGTTGTCTCGGTACTTGTGCTACCGTGGTTTTAGACCTAGAGATTGGACTAGATTGACGGCCTTGTGTTGTTGCGTACAACGGTCTTGACCCCGAGTCTTCTAACTCAAGGACCGTTGGGTGTAGTACGTCTAGAGGACTGTCCAGAGTCCAGTGGCTTAGCGCCACTTGAGTTTTCTCGACTCTCGCGCAGGGTGCGTGCGTGGCCGTGGACTGTGAGTCCTGTCTCTTCTCCGACTGTGGTCACCGTGCGACGGGGCCGGTGCGTGGGGCGGCCCCCGTACGTCGTCGGATGTGGACGTTATTTTCCGTTGAGTTGAGAGTCTACTCCTTCAGTGACCCTCCACTAGTCGTAGCCTACCGGTACGCGTGTGTTGGTCGCACCAGGGAGTGGTGTACGGGCTTACCCTTAGAGGCGATTATGGACCGGTTTTCGTCGAGCCCCACGTCTTGCAGCCAGAGTCCTGTTGAGGGGAAAACCGGTCAGAGGGCCAGATCAGGGACGCGCGGTCTGTGTGTGCACACGTGGTTGGGGGCTGTTAGACCCACGTCGACGGGCATGACCCCAGCTAGTCACTTGTTTGTGGTTACTTGTACGGTGTTCGCGCCTCGGGTAGGACCTACCACGTCAGGCGGTTCACCTGCGGTGCGGTGTAAGACGTCAGGGGACGCTACCGGCTGTGCTTCTAGTGGGTGGTACTCCTGTCGAGTACGGAGTGACAGACTGTCAGTTTCCGTGACTTTGACCGTTGAGTTTCGGTTGGTTCGCCGTGACGCGTGTGTTGGTTTTTGCGTCATGAGATTAGTGCTAGTGGCTTTACCGAGGTTGGGTCTTGTTGTGCGGTACTCGCGATCAGATGGTCGGGGTTGCACCTTGGACAGCGTGTCCAGGTCGGCTGTGTCCGGGGGACAGGCCTCTACGGCGTGGTTGCCGTATGTTCTTACTTCGGTAGGTGGTACTATCGTGGTTCGGTAGCTTCGACTGCGTGATCGAGGTCTGCCTTCTGGCAGTAGGAGTAGCTGTAGTGCCGAGTTTTTGACCGGCCACCAGTTTGCTGTTCCTGCTGTAGTTGTAGCTCTCCTTTCCGCTACCGCCGTTGTTTCCGGTTGGGGTTCCGCGGGATCCCTGCTGAGTCTCTGTTTTGGAGACTCATTCCCTGCTTTTCTGGTGTAGCGGTTCTTCCTCGCGGTTCGAGGGTGCGGGGCGGAGGTTCTCAGTTGCCAGCTTGCCGGGCCGAGTGTTCACTTGGCATGTGGTACGTTTTACTGCTTTAGACTGTACTTTCTGTTGGACTGGACTCTGTTGTAGCTGTAGCTGTTTATTTATTTCTGTTAATTATTGAGTTGTCCTACTTTATTTCCTATTTCTTTGTGCCTCCACACTCCTTTTAGCCCTTCCGAGCCCTCCCGGCTCGTGGGCGGCGGTGCGAGTCTCGGGTTATCAGGCCTTCCCGGTAATCGGATTCTCGGGTCGTTACAATAAGAGAGAACCATTCAAACATTAGAAGATATGTTGAGAGCATACAGTTTAGACTGGCGAGGCAGGTGGGATGAGCATCTAGCTTTAATTGAGTTTGCATACAATAACAGTCATCATGCAAGTATAGGAATGGCACCACATGAAGCATTATATGGTAGGCCGTGTAGGTCACCTGTTTGTTGGGACGATATTGGTGAGCGGAGATTGATTGGGCCACAGATTGTACAGGATTATGTAGAAAATGTTGAGTTAATTAGAAAAAGATTACTTACAGCTCAGAGTAGGCAGAAAAGTTATACTGATTTAAGCAGGAGAGATCTATAATTTGCTGTCGGGGATCACGTATTTCTGAAAGTTTCGCCTACTAGGGGAGTAATGAGATTTGGCAAGAAAGGTAAACTCAGTCCGAGATATGTTAGACCATTTGAAATCTTAAGAAGGATTGGTGAGGTGACATATCAGCTGGCTTTACCACCATCATTATCAGGAGTTTACGATGTATTCCATGTGTCCATGTTAAGAAAATACATGCCAGACTCATCGCACATTATAGAGCATGAGCAGTTAGAAATTCAGCCAGATCTTACATATGAGGAGAAGCCAGTCCGCATTCTCGATCGAAAGGAACAAGTGCTGAGAACGAAGATAATTACATTGGTGAAGGTATTGTGGAAAAGCGTCTCAGCAGAAGAAGCTATTTGGGAGATGGAAGATGAAATGAGAAAGATATATCCACAACAATTCGGTACGTATTGCGTAAATCTTTAAATTTCGAGGATAAAATTTATTTAAGGGGGAGAGATTTGTAACATCCCAATTCGTCTGAAACTTAAAAATAATTAAATATTTTATATTTAGAGCCCATCTAAATTTTACGTTCTGTTAATTAAAGTCCAATACCTTGAACGGTATAGATTAACGAACTTTATTAAATAAATTAAGTAGATATCTCACTTTAATAATATGTAACTGTTCATAGAAATATCGAAATATGGTCAATATTAGATCCATTGGAAAGAGAATTCAAATATCTACAAATTTTATGTTGAACACATTTTCAATTTTTCACATTTGATAGGTCAAATATATGATAGAATGAATTAGTGCTTTGAGATTTTGTTATTGATAAACTTTTAGTGAGTTTTCATATAAAAACCCATTTCTTATATAAAAAAAATGACTTAACCTTCCCTCACGTAATATCTCCCCATGTCTTCCCCCCTCCACCCAAAATATCTCCCCCCCTCCACGTCATCCCCCTCCATCCTTATCTCCCTCCTCCTCCTTATCCTCACCTCCCCTTCCTCCCATCCTTCTTATCTTCTCCTCCCATCCCCCTATAAATACCCCCCCTCTCCCCCTCTTTCTCTCCCACTCCAGCACTCCCCCTCTCCACACGTAACACCCCCCTCCCCCCATCCCTCTTTCTCTCTCTCACTCTCTCTCTCTCTCCCATCTCTCTTTCTCTCTTTCTATTTTTATTTTCTCTTTTTTTACTCTCTCTCTCTACTCTCTCTACACTCTCTACTCTTTTTTCTTTCGCTCTCTACTTTCTCTCTCTACTTTCTCTCTCTTCTTTCTCTCTCTACTATATCTCTTTACTTTATCTTTCTTTTCTGTCTCTACTTTCTCTCTCTTTCTTTTCTCTCTCTACACTTTCTCTCTCCACTTTCTCTCTTCGTTCTCTCTCTACTATATCTCTCTACTTTATCTCTCTCTACTCTCTCTCTCTTCTCTCTCTCCCTCTTCTTTCTCTCTCTTATTTCTCTCTCTACTTTTCTCTCTTCCTTTTCTCTCTCTATTTTCTCTCTCTACTCTTATAAATAAACAAAGAAGAGATACATCACCGGAATAATATAAATATTTGACAAAAGTCTGGACGGAGGATTTGAAACTTATTTGGACAATTTCACTTTTCTTTACGCATCTGGGACTGGGAAATTATCTTTTCCTACGCAAGGACTTTTACGTGAGCTCGGATGAGATACTAAAGTCAATTCGGAAGTCCATTCTAAAGGTAGGCATGATAAATCGAGTGCATGTTATTTGTTATTTACATTTCTTTGATTTGATTTTGTTTGAAATGTGATTTAAGTCATTGATTTATTTAACCCAATGATCTATGTTTAGAATCAGTTAGTTATTTAGTTACCATTCTGTAAAAATATTATTTTCTCTCTAATCTCTCTCTAATTTCTCTCTAATCTCTTTCTACTTTCTCCCTCTACTTTCTCTCTCTACTCTCTCTCTTTACTCTCTCTACTCTAATCTCTTCGAATGTTATATACTAGTAATTTATTTAGTTAATGAATTTGACTCACTACCCTATGATTAAAATCTAATTCTTGATATTAAAATACGATCCAGTTATTTTGTAAAGTTCAATGGCAAGTTTTAAGTATCGAGACGATTATGTAATAAGCATCATAATAAGAATAAAAATTTGATTAAGCATATGGACTGTGTCACTTTAAGGAGGTGTGGGGCGACAAACCGTAATTAGCTTCCCTTACGGGATTAGGCCCATTTTCGAGGACAAACGGACTTCTAAAAAATTCAGAACCCAGAATAAGAAAATTATCTGGGGAATGGTGGAGTATTAACTCCCGATCCTGCGTGGTTGATCAAGGCCGACAGGCTCCAGCGTTTAGACCATTTATCTTTATGTCGACGTATGGATGCCTAGGTATGTGTTTGCTACTGTTTTTAGTGACGGGATACTTGTCCAATATATGCTGCCAAATAATATGAAGTTCAGATTTGATATATGACTTTGATATGATCTGAAAATAAGTTCATCTGTATAAGCTCTGATTTAGCTAAGATATGTACTATGCCATTTATATATAAGTCAGATAAGATTTGTTATACGTATTGCTTATAAGAAGAAAAAGTATTCTGCTCTATCAGTTTTCCTTCGCATTCATAGTATACGTACAATCCAAATGAAATTGTGATTTGCTTTATATACATATCATGGATTTGCACAAGTTAGTATATGATAAGCATGTGATTGGTTTTAATGCCTACTGAGTCTGTGGACTCATTTCTGTTCCCTAACCATTTCAGGAAATTGACCAGTGTGCGTCTTGACTCCTTCGGGCAGTAGGTCAGAAGTTGATCCCGAGTTTAATTTGGATTCGGATTCCGCTGCGTGGAATAAATAGATTTAATTTTCTTTTGAATAATGAATGTAAATATGACTTTTGAGTAGAGATATATAGTACTCTGTATACGATGTAAATTATGAGTATTTATCTTATGGAAATGGTATGGTTGTGTTTTTTTTGGAATGTGTGATGGTTTGGCCTATAGCACCTTACAAATATTCGGCCCACAACACCTCCGTACATCTGCTGTGACGTCCCCGGACACGATACGGGATCGCCGGAAGGGGGCGCCACATATAAAGTACGATTGGCGCCACCCTCAACTTCGATGGTTTGCTTGTACCAATCGGTGTGACTTTAAAGCTCAATAAGTAGCCGCCAGCAGGCTCATCTTCTCCTTTCTTAGGCTCTGTATAAGAGCCCTCCTCTCCCTTTCTTATGCTTTGTATCATGGTCCGCCCATGCCATGTAACTCCACTTTATGGGAAAATGAAATCAGAAGAATTGTAACACATGCATCCTCCCCTCTGCTAGCAAGTCCTTTTAGCTATGGCGTGATTTGTTCCATTCGACGAAATCTCCGGGTCATCCAACAGTCTGCAAGATCCGTACCCCTACAAGTGTAATTATACACCTTGGGTTTGAAATGAATTTTTTTATTGCCTCGACCTCTGAACCCACTCGACTTACATTCCATAAAGGCACACCCTAATTAGATGGCCTAAAAAAATTTAAAATAAAGAAATATAGTTAATTTTAAGATATATATATATATATATATAAGGGACCATCCTTCTTTATTTTTTTGAATTTTTGAGCCATCAGATTAAGATAAACATTATTAGACATGTAGTGGGTGGGTTGGGTCGAAAGTTAAGATATATTTTTGAAAATAAAACCATATCTCAAGATGTTACCATAGATAATTTGCTTCTTTCTCTCTATTACAGGCTCACGTATGTAGTGTTTTATTCTTATAATAAATATTTTATTCTTATAACAAAATGTTTCATTTGTACAAAATATTTCATTAGTTTATTTTTGAAGTAAAATAAAATATTTCAATTGTATATTAAATGTTTCATTCTTGTACCAAAATATTTTATTCATGTATTTTCTCATCAAGTGCACTCCGTATTTAATACGTGAAAATATGTGTCGTATCGATCTTACATGAGAAATCATTTTCTACGAAGAAATAGTCCTTTCACCTTTTTTTTAATCAATAAGAACAAAAGTTACAAATTAACGTGATTCTATGTACCAAATTTGATGCACAAAATATTTCTCATATATCAAACCTGATCAATGCGATTCAAACTCCAAGTATCCTATGACACTTCCAATTATGAAGTCTCAAGATATTACATTCATCCACCCGAGGCACGTATGGAAGGGCAAAAAATGAAGACAGTGCTAGTCACACATTATTCATTCATGTGTAATGGGAAAATAATTAACAATGAAGTATGTCACTGATAGATGAGGATGCCGTTGTATTATCTTTTCACGAGAGGAACCATTTAGGAGCTATTTGTTGTTTCCTTAAAGAAGGTACCAACCGCGGGGCCAAGGATGTCCTGTTATGTCACATATGTATGCATAACGAGTTCTCCTGCAAATTTTGAATAAAGTGAATGTGTTCATTTGAACCCACGAACTGTTGTGTCCCTATGGTCATTTAAGTCATCCTGTGGTCACTTGAGTCATTCGACATCATCCTATGGTCATATGAGTTCTGTGGTATTCTTGATTTTGATAATGGCTAAACACTATTAGTCATTGATACTTTCCACTCTCATGTGACTGACACACGCGATATTTTGTTCATGACAGATACGAAGGAATTCAGTTGAAATGGCAAAGATGAAAGCTCAATGTTGCGCCCTCGCACGCGGATCGACCTGCGCGGTCAGGTCGAAATGCTCAAAGCATATTCTAAGTTGATTTCAATCCCAAAATACATGAAATTGATGAGGACATGAATATCTTGACTTATAAACATGTTTCATTAGTCTAACACTTCATTTTTGCAGGTATAGGTGTTTCCGGTCGACCTACACACCTTGGCCGGTCGACCAGATTTGCCAGAGCCTAAGAATTCCACGTTTTACAGGTTTCGGTCGATCGCCCCTGCCTTTCCAGTCGACCGGTTCTTCCAGAAACGAAACACTTCAGGAATTACAGATTTCGGTCGACCGCCTCTACTTTTCCGGTCGACCGGTTCTCCCAGAACAGACAAGTTGGAGATTTTACAGGTTCCGGTCGACCGCCCCATGAATTCCGGTCGACCGCCAGCCCCGATGCAGCCATGTTTGACTTCGAATTCCACCTCGTGGCCAGCCCATTTCCATGTAATTGTTTAATCAAAACTCACTTAATCTCTCATGATTTGTGGATCTGGTCTGGGGGGTGTCCAAGGACCATTCCAAGGGTTATAAAATAAACACATGAGGGGTTAGAAACTCTAATGCTTAAAGGCTTCAAGGGAGATCAAGGGAGGCCATTTTCGAGGTACTGTAGCACCTCCGTGAACAGTGTTTCGGGAGGAAGTTCTTCATCCATCCAAGGTGATTCAAGTCCAGATCTAAAGCCATCTAAACCTCCAAGGAAGAAGAAGCAATCAAGGCTATCAAGGGTGATCTAAACTGCATCCTTCTTCTTCTTCATCAACTCAAGAAGATCAAAAGGAATATCAAAGCTACATCCAACACTCTCTCCATCAACTCAAGGTGATTCAAGTTCATATCTCAATCCAGCAACCTTCAAGGAAGAGAAGAAGCAAGAAAGGCTAATAAGGGAGATCAAAGGAGGCTGCAAAGGTGTGTTCAAGGGAGAGGAGTTCGAGTACTGTAGCTGTGAACAGTACTCCGGGAAGAAGCTCTTCATCAAATCTCCAAGTGATTCATGCTACTTCAAAAGAAGATTCAAGCCCCAGCAATCTCAGACAAGATCCTTTCTCTTTGAGCATATTTCATATCTTGTTTGAGTGTTTTCATATCTTATTTATTTTCCATTTCCTTCAAACATTTGGAACTGAAGATCGTCCCTACCGGTGGTTAGTAGGAAGGCAATCAGAAGTTGTCCGATCTGCAGTGTTGACGTCCCTACCGGTGGTTAGTAGGAAGGCAATCGGAGGTCTTTCCGATTTGCGGTTCAGTGTGTGGCATTAGTGGAGCCTCACTGGATTTGGTGAGGGGTGGACGTAGGACTGGGGATTCAGTCCGAACCACCTTAAAATATTGTGTGTTGTGGTTTGCTTGTGCGATTACTTTGTGTTAGATGCATGTTTAGGTTCTATATCTATATTGCTTAATCATCTTGCTAAGTAAATCACTGTGTTCTTCGTTTAGTTAGTTATATTCCGCTGCTATTATCATTATCTAACTATATAGAGGGTTGCATTGCGAAAGAGGGGCAGATCTATTCACCCCTCCCCTCTAGATCCGCTGACCACTACTCAACAGAAACCTGTGTAAGAATGATGTCTAACCTCGTGAACATGACTTCTATGCAATTTTCCTTTTCTGCTGTCTCTTCTTGGCCGATGGACGAGACGAGGTATTGAAATAGTTTTTTTCACGTTTTTTCTCCATTCCCGCGAGTCAAGTTCACGTCCTTTCTCGAGAGAAAAAGACGTGAACTACGACACTACGATATGAGGTTTGCTACGTTCACTTTCAATTTCTTCTATTTTGTCTAATCCATCACATCAAGAGTAATTGCATGTCACTTGTCTTATCCGAGATCGACAAGGCTCCTAATCTAATTATGCACCATGTCAATGATGATTGAAGGCATGTTTGATGCACTTCTCACATCTCACAATTACGAGGCACTTACAAACTTTGCATTCAGATCATCACATGTCTAATATGCACTTTTTCGATTTGAGGATCATCGAGAGAGAGAGAGAAAAAAAAAGCATTAGTCGACGTTGGTCAAATTAGAGTTTGGTGCACCATGAACCATGCCCGTTAAATGAATACAAGATAGTGGTAACTAATGAAATGTGAATTGTCTAAATGAGTACAGTAAGTTAACAGGTTCTCATGCCAAGAGCATCATTGCAACCACCGATGCATGTTATATGTGATGGAGAAATCCTGACCTTCAAATTCTTTACGAACGAATATGCTAGATTTAGCAGTGTTAAAACACTGCAGGCGTACGTGATTTAAAATCTTCCCCCCCTTGTGTTACCATTTAGAGAAAATGGTTCGCGTGATTCACGTTCTCAACAGACGAATGCATTTGTTGGGAATCTGAGGGAGACATTCTTTGATGATCTATCTCCTCATAAATCGATGTTATCTTATTTTGATTCGATACGTGAACTCTATAAATTGATTTTCTTGAATAATTAATTAAAAATATTTTACTTCGTATAATTGCTCTCTTGTGTATTCTTTCATCCTCTCCATTTTCTTTCTTTTGTGTTGAGTTCTTTCAAGTTAAATCGAGATTCATAAAGTTCTCTTGGAAGACGTGCTGATGAGAGAGAGGAATCTCACCTACTCGAAGATCATCATATCTCTAGGAGATTGTTACTGTGAAAATCCCACGTCGAAATGATAATAGAACTCTTTAGTTATAGCGACTATGTGTTTCCACCCAATAAGTTATACATCTAACTTCATTAATTTATTTCTAATTACTTGTCGTTGATTTATTATTTTCAACCATACTCAAATAACAATATAAGAGTTCTATATTTTATTATATTGTTGAAAATAAAATTACAATAAAAAATAATTTACATCTTACTAACATGATGTAATTCTAAAATTGTGCCGGAGCAATAGGACAAGTTTCGAGAACGCGGTTTGACGACAAGATGTGCTTCTAACTAAAAAGTATCTTTATATGTTGATGTGTTTCAAATACGTTACTTAAAAAAAATAAAATTAAATGTGACGCCGTATGTCGATGTGCTTCAACAGAAACGTGCCTAACTGCGACGATGCATTTTAGACCCGTTGATATGTGCCTCCATCAATCAACGCGTTTTTAGTAGAAACAAGTTCGACAGCTCGACAAGTTTAGCATTTGTCGGCCGTTCAAAAATGCGTCCATGCTACACAACACATTTTAATCTGTTCTGTCCGACGCGCTCAAAGTTAATTAGCGCCTAAGGGGGAAGGCGTGATTCTTAATTTATGCCTAACTATCTAGACATGTTTTACATTATTCCTGTTCTACTTATTCTGGTTCAAATAGTGATTTTTATTTTCAATTTTTTTTGAAATATATAAATATATTTCTATTTTAAATAAATTTTTTAAAGAACATAAGTTATGAATTCTATTTACAAAAAATAGCTATTTTTGTTTTTTAGAAAACATAATTCTTAAAATCATTTCTACTTTAAAAAATTTTTGTTTATAGTAAACTAATTTCTAAAAAAATTGCTATTTATATAGAAATAATTTTTTTTATTTTTCAGAAAATTTGTGAATGTGCTATTGTTTAAAAAAATTATTTCTATTTTCAAATAATTGTAAAATCCTTACCATGGGTTCTATTTAAATAAATTATTTCTATTTTTTAAAAATTAAATTCTAAAAACTATTTCTATTTATAGGAAAATATTTGTTTCTATTTTCTTGAAATAAAATCCTGCAAATTGTTACTTTTGATTAGTTTTCATAAGCTAATTAATGTTGATGGCTAAAAATAAAATTTTAAAAATTCTTACTTGCTGAAAAAAATTTATTACTGTTTGCTGCTTTTGTTAAGCTGTGCATTTATTAGTTACCTTGTGATAACTCAAAATCAAAGTGATTATTTATTTTTTTATATTCAAGTGTGTTGACAAAAACTCAAAACACTTTATTTACAGATTATATTACCTCACATTTTTCTCAAATGACTAACTTAATAACCAAGAAAACCCTTAGTGTCAAATCGAAAACTTTTGATGGAGGAAATTTTAGGAGGTGACAAAATCAAATGTGATTTTGACTAACCACCCTCATACTTATCTCGGCCATGTTCAAACTCGTGCATCACGTTCCCGTGTCGAACCCGAGTCATCAACCTCCATAACACCCAAAATAAATAATCATTACCTATGTCAGATATGAGGTGCCTTATCCGATAATCTCTATGACTTGTACTATAACTCCTAAAGTGTTAGTGAACTATGGGATGCCTTAGAGTCCAAATATAAACTTGATGATGTTAGAGTCAAACGTTTCAAGGTCTCGGACTTTAACAAATTTAAGTTTTTGGACAACAAACCCATGAATGATCAAATACACAAATTTGAGGGTCTTGTCCTCGAACTAAGAGCCATAGGATCCTAACTAGATGAATCCTTCCAAATAGCATGTCTGTTAGATAAATTACCCCTTTGTTAGTCTAATTTGACGAAAATTCTTAGTCACACTCAAGGAAACCTCACTCTAACCCAAGTATTTGATGCAATAAGAATAGAAGAACAACATAGACTTAGAGAGGTCTCCACTCAAAATTATAAATCCAAAGCCAACATGGTCGAAACTAAGCCCTTTAAATCTCATAAGAAGCCATTTCCTCCTAAGGGCAACCACTTTAAGAAAAATCATTGACCATTCCATCAACAAAAATCTCAAAACTCAAATCTTCAAAAGAAGCCAAATGAGAGCAATGGGAAGCGCTGCTAATATGTATGTGGGCGAACGAATCATGTAGCATTTCAATGCTACTTTCGAAAGAAGTCTACCTGAAAGGTGAAAAGGAATGGTCCTCCTCTAACTGACCCTCAAGTCAAGATGGTGACTGTAGATGTTGGTGCATCTGAACCCGCATTTAGGTCAATTCTCTTAAACCCTGAAGTGAACTTGTCCAATTTACGTATTAATTGGTGGATTGACACCGGAGCTAACATTCATGTATGTGTTGATCGCTCTTAGTTTTTCACTTATCAGGACTCAGGTGCATGAGCTGTGATAATGAGAAATAATGTTGAGGCACAAGTGCTAGAAGTTGGAAGAATAGATCTAAAGCTGAACTCAGCATCCATCATGTTCTTGATATCCGGCGAAATCTCATTAGTGGATCTCTTTTAGTGCAGTAGGGCTATAAGTTAGTTTTTGAGTCAAATAAAGTTATAATAATCAAAAGGTTGCCCTTCATTGGAAAAGGATTCATATGTGATAGTCTTTTCAAATTGAATGTTTGTACCCTATCTTTTGAACAAGCAATTGTCTTAAATGTTGAATCTTCCTATACATGGCATTCAAGATTGGAGCATACTAATCATACTTCAATTAAAAGACTAATGAGGTTAAATTTGATCCCTAAGATAGACATCTAACAACGTGAAAGATATGAGATTTGTGTGGAAGCTAAACTACTTAAACAACCATTCAAATCAGTTGATATAGATTGTGATGTCTTAGAACTTATACACATCGATATGTGTGATGTTGAACAAATCTCTAGAGATGGCAATAAATATTTTATAACATTTATTGATGATCTACCTAAATATTACTATCTCTACCTAATCAAAACTAAAGATGAAGTACTAAATTATAAGTTTCATATTTATAAGACTAAAACTAAAAATCAACAAGAAAAGAAAATTAAAATATTTAGGTCTGATACAGGAGGAGAGTACACATCTCTTGCACTCACCCAATTGTGTCAATAAAATGGAATAATACATAAGGTGACTGCCCCTTACTTTTCTCAATCTAATGGTGTAGCTAAAAGAAAAAAATAGAACATTGATTGATATAGTTAATTCAATGTTGATTAGTTCAGGTGCACCTGATAACTTGTGGGGGGAGGTCCTTTTGACTTCCTATTACATTTTAAACAGAATTACTTTTAAACAAAATGACTCTACTCCATATGAAATTTGGAAATATAGAAGACCTAACTTGAATTTTCTCAAAGTGTGAGGGTGCTTTACAAAAGTAAAAAAACCTGAAACTAAAAGAAAGAAAATTAGACCTAACATTGTAGACACCATTTTTATTGGGTATATTATAAGTTTTTTAACAATACAAATAGACTTTTGGTAATTACTTCTGAAATAAATGATATATCAAACAACACTATAATTGAAGTTAGAGATGCAGTCTACTTCGAAAATGTATTCCCATTTAAATCTTGAATTAAAACTAATGTAGGAAGTAATGGACCTAGTACTAGTTCTAACCCAGTCCCCCCTAGAGAAGAAGAAGAAGCTCCTACAGAACTTTGGAGAAGTAAAAGGGTTAGAACATAAAGTCTTTGAGGATTTTTATGCACTTTTAGTAGAAGACTCTCCAACTACCTTCCCTGATGTTATGAACTCTATAAATTCACCTTCCTGAAAGGAAGTCATAGATAGTAAAATAAATTCTTAAATTCAAAATAACACTTGAGTCTTAACTGATTTACCTTTTGGTTGTAAGACAATTGGATGTAAATGGGTCTTTAAGAAGAAATTGAAACCAGATGGATCAGCTAACTAAAGGGTTTACACAAAAAGTCAACATATACTATTTTGATGTATATTCACCTGTATCTACAATCACCACCATTAGAATTTTGATTGCATTAGTATTAATACATACACTAGTCATATATCAAATGGATGTAAAAACTATTTTCTTAAATAGTGAACTAGATGAAGAGATTTATATGGATCAGCTTGAGGGCTTCAATGCTCCAGACTAAGAAAAGAAAGTTTGTAAACTAATTAAATCACTTTATGGTGTAAAACAAGCACCCAAATAATGGCATGAGAAATTCGATGAAACCATTCTTTTTTATGGTTAAAATCAACCAAATTGATACATGCGTGTACCATAAAATGTTTGGTGAAAATTAGATCTAATATGCATGTTCTTAAAAAAGTGAAGAAATTTCTATCTCAACACTTTGACATGAAAGATTTGGGTGAAGCTGACTTAATCGCAAATATCAGAATCATAAGAAAATCAGGTGGAATAATCTTATCACAATCTCACTATGTAGAGAAAATCCTTAGAAAATTTTACCATCATAGATTGTCAACTCATATCTACCCCTTATGATATAAGGACCACTTTGATAACAGGTTATGATAAGTTATATGAGGTGGGTCAGGGTGAGTTATTCCTTGGGTTTGTCCTTTTTGAGTTTGATAACTTATTCTTACCCTGAGAATAACCTATTCTATGTGAAATGGTAGAATGAGTTACTCCTAGAATAAGGGCCTTATTCCTAACCGACCCCAAATAACTTAACCCTGTAATCAAACTAGGTTAAGGGTGAGTAGACGGAATAACTCATCCTATTCTCCCTTATTCTGTTATCAAAGTGGCCCTAAGTGTTCACCTACAGAATAACTTAGAAAATCTAGTGCTGCAAAGTGAATATGCATAAATTATAAGATTACTTAAATATATTACAAACTATACAAGGACATATATTACCTATGCAGTCAATAGGCTTAGCAGATAAACCATTAACCCGAATGAGACTCATTAGAATGCTTTAGAAATATTACTTAGATATTTAAAAGGCACCATGTAATATGGCTTACATTACACTGGCTATCCCTCTGTTCTGGAAGATTATAGTGATGCTAATTAGATTAGTGATTCTCTAGATGTCGAATCCACATCGGACTTTGTTTTCCTCTTAGGAGGAAGTGCAGTGTTATCGAAATCCAGTAAACAGACTATGTTAGTTAAAAGCACAATGGAATCTGAAATGATTGCATTTGACACTACATGCACTGAAGTTGAATGGTTGAGAGATTTTTTACTGATATTCTATTGATGGCATGCCCCTTACCTCCTATATCTATTTTATGTGATTATAAATCAACAATTGATAAATGCATGCAGGCAAATACTAATGTGAAAATGAATAGGCACTTAAAAGTGTGACAAAAATCTATAAGATAAAAAATGAAACAATAGTTGATAGCCTTGAATTTTGTGAAATCAAAAAGAAACCTTGCAGATGTGTTCACAAAAGACTTATCTAGAAGGTGGTTCTAGAAGCATTGAGGGAGATGAGATTGAGTCCATAAAATAAATTAGTTATTACGGTAGCAACCTGACCTCACAGAGATTCAATGGGTAGAAACAAACTTGATAGGTAACTATGTGGAGCACTAATATATTCTGCTCTCATCCCTATGGCACTAGTGCTCACTTAGAAGCAAGAGGTGGGGATGAGTTTATACTCTTAATAAATTCAAGACCCAAGAGGCAGAGTGTTACCCACACTCTTTGAAAGATTCACCGACATGTTTATAATCGTGAGACCGCGACTATGAGATGTAGGCTATATTCTAAAACACACATGAGATACATGCGCAAGGCGATTAAAGCGTAACCCACCTAGAATCTCGATTAAGGTATACTGTGTGTGAATTTGGGAAAGTCTGAACTATAGGACCTGGTTCAAGACATAGTCCACCAAACGTTCCTATAGACAATCTTAAATATCACTAAGTGAAAATTCAAACCGAAATATATTTCACTTACTGCATAGTATATAGAGTAGTGTGCTATGCTATGAAATGAAAAGTAATGCAATTGAACAAGAAAGAACAAGAGAGAACAAGAGAAGAAACCCTAGAAGAAAGATTAAAGCTTGATACTTCCATGGCTGATTGGGGATGAAGAGAAGAGTGTGCGGTGTGGCATGGCTTCGCCCCAATTTCAAAATCACCTCCCCCTTTGAGCCCTAGGTCATAGGAGTCTATTTATAGCGGTGTAGAAACCCTAGTTCGGACTTGAGAGATAAACACAGAAAAGCAGTGTCTTAGAGCAATTATTCTGTAAAAAATCCATTGGATGGGGTCCCTAAGGTGGATAGGAGGTGACTTAGATCGAAATTTTTGGGGAGGAATCCCTAAAGGAACACTCTAGGGCGATCAAGACCGGAAGAGATATGTTCTAGTTGGGCTACAGAATTCTCTGAGAACGCAGTCTATCGCACGATCGTGATCAGGCTTGAACGTGGTCATGCGATAGATTGCGTTCAGGCTTGGTTAGCCGAAACGTGGAACTTTGTGATTTCATGATCTCCAGGGATTAATGGGCCAACAAACGAATAAAATGAGATCATAATGGATCAGAGAAGACTCAAAATAATGGCCAATCCAAGACATCAAAAAAATATGAAGAAGAGAAATACTCAACCTGTAAGCCAAAAAAGAGTCTATAGTAGGCAGATCTCATCGCCCGCCTCCCACATTCGCGCAACTGGCATCGTCCTCCTCTCCACGTCTCCACATTGTCCCCATCCTGATCTCTCAAAGCCCGCTCGTTTTACATCATCCTCTCGAAACCCTATTACACGATCGTCCTCATTATGACCTCTCGCATCATCCTCTTCCGGACAGTCAAACCCCCTTTTTTTGCAATAGGCCTAAAACCCTTTCATTGCTCTCACGGACGGTTCCCTCTATCAAGTGTGCGTTTAAGGTAAGACTCTTTACATTTCAACTCAATGCTCTTCCCACTTCCTATTCTAATATTTTCTTATTGACCAATTGATCTCCCTTCTCTGGCTGCCTTGCCTTTGTTTCACATTGGACATTCCGGCCATCTCACGTCGGCGGTGTGCTTGAGTCCACAAGTGTGCATCTTATTATGTGTATTCGCTATTAGATCGGTTGTAGTGTTTTCTTTTTCATTTTTCTTTGTTGGGAGTGGGCCAGAATCTGTTAGGTTCTTTAGCAACATGCATAGGGCTGCCACTTCTTCCTAGCAGCCCCTAAGGTTGAGGAAGGGTTTCATTGATTTTAATTGTAAGAAATGGTAGAGAGTGTAAAACATTATTTATGTCAATTACAAAGTCAAAAAGGCGTGTTGCATTTCAATGTATGTAGTGATCTTTATGCTTGGTTTTTTGCCTTGTGATGTACATAAGAACATATTCTGCTATTTTCTTTCCATATTAGGTGAACTGCACCGTGTACATTGATTGTGTTATTCATAAATTGGATCTTACTTTTCCTTCTATATATAAGGGGCTTATACATTTTTACTGCATCTCTTTTCATAGTGATTACTGGATAACTTATTACAACTAGTTGTGTGTATTTTTTTTCTTTCTATAGTTCCTTGTTTGATTATCTAATTGGAGTTGTTCCTATGTATTTTACTTTGGGCTTCTGACCATAATCAGTCATCAGTTAAGAGGTTTTATTCTTCCCCTGAGGGCAAACTGCCTTTGCCAACTGACTATCACTTGTTAGGCTTTGACAAATATAATAGGTTGGCTTTGGGCTAACAGCCAGTTAGAGAACCTGTATTTCTTTTATTGAAATGTTTGTCACTGACTATCAATTGATGGGATGTGGCTTTATGATAATGAAAACTATTTAGAGAAATAGTTGTATGACAACATGTATTTCACAATTGAAATATCTAATTCTTTTTTGTTATCTTCTTGAGAATAAGGTTCAGTAGTAGCAATGCAACTAATGCTTGAATTCAATAAAATGTCAGATGAAGGACTATGTTAATTCACATACCTATGTACGAGAGATGGGAAAATATATATGATACAGACACAACAAACAATAACTACTGCTGCCAGAACTAGAAAACCATGAAGCCTTAAAACTTTTGTTTGGAGTTGCCTTAAAATGTTCATTTAGAGGATGAACAATTTCATGATAGAAACTAAACATTTTAACATGACTGTCAATCCGACCGAGACTATTTTCAACTTTAGCAGTGGATTGGCATCCTTAGCTCACATGCATCTATATGTTAGCTATTGTAGTTTCACTTGACCATTCATCACTGTTTTTCCCCTCCCTGAACAATCAGTAGACATAAGACAAACTTATTTTTTGAGGTGGACGCAAGGTAATCACCCATTACCCTTACGTGACAGGATGTGAGGCCTGTCTTTGTCTACTTTTGACTATAAGAGGAGGTGAAAGAAGAAGCCTGCTAATGATAGAAACTGGTCATTCTAACAGGATTATCAATCTTATTGGTAGATGGTGGACTGGGAAATATATCTAGTCTATTGTGCAGTTCAAACTCATGCAATCATGGAGGGATGTTCTCAAATGATTTATAAGAATCTTGATTAGAAAAATGAAGTTTTGTACTGTTTAAGCTTGTCTATGGGATGTAATAATTGTGCAAAATAAATGAAGTAAATGTTTTTTTTCTGAGGTAATGTAGTCTGACTTCACCTTCCACAAAATGTATTTTGACTTCTAAATGCACAAATAAATTTCTAATCGACATGTTATCTAATTTTTTCATGTTAATAACATATCAAAATGTCTCCCTTCGGACCCTTCAAAAGAGGTTCGAGGGTGGTTGCCACTGGTTTTATTAGGAACACGTGATATGCAATTTGCTTCATAAATACTTCAGAAATTTTATTTTCCAATCAGATTATGTGAATCCCAATTGTACTTTGGTCTTCCAATGTTGTATGCATATGTGTTTCATGATTTAAATGTTGGGCCTTACCTCCAAATCTCAAGTCTTTCATTCGGTGTTTGTAATGTATTTGATTTAGTATTTGAAAGTGACTATGCATGTCCGGGGTATATTTGCAAGTTTGTTGTGCATCGACTCTAGTGTGTTTTAATGTGTTTGTTGTCCCCAATTATCTGCGTGAACAGTATGGGCAAATGTGGGTGGTGGAGAGCATAGTAGTCCCACCTAACGTATGCATGTTGTCTTCATATGAGTTTTATGGATGATGGCGACATCATGCCATGATCCACCTGGAGTATGACCAATGATGATTTGGGAGACGATGACATATTTGTTCAATAGTTGGATGTCTTGTTGTGACAACCCCATTTGAATGGATGATAATAATTTATTCCTCTCTAAGCCCAATCCATTTTTTCACCTTCTTCTCGCACTACGATGCATCATGATTTACTGTAAAATTCAAGTCGGTTCTATAACTACTTAATTCAAACAATTATTTAATACTTGCCTTGTTTCTTATGATTTATTCTATTTAATCATCTATACGAATTGTAACTCAAACCTTGTGGCTGGGTGTAGATACATGAAATTTTCTAATTTATTCCCCATCTTTTGATATAAGAATTAGTGTTTTGACTTTTTGAATTTGTTCCTCATTTCGAGTTGCAAGGTAAAATAATTCCATATCAACCCAAGTATGTGAAAACTTCAGATTTATTCTCCATATTTGATATCAACTCAGGTAAGTGCATTTAACTCTAGTGTGTTTCATCATTTAGTATTTATCTCATTCTATATCTATGTGGTATCGAATAATTTGGACATACAAATTAGCTTCCTTGATTTATGGTTCAGCCATAGTATTGCACCAATAAATTCCCTGACATAAATATAGCTTGAAAAGTAAATAAATGTTGCTTCTTGTTTTCTGTATAAACTTCATGCTTTGGTTGAGTTAGTGAACATTAATATTAATATCCCAGCGACAGGCATGGTATTGCATCACTTTTGAAGGTTTATGGTTCAGCCATGGCGCTGTATTAATAAATTTTTAGACAAAAATATAACTTGATAAGAAAGTAAAAAGTGATTTCTTATCTTATGCATAACTTGAGCATACCTCATATTAATACCCTACTAACAACCTAACAAAGAGAGATTGCTAATTTCATGCAATGGTTGATTTACTCAAAACTTCCAACGGGACATTGCCTCATTATTCATGCAATTCCTCGAAAAGTTGGTCGCCCAACATATAAACATCCCAAAGATAATTCATTGTGTTCGTATACTCGTGCCATTGTTACTTTTTCATACATTTGCAACTATTTCTACTCTTTTGTTGTAACGGCTTGTTTCATTGATTTATTCAATACCATAGTGATCATTTGTCGTTTATCAGTTTCATTTCATCATTTATATTGACCTTCTTCCATAGTTATATGGATACCAGGGTGATCTCAACTTGAACCAGCTGATTTGAGATCAAAATGTCTAGGTGTCAAATAGTCAAATTTCGATCAGTGTATTTTTTCATTTAATAAAGTCTTTGCCTAATGTTATTATTTGATTTGTTTATGTCTGGTCAGTACTTTCTCAAATAGCAATATCTTAGATGGTTATGTTATCCAATCCAATCATTTCTAGAAGGAACTTTATTGTCAGCAGTGGCTTGTCTTTCTTAAATGATGTTATCCGATAAGTTTATATATTGTCAACGCAGTTGAGAAACTAACAAAACAATGTGATTAATAAGAAAGTTTATGTACAGTTAGTTATTTTGATGAAAATCTGTGTATAATTTTTTATTTAATGAAAATTTCATGTTCATATATTTTTTTGAATGAGAATTTATGTATAGTTATATATTTGGTGTAAAGTTCGTTACAGTACAATTTAAAGAAAATTTGTGCATAACTAGCATTTTTAGTATAAATGTGTACAAATATTTTTTGGGACGATAGTTTGTGTACAACTATTTATTTAAATTTGTGTATAGCTATTTATTTGACAGAAATATCATGTATAGCTATTTATTTTAAGAATAATTTGTGTACAGTTATCAATTTTATTAATAATAAATATATACATATTTTTAAGATGATAATTTGTGTATCATTATTTATTTAAATTTGTGTATACTTTTTTATTTGATATAACATTCGTAAACAGATATTTTCCAAATGACAATCTAACTACACTTGAATGTAAAAAAAAATACATTTCAATGTTTATCTAATTACGTATGAAATGATAAAAAAACAGTGTATCTGAACATTTGCGTTACGTGAAATGAAAGAAAATATTTAAACATTTAGATAATTTCAGGTCAAATATTAACAAATATTAATGTGTCTAAATATTTACATGATTACATAATTTGTTATATTATTTACATTACATATTTAGGTCAAATAAATATATTAGTTAAGTTAGACATAAGTTGAGGGGCATAAAGATAATTTAAAGGTAGCACGTGTAAAATATAAAAAATAGGATTTTAAAAACATTATTGATAAGATTGGGATAACAAGAGTAATAAAATCAATTTATAGAATTAACCCCATTGTGTATCTCTAACAAGTGAAATAAATGAGGGATTAACATTCTTTGTGCAAGAGATACAATACATTACTTATCAAATTAGATGAGGATAGATTTCGAGACAAACTAACTCATTAACTCTGTCAAAGGGTGGACAGGAACACCAAATACGCGGTTAAAGTGGTCTCCTGGCTAACCCGACACCGCACCGATCAACCATAAAAGGGGATCTTAAACCAGGGGCGCACCAAACGAACGGTGCGAAACCCGCAGAGTCAACTACATTGATGACACGGGACTCGTGAAGGGCTTCCCACTTGCCACAGCGAGAGAGTTCGAAGAAGCGCCTCGTCTCGGGGTTTTCTTCAATCCCCCGTCCTCCTCCTCGCATATCTCGATCGATCGCCCGCGACGCCCATGCCTTCTCGCTTCCGCCATTGACGGGGCAGCGCCGTGCGAGGAGCGAGCGATGGAGGCAAACCGCTGGGGGATCTCCCTTCTGATCGCTGCCTTCCTTCTGGTCTGGATCGCGGGATCGGCTGCTGCGTCTGTGCCCTCCAAGGATACCCTGGGCATAGCTCCTCAAGGTAGGGTCCTTTTCGGAGAGTTGGAGGTGGGGGTGGTCTGCTCTACCTCCTTTCTTATCTGTTGCATTCGTCATCTTCTTCGGCTCTGATGCTGAGAGGGGAACTGCTTTGGATGCATGTGTTCGGGGATTGAAGACGAGGATTATTACAAGGCCAGTGTGATCAAATGCAAGGACGGATCGAAGAAGTTCACCAGGGAGCAGCTCAATGACGAGTTCTGCGACTGCCCGGACGGCACCGACGAGCCAGGTCTGCGATAGCCTTTCAATTGGATTTCCCGGTTTCATTTTTTGTGTTTTTTTGGTTAAAGGATCTGGTTTCCGGTTACGTATAAGAGGGTTGGGTTTTCCTGTATCTGGAACTGGTACGGGGTGATGCAGATGATGGTTGTGTTTGCAGTGCATTGATGCTGCTCACTATGTCGTTGAACTTGTTTTCGTCATTCAGGGACATCGGCGTGCCCGGAAGGAAGATTTTATTGCCGGAACAAAGGACACACTCCGATGACTATCTTCTCTTCCCGAGTTAACGATGGTATTTGCGGTACGTATGTTGCGGTTTGTCTGCTTACTCTTTTCTTTCCATTCCTCAGGTTGTGATTAAGTTGGTCTTGGGACCCTAATGCTGATCTGATTCTGGAGTTGTGGGTTCAGAAGGGAATAGTATTATCTCCCATCTTCTCTTTTATTGTGATTTTCTGCCTACTACCAGAACATTGGTCAATTGCCTCGTCGAGGCAGATAATAGTTGTATGTTCTTACATTTTCAAAAGAAAAAAAAAGAAAAGGAAAAAGGCTCTGCATCATTTTCTGGATAGAATTTAGAGTTGTTTCTTTGGTCTTCTACTCTTCTATGAGCGTGTGCCTTGGATGCTGAATTATGGGAAATGTGCTGATGCTGAGGTTTATCACCTTAATTAGTCTTGCTCTAACTGCCTGACAGAAGTTATTAGTGGTTCTCGCTCATCAGTAATTGATGGGGGCAGAAAGTTTAAGTACATGCAGCTTCCGTTTTGAGAGCTAAGTCAGATAAGGGTGATGCAAAACCTTGAACTTCTATTTGTTAATAGGAAGCATGAGTGCGGTACATCAAGAACTGGTCAAGTCATAGTTTGGTCAGATTTTAGCCAAATATGCACTTCATCTAGAATCCAGATTTGTGTTTGGACTCGAGTTCCCATTTCAGCATATGCATGAACCAGTTGTTGTCAACACTGTACTGTGCTTGATGATTTAAGGTGGAATGTGACATCTTGACAAGTTTCCTTAATTTTATATTTACTAAGTTTGCTCATGGAAATGTTTGAATTGTGTCACATAAAGCAACATTTAATGTCCTCCAGAGTAATTTATTTGATGTATTAAATGTGTTCATAAAGAAAGTGTAAGTATGCTATGTTTTGCATTTGCTCATGTGCATGTTGACAATTTATTCAAGACTTCATCAAAATTACAAGCAGGCTGAGTGATGTATAATGGAGCTAAAATGGCTGATTTGTGTGTGGTTCTCCTTTTTGCCCTTTGCATTAGTTTTGATATGTTATCTTCATTTTATGTTTGTCTAATACTTTGTAGATATCACTTATAACTTGACTTTGCTACTTGCCGAAATGCAAGTCTATTCTACTGATTTTTATCCTTCTTTTTCAGATTGTTGTGATGGTAGTGATGAGTATGATGGCAAGGTGAAGTGCACAAATACATGCTGGGAAGCTGGCAAAGCGGCGAGGGAAAAATTGAAAAAGAAGATAACTATGTACAAGGATGGGGTCGTCTTACGGAAAGTCGAAGTAGAGAAGGCAAAGAAAGCATTTGAGCAAGATGAAGCTGAGTTATCCAAACTGAAGAGCGAGGAAAAAATACTTAAAGGGCTTGTTCAGAAGCTTAAAGGTGTTACATCTTCTACTGTGCTTTAACTTTTAGATCAAGCTAGTAATGAAATTGTGGATACAATATAAGCTTGTCATCTTATGATCATCCTTACCGATTGATTTCGCTTAAACCTACCTGTTAGTGTCTAAGATACCTTATTTCTATATTAATGTAAGCCCGTCATTTCATGTTCAAACCATTGATGTTGATCTCAGTTAAAATGTAATGGCTACTGTGAAGATACCTCATTAGTTCTAGGATTATGGTCACATTCGGACATGTCATTTGGTGTCTGACCTGTCATTGGGTGAACATTTGAATTTTCATACGAAAGTTATGTTGGACTTCTATTTGCATAAGATAGCCATGTTCAGCTTTTGGATACTACATGTGCTTGCACACACATGCCGATACTCCATTTAGGATTTCAACAGTTCTTCAATAATACTTGTTTGAATAAAGCTTCAATAACTTACTTACTAATTTATGTATCTTTTCCTTATAATGGACAGGTTCCAATTTTTCATACCATACTGTATGGATGAATACGACTTGTGAATTATGAATTTGCATTTATCTGTATGCCTCCCATGTTTTCTTGTCTTGTTTCTGGAAACTCCATGTTTGACACATGCCCATTTTGACTCTTTGACACCCACGTCCATGCCCAAAAATCATAGATTGGTAATATATATTTGGTAAAGACAAAAAGTAATTCCTAGCTTATGTGCTTTTATAACTTGTACATGAACACTCATTGTCCATTTCTATATCCGCTAATTTCGACTTTCTTCATTCTTCCAGTTGCTATACATTTAATCTTTTATAGTGGTTGTTCCTATCATTTTGCTCAGTGAGCAAGCATAAGGCCATTGTTGATCATTCAACTTGGCAATTCATCTAGGAGGAAAGGGATGGTCTTGAAGCTAGATTTTGAGAAGGCCTATGACAGGGTGAACTGACAATGTCTCTTTGACTCCTGGACAAAATGGGTTTTGGGGACATATCGATCAGTTGGGTAGGACATGTATCTCTTCAGCTTCTTTTGCAATCCTTGTGAATGGGAAGCCGTCCTCTTAGTTTCACGATGGTAGGGGTTTCTGTTAGGGAGACACTATGTCTCTTCTTCTTTTTGTGCTCGTGGTTAGTGTTTTGAGCAGGGTGTAACAGAGGGCTGAGGCTGTTGGGCTAATCAGAGGCTTTCAAATAGTTTCAGATGGTCCTACTCTTTCTCACTTGCAGTATGCAGATCATACCATCCTATTTCTTGTTGAGGGTGAGCGGTAACCTCTCATAGTTAGGCTCTTGCTGGAGCTATTAGAGGTGGTCACTGGCCTGAAAGTTAACTTCAACAAGAATCTTCTTGTAGGGGTGAACATGGAGGATAGGATGCTCTTGAGGGCGGCCCGCTTGTTGGGCTGCAAGATTGGGGAATTCCCATTCTCTAACTTGGGTCTCCCCTTTACACCGGGATCCCTTAGGTGTGCAGATTGGCTTTCCATCATCCAGAGGCATGAGTCCAGGTTGGCTGGGTGGAAGGCTAGAGCTCTTCTTATGGGGGACAGATTGGTTTTGTGTAGATCTGTGTTGGATAGTTTCCCTACTTACTTTTTGTCTTTGTTTCGGATTTCGAAGACGGTGGCCAAGAAGCTTGATTCTATTCAATGCAAGTTCTTTTGGCATGGCATTGGGGGTAGATGTAGGGGTTGGCATGACATAGCTTGGGCTAGGGTTGCTAATAGCAAGGTACAAGGAGGTTTGGGGTTGAAGTAGGTAAGGAATTTCAATGTGGCTATCTTGTGAGATTGGGTTGTGGAGAGGATGGATTATGGGCTCCGCATGATGTCTAAGGTGACTCGAGTATGGGAAGGATTCCCTGCAATCTTTCTTCCTTTTGGCTGTCATGATGCTAAAATCATTGAGCACCTCCAAATACGTGTGCCTGTTAGATCACAAAGTATTTTCTGATTTGTGCCTCCTGTCCTCTGGTCGATTTCTAGCCTGACATGATATTCTCTGGTTATATCTTGATTCTATTTAGGTGTATGTCCATGATTCCTGCTCTCCTTTTCTCTGCATATGTTCAAGAGAAAATATTAATCTGTTGTTTCAACAAAACCATCATTCTTTGAAGAAAATGTAGGCCTAGTATATATCTATGTAAATGCTTTGTTGCTCAGTTGTAAGGACTGTGTAAGTTGATGGCTCCATTGAATAGTACAGGGACTTAATGCTGTAAAACTGTTATTTGCACCATTGATTTACATCAATGCTTGTGTTGTTAATGTTTATACATGTTTCTCACTCAAATCTGAGCCTGTGAAGAAGTTAGGTCAGAAGCGTATGACACATTTTGCAATAATAAAAACAGTAGTTATAAATCTGCATCTTCTTTTTAATGATGACTTATATGCAAAAAACCCGAACTTGTTTTTGCCACGTAATTGTAATTTATTTTTTCCTTGTAATAATACTTGTAGACCACAAGGAACAGATTGAAAAAGCAGAGGAGCAAGAGCGTCTTAAAAAGGAGAAAGAAGAGGAACAGTTGACAGAAGCTGAAAAGAAGGCCGAGGAGCATGAGAAACAGGCAGATAGCTCCCCACATGATGCTGAGGATGTTCATGGGACACTTGACACATTGAATCTGGTTAGTACAAGTTTGTTTATTGACCTTTTCTAATACTTTTTTTTTTCTGTTAGTAGTCTTTTATGGTTATCCTACATTGAAGGATCCGGGGCATGGGATTGGCTGACCTGGGCCATTCCAGGTCAGCTGATTCTGATCTGATCCAGCTCCAGCTTGATCCGGGCCAATCCCAGCCGACTCAGGGTTGGTGAGGGACTGAGGGTCAGTCCTATATATTTTTAACAATTATTGTTTTATTAAGGGTTTCTTTGTAATTTGTAACCTTTTTCTCCTCACTTGTGTCCTAGTTGCAAGACCCCTGCAGCCATAATTGCAACAGTCCCCCCCTTTACTCTCTTCTAAGTGCATTGATGAGATCGGTGGAGTCTAACATCAAGGCTGAGAGAGGCAGATGGTGTTGGAGTATTTCTTTTTTCTGGGTGGGGTGGGGGGGGGGAGGTTAAATAGAGCCTAATGGGCCAATCTGTCCTAGGAGTTCTTTGTTTGGCCAATTCAGCCTGATCTGCTCTGCTCTGCCCGATCTAGACCTAGGAGCAACATCATGGGCACAGAATCAGATCAGTTGGGGCAAAAGCCCACTGGGCTGCCTGGTCCAGTCTGATCCAATTTGATCCTTGAAGCCTTGGCCACAACAGCTTGTTGTAGACTGGTTCCACTCTGTTCAAAATTGGAATTTAGGACTGAGGTAGACCATTTCCATTTTTCTAACTTTTCCCTACTACATAGTTCTCAAGGCGACAAGGCGAACCAAGGCGCTCACGGGGTCTCTAAGTGCTTAGGCGACAAGGCGTCCACTTAGGCATCGCCTAGGCGACACTTTAACCACTGATTAAAAAATCTAAAATATATATCTCCTAATATATAAAATAACAAAAAATATATGAAAATATTATAGAAAAATATAAAAAAATTCAGAAGCATGAATAAATTACAGTAATTAAATTGCATGACAATTATAGAAAATTAAATTGCATGACAATTATAGAAAATTAAATTGCATCAAAAAAATACAGAGAAATCTAAAAACAATTCATAAAATTACAAAAGAACATAATAACATCAAGAAAATTACAGAAAATAAAGGCCAAAGGGTTAAAAACACTAACCTGTGGGCTACATTTTTTTAGCTTCATCTTTTTATTAGCTCTATCCTGAAAGATATTAGACAATATGGAAAACAAACCCTACCAAACATAACAAGTTATTAACAAATAACAAATCACATCATTAAAAAAGATTCAAATAGTGGCACTTAGCAAGTATGATATAAGATAACTAGTTAACTACTAAGAAATATTCATGTCTAAGCGTCTTAACATTACATGAAAGACTAAATCCTAAAACTAAATGGCACTTCTGCTGGAATGGCCTCATCATGATTGTCATTCTCATCATTTTCTTAGTAAGCTTGACCTTCTTCACTAGACTCCCATGGAGCATCATCATCATCCTCTTCAGATTCTTCTTCTAGCAATTCTCCATCATCCGACGGATCATCATAATCTCTTGGTTGTGCTCTACTTCTTGTTGGTCTTTCATATGATGCTTCCATAGCAAGCTCAACATCTGCCCAAGTAAGATCTTCGTCATCATGAACTAAATTCTTTGACTTTTGAGTCATCCACTCACTCCTCCAATCTAAATCTGGTAGACAAATGTGATCATATTTTTCTGGATGATTTTTCCTCTCTTTGAATCTCTCTTGAAGACGACGATTATATTTAACATATACAAGATCATTCAATCTTTTATGTTCCAAGCGGTTCCTCTTCTTGGTGTGAATCTACATGCAAAGAATACAAGTGGATAATGTTAAATAAGGATAATATTAATCAATGTAAAAGAAAAATTAGAAATTAGATGAGTTTGTGAAACTTACAAATTCAAATATACTCCCATTCTGTTCACACCCTGAAGCACTACAACAAAGTCCCAAAATTCTTATCGCAATATTCTTCAATTCGGAAGTTTCCCCACCATATGTTACCCACCACTCAACTATAAAAAAAATAACATGTCAAAATATTGTTATTTGAAAAAATACCAAGTAAAATTTAAAAATTATAAAAAAGATACACTTACTTGGCATTCTCCTGTCGCGAGCTCTTATGGCTAGTTCTCTTCCGAACATCTCTCTTTCATTCAAATACATTGTAACTTGATCACCTATTTTATCTTGAAGGTCCAAATCTGGCACCATTCTTTCAAGACATGTAAAAAAATAACTCTTAATCTTCTCACATGAACTAACATCTTTCTCTCTAGCCTTTGAAATATAAGTTGGGATTTAAGAAAAATCCCGCCAAATGTAAAGGACGGTGCATTTGATCTTGCCATCTTTTATCAACTATCTTCAGAATTGGCTGAAATTTTACTTCCTGCATATATATGGATGATGGAGTTTAAAGCAAGATAAATTTTAAAAACAAGAAAATTAAAGCACACTAAATTTGCCTTGGAGCCAAAATTTTGAACAATTTGCTTTTTTGCATACTCCATGTCAGCGTATATATAAGGCATTGCAGGTTTTTCATCTCCATCAACCAATCTTAACACTTGCAAAATTGGTTGAGAGGCTCTCAAAACATCTTCAACACCATGCCAAAATCTCACTTGAAAGACAATACTTGAGGCATTCTTCCCTGCATTTGTTGATGACCAAATACTCTTATACCAAGCTTCAGAACTAAATAGTCTCCGAACAGCCCTTTTTATTGCATCATCATTCAACATCTCCAATGTAAGAAATGATGTGTCAAATCTAGTCACACCACATCTCACCAATTCTCTACCCTTGGTTTCCTTTCTCACGTGTTCAAGAAGGCGAGTGTGAGTGTAAATATAAGCTGTCAACTTCTTAGCTTTTGTAATTACACTTTTGTAACCCTTTAACTTACCAATATCTTCTAACATGAGATCCAAACAATGTGCAGCACAAGGTGTCTAGAATAATGTTTTTCTTTTATCCATCAACAAACGACCGGCTGCTACATTATATGATGCATTATCAGTTACAATTTGCACCACATTTTCTTCTCCAATTCTTTCAACCATTTTATCAAGCAACTCATATAACAACCCTGCGTCTTCCTTCTTATCAGAAGCATTAACTGACTCAACAAAAAAAGTCCCTTGCGAACAATTGACTAGAAAGTTGATTAACTTTCTTTGTCTTTTATCGGTCCAACCATCACACATTATTGTACAATCATATGTCTTCCAATGCTTTTGATATTCCTCATACATCAAGTTTGTCTTCTCCCCCATGTCCTTCAAAAGGGACACTCTCAACATGTGATAGCTTGGGGGCTTATACCCTGCTCCAAACCGTCCTATAGCCTCCACTGTATGTTCAAAGCAGTTTAGACGGGCTACATTGAATGGTATGCCACCTTCATAGAACAAAGTGGCAATATACTCATCAACCATCCTTTTGTTTTCTTTGTTCCATCTATTTTCTAACGTGGATTGAATTTTCTTCCCACTTCTCCTAGCATCAACAAAGTCTTCTATACTCATTCTTGTAAAGGCATCAATTGGCCCTTTGGATTTAGCTGTAGGTGGTTTGCTCGTCCCCGAACTCTTTGCAGAAGAGTTCAATGGTGAAAAATCTTGTCGGGACTTTTCCACATGTCTCTCCACTTCATGTTCATCATCAGAATCTCCTTCAATCGGAATACTCTCATTTGGCTTTCTTTTTTTGTTTTTGTTCATCCAATTGAGCATCTCTTCAGCAATTTGTCTATTAGTATTTGGGCATTTTTTCACATCCCCAAAACCACCAATCAAATGTTCCTTTTGTCTTTTGATGCCCCCATTAGTAATCAAGCCACAAAGATCACACTTGACCTTGTTCTTATCATTTATGTCAGGCCAATATGCATACTTCCATTCCGGGTCTTTTGACTTTGCTTTTAATTTTATCTCGGTCTCAGCCGTGGAACTATTATCTGCCATGATCTACACGCAAAATAATAACTAATAATGAAAATTATTTTAATTTCAATTTAAAAAATTAATCTAAAAAATTAATCTAGAGAACCATTATCTGTCATGGGGGTCGGGGAGAGGAGGGAGACAGAGAGGGAAAGTCGGGAGACAGAGAGGGAGAGAGACTGAGAGGCCCTCTCTCTGTCTCCCTCCTCTCTCTCAGTCGCTCTCTGTTAGACCCTCCTCTCTCTCAGTCGCTCTCTGTCTAACAGAGAGCGATTGAGAGAGAGGAGGGAGAGAGAGAGAGAGAGAGAGAGAGAGAGAGAGAGAGAGAGGCCGGCCCGCCGGGGGTTGCTCCGGTGAGAGAGAGAGAGGAGGGAGACAGAGAGGGGTCGGGGGGGTTGCTCCGGTGAGAGAGAGAGAGAGGAGGGAGAGAGAGAGGGGCCGGGGGGTTGCTCCGGTGAGAGAGAGAGAGAGGAGGGAGACAGAGAGAGGGGCGCCGGGGGGGAGAGCCGAGAGAGAGAGAGAGAGGGGAGGGGGGGACTCACCGGCGGCGGAGGAGGAAGACGTCGGAGCCCGCGGGGGAAGCCGCAGCCGGGGAGGAGGAGGACGTCGCGTCGTTGCCGCGGCGGCGGAGGACTTGCAGGCGCGGAGGAGGAAGACGACACCGGAGCCCGCGGGGGAAGTCGCAGCCGGCGGGGAGGAAGACGACGTCGCCGCGGCGGTGGAGAAGTTGTCGCAGGCGCGAGGAGGAGGAGGTGACGCCGGGGCCCTCGACGACGATGACTGCGGCGGACGAGAGGTTAGGGCAAACGCAAATCGCAGGCGGCAGTCGAACGGGACAGGGGGGGGGAGAGGTCAAGGGAGGTTGACCATCGCGGGGGTGGGGGAGGGTGTTAACCCAGCGGATCCGCGCCCGCGGGCGGGTTACCGGGTCGGACTAGCGCGGCGCGGGTTACAGGGTCGGACTCGCGCGGAGCCAAGGCGACCGGGCGTCCGCCTTGGCGCCCAGACCGCCTAGGCGGTCCGCCTGGGTCGCTTTTTTCACCATCCTAAAAGGCGATAGTCCGCCTCTCACGTTCAGCAGCGCCTAGGCACTCGCCTTGACTACTATGCCCTACTAGATCACTAATGATGGCAACAATGTTACCGCATCCTGATCTGAGTTTGCTGATTGTGAGTCCTTTTTTTGTGGTAGCACGTTCATTCAAAGAAAATATGAAAATTTACAGCTAGGTAAAAAGCAAACATCAGAATATTCTCATCCCTAAAGATGCCGTTATGAGCCCTACACATATGGGGAGGGGGGTTCCTCGCCACCGGTGGCAAAATAGGAACGGCGCCACCTACTTCAAAAGCACATGATTCAATCTCTAATTTCGATTTATACTGTTAATCTTTCAATGTCATAACCTACTTAGCTCCAAATAAAAAATCACTCAAATCCAATATCAAAAACCTGCGTATCACATGATACCATAAATTGCACTAAGCTGTTCATTTTATGTTCATCCGGTGCATGAGAAATATATGTCAGAACTATATGATTTTTGATCCATATGCAGTTTACTAATAGTTGAGAAGATTTAATGGTATAGATTGAAAATCAGAGATTGAATCCTTCTCATGTATGTGTATATATATATATATATATATATATATACAGAGAGAGAGAGAGAGAGAGAGAGTGAGAGAGAGAGAGAGATGCACACATATATGCATACAAATTCGTGTATGAAAAGCTGTTTCCATAGTAGAAAAGAGCTATATCTAGAAATACATTGGGTTTGATGGAACTGGGGTTTCAAGAGTCTGAATTTTTCCTTGGAGACGCAATGGGATGAAAGTTAATTATGAAAAACACTATGTTGGAGGGTGTGAACTTGGATGTGAGGATGTGAGAAAAGCAGCTGTACTCATTGGATGTGAGTTAGGGAACTTTCCATAACCTACTTGGGGATGCCCTTTTTCTCTTCTCTATTTATACTGGTGATGGGGACAAGATTGTGCAGCAATTTTATGGAAGATTGGCAGGGTGGAAGGGCAAGCTTTTCTCCTTTGGTGGCTGTTTGGCTCATGCAAATCTCTGCTTTCTACTCTTCCCATTTATGACTTGTCAATATTAGAATCCCCAAGATGGTGGCAACGAAGCTGGAATCAATTCAGCATGGGTTCTTTTGGAAGTGTATGTCAAAAGGAGGAGAATGAAGGCCTTGGTATTTGAAAGGACTTCAACTTGTCTCTACTTAGTGCTTCTGGCTGGTTTTGAGACATTTCTGATCCCGTTCAACCAGTTCAGCTGGTTTGTAACTCCATCCTTCCTATAAGTATCACGGATCCATTCTCAAGAATATAAGATTCTCTCTCTAGACTTCTTTAGTGAGAGAAGCTATGGGGCTTGTGGATTTTGGAAGCAATGACTGGTGGGGCAAGAGGCTCGCCGGTGTTCGCTTCCAGGGTGAATTGCATCCTCTGGGAGGCAGCGGTTCCCGCCAAGGATGGCAGTACCAGTTTCGGTATTGGTTTTGCGAAACGTATCGGTTTCGGTTTCGGCCGAAACAGGTTCAAAACATTCAAAATAATAAAAAAAATTGAAAAAGAATCAGAAAATATAAATAATCAGATAAAAAATAGAAAAATTCATAAGACATGTATTTGACCGTAAAGAAATAGGATTTAGTGCAATAAACATGAAGTAGGTATTGGACATGTTAAACTAATATTCTTGAGTATATAACTACATATTAAGCATGAAGTAGGTTTAAGCAATATAATAAACCTAATTAGACACAGTAAATGTTACATAAATTAAATGATCTTTACCCAAATGATGATGCACTAATATGGATAATTAGCTAGAAGAACCTTCTCCCTCATCGTCTAGCTTCTGATGTTGATACCCATAAAAAGGTTACATGTATTCTGTATATTCACTGTAATCAAACAATGATGTAGTCAAGTCCTGCTTCCCTTTTTGGATCCTTCTTGGAGTGTAAGGTTGTTGGCTTGATTGGAATCCAAAATCGAGAAGAGGATACTAACCCATACTACTACTGGGTGGAACTAGATAGAATTGAAATTCTGGTTGATGACCCCACCCATACATGCATGCTTCATGTTGGCCACCTCTATAACCTGATGGATGTCTATATTGGCTCTGTGAATCATATCCTTCTTCACTATGACTGTATCTTCTGCCTGTGTCAACGTGGAAGGAGAAAGTAAGTGCATATGTGCCACTGCTAGTATTAGCACATGAATCATCATAAGAAACCAATCGCCTTTTAGCCTTTGACTATGTTTTTTCCTCTTTTGGTGTGATAATTTCATTCATCTTTGAGAGGAGTCCTTTTCCCCTTGGCGCGTGTCTCACATAAGTTTACTTCAACTGCTTAATTGTCAGGTCCTCTGAAGCAGCATCATTAGTCTTTTTAGTTATCTTATGCACTGATGTACTTCTTCTTAAGGTGGTGGCTTGACCATTCTAGGAGTGACTGACCTGCTATCTGATTCTGAGTGTCTAGTTAGTTCAAACTTAGGCTGCTGCTCAGTGTCGTGAACAAACAAAGTTGGATCCTCTCTCTGGTGCGCATGAGTCTCTCTGGCCCTCTTTGTTGGTCTTCTGAATTCTGGACCCCTTGGCTCATCTTCATCTAATATGCCCTCTGCCCATGTTCTATCATCAACATCAAAAACGGGCTCATCAACTTGCTCTCGTACTTCAACCCAAGATTGCAAGGGATTGTCATCATTAAATAATGTGTCCACATCAATTTTTGGAGTTGCATCCTCTGCGACACGTTTGTCCCGCAGTTGTTGTCTCAACTTCATATTCTTTATTGTCGGTCTCATATTGTAATGGCAGTAAACCAATTTTTCTAACCGTTCAGCTTTTAGTCGATTGCGAATCTTTGAGTGTATAATGTTGAACATGCTCCAATTTCTTTCACATTGACTTGCTGATGTTGTTTGACTGAGCACCTTAATTACAATGAAAGTCAATGCATTACTGTCCACATCTCGTTTGTTCACCATTATCCACCAGTCAGCTGTTCACCAACCATAAACAAATAAATGTAAGATGTAAATAAAGATCAATTCTCCATGATATACTAATACATATTGACTCAATTTAAGCACAAAGATTTAGTATACCTGGGCTCACTCTTCCCACAACGTATTGCAATTAGGAGTTAGAATATGTCTCAGTCCTCATTCTATAATTGTTCATCTATAATGATAAAGTAATAGATTAACATAATTACTTAAGTAAATTCTATACGTCTTATTGATAAAATCAATAAAGACCAACCTCTATTTCGGCATGAAGTCTCTTTTCTGTTGTCCTTGATAAACTACTGATGACTTTTAAAGTGCCTTGAAGCACTTCGCCATCAACATTTTGCATTGACATTGTACATAAATCGAGGGTTGAGGAAATAACATGCATTTGTGTATAGTTAACTAAATGTTAGATATAAATTAACCTAAAGAATAATAAACTTTGTATCAATATAATTAATCACTCACCAGCTGCATGCAAGTCATAGTGTAATGTGTTGTCCCATTTGTAGTCAATAATTTTTTACCACTTTGCATATTCTCTGAGAAAGGATTTTTACAAGTTAATTTGGCACAGTCCATGGCCTCGTACGATATCCCATATCATTCTTCTCATCGTCATCCACCATTCTTAAGACCTTCACGAGGGGTGTGACTACTTTCATGTACCGTGAGACCTTGGCCCAGAAGTTGTTGTCTTTCACGATGTGGCAGACATCAAAATAATCCATATGAGCATCAGTATTAGATTTGTCTTTCACGATGTGGCAGGGCATTGTGGTACATGAAAGCTTTGAGCTCATTCTTATACCTGTGCAAAGACTCCAAAGAAATGAAATTCGAATCAAATAAGAATGATATCTATAAGGATAAAGTAGAAAGAATTGAACTCATTCTTATACCTGTGCAAAGACTCCAAAGAAATGAAATTCGAAGCAAATCTGGTTGGCTCTGCACGGATGATATCTCGTCCCCCACTTGCATGTTCCCTGAACATGTTCAATATCCTAGGATGACCAAAAATATACTGGTTGATTTTTTGTGCCCTCTCAATTGTCTTCTTCACATTATTTTCCATCCCAATGTCTTCAAGTATCAAATCCAGACAATTGAGAGGTACCAATTCAGCCATCACACATAATGGTGCATCATCTCTCCGTGCAGATATGCTTGAAGCTTTTAACCGACTGATGGAGCGTCTCAACCTCTCCCTCAAGGCCACGTCCGTATATGTCTCGATGTGATGGGGCCTTCAAGTTAGGACCAACATCTGCTATGGCATCTCGCATATGTTGGAAATATTTTGATTCAGCTGTATGTGTAGGGACACCTGCATGGAAAAATCATTTGCAAATACTTTTAAATGCATGCCCTGTAACTTCTGCTTATTTTTTTTACCCCTCTCAATGCTTGCTTGATTTTTGGTTCTATAATACTTTATCTTCTGTGTAGATAGCTGTCCATGGGGCCTCCTCTCTGCGGGGCTGCACCAGTGTCAGGACGTCGTGCAGCTCGTGCTACACCAGCTGTACTAGAGTATGTCTCTGAATCCATCGGTATTTTTCTTTCCTTCGAGCGTCTTGTTCACGCTCTATTGCTTCAGTCAGCTCTGCATCTGAATTCTCAGTGCCTTCCTCATCATCATCATCCCTCCTCCTCCTTCTGCTCGAAATCTCCTTAGTAATTTCAGTCTGATTTTCAGCCCTTTGTTATATCCTCTCTTTTTTGCCCAGAGACATTGGCGCATTTCTTCTCGGACCTCTCGGGAACATCTGTCATATTGTTGACCTCACATCTTATCCCTGTCAAATATTATTTTCCTCTAGTAATTCTGCCATGTATCTCCTTATCACAATAATTTCATTTCACTTTTCTTCTCCTGGCATCAACTAAGGAGAGGTGGGCCCACCCCGGATCGTCCTGCCATTACTGCTCCTGACCTTGTTCACGTCTAGACATGATGTTGCATTAAGACAGTCAAAAATAAATGGTTGTAGGTACAATGAAAAAAATGCAATGAAGCATAATTGAGCTTTAAATTATGCTGAATTGAGATAATTAGACAAAACTATCAAATTTAAACATCTAATTAGGGTTTAATTTGGAATTTTACTCTAATCACCTTTTATTAAATGTAATTATTAGCATGTTCTCACCCTAAATTATTTAATGAAGTTTAATTGAGCTTCAATTGACGCTAACTAAACCTAATTAGACAAAGCCCTAAATTTAAATAGCTAATTAGGGCTTACTTTGGAGTTTTACCCTAATCACCCTTCATTAAATGCAATTAGCAGCATGCTCCTGCCCTAAATTATTCAGTGAAGCTAAATTGTGTTTCAATTGACCCTAACTAAACCTAATTAGACAAAAGCCTCAAATTCAAATAGCTAATTAGGGTTTAATTTGGAGTTTTACCTTAATCACCATTCATTAAATGCAATTAGTAACATACTCTGACCCTAAATTATTCAATGAAGCTTAATTGAGTTTCAATTGACCCTAACTAAATCTAATTAGACAAAAGTCCTAAATTTAAATAGCTAATTAGGGCATAATTTGGAGTTTTACCCTAATCACCCTTCATTAAATATAATTAGGAGTATGCTCTCGCCCTAAATTATTCAATGAAGCTTAATTGAGCTTCAATTAACTCTAACTAAACCTAATTAGACAAAAGTCTCTAATTTAAATAGCTAATTTGGGCTTAATTTAGAGTCCTAACATATTTAACATATGAAAATTAATATATTGAAGAGAACCTTACCTACAATAAAAAAACTATCAAATCAACAAACAAAAGCAAAAACTTACAAGATCTATTAGGAATTTATAGCAAGAAACGGCGACAGTTGCGGCTACACGCTATAAACAGCAAGAAACGGCGGCGGTGGTAAACCCCTCCACCTGCACTCCTACCCCTACAGCACACAAACCCCTCAGATCTGAGAATCTGAGGGAGAACAAAAGTGAACTCCCCTTAAGAGGGGAGTTCGCATCCGGTTTCGGTCGAAACTGGGCGGTCTCGGGCCGAAACGGGTAAGTTTCGGGCGAAGCTGGTATTGATTTCGCCCGAAACCATTATTTTTTTTTTTAAAGTTTCGGACCTGCTACAGTGAGCAGGTCCGAAATTGTTTCGGTTCAGTCCGAAATCGATACGTTTTGGCCGAAACGTATCGGTTTCGACCGAAACTGCCAACCTTGATTTTCGTTGGGTCTTCATCGGCATGGCCTCGAGCTTAGGAGAGGCAAGCGTAGTAGGCGGAGGCAGAGTGTGGGCGAGAGCGCGACTCCCGGTAGGGATGGGCTCCGTCTATTTCACTGCGAAAAGAAGGGATACCTAGAGATTAGACATTGGTAGGAGGACGGAAGGGATTCGGGGGGTTGAAGGAGTTCCCTTTAGGGGTTCCTTTGCGGATGATGTTAGGCGTAAGGGATCCTATTTGCTTGTGCAAATGGGGAGGGGGAATGTCTTCAAGTTGGAAGCATCCCGACAGAAATCATGAGGGCTTGGGTGAAATGGCTCCACTTATGTCTCTGCTTGTTGCCGTTGGAAGGAGGGGTAGGTTCTGAGGCAGTTAGGCATACGTTGAATCAGCGGTGGGGTGAGAACGACGAGTGGGATGTTCAACACATACATAAGGGGGATGTCTTGGCCATCTGCCCCTATGCAGAGATGGCGAAGGTGGTGGCAGAAGGAAGTTTCATGGTGGTCGGCGTATCCTTCCTACGTGTCCAACCATGGACCTTGACTCGAGGAGCATATCCTAACTCAACGAAGATTGGACGCCATGTCAAGATCGTAGGGCTGCCGCTCATTCTCTGTAACGCAACGGAATCGTGTTTCTGGTTAGGGTCTTAGGGAGGCTAGAGGCTGGCAGTATCAAGGTCGTCCCACCCGGAACGCTGAATATAGTGGAGGCATTCCAGCCTCGAGGAGGTGCTGTTGGCCATCTCCCTATCCATTGGGGAGGACTTCGTGAAGTGCAGCGGTGGCGACGCTAGGTCCCTCTAGGGCAAGACCGTAACCGATGGGAGGAAGGAGTGAGGGGAGTATGCGGCCCAGCCCGAGGCCCTAACTCAAATTTGAATCGGGGCGGGTTCTCGTCCGGGTCGGTGGGAGGGCCGCAAGGTAATGGACCTCAGCCCACTAAAAGGATGGAGGGTAGTGGGCCGACCACTTTGCAGGAGGGCCCAAAGGAAATTGGGCCTAAACAGGCGGAGGGTGTGCATTTGGGTCTCTTCTTAGTAGGCCTCCAATCTTTCCTGGACATGAGTTCGAACTCGGATACCCATGACTTACTCACACCCTGGGGTCATGGGGACTCTGAGTATCAAAGGGACCCATTAAGCCTCATCTCTCTCACCCGATCTTTGCTACATGGCCTGCTGGCTGGGGTCAAGTGGCCAACGCCTACCTTGGTGTGTGCTTGATGTTGACAATGTCAATTGGTCTAGCCCTCTCTGATGACCCCCCGATCGGAGGGGAGGTATCTGACGGCCAAGGGTTCCTCTCCGGAAGTCAGTGAAGGACAGCCGCGATCTCACCCTTGGTAGAAGTAGTCCCTATCGGAGACATGAGGTGACGGCCTCTCTCAGACGGCGTTGGTGGCCAGCTCGAGGCACTAGCTTACAAGCGCTGGTCTACTTAAGGTGGGGATGCTACGATCTGGCTGCCAACTCCAGCGGTTAGGTCTGCTGGATGGTGACTTCTCACAGGCGGTGTCGGTGGCAGGCTAGTGTGACCGGATTTGGTAGGGAGAGGCAGTTGAAGGGCCGGCAACATGTCATTATGCTGGAGCAGGATCTCCGGTCTTCCATGGGCAGCAGACCCTTGAGGCCCAGGTTGATGGGACACAATCGGCTTCCAAGGATGAAGATCTGGGAAGGGAAAGGGAGTCGCAGGAGGAGCAACCTAAAGGTGAGGGTATGGCGGAAAGGTGTTGATTAGGAAGGGAGGAAGTGAAGGAGTTGGCGGGGGTAGTAGAGAGGATGACAGAGGCACAAGTTAAGGAGCTAGCAGACAAGGTAGGAGTGTCCTTTGCGGGACTGGAAAGAGACCTCAAGGGGGTGTTTACCAAAATTCAAAAGAGGTGGATGATTAGCATGGTGAGGGAGGTTAAGGGTGAAAAATCTCAGAAGAAGGGGGTAAGGGGGTGATGGGGGAGGGGAGAGGAGTAGTGAGTTGGAGAGGGAGGCAGGAGCATCTAATGAGGATTGTCTCGTGGAATGTGAGAGGGATCTACAGGGGTGAGAAGAGGAGGGCGGTGAAGGAGATGGTCAGAAGATACAAGATTGATATTCTGTGTCTGCAAGAGACTTAATGTGAAAGAGATAGGAAGTCTATCATGAGAGACATTAGGAGTATCATGCCATCCAAGGGGGTGGCCTCTCTAGTGGACGGCAGGTTGGGCGGTATCATGATCTTATGGAATTACTTTGAGGTGGAAGAGGTGGAAGAAGATAGACAGATCAGCCGAGGAGCCATCTCCCTCCACTTCTAAAATGCTAGGGACAACTTCTCTTGGGATTTCTCGGGGATCTATGGTCCTTAAAGTAGAGTAGGAAAGAGGGCTCTATGGGAGGAGTTGGTTGTGTATCATCAAAGCTCAGGCCGGCCTTGGTGTATGGGAGGTGACTTCGATGCAATGGTTGCACCATGGGAGAGGATAGGTGACCATCTTCTTTTAGGGGAGGCTGAGGACTTCGTTGATTTTATAGAGGCGGCAGCATTGGTTGACATCAGTCTTACTAATGCTCAGTTCACTTGGTTCAATATGAGGGTAGGCCCCACTTGCTCCAGGTTGTACAGATTCCTAGTTTCTTTTGAGTGGGAGGACTATTACCCACATGTGCAGGCATCCTATGTAACTAGATCTGTGTCGGACCACGAGCCGATTTTACTGAAGACTGGTGGTAAACATCTGGGGAGGACTTTTAGATTGGAGAGATTCTAGTTTAGAGAGGATATTCTATGGTCATTGTCAGGTGGGTCTAGAATTTTTAGAGGCAGGAATCATGCCTTATGCCTAAGTTGGTAGGCAAAATGAAGCATGTGGCACAAGTACTTCAAGAGTGGGGTGCAGACAAAATCCTACCTGGTAAAGCTGCAAAGGATAAGATTCTTTAACAGATTGAGGTGTTGGATTGTCGGAAGGAGGTAGGGTTGCTAGATGAGGTAGATAGGCTGCTCAGGGATAGACTCAAGTCAGAATTGGAGGAGATCTTCATAAGAGAAGAGATCTACTGGAAGTAGAGAGAGAGAGAAAAGTGGCTTATGGAAGGGGACAAGAACACAAGTTACTTTCAACGGATTGCCTCGGGTAGAAGGAGAATCAACTTCATTGCTTGTGTCAAAGTGGGGGAGGAACTTTTCTCAAGGGAGAGACTTCTAATCCAAACTTTTCACCGAGGATATGGTTAGACCTGGGATTGTAGATGATCTACTATCACATTTTTCTCTTGAGGAAAGGGAAGCCTTATCCAGCCCTTTCTCGGAGGATGAAGTCAACATGCAGTCTTCTCCCTTGCAGGTGATAGAATTATGGGTCTAGATGACTTCCCTTTAATTTTCTGCAAGAAATGTTTGGGCATCATCAAGGATGATTTCATGCTTGTAGTGTGGGAGTTCCAGGAGGGAAGGGCACATTTGAGAGACATAAACAAAACCTTTTTAGTCCTCATTCCCAAGAAGCCAGGGGCCCTATGCTTCGGGGACTTCAGATCAATGAGTTTGTTGAATGGCACATATAAGATCATCACCAAGCTCCTGGCAAGGAGATTGGACAAGGTGATTGGCAGGGTGGTTATTGGGTTCCAAGGGGACTTTATCAGGGGCTGACATATTCAAGAAAATTTCCCAGTTGCTCATAAATGTCTCCATGCCATGAAGAATCAAAGGAAGAAATGAGTGCTCTTGAAGTTGGATTTTGAAAAAGGGATACAATCGTGTCAATTGGCAATGTCTGTTATGTTCTTACAAGGATAGGATTTGGTGATAGATGGATTGGATGGATTTGGGTATGCCTCATTGTCCTCTTTTGCAATGTTACTCAATGGGAAGTCCACCTCCTACATCCATAACGGCAAAGGGCTTCGTCAGGGAGACCCTATGTCCCTACTCCTTGTTTTGGTTGCTTACATCTTGAGTAGGATGTGGTTGAGAGCTGAGTCAACTGGATTGATTAGAGATTTCTATACTGCGATAGATGGAGTTGCCATCACCTATCTGCAGTATATCGATGACACCATCTTATTTCTTGCAGAGAATGAATGCTAGACGTTGGTTGTTAAGTTGATGCTAGAGCTCCTGGAGGAAGTCAGTGGTTTCAAGGTGAACTTCAACAAGAGCTTCTTAGTGGGGGTGAATATGGAAAATTTGACTCTCAAGAGAGCAGCTTTCATCTTAGGATGCCATATAGGAGAATTTTCTCTCTTTTATTTGGGCCTCCACTGTCTCCAAGGGTGTTACACTGCAATGATTGGCTAGTGGTGCTGCAAAGATATGAGTCTAGATTCGCAGGATGGAAGGTCAAGCTTCTCTCATATGGGGGAAGAATGGTACTATGCAACTCAGTGCTTGAAAGTTTGCCGATCTACAAGTTGTCCATCTTCCGCATTCCAAAGATGATTGCTAAAAAGTTGGAGTCTATTCAAGTTAAAGTCTTTTGGCATGGCAGTTAAGATAGGTGTAGGGACTGACATGACATATATTGGGGCAGAATCTGCAAAAACAAGGAGATGGGAGGACAGGGCATCAAGAACATTAGAGATTTCAATATGGTTCGTAAGTGGCTATGGAAGCTTGGGACTGAGGACCAAGAGTTGTGGCTACAAGTCATCAGGCAGAGGTACTATGGCAAAACTAGAGACTGCGATCTGATCCCAACTTGTCAACATGATATCTCACCCATATGGAGAGGCATTTTGCAGTGTAGGGGCATCATGATTTCAAGTGTCTGTGTCCAATTGGGTTATGGGCGTAAGTGTCAATTTCGACATGATAGATGATGTGGAGACTTCACCTTAAAGACATCATTTCCAAGGCTTTATGTGATTTCAGCTGCCCCTTCGGCCTCGGTGTCCTAGAATTTTGACTCATAGTTATGAGGGGGAATATGAACTCTATCCTTTAGGAGGAATCTTAGGCCAGAAAAGATGGACCAGCCATAGGGTCTCCTCCTCTTTCTCAAAGACTTTGCTCTAGATCTTGGCAAAGTAGATCAGCGGTGGTGGAGGTGGGAGAAAGAGGGAGGATTTATAGTTAGATTAACATACACCTTCATTTTTGACGGGGGGTTGTGCTGCCGCTTTGTATTGCACATTTGGGTTCTCAAGAGCCCCTAAAGTGAAGCTTCTGGCGGATCTTACATGGCCGTCTGCCGACTTGTGATAGGCTTGCTTCTTTTCTACAAGACATAACTGCCCTCTGTTGCTTGTGTGGAGATGAAGAGGAGACCTCAAATCACCTTTTTACAGGATGTTGATACTCACGTAAGGTATGGTTGAAGGTCACTGGTAGGATTCAGTGTACTCTAGGATCTCGGGAAGTGTACAACAGTTGATTGAGAATTGACACAGAAAATGGGCTTTTAAAGGTGACACTATTATCTGGTTGCTTATTATACATGCCACCCTTTGGGTATTATAGGAGAAAGAAACAACAGAATTTTCAGAATAGAAGCAAGAGTGGTGGAGAAGGTTTGTCTCCTTCATTTGTGTGTTAGTGAGAGAGTGGTCTGGGCATCTTTGTAAAGTGGACCCACACAACTCCTCTGCTTTTGTTTTCTTGGGAGTTAGTGTGGGACACATCATCTTGGTGTGGGGACTTATTCTGTACAGGAATCTTTTGGGAGCACACTGATGATACTTTATATCCCTCCTTTTTTTTTTAATACAATAGTGGTACCAACCACTTAAAAAAAAACTTGTCTCTACTTAGTAAACTATTCTGGAATATGGGAAAAGCTGGTGGAGGGCTTTGCTTTAGGTGATCTGCTAAAGTATTACAGAAGAGCTGGACTTTGGAACATTCAGTGGTAACATATCCAGTGTATGGAATGGCATTATTCAGGCCAAGGATGTAACTCAGTCAGTTGTTGAGATTACCCTCAGAGACGGATGGTAGGTTCAGCTTTGGAGGGATAAATGGTGTGATTACAGGAGTTTGGTGGAAAGTTTTCCCTTGTTGTTTAGGGTGACAACACTTTCAAAAATAGTCCGAGAATTTGTGTCGATAAAATCACTAGTTAAGAATAGGAGTGTACCAACCCTCTTGAGAAGAAGGAAAACTGAAATTTTTATTATTCAAAGGTATGATTGGATTAAAAACATAACATGATTTATTTGAATGTTTTAAAAATGCTACCTGATGGATAATTACTGTCATATTTTGTTCCAGCTATGGACATTTTCAGTGCTCTTGTTTGATAGTTCAGCAGATAGAAAAACTGGTTAACAACTTTGATTTCTTAAGTATATATGAGATTAACCGTCTTGGTTATCTCCCATTTTCACACTTGCTTCATATGTGTTTCTTAGGGTTGTCAATAGGTGCCCAAAGCTAATAATGCAGCATGGCCCAATTCTTATTGAGAGGGCTTGGACATTACAGACAAGCTCGTCTTATTTTTTTGAAAATTACCAAGTTATTTCTTTGAAAAGTTTGGACATAGACAAACTTGAGCTCCAACCTGGAAGCTTGAAAGCTTGAGAAATATCAAGTATGGAAGTTGTGGATTATGATTTTTCTATTATACATATAATTCGTAAATACTATTTTACAAATGAGATTTCTTATGCAATGTACATCTATATTTGCTCCACGGATCCAATCCTCAACAAATGTGTCCACATCATACAATTTTTTCCCAAGAAAGGAAAGAAAATAGCAAGCTACCTGCTGAGAATGAATTGATATGGGGCTGGGTTTGTGCAAAAAAAAAAAAAAATGGCCTCAGACCAAGCTTGGGCCTCTAGTATTTCCCAAGTCACTAGCATGGTGCCATCTCTTACAAGATGTCTGAGATCTCTCTCTCTCTCCAAAGGTCGCGGGAAACGGAGCCCCCGAGATCGAGATCTTCTCACCCCTTCCAATTTCCACATTCCTCTCTCCCTGTCTAACTCTCTCTCTCTCTCTCCCCCTCTTTCCCTCTCTCCCCATCTCCTCCTTTCTCTATCTGAGAGGGAGGGAGACTGAGAGGGGGGACGACAGGGATATATGTACCATTTTTTATGATTTTTGATGTATTCTTCAGTTTGTGATTCATTCATGTACCATTTTGTGTATCTCTTTTTGGTGTAACTTTTGATGTATATTGACATTGGTGCATGTGAATCAATTTGTTATTGTTATCATTACTTTTTATTTTGTAAAATTGAGTTGTCAATTAGAAAAATATGTTTGTGAAATTGGGTGGTTAGTAGAAAAAAATAGTATTTTCTTAGAAACAAGCTCTCTCTCTCTCTCTATATATATGAAAAAAATTCCGAAATCACCAAACCCAATCTCCTGAGATTTTTTCGAGATCTCTTCTCTTCCGCCTTTCCGAGACGGAACCGATATTCGAGACATAAAACCTTGGTCACTAGTAGTATTATTGTTGCTGATTTATTCTCACTTTTGATACTAGGATGCAGCAGAAAATAGTGATAAACGAATGTCTGAAGATGAAAACGTTCCAAATGTCATGAATGAGACACCTGTTAGTCACGATGAGGAACAGGTAACAAAAATCTTTCTAATATTTGTTTCTGGTTTCAATAGTCTGGTGATCATGTTTCTGGTTTTAATTCTGCTAATTTCTTTTCCTTCTTTAGCTAGTAGAAGAAGACAATGATAATCGTGATGACAAAACTAAAACTGCTGACGATGCTAAACATGTTGATGCTTCTTCCCATTATGCTGAGAAACAGGTAACAGGAATCTTCTTCTCTGTATGTTTGTTCCTCATGGTAATCAATCCCATGAATAAACATGGAGTCGTCTTGCTTTATTTTTGTGATATTTAACAATTATATATTTGTTCTTAAGGTGCTTCAGAATGCCTGAATGCTTTTGCTTCCCACATCCATAGTTTTAGTAAATTTTTTTTGAATTGCTATTAAAATGTGGTATAAAATCACAAAAGAAGATGATATTTTGTCCTTGTTGAGATCTACAAAAAAGGGGGGGGGGGTGCACCCGGTCCGGGTGACCCCTCCAAGGGCTACACCCGGTCTAGGTGGCCCCTCCAAGGGGTGCACCCGGTCCGGGTGACCCTTCCAAGGGCTGCACCCGGTCTGGTTGACCCCTCCATGGGATGCACTCGGTCTGGGTGGTCTCTCCATGGCTTCCACTTGGTCTCGATAGTCCCTTCCCCATCCCTTGCCTATAAAAACCCCTTAGGGGTCCTCATTCAAGAAGAAAAACGGAGGATACAACCTGGAGGAGCACCCTGCGCAAGGAGGTTGAAGATTGAAGTTTTTCTCTCTAAGGCTTGAGCGTTTGAAGGCTTGAGGAGATTTTGCTTACATAAAGGTCCTCAATCAAGGTTATCAATGGAAACCCCTCGCAAGGGGCGTTGCCCTCTTGACCCACGCGACCTGACTGGACAGGTCGATCCTCAGCGGTGCACTGACGGTCTCGTGGAGATGGATCACAACCTATAGGAGCTCAAGAAGGAGAAGTAATTTCCTAAGTGTTTTTACTCAACGTGTCTCCATCAAGGAGGGACTTATGTCTTATGTCAAAATTACACAAAAATCTTTGTTCACTCTAGATGTTACAAAAATACCCTTGGTCTATCCAAAATTACACAAATACCCCTGAAGCTTTTCAAAAATTATGAGTAAACTCTGAAAGGGTTCAAAAATGTAAATAAACCCCGAAAGGGTTCAAAATTGTAAATAAACCCAGAAGGAGTTTGAAATCTCAAATAAACCCAAAAAGGGTTTGACATTGCAAATAAACCCAAAAAGGGTTAAAATCTCAAATAACCCTAAAAGGGTTTGAAATCTCAAATAAACCCAGAAAAGGTTCAAAATCACAAATGAACCGAAAAGGGGTTTGGAAATAACAATCATACCCAAAAAGGAATGAAATATTTGATTTCCTTTTGAAGACGTGTATCTCCAATGGACGATCTTTTCGATTGAGTCCATTAGATAAAACCCTCAATATCACAGCGGTTATTGTGGAGGTCGAAAATGTATTTTTGACAGTTAATCAAGGGTATTCTGACTTTACGCCGATGTAAATAAACATTGACTGCGGTCGATGGGAAATGTCCAGTACCCGAATCTTAAATCATTTGATATACCTAAATTTGTGGAATTAATAATGCGCATGTGTTGAAGCCAAACATTGATAAAAAAACTAATAAAGTATATGTATATATAGGTGGATGCCGGGCCCCCCATTCCTTCTATAAGGGGGGTTGGACCGGATCCAACCCCCAAATGGAGTTTTGGACTAGATCCAATCCCCACTTAGGGGTTTTGGACCGGATCCAAACTCTCATATAGGGTTTTGGACCTGATCTAACTCCATGGGAGTTTTTTGACCAGATCTAACCCTCAAATGAATGTTTTGGACCGGATCCAACCTCCCAAGTGAATGGTTTGAACCGGATCAATTTACAACCACCCGAGGGCTCTATAAATAGCCCCTAGTGGGACCCAAGTGAACACACAACACACACAGAGAGTGGAGGAAGAGCGCAGGAGAGGAGGAGGGTGTTTGCTTGTGCTTGTGCTTCTGAAGGCCCATCCTTTGGGTGGTGTTTGTACTTGTGTTGCGCTTGTGCTCATAGTGAGGGTATGTTTTAAAATTGTCCCTCCTTGATTCCGCACACATATTCTTGTGTTGTGGTTAATGTAATATCATTGTAAATATTTTTGGGGAAAATAACGTGATTCTCTAAAATAATCAAGAATCCCATAAGTGCCCCAACTTTTACAAAAAACGTATGCATAGATGCCCTTGTGGTGATGTCCCTTGTGTCACTTCTTGGAGGGGGATTATAAGAAATTTTTCTTTGAAGCCCCCTGGAAATCCCCCGCAAGGGATGCTGCCCCCTTGATTCCTGCTACCTGACCGGGCAGGTCGATCCCCAGTGTTGCGCTGACGGACGCATGAAGCTAGACCACAATCTATGAGAGCTCAAGAAAAAGAAACAATCTCTCAAGAGTCTTTGGCCAGCGTGTCTCCACCAAGGAGGGACTTGCCCCTCATGTCAAGATTACACGAAATCCCCTGTTTAGTTCAGATGTTACAAAAGTATCCTTGATTTGGATAAACTACACAAATATCCCTGAGCTTTTCTAAAACCTTGCTTAAGGGATAATCACAAATAAACCCAGAAAGGGTTCAGAGTCTCAAATAAACTCTGGAAGGGTCAAAAACTGCCAAAATAACTTGGAAGAGTCAAAAAGTGCCAAAAGAACTTGGGCATGTTGGAAATTGCAAAAATACCCCTAAAGGGTCCGAAACTATAGAAACACCCAGAAAAGGGTCCAAAATTACATAGATATCCAAGATGGCTCAGAAATTGCAAATATACCCAAAAAATGGTTTGATCTCTATGAAACTCAAATTTAGTCGTCTGTTGTGGTGGTGGAATTAAGACCAAATGTAAATAAAATGACTCGACTATGTAATCGGGATTCCATGTATTTTTGTAAGGACGAATCCAACGAATGAAATGTTTAGTTTTCTCCTGCAAATGTGTATCTCTAATAGGTGATCTCTTTGATCAAATCTGTTAGATAAAATCCCTTACATCACAGCGAATATTGTAGAGGTCAAAAAGGGTTTCTTTGACAGTTCATCAAGGGCATTCGGATTTTACGCCGATGTAAATAAACATCGACTACGGTCGATGGGGAAATGTCCCGTACCCGAACCTAAATCGTCTGATAAACCTTAAATTCACAGAAATAATAATACACCCGCTACTTAAATAACAACGAATGTGCATTTTATTTTTCAAAGGAGAAATATTTATTTATCTATTTATTTATTTATTTTCGTGAGTTAAACAGCATGCTACTGAAATAGCTACAAATGTGCACCTATATTTTTGAATAATTCCGTGTGTTGTAAACAGTCCTTCATAAGAAAACAGAAAATTATGAGGTAATTAGATTGCACTAGATGTAGATCTGTGGATAGAAACATGAAACATGTATAATTTGATATTCAAGGTAAATAGGGACTACTCATGATAAAACTCAGAGATAGGTCATATGGGAATTTGATGCTCCTGATTTATCTTGTGTTTTTGTACAAGGAATGGACTCTAAGCCTGCAAACTTTTGTGGAATGCCTGGCCATTGGGTTGACAAGGTTGATTTCATGGGCTTATTTGAAAGTTGGGTCAGATGAATCATTAGAGTTGATCTCCTAAAACCTTGTCAATGTACCCCCCCCCCCCCCCAAAAAAAAAAAAAAAAAAAGAAAAGAAAAAGAAGAGGAAAAGGATCTATGCTCTATGGGGTTTTAGTGGCCCTCTGCTAAGGGTTTTACCAGAGGTGATTTGGTATAGGAAAGTTTGACTTCTTCAGGATGAATGAAGCTGTTTTCTAGAGGATGCGAGATTACTACCAATGTCATTGGTGGAATGATTTAATAGTTTATTGATGAGTCAGAAAATGCAAGGTGCAAAGCAATATGTAATGTGCAGTCTCATGCCAAGTTCATGACAGAATTCATGTTGGAGACATTCTATGGAAATTGATTTATGATAGGCTACAGAGAACTACTAATCTTTAAAAGTGAGCAGTGGGCATCAAAAGGAATATTTCAATATGTTAACATCATGCAGAGAACTTGGAAGGACTGTACAATCACTTGCTTAACTAACACTCACTGTCTGTGTGGTCCTCTTCTTTCTTTTTTCTTTTTTCTTTTGATGGTGGGGGCTGGGGGGTGTGTTGGATTGGGGTGGTCATGGCAACTACTTGCTGCTTAGTCTGGCCAATTTCTGGCTGGAATGGTATTTGTACTCACTTTGCAAAACAAAGTGCCTAGAACTTTGGAGTGCAATTGTCCAAGATCATAGGTTGGTCAATCATGACTACAGAAAGTTATCTTAATTTTTTTTGGTATCTGCTATGTCTGAGGCATATGGCTTTTACTCTGTTAATTCTTATTTCTTCTCTAGGGTCAGGTCATACGATCCACTTTCTTCATATTTATGCATCCCTTGAGACATTCTGTCGTATACTGTCTAAAAAATTGGTAAATACTATTTAAAGGCATGTTTCGTTTCCCTTTCCCTTATTTGTGAATGTAGCAGCATTGTCATCATCAGCTTCTGGTCCTTGTTCTCATAATCAGCAAACCTTTCTTTTTTCTCTTTTTCCCCCTCTTGTGAAGGCAGACAAACCTTTACCCTTCTGGTCCTTTTCTTTAGATTGGGCCTCTTTCTGTGATTTGAATTTTCCAACTTTTCAGATACATAATATTTTATGGTGTGCAGGATCTGATTGGTCTGGATTGGTTTGATCCGATCAGTTTGGGGTCGAACTGATTTGACCCCTATCCTGCAATCCCAATCCTGTTCACAGTATCAGCAGCATCTGTGGGGATCTGCTGATCCTGACTAGGACCCTGGACCTTTTTTATTTTTAACTTTTTTTTTGAATGGGGGAACGTTGGGGAACTTCCATTGGCCAATCCCACCGATCTGGATCGGTTTTGGGCCAGCCAATCTAAGCCCGATCCCCGAGTCTTCCTTGAATATTTAATACAAAGTAAAACGTTTGGTTTATCTGTGGAATTGTTTTTGGGCACATCAAACTTTACGAAGATTTGTGTTTGTCAATAATATACATTTTCAGGAACAAGATCCTGTTAATACTGAAGGGTTATCAAAAGAAGAGTTGGGTCGTCTTGTAGCTTCTCGGTGGACAGGTGAGAAAACCAGCCATCACACGAAAGAAGATGATAAAGCAAAACAAGAATCTCAGAAGGGCGATTCAGATACTGCTGAGAAATATGAAGAAGATTATGAGGGATACAATTCGGAATCTGAAGAAGATAGTCGAAAATATAATGATAATGATGCTGAAGATGGTCACACCGATGATGAGTATGAAGATAATACTGATCCAAGTGATTCTTATACACATGATCCAGAAGAGGAGACATCAGGTGCATGACCTACCAGAGTGAATACATAACTTTCTGTACCTTGTTAAAACTGGAGGGCTTTTTCTTCTTCTATTAACATAATTCTCAACTTATCAAGTATTTATACTTCTATGATTAGATTTTACCATATCAAGTAGCTCATCCTGGCTGGATAAAATTCAGCAAACGGTTCGAAACCTTCTCCAAACGATTAACTTATTTAAGACTCCAGTTGATTTATCAGGTAAATATGTACTGAATATACTGTCTTCTAGCTAATCTATCTAAATTCAAAGGATGAGTACAAGTTTATCTCTAGTTTTTGGCTTATGCAGAGGCTGCACGTATTCGAAAGGAATATGAGGACTCGAGCTCCAAGCTGTCTAAGATAGAGTCAAGAATATCCAAGCTGACTGAAAAGCTGAAACATGATTTTGGTATGTGTTCTATTGGAAGATCTTGTCATTCTATAAATAGGATGCAGATCAGAAATTATAGCTCACTTTCCTTTTTTGAATTTTTTAATCCATTTGGGGGAGTAGACTTAATTGATTACACAGTTAAGAAAAAAAAATACTGTGTTGATTGGCTCATACAAAGGCACGACTTGAGGCCATCTAGAAAATCGTTGAGCTTTTCCCAAAGTTTAAATGGAGCATACTGATTTTCTGTCCAAATAAGGGTGAAGATGAACCAGCATGATATTACATTATTCTATTTTTGTCATGGGTATATATATATATATATATATATATATATATATATATATATATATATATATATACATCAGTTCCCATTCGGCGAAAGGCCAAGATGCCACCATTAGATGGCTCTGATGGTTGATATATGTGGTTGCTGTGAATCTGGCACATATGGATACTACATAGATATATGCTTCATCAGTAACTTGATCCTATGGAAAATGGTGCGTTGATAGGCCCAATGATGTCGTCAGTTCCCATTTGGCAAAAGGCCAAGACACCACTGTTGGATGCAGTGGCTATGATGGTTGATCTATGAGGCCATTGTGAATCTGGCACCTATGTGGTACTACGCGGATATATGCTTCATCGGTAACTTGATCTATGATCGTGATTTCTCATGTATAAAAGGTAGTGATCACAGCCCTAGCATTTGAGAGCACTATTCCATTCCCCCACTTATACTTTTGTACTTCTCATTTATGAATGTGTTAACCCAAATGTCCTACGTGCATAATATTTGATAAGCAGTGATTGTATTCTTGGACTATAAGGAGAAGACTAAAATTTCAATGTTCGAAGACCAGACATCCTTTGTTTCAACATGTTTGGAGGCCAGCCGGTCCTCTTAAGGTCAAGGTCCTTATTTGGAGGATCTCCCTTTGCCATTTACCTACGCGAGATAGACCGGCCAGGTTCATGGCTGGGGTGGATAAAGTGTGCACTTTGTGTGGGAAGGAGGAGTCATCTATAGATCATTTGTTTATTATAGAGTGCAATTTTTCTTCTGAAGTTTGGACGCACATCTGCACTAAGCTTGGATGTGCCAGAGCGTTGGGAGGCCCTGTGGAAGAATTCATCAAAAATTGGCTAATGCAGTGGAATGCCAAGATTGATTCAGTTTTTTTTTTTGTGAAAGTGGATGGTACCACTATGAAAATCGAGATATACGAGTATAAAAAAAACTCCCAAAAAATCCCTATACAAAGGGCCACAAAATGGCCACGTGGAACACCCTAAACCCTTAGCAAACCAAAAAGAATAGAGTTGAGAGAATCCATGTTACAAAGGAGCTCAACCCATTCTCTCACTCTAACACAAACAAAGGAGACAACCGACTCCACATCTCTCGACTCCTTCCTAAAGATCCTGTTGTTGTGTTCCCCCCATAGCGATCAGAAGGTGGCATGGAGAATGGGCCACCAAACTGTCATGTCGTCTCTTAGGGGGCAACTTCTACCTCAATGCTCCATCAGGTGGTGCACCTGGCTCTGCCGTCCAACGCCACTACGAGTCTTCCTAGCAAGCTCACCTCACACCCCCTGCGAGTAGGAGCAGCCTACAAACAGGTGGCCTAGAGTCTCGACGTCCACTCCGCACAAGCAGCAAGTCGACTAGATACTTGGGAGGAGTCGGCTCAGTCTATCCCGAGTAGGCAGTCTCCCGTGAGAGATCCTCCAAGAAAGAAGCTTCACTTTCAGCGGGCTTTTAGGTCTTCAGACTGGTGAGAAGAGTTTATGATGAACACCTCTATCTGAGATAACAGCATAGGCAGAGTTGATCGAGAAAGTACTCTCCTTTCCCCACCTCCATGACCACTCATCCTCTCTGTTTGGCAGAGAATGGAATGGAAGGAGAAAGGAGAGAAGGTCCTGGAGCTACACCATCTCATCATCCTTGAGATCTCTTCTGAAGGTCGACGCTCAGGTACCCCCAGAAAGATGGGAGTCGAAGGCCTGGGATACCAATCCCAAGGGGGCATCTGAAATCACAAATAGGTTGGGGAAGGAGGCCTCCCAGGTGAAGTCATCACACACCATTTGTCCTTCCAGAAAAGGCTCTGGTCATCTTTTCCTAGACGGACACGAACACTGGAGCAGATGAAATCCTTGCAAGTCAAGATATCTCGCCAGAGCGGGCAGGTCCTATACTGTGGACTAGGACCCAAGGTCCAAACTCTCCTTCTACATAGTATCTATGCTTGATCACCTGCACCCACAGCCCATCCTCCCCCGCCTCCAGCTTTCACAACCACTTACACAAGAGAGCCAGATTGAAATGCTTCGCATCTTTGATCCCCAAGTCTCCCACTTCCTTGCAAGTAGCCACCCTCCCCCAAGCAATGTCGTGCCACCCTGCATCGCCCTCAACTGTCATGACAAAAGAACCTTCCTTGAATTGACTCAAGTTTCTTGGCCACCATTTTGGGGATCCTGAACATAGAGAGAAAATAGATAGGAAGACTATCTAGCACAGATCTGCACAATACTAGTCTGACCTCATAAGATAACAATCTTTCCTTCCATCCAGTCAACCTGGACTTATATCTTTGAACAACAGGAAGCCAATCTGCACAACGAAGAGCACTCGGAGACAACGAGAGCCCCAGGTATGAGATAGGAAGTTCTCCTATCTTGCACACCATAATGCACGTTGCCCTCCTAAGAGGCCACTTCTCCAAATTCAGACCAACTAGCAAGCTTTTAAAGAAGTTGACTTTGAGACCAATAACCTCCTCCAATAGTTCCAACAAAAGCCTAACTATGTGGATATGCTGCTCACCCTCAACAACGAATAAAATGGTGTCATCTAGATATTGCAAGTGAGAAAGAGTGGGTCCCCCTCTAACAACCTGAAAACCCCTTATTAGACCAGCAACCTCAGCTCTCTGTCACACCTTGCTCAAAACATCAGCCACCAGCATGAAGAGAAAGGGAGACATAGGGTCCCCCTGACGAAGCCCCCTCCCACTGTGAAAGAAGGAAGATGACTTCCCATTCACAAGGACTGCAAAGGAGGCAGAAGAGATGCAATCCCTGGTCCACCTAATCCACCCCTCCCAAAAGCCCATCTTCTCTAGCACATCAAATAGGCACTGCCCTCTAACCGTATCATAAGCCTTCTCAAAATCTTGCTTCAGGATCACTCATTTCCTTCTCTGTACCTTCACATCAAATAAACATTTATGAGCCACCAAGAAATTATCCGAGATATACCTACCCCTAATGAAGGCACCCTAAAAGCTACTGTCTAGCCTGTCTATGGCCCTGATCAATCTCCCTGCCAGCACCTTAGTGATGATCTTGTAAGCACCATTCAACAGGCTGATAGGTCTGAAGTCTCGAAACTCTTGAGCCCCTAACTTCTTAGGGGTCAGCATAAGAAGGGTTTTATTGATACCCCCCAAGTGTGCCCTCCCCTCTTGAAACTCCCTCACAGTTGTCAGCAAGTCACCTTTGATAACCTCCCAGCACTTCTAGAAGAAAGTCAGAGGGAAGCCATCCGGACCAAGAGCTCTATCCCTTGCAAGTGAGAAGTCTGTCTGGTGGACCTCCTTCACTGAAAAGTCCTGTGAAATAGTCTTCCTCTCCTCAGTAGAAAGTTTGGGAAGAAAATCATCTGCAATCCTCGGCTTGCAGTGGTCATCCTCAATGAATAACCTAGAGTAGAAGTCTCTCGCTTGCCACCTCATATCCTCATCTGAAGAGAAGGAGAGGTCACCCACCCTGATACAAGTAATGGTGTTGACCTTTCTCCTACCAGAAACAAGACGCTAGAAATAAGCAGTGTTAATGTCCCCTTTTTTTATCTATCTGTCTCTCGACCTCTGCCTCTAGTAGATCTCCTCTTTAGAAATGATCTCATCAAAATACTCCCTCAAGGAATCCTCGAGTCTCCTGCCCTCATCATCCAACAGACCTTTCCACCTCCAGACGATCAAGACCCTCAATCTGCTGCAGAATTCTATCCTTCGTTGCTCTACTTGGAAGGGTTTTATCCGCCTCCCAAGTCTTGAGCACCTGAGCAGGGTGATGAAACTTCAGAACCAGAGTAGCCATAGCAGAGGAACCCACACCCTAGGCATTCCAGGTACCTGTGACAATGTACAAAAAATCAGCCTCTCTGAATTAGAGCTTCTCGAGCCTGAAGCTGTGACTCTTGTCAAACACACGACTGGTCTTTAGAAGGATAGGCTTATATCTGAGGTAGAACTCACCAAGGGAAGCACCTACGTATAGGGGAGGCGATCCTCCCAATTAACAGACACTAGAAATCTGTCCAATCTTGAGCAAGAAGTATTTGCGCGTAAGTTGGACCAAGTGAACTGTCCATGAGCCATGCCAATGTCCATCAGAGCTACCTCCTGGATAAAGTCTGAGAAGTCCTCCATGTCGGTTGAGGATGAGCTGTCCCCCGACCTATCTCAGGGGGGGAGGCCACTGCATTTAAGTCCCCACCAACATACTAAGGCTGACCAGAGGAAAGGTGGTGACAGATCAAGTGATCCCACAAAAGCCGTTTCTCCTTCCTAGATTGAGGACCGTACAGCCCATTGAAATCCAAGGAGAAGTCATCTCTCACCTGTTTGAAATGGAGAGAGATGGCCCACCCACTAACCATCCTATCTATCACTACCTCCACTTCATAGGGGTTCTAAAGGATCATAATCCCCCATGACCTCCCCATCTCCAGGGAGACAACCCCCATTGGGAGTGTAGCACCACCGATCTCCCTCATGAGAGAAACTTCACACTTAGTCTCTTGGATGCAGAAAATATCAACTTTACATCTCCTGATGATCTCCCTCACCGCCCTCTTCTTTTTCACCCCTATGCCCTCTCACATTCCACGAGACGATCCTCATTAAACACTTGGGAAGGCTGTCTCCTCACTCTCACCTCCTTCCAAGGCTGCCTTAACCTGAGCTCTGATACTCGCTCCTGATCTTTTTCCGATTTTAGAGAAGACTCACTCACATCCTTCTCTGCCGCCACATACGAGATACCCACCTTATTCGCCACCTCCCTCAGCTATTCCCATACCATTTTTCCACTTTGCCTAGCATCTCCCTCACCTCCTCCATACCCACAACACCCTGACATCTTTGTTCCTCCCCTACAGGTTGTACTCCTACTCTTTCTTCATCCACCAACAGTAGCTCCAGGGGTCAAGGAGGGAACTTGGGCAGAGATAGGATCCCCAGAGCAAGACCCTTGAACCAGCTATAGTAGCTCCACCTTCGGAGGTGGAGGCCCCGCAGAAACAGCGAGGGCCGACGGTGGAACGCCGGTAAGCATGTCCTGAGTAGGACTAACAGCCGAGGACTCTCCTTCAGACAACAATGAGATGGGCACCACCTCTGCCTGCCCACTGCATGGATTGCTGACAATCGTTGGCAGTGCGCCTAGGAACTCCACGTCGAGAGCTGCCTCCTCCGGAGCCCTGCAGTTAGAAGTCGGGACTAACGAATCGGACTCCACCAGACGAGATCGCCGAGGAAAGATGGGCCCCACCTCTGCCACCGCAGTAGAGGATATCCCCCCAGTCTTCTCGCCCACGATGGGGGAGCATGACGTCACACCACCGAAGTCAACCTAAGACACAGGGAAAGGCGACATAGACGAGCCCCCTTGCCAAATGCAAGGGGCACTCCTGACAAACGTAAGCTCGTTCGTAGACGGCGCAGTCCCGCCAACAATGACCTGCCAGCTCTGTCCCCCCCAAAGAAGGTACGCCGCCGGTGACTTGCACAAGAGCCTGTCTAAGAGGGCAAGAGGGTTGCCCTAACAGGTTGGGGAGACGACCCTTACCAGAACCCTCAGGCCCGATAATCTCGTGACTCCTAGTAACGGGTAAGTCACGGGTCATGGCTGACCCGACCAGCGACCCACCGCCCGAAAACAACGCACCAGCACCAATTGGGCTCTTTCCCCGGCCCACTAGAGAATGGACTGCACCCCTGGCTGAAGGCCCATGTACCACCGGGCCAGACACCTACACCAGCCTGCCCATTAGCCCACCACTGGCCAAACTCGGCCCAACATCCAAGCCACCCCACCTCGCCCCGGCCCACCCATTCGAAATTTGAATGGGGGGTTGGGTGCGCTCCACATAGCCCCTGGATGTTCTCAACTTCTGCCTGCCTCCTGGTGCTTGCCCTAGCCCAGCAACTGGACCGCCACTCGACGACATTGCCAACCTGAAATGCCGCTGCTCCGGCACGATGTGCACTCGGACCGGAAAGAGAACTCTGGCAATTTCTGGTGGATGATATTGCATGTAACTTTTTGGATCATTTGGAGGGAGAGGAATGGTAGAATTTTTAGAAGAGAAGCTCGAGACCCTGCTAAATGTCTAGATTTGATTTTCAATTTTCTGAAAAGTTGGGGGGACACTTATCTGTAGAGCGGATAATTGTAGCTCTCTTATTTTATTTTGCTTTTGGGGGTAGAGAAAACTCTGCCTCCTTTTGTATAGGAGAGTTTTTGGGAACACTCCCTTTTTACTCGTAAACTTTTGTCTTTTTATAAACTGTGTAGTAGCAACCACTTAAAAAAAAGAACATTATTGTCCTAACCTATCCAATATATGGTAAAGATTAGGATACAAAAGAGTAAGCTTATTGTACATACTTTGCAAATGAAGGCTATAGATGTTTTCTCCACTTTCACTCTTACGGTGCATTTGGAAATGAGATGGGATTATGGATTAAATAAATAATCTCGTAATCTTTTAGATTTGGAAAAAGGTACAACCTCCTAATGATGACAATCCATGTTGAGAATCTCATTTGGATTCTCCAATGGACTTTGGATTATTGGGAAGATATTTTACTTTGATGCCGTTGTCCTTTTATTAGAAAACATAAACTTTAATATCTAGGTTTGTCATCTCCATTTCTTTTAACTACTTTTCTTACCGTGAAATCTGTGGCACCTTTCCAAAAGCTCACTCAACTACTTAGGTAGATTTGAACATAATCTCTCTCCCTCTCTCTCTCTTTCTCTCTCTCTCTCTCTCTCTCTCTCGCGCGCGCGCGAACGCGTGCTCTCTCACTGTCGCTCGCTTGCTCTCTCGCTCTCTCAAAATCCCTCTTCCATGGAAAAGCTGAGACAGCCGTGACTCTTTTGGAAGGATTATGTCTTGTCAAAGATACCAATGATTGTAATCCTTTCCATAATACTTTCAAAATGCGCTATTGGGTGCATGATCTTATCAATGACTGCATATTGATAATCTTGCTCGCTCTTTCACTCTTGCTTGCGCTCTCACTCGCTTGCTCTCTCGCTCTCTCGTACTCCCTCTTCAATGGAAGCTGCCCATGACTCTTTTGGAAAGGATTATGTCTTGTTAAAGATACCAATGATTGGAATCCCTTCCATAATCCTTTCAAAGTGCGCTATTAGGTGCATGATCTAATTAATGACTATGCATATTGAGATTTTAAGCATGGATGATCATTGTAATAATCATTCATGCTTTTACGGGAGAGAGGGAGGAAGGGAGGGAGGGAGAGAGAGACCTCCCTTTCTTAGGAGTAGTGGTATACAAATTTATTAAGGGTTGAGAAGAGATACATTCTTTCATATTTCTGTGGTGATATGAGAAATACTTGCTGCAAACTTAGTTTATAGTTGGTACTGCAAACTGCCCCCTTCACTGGGCCAGCACAACATGATTTGGCCTAAAAATGTTTCTCCTGTTAAAAGCATAGAAAATTCTTGTTGGGTGGATTATTGGGTAGGAGAAAAAGATAAATTAGGTGACACTTACACCCATAAGTATGACTATTCTTGTGTTACAATGAGAATTCCTTTACCATAGTCATCCTCATTTCACTTGAGTGACCAAAAATAGTTTTTTTCCATGTTGCTTAATAAGCATTTCTGAAGCTTCTTTGGGTCACTTATTTCATTATTCAGTACAGTTTCAATTGGGAAATTGTTAAATATTCATGTTGCTCCATGTGCCTTTTCATGTTGATATATGCCATAAATGTTATATCCATATTTTGAGGGAGAATGAGTGGAGCACCGAACTGCAAATTGTTTGAGTGCTTGGTAGTTTTGTCTTTTTTAACCATTGAGTTTATGCCTGGGATTTTTCTTGGTATTTGATATATTGGTCAGACTGTCCCTAAAAAAAAGATTGCTTGGTCATGGCTGCCGTTATGACACCAAACAATTGGAGAATTTGTTGTGCCTGTCTAGTGTGAACGCTTTTGAATCATTGTATACCAAATAATCTACTGAAGAAAGAAGTGAATTGTCACATATTTTAATGCGACTCCATCTAACTTTTAATCTCTTGATGCCAGGTGGGGATAAAGAATTTTATTCGTTCTATGATCGTTGCTTTGAGACAAAGCAGGACAAGTATAATATCATTCCATGCCATTTCCACTTTTCTTTTTCAGATTAGTACTACGGAACTTTCATAGACATCTGTTGTTTACATCTGATATTCTTAGTTGCCCATTACTGTTGCTAGGTATGTATACAAGGTCTGCCCATTTAAAGATGCTTCCCAGGTTGAGGGACACAGTACTACACGACTGGGGTAAGCTTTATTACACCACTATTTAGATTATTTGTCTTTAATGTTTATTGCTTCGCATACACCAGATAACAGTGTCTGAAGAAGTATTAGAACTTTCATATTGTAGTACTCAAATCGAGCAGCTTGAAGGTTGTCATTGCTTATGCCACTTGTCTTTTTCATGCACTTGGAAAAATATGAATAACAATGTTATATAATATTGTCATTTGGAAATAATGTGCAAACTTCATAACATTCTGCCTGAGCATTCTGCCTGAGTTATTTTCCCAAAGGATATGAAAGTTGGAGTGATTCAGAATGATTGTAGTAACAAATTCCATGTCTAAAGAATACACCATTGTTGGAAGCAAATTTTGTGTGAAAAAAAACCCCCGCCGGGGTGAAAAGAACCCGTCCGGGGTGAGAGGGACCCGTACGGGGTCGTCCGGCCCCGAGCGGGTTGACGCGTAGGCGGGCAGGGCCTCCCGGGGCCGTGCGGCCCCCGAGGTGACCTCCCCGGGGTCATTCGACCCCGGGAGGACCCACCCGGGGTCAAACCACCCTGGGCAGGACCTGCCCGGGGTCGTTTGACCCCGGAGGGACCTGCCCGAGGTCACCCCAGGCAGGTCTTGCCCGGGGTCATTTGACCACGGACAGGTCCGGGGGGGCCTCCCACCCCGGGCAGCCTCCATCTCCCGCGCACGGAAATCAAGGAAAGATCTTCTCGGGGTCATTTTCCTCCCGTTTAACCCGTACGGGTCCGGACGACCCCGGGGAGGTTCCCACTTCTATAAATAGACCCCCAAGGGTCTGGAGGAGGGGGATGATCTACATAAGGACACACCATCTACAAGCTACAACCTACGGAAGACACTCGGAGCATTTTGTTCGTTTGTCTTGGCCCGCGAGGGGTAAGTCCCCGGGTCTTGTGTATGTGCCCCTATGAGGGTATATTTGTAATTTTACCCCTCAGTGGGCCGTGTTGTTGTTTCTAAGTCCTGGGACGACTATGTCATATGCTTCTGCCCTAATAATGGGAGAATTGCATAAATGTCCTCCCCGGGGTCCGAGAAACATCAAAGGCCTGTTGTTTGCAGTTTTACCCTGCAACTTTCTGTAATTGGGGTTACGTCCCTACTTCCCGCGTTTGTGCGGACTTTTGTACAGTCGACAACTCGCCGACAACTCTTGTACTCATTCGGACTATAAAAGCACTTAGCATGTTTTATGTATGTCCTCGGGGGAAAATTATAAGAAAACCCCCGGCTTTCACAAAAATTGTGCATATGCCCCTCCTTTGGCGAACTTGACACACATGAGTCTTCTATGAAGCTATTGTCACCCCTTCAGCCGAGGAACGTTGTCAGCTCCGAGGAACGTTGTCAGCTCAGTCCGACACCCAGATGTCTCCCAACCCTAGGTTTATGTAGGGCGCAATAAAATTACCAAAATGCCCCTGTGATCTAGAAATGGTCTTGCAGTCTCTAATACCCTCCGGAAAGAGCCTCACCACCTTGGGAAGTCAGGAACCCGATCCTATCTCCGTTCCAGCTCAGAAATTTCAGAAATGCCCCTAGCCTGGGAAAATTATCAAAATACCCCTGGGTTAATAAAATTACCAAAATGCCCTCGGGGTCCAGAAAATCTTCTTCTACTTCAAAAATGCCTACGGCTTCCCCCAAATCATCTTCATATTCCCAAATCCTAGGGTTTTGCCCAAACATGGCCTCAGTTGAAACCCTAACTCAATTGTTTCTGTTGGTCGGTGGTGAGTGAGTGGACATTGTGAGCCCTCCAAGAGAGTTTGCCCTCAACATCAGAACCCCTATAGAAGACTTTTGGGATCTCTTTGACAGTCAAACAAAGGTGTTCGGACGTTAGGCCGATGTAAATCAACACTGACTCCGGTCAGTGGGGAAAGGTCCAACACTCGAACCCAAATCGTCTGATACGATGCGCACCCACGGAATCACCCTCTACTCAGATAGGGGGGGATGTTTCTTTTCAAAAAGAATAAAAATCTATATTTTATCTACGATAAAAAAGAAGATTCAATTTTTTTTCGCGTCTCACATACTGGCACGCCCGGTGGGACTTTTCCTGCCTTTCTTCTTTCTGTCAGAGTCGTTCCCCAAAACCCTCTTCGAGGTTCTGAGTTCCTCCTCTTCCTTTTACAGGATCGGAAGAGGAGGGCATTTTTCACCGCTCGTCTGAGAGCTCTTCGTGCATCCGCACGCTACTCCGTTCGTGCCGCGCACCACCGTCACCAACAGCAACCAGTAGCGATGGTCGCCGTCACCTACGGCCCTGAGATCATCGCCAATCATGCCAGGCTCAGATACCTGGCAACCTCGCTGGTCTTCGGTGACTTCCCACTTGTCGTCGGCTCGCCCTTCTTCTTGGGCGTGGTACCTGTGGCTGAAGCCAGTTCAGCCATGCCTGCAACAACCGTCGGAGGCGTCAGGCCCTCGGCTCCATCAACTGGCCGGGTCCACCCGGTCAAGAAGACAACCGTCGGAGGTGTTAGGCTCTCGGCCCCAACAACTGGCCGGGTTTGCTCGGTCAACAAGACAGCTCCTGATGGTGTCAACCCCCTCATTGCAGCAGCCGGCTAAGAAGACGATTACTGAGGGTGTCAGACCCTCCGCTCTATCAACCAGCCGGGTTCGCCCGGTCAACAAGGTTACCATTGGGGGTGTCAGACCCTCAATCTCAGCAGTCGGCCGGGTTCGCCCGGCCAGCGAAACGACCGTCGGGGGCGTCAGGCCCTCGGCCCCATCAACTGGTCGGGTTCACTCGGCCAAGAAACCAATCACTGAGGGTGTCAGACCCTCTGCTTCATCAACCGGCCGGGCTCGCCCGATCAAGGAGACCATGCTCGAGGGTCTGCTGCAGCATCTGGTCGGGTCCATCCGGTCAACTCCTCAACTGTTAAGGGCGTCAAGCCCTTCATCCCGACAACCAGCCTAGTTCGCTTGGCTGCTATGTCAACGGCCGAAGGTGTCAAGCCTTCTGCCCCAACTATTGGCCGAGTCTTCTCGGTCAATCAAATCACTGCTGGCGTCGCTCTTGCTCAATGGGGGCAACGCCGCCGCCGCAACGGTGCCAAATCTACTGCGGCCTCCCTCAGCGGCACTACCCCTGTTTATCGGGGGCAGCGTCGCCGCCGCAACGACGCCAGGCCTATGGCAGACGTCGCTAGTGCCGCCCCTGCTCAACGGGGGCAACGCCGCAGCCATAAGGGTGCAGAGCCTGCAGCGGCGGCATCACGCTCCGGCAAAACTATTATTGTCGGAGACATTCGCATCCGACTTGACGGAGGCGAGCCGATCTTGCCACGGGATCGGCATGTCCCAACCATTCCCACCTTCAATCGCTTCGAGCTCCTCCGACAAGTTCGGGAGGACGGAGCGGAAAAGAAGAAGCCCGCCGTATGGACGGTTACTCAGGGTCCCTTGCAGCGACCCAGGCCTCGAGCTCCCTGGTCTAGGACAGGGGGCAACCCCATTGAGGAGCGTCAGCTCCACCTGAAGAAAATCTGGGTCACCAAGGAGGAGGCCCGAGCTATAAGGCGTGTAAGGGCGGAGGAGCCCTTCCGTATGTCGATCTGCAACGAATGCGGAGCCCGACAAGCACTGAGGCCTCAACCTCTCCAAGGCCTACAACTCAACCCCCGCGTGGGCAGAAGCGTCGGGGAACTTGCAAGAAGGTGCGGCCAACCTCCCCGTGAGCCAGTTCTACACACACGGAGGAGGATCGCTCTCCTCAAGCCTCTACATCCCGAGTGTCTGTCTTTGACAGACTTGGGAGGCCGCCCAAGCCAGAGCGACAACCACCTAGGAAGAAACGGGTGGTCCAGGTGACCAATGACACTGTCAAAGTGTTCACCTGTTACGTCACTTCTGGCGACAAACAGCTCGAGGACACCTCTGGGGAGCTTGACCAACCTATCCAATATTTGAGGAGGTCAAGGTCGGTCTCCCGGATTCTAGCGCAGACGCAGCAGGTGCCTGCTGTTGGGACATCTCAGCCCGAGCCGGCACGACAAGAAGAGCGTTAGGAGGATGTCCATAGCATCGACGGGGATAGCAACCCCGCACATGAAGATCTTGGGATAGAGGTTCAAACTCTCACGCTGGAAGAGCTTCGGCGCGAAAACCAAGAGTTGAAAAACCTCCTGCAGTCATTACTGCGCGAAATGGAGGTTCATGTTCCGCCCCCGGCGGTACTTACTGGGACGGAACCACAGCATCCTCCCATTCCAGCTGCTGCCAACGCCTCCACCACTGTTGCAAAACTACCAGTGACGGTGGAGTTTGAAGTGCCGCAACATGAAGCCAATGCGCGGTCGTCTATGACCCCTGATGTATAAAGTCTCATGGCGCAGAAGCAGATGATCGAGCGTATTGTGGAGGCGAAGTTTGCCCAACATGGCGAGGGTGTGGCTACCGTTGATTTGTACAACGAGAGTTTGAAGTGCCGCAACATGAAGCAAATGCGCGGTCGTTTGTGACCCCTGCTGCAGAAAGCCTCATGGCGCAGAAGCAGATGATCGAGCGTATTCTGGAGGCGAAGTTTGCCTAACATGGCGAGGGTGTGGCTACCGTTGATTTGTACAGCGTGCCATATCCCCTCCATCATCAATTCAAGAAGCTTCCACCTGATTGCCCGAAGGCCCCGAAACTCCAGAAGTTCAATGGGCAGGGCTCTTCTCATGAACACCTGCCTATTATATGACGGCCATGGGTGAGTTGGCACTGGAGGAAGCATACTTGCTGCGGTACTTTGCCACGTCATTGACTGACACCGCTTTCCAGTGGTATTCCAGACTCAAGCCCAACTCGGTAGCTGATTGGGCTGATATGCAAAAGAAGTTCGTCGACCGCTTCCAAATGGTCGAACGTAAAATCTCCCTAGCAGTGCTTTGTGCTCTCCGGCAGAAGAAAGGTGAGACTGCACTGGACTTCATCAAGCGATGGACGGACGTCAGCATGCGTTGCGATAATCCTCCGACGCCTGAGGACGCCATCACCATCTGTCGTAGGGGTCTCTCGGCAGAAGTCAGTGAAAAGCTCTTGGGATCCAACATCAGAAGCTTTGACCAGCTGAATACGGTGGTAGCGGAGATTGAGATGTTCTTCGCTGATCACCATGTCCAAGCTTCTGCAAAAGGCAAGTCCTCCAAAGACCGTCCGGCTAACGGCAAGGAGGTAAATGCTGTCGACTTCTCCCCGACCAATGGAGAAAAAGGGGAAGGAAAATCCAAGAGCAATGGCAAGAAGCCTGATGCCAAGGCAAGCGCGTCTCGGTTGGCGGAGAACATGAAGACGCTGTATTCCTTCAGGAAAGAGCATACTAAAATGCTCTTTGATCTCTGCATGAAAGAGCAGCTCATCACCCTGCCGGATCTGCGGAAGCCCGCGGAGGTGGATAAGACAGAGGACCCTACCTATTGTGTGTATCACCGAAGGTTGGGTCACACCATCGGGGACTGCTATGTTTTCAAAAATATCGCAGAAGAGCTCATTCAAAAGGGCTTGGTAAATATGTTGGGCCATGCAGTTGACCCGCCGCAGCCGCATGCTTGGAGTCGGCCGAACCGGTCGGCTAATGTGGTGCATATGATGGCGATGGCTTCAAGCTCCAATGCCTCAGAAGCTGGGCCTTCTACTCAGCATTCCAATATTGGCCGCGGGGCCGCCACCTCCTCATTCCCCGAATGTCTAGCATTACGGAGGACTATTCGGAAAATCCGGGGAGAAATCCGGCAGTTGCAGTTAGAACAGAGGCGCCTGCTGCATTCCTAGAGAGCATTGACCAGCAGTTGTCCACCTTCCCCTTTGGTCCATTCGCCAGGCGGTTAGCTCCGGCCCACATACGGGAGACGGGTGTATCACCTACCGGCCGGGCTCCGCTCAGGGGCTGGCTCTCTGAAGAGTCCTCAGACTCATCCGAAGACGAGGAGGGCTCACCGGAAGGCGAGGAGGCTCCACTTCAAGTCGAGCTGCCAGAAAAGCTATACTCATTCCCTTGCGAGAAGACTCCAAACATCTTCTTCGCATGCCAGCGAGCGGGACTGATAAGCCCGTCACCCATGGAGCAAACACCAGGTGCTGCTTTCCATCAGGGCTATTGCCCGTATCATGAAGTTGTTGGCCATATCATCCACAACTGTGAGCCATTCAAGGACATTGCTGAAGACTTAATCAGGCAAGGAAAGGTTAAAATGGGTGAATTCCTGGTCGACCCACCACAACCGCATGTACAGGAGAGTTTTCATTTCTCCGTCAATGTCATACATGCTTCAACAGCTTTCCAGTTTCCAGAGCCACAGGAGGAGGGAGTCAGTTCCCAGGGAGTCAGTTCTCAGTCACCTAAATCCACACTGTGGTATCCAGGGTGGCGACCATCTCATCAGTGTTCTTTCCCCAAGGAGGACACTGAGAAGATTTTTGACAAGCTCCTGGAAGATGGTCAGGTGCTGACGCATGATCCGCCGTCTTACTACAATGAGACGGCCAAGAGTCACCCCCGTTACTGCAAGTACCATGCCAGGGTGTCTCATCCCACTCGGGAATGCCCGAAAGTGCAAGATTGCATTGAAGTCCTTATTCAAAGAGGGGAGATCGATGCACAGGGGAACTCTATGACAAGGCGATGTCTTAAAGAGGCCGCTAAGAAGATTCTCCAGCAAGTCCAACAGGAGCAGGCCAAGCTGCGTGGGATCAAACCCACCTCTCGGCAAGTCCAACCGGACTGGTCTTCGGGCAGCGGCAAACCTCAACCGGACTCCAAGGGCAAGGCTAGGTGCGAGGGGTCCAAGGCCCGGAGTCCGAAAAGCCAAGCCCAGGGGGAAGGTTCCAAACCTCTCCCCAGGCCGAGTCAGCCCGGCATCGTCATAAGGGGAAACCCTTCGCCAGACGACAAAGGCAAGGCGAAGGTGAGGGAGCCTCTGGTCAAAGCTCCTGTCAAGCCAGCAGGTCCGCCAATTGTAGAAAGGCCTCAACAGCTCAAGCAAGCCAAGCCATCAGCCCAAGCAAAGTCGGTGGAACTACAAAGCTCCCAGAGGCCCCACTATGGACTGGCAGAGTTCCAGGAGTTGCCTCCTGAAATAATTGCTCAGGCAATCAATGCCACCTTCCAGGCTCAGCTGGAGGAGGCTAATTGGACCAAGGTTGTCCCAGAAAAAGCCGCGACAGTAAGGCCCCTAAGGAGCCAGCCCGGAGCAGAAAGCAAAATGCTGGGGGCAAACAAGCCCCACCTCCAAAGCAAAGTCCCCTTTCTTATCAAGAGGCAGCACGCCAAAAGAAGCAAGAGAAGAATCGCATGAAGAATTTGAAGAGGAGGTTGAAAAAGCAAGCTGAGCAAGCAGCAGCTATGGAGGTCCCTAAGGAGCCAACTCCTTTGCAAAGACTTCAAAAGTTCATAGATGAGCTCGAGGAGTACACTCCCCCTTGTCCCACCAGGATCGTCACTCTGGACGAATACATTCTTGGGATAAGCTTGGGCGAAAAGCCCGCCTTTTGCAATGGCTCGGGAAATGGCCCACCGTCTTGAAGAAGGTGAAGACTTCCCTATCCCAGAGGAGCTCTCCTTATTCTACAAAGATGAGGAGCTCACTGTTGAGATGCTCGAGAAATGCTACAAGAGCTCTCCTGCAACATGGTGGCGATTCCGCCGCCCGACAACATTTATTCTCCCGCGGCTGATGACACGAGAGGCAAGGCTCCCATGGCAACATATCAGCGTCGCTCGGCAAGAAATGGCCGGGGACGTGGCCGAGGTCGAGGACGTGGACGTGAAGGTCCCCTGGCCCTTGACCGGGTCATAATATTCAGAGGGGAGAAGCCGGGTCCTGTCCCAGAAACCCAAGTTCGGGGAATCCCCTTTATTCTCAACTCCTCAGAGGGTCCAAACCCCGCCTCAACGGCTAAGCCGAGTGGCGTCCCTTTTACAATCACCTCCTCTGATGAAGAAGAGGAGCCAGCCAAGTCGCCAGTGTGCGAGAAGGCGTCAGAGCAGGCCGGCCCCTCCAACAGGGACGAGCCCGCCAGCCCGGCCGGCCCTTCTAATGAAGACCAGCATGATGAGTCTTTGCCACCTCCGGAGGAGTCGTTGGCTCCGCTATTCCAAGAAAATGCCGAGGGTCAGAATGAGGAGCGCCCTTCCAAGCGAGAGAAGTCTCGCCAGGCGCCGAAGACTCTGACGGAAATCATCCCACCATTTGACAAGACCCGTGCTCGGGCGGACCGCAAAATCATTCATCACATGAAGTGGTTTCCTACAAATGTCACCATTTAGGAAGCCATTGCCTGGAGCAAAGACCTCAGGGAGGCTCTTGTCAAGATACTCCAAGACCCAGAGGCATATGAAGTCCATGTTGCAGAGTTGCAAGCCCAGGCATATGAGGCACTCACAGCCAACATCTCCTTCACGGACAAAGACATGTTGCTGTCCTCTCCGTGCCACAATCGCCCCTTATATATGAGGGGGACGATCAATGGGCATGACGTGAGTCGCATCCTGGTCGACGCTGGAGCAGCCGTCAATATCATGCCTCTGAAGACTTTCAAGTCTTTATACTTGGTCCCTTATTTGCAAAAGGTGACCGCGGTCAAGATTTCGGGATTCAATCAGGGTTCGAGGAGGCGCTTGGTCGGGTTGAGGTCAAGTTAGCCTTGGGCGATTTTGTCACTCGAGCAACATTCTATATTATCAACTCGACACATCATACAAGGTGTTGCTTGGAAGGCCATGGCTGCATGAAAACTGGGTCGTTCCTTCAACTCTGCACCAGTGCATTAAATATGCCAAGGGAGGGGAGCAACATACGGTCTTTGCAGATCAATCCCCTTTTCATCCCAATGAGTGCCATCTGGCCGATGCTTCATTATATTTTGGGATGCCCACTCTGGCAATCCCTGAGCCTATTAAGGACAAAGGGAAAGAAAAGGTGGACCATGAAGTCGAGGAAGGGCAGTTGTTCACTGTCAATCAAGACATGGTAAAGCTGCATAGGCTAAGCCTCCATGCCGCCTCCAAGTCAACTCAACCGGAGAGACGGAGTGTTGACTTCGAAGCCAACCTCATCAGTCGAGTCATTGACGGGAGTATCTCCTTGACTCTCGTCTCAATGGGAAGAACATGAGGTGGAACAGTTGAAGACCTTCACGGTTTCCTATCAACGGAGGAGGAGACGCAACAAAGGCAAGGGGAACAAGCCGATCATCTTTTACAAAGGTGATTTAGTCCCAACGTGCCCTCCTGAAGATGACTTCGGCTGGGATACTCCCGCCGATGTGGCGTCAGAGCCAGTCCAGGAGATGGATGATATGCCCAAATACATCAAAGAAATGTGCAAAAAGCAGCACATCCCGCAGACGCTGGACCCCGCGCGAGCGGCATATTTCCAACAGCTGTGGAACCCTCCGCAGGTCCGCGGACAACCTCCTTTCTCCCGTAAAGATACGCGAGGACTCGGCTATGACCAGGAGACGGACTTCGAGGTCCATTTTGCAGTCAACACCATAGGGTTACTATCTCCCCCTCAAGGGCAAATTGAAGTTGAGCCCGGAATCGGCAACTCTGTAAGGGAGTCCGGTGAGGCATCAACGTCACCCGCAATGCAAGTCAACAGTGACAACCCCTCAGAGGGAGGGGCAGCCCAGTCTGTTAACCATCAACAAGATGAAGCAAGTCCCTCGACTTCAAGCCACGAGCAAGAGTGCTTCGAAGAATTTGAAGTCTACCAGGCAAACACTGATGATGAGGGAGACTTCGTCGACCTCCAACCAGCTCCACCGGAGCTTGAAGACGGTGGTCAGGCAACTGTGGATGAGTTGATTGAGATCAATCTCGGAAGCACAAGTGACCATCGTCCCCACCTTCATAAGTGCCCTCCTCAGCGAGGAAGAAAGGCAGTCGTATCGGCAGCTCTTAGAAGAGTTTAGGGATTGCTTCGCCTGGACTTACAAAGAAATGCCCGGGCTCGACCCTTCTGTGGCTGAACATGAGCTGGCAATACTTTCAACGGTCAAGCCAGTCAAGCAAGCTCAAAGGCGTATGCGCCACGAGCTGGAGCTAAAAGTCAATGCTGAGGTTGATAAAATGCTCAATGTAGACTTCATAGAGCCTTGCATGTACCCTATATGGCTCGCCAACATCGTCCCTATCAAGAAGAAGAATGGCCAAGTTCGAGTCTGCATCGACTTCAGGGATTTGAACAAAGCATGTCCCAAGGATGACTTCCCTGTCTCAATCACTGAGACAATGGTTGATATGACCACTGGTCACGAAGCCTTGTCTTTCATGGACAGGTCGTCGGGCTATAATCAAATCCGCATGGCCATCAAAGACAAAGATCATACGACTTTCTGATCTCCTAAGGGGATCTTCAACTACAAAAGGATGCCGTTCGGTCTGAAGAATGCCGGCGCAACCTATCAAAGGGCAATGACCAAGATCTTTGACGAGATGTTGCATGACCTTGTCGAATGCTACGTCGATGACTTGGTCGTCAAGACAAAAAGGTGAGAAGATCACTTGGCCGACTTGCGTCGAGTCTTCGAAAGGCTTCGACAGTACCAGCTCAAGATGAACCCAATGAAGTGCGCCTTCGGCGTCTCCAGCGGCAAGTTCCTCAGCTTCATCGTCAGGTACCGAGGCATAAAAATCGATTCTGACAAAATCAAGGTCATAAGAGGATTGCCTCCACCTAAAAACTTGACAGAGCTCAGATCTCTTCAAGGAAGACTCGCCTATATTAGGCGATTCATTTCTAATCTCTCAGGAAGATGCCTACCTTTCGGAAAATTGATGAAAAAAGGAGCCCCCTTCATATGGGACGAAGACTGTCAGAAGGCTTTCGGGCAAACTCCTCCCGTCTTAGGGGCACCCGTCAGAGGGAAGCCCCTCATCCTCTATATTGCTATCATGGATGCCTCTTTGGGAGCTCTGTTAGCCCAGATCAATGACGAGGGCAAGGAGCAGCCGTTGTACTACCTCAGCCGAAAGTTGATTGGGCCCGAGCACCGGTATGCTCCCATGGAGAAGGTGTGCCTAGCCTTAGTATTTGTTGTAAAAAAAGCTAAGACACTACCTTCTAGCTCATCGGGTGGAGCTCATCTCAAAATGTGATCCACTCAAGTTTCTGCTCAGTCAGCCCGTCCTCTCTGGTAGGCTCGGCAAGTGGGCACTTATCCTTATGGAGTTCGACATCACCTTCGTCCCACGCAAGGCGATCAAGGGACAAGGAATGGCGGAGTTCTTAGCAGCGCACCCTGTGCCAGAGGACTCGCCACTCAACTTTGAGCTGCCCGATGAAGAGGTGTTGGTACCTTCTCAAGAAACCAGGGAGCCTTCTGAAAAAGCCCCACCACAGATGGAGTCGGGTGTCCTCACCCTCGACCTCCCACACTGGGAGTTGTATTTTGATGGTGCTTCCCGGACAATCAAAAGGGCTGGTGGCCTCACAGACTATGTCTCGGGCGCGGGGGTAGTCTTTGTATCTCCACAAGGCGGCATCCTCCACAACTCTTGCGTTCTCATGAAGACCCTGACTAATAATGAGGCAGAATATGAAGCGCTGATTATTAGGCTTCAACTGGCACTAGAGATGGACATCAAGTGCATCAAAGTCTACGGGGATTCTCAGCTCGTCATTTGACAAGTACTGGACGTCTATGACGTTCGGAAGAAGGAACTCGTCCCCTACCATGCAGCCGTCATGAGGCTCAAAGAAAAATTTTATCTATTTGAAATAAGCCATGTCCCAGAGGCAACAACTCCCAGGCTGATGCTCTTGCAAAGTTGGCAGCAGCCTTAAAACTCCCGCCTGAGGGAGAATTAAATATTACTGTCAGATATCGAAGGCTCATGCCAAGTGTGCTCGACGAAGAATCCGGCCTCACCGTCTATGAGGTCGATAACATTCAAGAGGAGAATGCTTCCGAAGAAGAAGATTGGCGTGAGCCGATCATAAAGATAAAGAACGGCTGACTCCCTCCTGATCGGGCTCAGAGGGTGCAACTGCTACGCAGGGCGACATCCTACTAGCTGATTGACGGTCTGCACTTCAGGCTCGTCCATGAAAAAGACTGATCGGTCCTCCTACGGTGCCTTTCATCTAAGGAAGCAAAGACCGTGATGCACGAGGTCCACTCCGGGTTGTGCGGCGCGCATCAAGCAGGAGCCAAGATGAAGAATAGCATCAAGTTAAAGGGATTCTATTGGCCCACCATGTACGAAGATTGCAACCAATATGCTCGTACGTGTCACCAATGTCAAGCATTTGGCCCAGTCCCTCGGCGGCCACCTAACCCGTTCCATCCAACAGCACCTACTTGGCTATTCGCGGAATGGGGTATGGACATTGTGGGACCATTCCCACCATCGTCCCAAGGGCACAAGTTCATACTTGCCGCCACTGATTACTTCTCCAGATGGGCCGAAGCCGTCTCGCTACGGGAAGTTATAGGGGAGATAGTTGCCCGGTTTGTGAGGTACTACATCATATATAGATTCGGCACCCCCAGCCGGATTATATCCGATAATGGGACGCCATTCAGGAACAAGACTGTTTATGCTTTGGCAGCCAAATTCTATATTGACTGGAGGACGTCATCAGTCTACAACCCCCAAGTCAACGGGTTGGCCGAGGCCTTCAACAAGACCCTTTGTAAGCTGCTGTCCAAGATAGTAGGTAGCCGCAAACGGGATTGGGGCGAGAAGGTCCACGAAGCCCAATGGGCCTATCGTACCATTTACAAAACCCCCACGGGTTGTTCCCCATTCTCTCTAGTCTACGGAGCCGAAGCAGTGATCCCCGTGGAGATCGAATTGGCATCCTATCGCGTTGCTGTGCACGCCGGATTGCCAGGCCAAGACCAGTCCGAAATAGAAAGAAGGCTTGAAGAGTTGTCCAACCTTGAAGGTGAAAGACTCAAAGCATACAAGCACTTACAAGTGTATCAAGCCCGCATGACACGTGCCTATGACAAGCTGGTCAAGTAACGGGCGTTCAAGAAAGGCGACCTCGTCATGATTAAGGAAAAAGAGGTTCTCGCAGGAAGATCCAGCGGCAAGCTTCAGCCCAATTGGCGGGGACCTTATGCCATCCAGAAAGTCTACGAAGGAGGGGCCTATACGGTCCTTGACCATAAAGGAGATAATCCCTTCCCTCCTCTTAACGGCAAGCATATGAAGCTCTATCATGCGCCACCGCAGGAGTTTCTACAGCAGTCTTCACAGGACATTACCTCTCCCAGTGAAGGTTCAAAAAAAAAGAGGGGGGGGGGGGGTTAAAAATACTGATACCCCGGCGGACTCAGTCAGCCTTCAACGGTTGGCTGAGGGCAAAAAGGCCATAGAGCCGATCGAGGTGCAAACCCGAAAGGACGCCTCGGGCAAAAATGGGCAACCCCTCGGTATGAAAACCCGAAAGGGCGCACCGGAAAAAGCTAAAGGGGGCCAGCCTCGGCGAAAACCCGAAAGGGCGGTGAGGTTGGTAATGTGAAAAAAAAATCCTCTCTGCTTATTCTATGGGTGGCTCTAAGTCAATGACTCCACCCCATCATGACCAAAACATCATATTGATGCCATGGCTACGCCTTACATGTTATCCTATGACACCTAGTCCCACCGGCATTCTGACGGTGTCATACTCTGTCCCATCGGGATTACCCATGTCTTGAACTTCTTGAGTTCGGATCCCGTGTCCCTCCGGGCTATTCAATCTATCCTTCATATGTCTCATCGAGTTCGGCCTGTGCATGCCTCTTTCGGGTTGCCGATCCACTTTGCCTATTGGCTTCTGGATTTAGCTCTTGTGTCTCTTTCGGACAGTTAAATCCACCAACTGGGTTTGGTCTCAGTATGCCCTCTCGGGCCGTCAACCCATCATGTCTTTCGACTCATTTTACCTTCTTGGGTTTGGTCTCAGTATGTCCTCTCGGGCTATCAACCCATCACGTCTTTCGGCACATTTTACCTTCCTGGGATTTGGTCTCAGTATGCCCTATCGGGCTGCCAACCCATCATGTCTTTCGGCTCATTTTACCTTCTAGTGATTGGCTTCAGTACGCTCTCTCGGGCTGCCAACCTACCGCGCCTTTCGGCTCATTTTGCTTTCTTGGGATTGGCGTCAGCATGCCCTCTCGGGCTGCCAACCCATCTCGCCTATCGGCTTTCGGGTTTGACTCTTACGTCCCACTAGGGCTATCAAACCTATCTTTGTCTCACTGGGTCTGGCCTTAGCATGCTCTCTCGGGCTGCCAACCCATCTCGCCTATCGACTTTCGGGTTTGACTCTTACGCCGCGCTAGGGTTGTCAAATCCATCCTTTCCTACTTCTGGGTCCGACCTACACATGCCCCCTTCCGGCTGTCAACCCATCCCGCCTTTTGGCCTCCAGACTTGGCTCATATATATCCCACCGGGATCGCCAAGTCTAGTCCTTTGTCCCCACGGGTTTGGCCTCTGCATGCCCTTGTCGGGTTGCCAACCCTATTTGCCTATCGGCTCACGGATTTGATCCATACGTCCCACCCGAGCTGTCAAATCCCCTCCTTTCATCCTCTCGGGTCTGGCCTATGCATGCCCCTTTCGGGCTGCCAACCCATCTCGCCTATTGGCCTCCAGGTTTAACCTGTATGTCCCTTTCGGACTGTTAAACCCACTCCTTTGTCGTCTCAACCAGGCTTGGCACATATACACTCCTTTTGAGTTGCCAATCCGTTCAACTTTCGGCTTTGGTTTTGGCTAAATTGCGTCCCACTAGGGCATCCGAATCCGTCCACTTTGTCCCACCTATGCGGCATACATATCCCTACAGGAGTGTCATCTTCTCCTTGCCTTTTGGCTTTATAGGTTCAAAAAAAAAAACGGGGTTAAAAATATTGATGCCCCAGCGGACTTGGTTGTTTCTGTTAGAAGAGCAATCAAGAGCAAAAAGGTTTTAACCCGGCTAAGGTGAAAATCTGAAAGGGCGCCTTAGGCAAAAATGGGTACCCCTCAGTGTGAAAACCCGCAAGGGCGCACTGGAAAAAGCTAAAGGGGGCCAGCCTCGGCGAAAACTCAAAAGGGCGGTGAGGTTGGTAAAGTGAAAAAAAAAGAAAAAAAAAGAAAAAAAGAAAAGGTTTATCAAGCATCATACTCGCTCCTCCTCAGCTCAGCAAGGCGAGTCTCACTCGGAAGAGCTTCCTCTTAGAGCCCCTCAAGCCTACGGGGAAGAGTCTACATCGACACGCGCATGACTGCGCTCGATTTCTTGGACCTCTCGCAAAAGCTCCTGGAGCCCCCCCTCGAGCCTATGGCAGAATCTACGTCGGCGCGCGCAAGACTGTGCTCCTCCTCGGTCTTCTGGACCTCTTGCAAGAGTTCCTCCACTCTTCGGGAGGCCATCTGCTCGCCCTCGTAAGTGGCCTTGACTTGGGCGCCCACCTCAGCCTGGGCTCTCCAAAGCCTGCAAAGTTGCTCCTCCTCCTGCTGAATCGTCAGTTGAGTCATCCGCCTCCGCTCCTAAATAGCGCGAAGGTGGGCGAACTTATCCCATAAAGACGCAAGCCCAGTCATCCAGGCGTCCCGAGGGAGATCAAATGTATGCATCTGGCAATGCTACACTAAGTTGAGGACCATTCGGCCACTCCATCGCAAGGGCCGGGAAACTCCAAAGCGGCTATGAAGCCTCACCAGCTAAAAGCCAAGAAAGGAGACATGATCCGATGAGTGCCCTTTCGAAGCAAAATGAAATGTACAGAATTTTGATGTACAAGTCATGATGCCTTTACCAAGGGTGGCACTGCACTCGAGTTTGTGCTGGATGGTATCTGCCTCAGCCCGGGTACGACCGACATCAACCCAGACCAACATGCCCTAAGGGCTGGTCTACGTCAACTCTGGCTATCACGAGTCAACGATTAGCCAGCTTTAACATTCGGCGACATACCTCAACGGTCAGCCGACACATCTTCAATGATACCTCAGTGGTCAGCTGACATATTTTCAATGATACTCCAGTGGTCAGTCGACACAACGACTTTTGGCCAACACACCCCCAAGGGTCGGCCAATGTCAGTTTCCAGCTATCACAGCTCAACAGTCAATCAACGACGACTTAGACGGATGTCTCTCCGAGACAGGCCTACATCAACTCTAGGCCAACAAGTCTCTCAAAAGCAGGCCTACATCAAATCCGGGCCAACAAGTCTCTTAGAAGTAGGCCCCCATCAACTTCGGGCTAACAAGTCTCTCAGAAGCAAGCCCCCCCCATCAACTCTACGCCAACAAGTCTCTCAGAAGCAGGTCTACATCAAATCCGGGCCAACAAGTCTCTCAGAAGCAGGCCCCCATCAACTTCGGGCTAACAAGTCTCTCAGAAGCAAGCCCCCATCAACTCTAGGCCAACAAGTCTCTCAGGAGCAGGCCTACATCAACTCCGGGCCAACAAGTCACTCAGAAGCAGGCCCCCATCAACTTCTGGCTAACAAGTCTCTCAGAAGCAAGCCCCCATCAACTCTAGGCCAACAAGTCTCTCAGAAGCAGGCCTACATCAACTCCGGGACAACAAGTCTCTCCGAGGCAAAGTCAGCATCAACCCTCAGCTTTCTGGAAAGCAACGAAGCAGTAAGGTGCAACTCTACAGAGGGCACAGACCGTCCACCTCCGCCCCGGCTTTGACGAACGTTCCGTGGGGGGCATTTGTTGGAAGCAAATTTTGTGTGCAAAAAAATCCCCGTCGGGGTGAGAGGGACCCGTCCGGGGCCCGGGGGACCCGTACGGGGTCGCCCGGCCCCGAGCGGGTTGGTGCGCAGGCGGGCAGGGCCTCCCGGGGCCGCGCGGCCCCCTAGGTGACCTCCCCGGGGTCATTCAACCCCGGCCAGGCCTGCCCGGGGTCGGACGACCCTCGGGGGACCTGCCCGGGGTCGATTGACCCCGGACGGGTCTGGGTGGGGCCTCCCACCCCGGGCAGCCTCCATCTCCCGCGCACGGAAATCAAGGAAAACACCTCCCCGAGGTCATTTTCCTCCCGTTTAACCCGTACGGGTCCAGACGACCCCGGGGAGGTTCCCACTTCTATAAATAGACCCCCAAGGGTCCGGAGGAGGGGGATGATCTACATAAGGACACACCATCTACAAGCTACAACCTACGGAAGACACTCGGAGCATTTTGTTCGTTTGTCTTGGCCCGCGAGGGGTAAGTCCCCGGGTCTTGTGTATGTGTCCCTATGAGAGTATATTTGTAATTTTACCCCTCAGTGGGCCGTGTTGTTGTTTCTAAGTCCTGGGACGACTATGTCATATGCTTCTGCCCTAATAATGGGAGAATTGCATAAATGTCCTCCCCGGGGTCCGAGAAACATCAAAGGCCTGTTGTTTGCAGTTTTACCTTGCAACTTTCTATAATTGGGGCTACGTCCCTACTTCCCGCGTTTGTGCGGACTTTTGTACAGTCGACAACTCGTCGACAACTCTTGTACTCATTCGGACTATAAAAGCACTTAGCATGTTTTATGTATGTCCTCGGGGGAAAATTATAAGAAAACCCCCGGCTTTCACAAAAATTGTGCATATGCCCCTCCTTTGGCGAACTTGACACACATGAGTCTTCTATGAAGCTATTGTCACTCCTTCAGTGGAGGAACGTTGTCAGCTCAGTCCGACACCCAGATGTCTCCCAACCCTAGGTCTATGTAGGGCGCAGTAAAATTACCAAAATATCCCTGTGATCTAGAAATGGTCTTGCAGTCCCTAATACCCTCCAGAAAGAGCCTCACCGCCATGAGAAGTCAGGAACTCGATCCTACCTCCGTTCCAGCCCATAAATTTCAGAAATGCCCCTGGCCTGGGAAAATTACCAAAATACCCCTGGGTTGGTAAAATTACCAAAATGTCCCTGGGGTCCAAAAAATCTCTTCTACTTCAAAAATGCCTACGGCTTCCCCCAAATCATCTTCATATTCCCAAATCCTAGGGTTTTGCCCAAACATGGCCTCAGTTGAAACCCTAACTCAATTGTTTTTGTTGGTCGGTGGTGAGTGAGTGGACATTGTGAGCCCTCAAAGAGAGTTTGCCCTCAACATCAGAACCCCTATAGAAGACTTTTGGGATCTCTTTGACAGTCAAACAAAACGGAATCACCTTCTACTCAGATAGGGGGGGATGTTTCTTTTTAAAAAGAACAAAATCTATATTTTATCTACGATAAAAAGAAGATTCAAATTTTTTCCGTGCTCACAACCATATAAATTAAAGAGTTGGGATACCATTCAGTGTAGAAAGTAGTTAATTTATTGACAGGTGAGTATTTCTTCTTCGCAGTCAGATGTGGGTTAGATAATTTTGTTCAAGTGTTGCTTCAATTATTCTGGTTGGTCCCTCGGTCCTGTTTGGTTGGGGGTTAAGAGGGGGATATCTCCATCTTAACCTTATTAATCGTTTGGTATGGCTAAAAATGACGAGAATAAGAGAGTTAAGGAGAATGGAGTTATCCCCAAAAATGGGGTTAAGACTAGGGATAAGTCATTCCACCCTTTTAGGTGGAATGACTTATTCCCACTTTCTTAACCCCGTTTTCTCCCTTAATTATTAGTGATAATTAATTCTATTATTGTTAATTAATATTATTAGTGTTAATTAATCACGTTAATTAAGCTCATTAGTTTTAATTAATTAATATGTTAATTAATCATTATTAAATAATTAATTGTAATGATATTATTTAATCTTATTAGTGTTAATTAACTGTAATAATTAATTTTGTTAGTACTAATTAATCATGTTAATTAATTTTATTAGTGCTAATGAATAAATATATTATTTAAATATTATTAAGTAGTTAATTATTATAATGTTACTTAATCTTATTATGCTCATTAATATTATTAGTGATAATTAATTATGCTAATTAATAGTATAAGTGCTAATTAATGATATTAATTATTATTATTTGTGCTAATTAATATTATTAGTACTAACTAACCATGTTAATTAATCTTATATCTACTAATTAATAAATATAATATATGTTTATTAAATAATTAATTATTATAGTGTTTTTAAATCTTATTATGATAATAAATGTTATTAATACTAATCAATTATGTTAATTATTGTTATTAGTGCTAATTACTCATACAAATCAATCTTATTTATGCTAATTATTAAGTATATTATATAATAATCGTTACAAGATTAATTATAACTATCTCGTTATTACTAATGAAGAATTAATCATGTTATAATTAACAATATTAGTGATAATCATGATCATTAAGAATAAATATATTAAGTAGAATTAACAATATTAGTGTTTCTTATGATCATTTAGGAGAAATATTAGCACTAATCATAATCTATAAGAAGGGTAATTTAGTCCTTTTTCAACACTTATTCCCGTCCGTGTCCTTTTTTACCAAACGAGTAATAGGGATATCACCATACTTATTTCTCGCGAACCAAACGACCACGAGAATAGGGATAAGAATAAATTAACCCAGAATGACTTACGTCTATTCTCCTCCAAATTTATCCTCGAACCAAACGTGACCTCAAGTCGGAGAGCAGTTTGGTCATTGTGACATGAGAAATGCTATGGTGCCACACTTTAAATCACCTTTTTTTCCCACACAATTTTCCACTGCCTGATTTGAAAATCAGATGGCTGGAAAAGTGAACGTAAGTCCAGTGCTCCCTAAGTTCGGCTGAGTCTGATCATGAGATTGAATGGCTGAGTTGAGAGGCAAAAAAGAGTGGTAAAAAGTGTGGCACCAGAGCATTGCTTTTGTGACATTTATTGAACAAAGCCCCAACAATAGAATTGAGTGGAGGTGGTTTAGGGCCCTGCTGCTTGGAGCCATATACCTCGTGGTCCTCTCTCTCTCTCTCTCTCAAAAGTTGATTGTGGTTCCTCTTCTATTGTTTGCCTGTAGACTTGTATGGCAAAAGCAGTCATCCTCTGCTATTAACTCAGTTTATGTTGCCAGGTGGTGGTGAAGTTGTTCATCCACCTGGGAGAACAGCCACCCACCCTAACATAACCATCCAACCCCCAAAAAAATAAACAAAAAGGGGGAGGAACAGAAGAGGTTACCCTAAACTTAGGAAAACTTGACCCGGGAAAGAGGAAGGCATAATCTTGCAAAAAGAATGTTTGATCTTTCAAGGCAGCAACATCAGCAGAAGAATTGGTGTGCAATCCCACAAGCACACATGCACATGGAGTCCGTTAAGAGTCTCTCTTCTTGAGATACTGTTGATTCTCATTTGTAAATGCTTTTCTATTTCAAGTTATTCGTAGGCATGTAAATTGACAAAAGTTGAAGTTCTGCCTTGAAAATTGTAGCTTTTTGTGTGCTGAGGGGTTCGCTTTAGCGTAGTCTTAACATTATCTGGCATTTTTCTAGTCAATTTTTGTGCCCTAGGTAAACTACTAACAGAATTGTGTACCATTTGGAATTTTCCTTTTTAAAGAACTGTTCGATCTGGTTTTGAAATGGAACTAAATACGTATCTTACAAATGTCAGGAGCTGGGACAAATTTGAGGAGTCATACAGGATAATGCAGTTCTCAAATGGGGACAGATGCTGGAATGGACCTGATAGAAGCTTAAAGGTTCTACACTTTACTCTTAATGAAGCTTGCAATGTTATTTTGTGAATATCACAATCTCCATTTTAAACACTGTTCAACAGATCAGGCTAAGGTGTGGGTTGAAAACTGAAATCATAGATGTTGATGAGCCAAGCAGATGCGAGTAAGAACTCTTTTCTCCTGCAATCCCTCGCCACTAGCGGTTTCTTGTCATTTTACTCATACAATGTCCAATCGTGCAGATATGTAGCGATTATGTTAACTCCAGTTCTTTGCCTAGAAGAAAAGAAGCAGGTACCCCTTCCACCTAATTTTCGTTTGTTAGGCTGCTTGTTTCACCCAAATTACAAACCAAATTTTGAAAATAAAAAAATACATATATCTCATGTGCCAGGAGCTACAAAAGAAACTAGAGTTAATGAACTCGGGCGAGTCTTTGGCACATGATGAGCTCTAGAGTGACGCCGAGACTAATCAAGCACTCACATCAGTTTAGAAATGTTCACGACGCAACTAGTATTGGAGGCAGCTGTACTCTTATTTTCCTCAGTTCGTCTCCTCTGAATGATGTCCAGCTAGAAAAGGACCCGTGAAGCACTTGGGCACTTGCAGGCAGCGAGCTTCGGAGTGGTCTCGTTCTATTCATTTATTGTGCTCATGCCATTCGGTAATTCTTATTTATTGCTCTAAACAGAGCAAGTAGAGGGATTTCAGGTCAGAAACTGGCTTTCCCCATGATTTTGAGCTCTAGTAAAATGGTTCTCTTACATTGTCCGTATCATGTTCTAGTAGTTCCCCAATGCTAGTGTCTTATTGGGCGAGTGCAAAGAGTTGCTGCCATGGTTTTGTGGTACGAGAGTTCTTGACGAGACTTATGTTTGGAAGTTAATTAAGACTTTACATTTTCAGCCCAGTTGGGGGAATGTTGGATTTAAAAATTTTAGTTTTTTGGTTTTCAACCACAACGCACAAACATCAAACTAGAACTAAAATGCAGTACAAATGGGGTTGTAGGGAAGAATATGGTACTGTGGCTTTGGACGTTAATTAGAACCACTGCCACATTATATTTTTTATGTTAAAATGGAATCTAAAAATGACTTAGAAAAGAAATTTCGTTAAGCATGCCGTAGATGTTTTACTCTTTAGCCTGCTAATGAAGCTTGCCCCTAAAGACTTGATCCTACGTAGACATATAGATGGCACAAGAAGTCCAAGTTTGGTGAAACAAGATGGAATTGGTGTCTTCGCAAAGAAATAATTGGTGAAACTAGCACGTTGGACGCTCAAAAGTCCTCCACCGCTGTCTTGCCCTTTTCGTGTCTGCCGTCTCAATGCAATGATAGTCTTTTCTTTGATAACGGAACCTATTTAGGTTAGTAAATTCGGAGTTTACATCTCAGGTGGATTAAATGTGAGTTAAAAATATGTCTTCATGTCATGTGTTTTTATGGTGAACGCACAAGGGAGATGTGTGAATCGACCCTCACGGATCTTATTAGCATGTGAGAAGGTGAAGTACATAGATTTTAAAAATATAAAAAAAATATTTGAAAAAATAGTTAATAGTTTTAAGAGAAAAGAAAATATCTCTAAATATTCTAATAGAAAATTGAGGAGGGTCAAATTGACTCGACTCATGAAGGGCCTATCTATCGCAAGCCCAACTCGGTTGGCGTCGCACCCAACGGGCCTCGGTTGATGTGACCCATTACATGCGACCCAGTACGACATCCCTTGGATTTGACAGCAAGAGGAGCCTTAGCCTAGGCGGAATGACCGTCGGATAAGCCTCCGACGACCGACTGCTGGTCCCCACGACTCCGATCTCGACCCCATCAAGGGCGAGCACGTCTTACGGATGCCGTAAGATTCGCCTAGAAATCGGCCAACCCCGGGGTAACCGCCCCTCAACGGGAAACTTCCGCCACGATCGCGGGGAGTGTTATCCCACGACTTACGTCCTTCCCTCTTAAGGGATCGGCCACCTCTACCGGGAGGGTCCCCTATAAAAGGGACCCCAATGAAGGACAACATACGATTGATTTTTCTACCAAGAGCTACACAGAGAGAATAGAGCTACCTGTCTTGCTACTGCGAAGAGAGGTCACGACTGTCTACCCCTTGAGAGAGGATCACTTCTGAGCGATCTTACCGCCCAACGAACACTTGTCGAGTGGTCACTGGTCCAACGAGCACTCGCACAGAAGCCCTACATCTCTCTCAGGCCCCCTGTGTCGACCTCCATCATTCTCCCTACCTCCGACTCTTCTCTATTTATTAATTAATCCCTTGCTGACTTAAGCATCAGAGGGTTGTCCCCTAGGGTAACGCCTAGGGCTCCTTCTGACGCTCTATCTTCTGGTGTTTGCAGACTTCTACGGATGCCAGACAATCTTCCACAACAAATAAATAGAAAGATGTGGTACGTGCCATAGGAACCAAATTCCTGCCGCTACAAAAATGAAATCATATATGGGTATTCTCGAATGGAAGTTCTTGGGATAGCATCCTTTGTCAGTTGACATGGATCCTTTGTCTTCCCCTCCGGTGAATAATAACGATGAAAAATAAGAAAGGGCACCCTTGGTCTCATAATAGTAAATTACTGGGGGATGACTAAGTAATCCTAACAAGGTGCTTTAGGGTTTCCCGATGACATGATACGGCACGGATTGTGCCGTGCCTGACTCATACTGACGCAATTTTTTTATATATTTGATTCTCATAGGAATAGTACAATTAAGGAATGAACAATATCGGATATTGTTCGTTCCTCAATTTTACTATTCCTCCAAGAGAACAAATGGTACTCAATCACGGTCGCCCTCTCTAATGTCGCCAACGTCATCGCGGTTGCCCTGCTTTAGAGAGATGAGGAGGCTAAGGCCCAACGATGACGACCTACCCGTCGTGCCCGAATGTCCTCACCACCCACCAGTATCACTGCCCCACCATTGGCATTGCTAGAGCAGCTCCACTCCTTTACCTAGAGCCTGGTGCCGCACCTCTCCACCACCAAGGAACACAATCGCCCTCTTTGGCACCACCGACACCCTCGTCCTGGTACAGTATTAGTGACCCTGTCGCCAATGCCTCGTCCTCGTTGACGCCCTCTTTCTCTCGTGATTGTACCGATATGTATTGGTGACCCGATATATCAAGTTTCTCCAAATATGATTCAGCACTGTCGGCTCCCACCATACAAACCATACTTTAGTTGGACGGAGAAATTAAAGTTATAGCATCCTAATTGGTCATCTACCCATCACCTAGAATGGAACACCCCTCCTAGAAGACAGCTCTTCAGTCTTCCCCTCTTTTTCTGTTCTGCCCATGGGTAAAATCTGTTAATAAAAGGACATTATGTTTTGGGAGCCCATAGTTTACCGTGGTGGTCTCACCACCTCCCCTCTTTGGGGGAGATCCCAAGTTCCATTTCGGGTTCCCCCCTCCATATTAAAAAGAAAAAAAAATAATTACAAACAAAATTTATGTCGTGGGGTTATCTTGTACAACATTCTCTTTCTATTTCTAGCTCATGTACATTTGTACGAGAAAGGCTCGTTGCACATCATGGGGCATGTAATGCCTTTAATTTTTTATTTTTAAAAAAATTAGAGTGACCCCTAAGATACCCTAACTTGCAATGCAAGTTACATCACCGTTGGGTTACCTAGGAAGAAATAGAAAAAAAAATCAGATTCAATGAATAGTGTTAGACCTATTCTTTAAAAAATTAACCTGTTTTATTTTTAATTTTTTAAAATAATCGGATGACGACGTGACTTGCAATCTAAGTTAGAGTAACTTGAAGATCACTCCAAAAAAAATTCAAAAAAATAAAAATAAAATTAAAGATGCTACCTACCCAATTTGTAGGGCAAGTCTTTCTCCACTTGTATATATATATATAATGTAAATCATAGACCTATGCGGTCCTTAACCTTCTCCTTTTCTCCAACCTAACATGGTACCAGAGATGTTGCAATCGTAGTTGTTGTTGTGCCCTCCTCAGCCTGATTCCGCTCTATTACACGAGCCAACATCATACAAGTTTGTCTCTCCTCACGGCCACTGTCGCTCTTGTTGCTCTGCATCTCCTCCTCCAGTCGCCTTCTTCGTACCCTCTATCTTCTCCTCCTATAGAGTGGAGTCATCTCCGCACACCGACAATTTGATAGCACCGTTGTCGACGTCTTCACTCGTTCGCACATTCGCCACCGCTATCCTTCTCACGTTTCTCCTTGGTTGCTCATGCTCTCCCTTTCTCCCTTGTTTGCTTCAAACAGCTATGGCCTAGGTTGACTTCTTCCTTCGGCCATTCGGTCGATCCCTCGGCCCGTTGGAGCCTGATATCCGGGGAATAAGTATCGGCCAACTCTACGCCAACGTCCACGACGAGAGAGAGGATGTAACCATTATCTGGAATGATTAGACATAAAACGTCTGTCGGTGACTTTTCAAGTCCATCGGAAGGCCCTTTTATCACATTTTTTTCCATATTGCACCGGGCGGAACAAAACAATAATATTGATTTTGGAATCAAAGAAAGAGATTAAAAATTTTATTTATTATTGAAATAAACTTTTCTTTATGGGAGAGGAAAGGAGTAGCAATTTATTCCTATTTTGTCGACAATATGTCTATGCTGGTTCAAATCCAGCTCAGCCCAAAAAATTTCTCCGCTTTCTTTTGAGCTCGATGTATCCAATTTATTTTCCTCGTAGCCGTCCCAGACTCCCAGGCTCCCAGCACCTTCTCCCTCTATTATATTTTTTAACACCAACTTCCTTCCTTTTTTGTCTTCTTCCCCTTTGTTTTCTTCTATTTCGTTTTTATGTCCTTTCTAATGGGTGTTCTTTCTTTCGTTGTGGCTAATGCTTTGAGGGAGCAGTTCAGAAGAACGGTGTTCTACTCGGGCGGCATCCTGCTAGAAAGGCATTCCACAGCGAGGCGTTCCAGAGTCCGGCGTTCTACTGTCTGGCTTCTGTTGTTTGGGTTTTCTTTCTACATCTGAAAGTGCACTGTGAGCTGCTGTGTATCTTCATCCTCGTTGGTGGTGCCCTTGCTATTCGGTCTGATTGCAATTTTTGGGATTTTCTGCTCTACTGTTAAAGTCTTGGTTCCGATCCTATCTTTGAACTCATTATGTTTGTTACGTTATATTAGGTACCATATTTGTTATCTTAGCGCTACCATTCTAGTTGTTCGGAGATTGCAGCTGTCCATATATCTGTTTATTATCTTTATGCAAAGAGTATTTGTCTATTCATTTGCCATGCATGCCTCTAACGATGCGACAACTGTATGTGCAAGATTAAATGAATGTGATCAATGTCGGAGTAATTCTTTTGTTTTTTTTACAAGGACGTGGTGGTCCAAGTGATCATGGATTTACTGCTGTAGTTATATCTGATACATCTAGTAAACAATCTATAGTCTCTTTGCCTCGAGGGATTTCCAACGCAGACATTCAAATCTCTTTATTTGAGCAACTTACATGCTTATGCCAGTCTAACAACTCATCTTTTGCCAACCTTGTCACCACTTCAAGTTTGACTAATATCACAAATTCAGATACATCTACTTGGTTATTTGATTTCGGTATCACCAATCACATGTGCAAGATTAAATGAACGTGATCAATGTCAGAGTGCCTCTTTTGGTTCTTTACAAAGACATGGTGGTCATAGCGATCATGAATTTGCTACTGTAGTTATATCTGATATATCTAGTAAACAATCTATACCCTCTTTACAAGGACATGGTGGTCATAGCGATCACGGAGGCGGGGAGCACCCCGTTGATGTAGTTGAAGCTGAAGTTGATGGAGACCAGCATCGAGCAATTGCTAATGAAGGGCGGGATGCCCCCCATGAACAGGTTGTTCTATAGGTAGAGCTCCGTCAAGTGATTGCTGCTACGGCGGAGGCCCCCCCCCCCCAACAAAACCATGGCAGGATCGCCCCTTCCAGGGCATTGGAGCTGAGGTCGAGCAGCACCAACCCCAGCTGGAGGCTGCCGATGTGGAGGTCCTCGTAGAAGCTAGAGGCAGTGGTGGACGACAATGCAGAAGGAGGGGTGGGTGAGGTATGTTAGAGTGTGGAGTCAGAACTCATGCGCATCTGCACGGGATCACACTCTGTCTCAGGAGCGCATCCACTGCTCCAGGGGAGCATTCACAGCATCAGGGAAGTATGGCGAGCTTATGCCATCTCCAGGGAAGCAATCGCTGCCCCAGGGGAGCATCCACTGCTCCAGGGGAGCATCCTCAGCTCAGGGGAGCATGGCGTGCATATCGCATCTCCAGGGGAGCATTCGCTGCTCCAGGGAAGCATCCACTGTGCCAGGAGAGCATGTCATTGTGCGTTCTCTCACGGGAGCATATGGAGTATCAGGGGAGCATCTATGGCCTCTGGTGAGCATCACTGGCGTCAGGGGAGCATTGCTGTCCGGGTTGGATGCGTCGACCTTGTCTGGCGATGCATCGACGCAGTCTTGGCAAATGCATTGATATGGTCTCATACCAGGGGAGCATCTGCGGTCGCTGGAGGGCATGCTCGGTCCCAGGAGAGCATCTGGGGGGACATGCGAGCATGCGTGTCTGATGTATCTCGGAAGAGGGTTTACATTTATTAGGGGTATTATTGTCCTTAATGCCCTGACTAATGACGCCCTAATCTCCTAGTATAAAAGGATAGGCTCTCTCTTTGTACTGTAACAAGGTTGAAAATTATAGTGGTATTCCTGTTGCGGCCGTGGACGTAGGAAGGCTTCTTGCCTCCGAACCACGTAAAAAATCATGTGTGTGTTCTTGTGGTTGTGTGATCTTTCTTCTTCCTCCTCTGCTGTTTGTCCTCCTCATCTGGGTACTCCCTATTTCTCATAACAACTGGTATCAGAGCCTTGTTCTGGTTCGAGGGAATAGTGGAAGCAATGGCGACAGATGAAGGAAAGGTGAGGATCGATAAGTTTGATGGCAAGGACTTCGGTTTCTGGAAGATGTAAATCGAAGACTACCTGTATCAGAAGAAGCTGCACGAGCCGCTTCTTGGAACGATGCCGGCAGGGATGAAGAAAGAAGATTGGGATCTTCTAGACAGACAAGCACTCGGTGTTATTCGCTTGACGTTGGCCAGAAACGTCGCCTTCAACATCGTGAACGAGAAGACCACGGCAGGATTGATGAAGGCACTGTCAAATATGTATGAAAAGCCCTCGGCTTCAAACAAGGTATATTTGATGCGTCGGTTATTTAATCTGAAGATGGCCGAAGGTGCTTCTGTTACAGACCATATAAATGAATTCAATTTGATAACAACTCAGTTGAGTTCTGTAGAAATAAACTTTGATGATGAGGTTCGGGCCTTGATTGTTTTATCTTCCTTACCTGAAAGTTGGGGTGCAACTGTGACAGCTGTAAGTAGTTCTTCCGGTTCTAGCAAATTGAAGCTTAATGAGGTACGAGACTTGATTCTAAGCGAAGATATTCGCAGAAGGGAATCCGGTGAAGCCTCAGGTTCTGCTCTGAATACAGAGAGTAGGGGAAGAACAAACCAGCGTGGACAAAATAGGAGCAGATCCAAGTCCAAGAAAAGGAGTCAGTCCAAACCCCACGGAGATGGCTGTTGGAATTGTGGTAAGAAAGGACATTTGAAAAGGGACTGTAGGCTCCTGAAGAAAAAGAATCAGAGTCAGAAACAGGAAGAAGATTCTGCGAATGCTACGATAGAAGATGTCCATGATGCACTTATTTTAAGTGTTAATAGTCCCATTGAATCGTGGATCCTAGACTCTGGAGCATCCTTCCACTCTACCTCACATAAAGAAAGTATGCAAAATTATGTTGCTGGAAATTTTGGGAAGGTTTATCTTGCTGACGATGAGCCATTAGACATTGTGGGGAAGGGTGATGTTCAGTTAAAGACAGCAAACGGGACTATGTGGAATTTGAAGAATGTCAGACATATTCCAGGTTTGAGAAGAAATTTGATCTCCATTAGTCAACTTGATGATGAAGGATATGTCACTACCTTTGTTAGTGGGTGCTGGAAAGTAACCAAAGGTGCCATGGTTATAGCACGAGGTAACAAGACTGGAACTCTTTATATGACTGCAAACAACAAAGATACAGTGGCAGTGGCAAATTCAGAAGTTGAATCCAAGACCTGGCATTGCAGACTTGGACACATGAGTGAGAAAGAAATGAAGGTGCTGGCAGCAAAGGGGAAGTTGGGTGATTTGAAGTCCATAGACATTAGGCTATGCGAAGATTGTATCTTCGGAAAACAGAAAAGAGTCACTTTCTCCAAAGCTGGAAGAAGTTCTAAGCTAGAAAGGTTAGAACTTGTACACACAGATGTGTGGGGACCAGCTCCTGTTCGATCTCTTGGAGGCTCACTCTATTATGTCACATTCATCGATGACTCTACTCGAAAGGTATGGGTTTATTTTCTTAAAAATAAATCTGATGTTTTCTCCACCTTTGTCAAGTGGAAGGCAGAAGTGGAGAATCAAACTGGCGCAAAGATCAAGTGTCTGAGGTCTGACAATGGTGGAGAGTACAGCAGTAAGGAATTCAAAGATTTCTGTGCACTGCATGGTATTCGTATGGAGAAAATAATTCCAAATACTCCACAATAGAATGGAATTGCTGAACGCATGAACAGAACCCTAAATGAGAGAGCTAGAAGCATGAGACTTCATGCTGGCCTACCAAAGACCTTTTGGGCAGATGCAATCAGCTGTGCGGCTTATCTGATTAATAGAGGACCTAGTGTTCCTCTAAATGGTGAGATACCAGAAGAGACTTGGACCGGTAAGCAGGTAACTCTTTCACACTTAAGAGTATTTGGTTGTGTTTCATATGTGCATATTGATTCCAATGACAGAGATAAGTTGGACCCCAAGTCAAGAATGTGTTTTTTCATTGGATATGGTTCTGATGATTTTGGATACCGTTTCTGGGACGATGAAAATAGAAAAATCATTAGAGAAAGGAATGTTATATTCAATGAGAATCTATTATACAAGCATAGATCTGTCATGAAATCTGAAGATGCAGGCCAAGAAACTCAGAAATATGGACATGTTGAGTTGGAGGAAATTTCAGAAGATGATGTGTTGAAGGGATTTCAAGGAAACCCTGAAAACACTGAAATGCAACCAGAGTTAATCACACCCGAGGTTCAACCAAGAAGATCAAGCAGATTGCCTAAACCGACTGAGCGATTTTCTCCTTCTTTGTACTATTTATTGTTGACTGATGCTGGTGAACCTGAGTGCTTTGATGAAGCTATGCAGGTGGAAGATTCTATCAAGTGGGAGTTGGCAATGAAAGATGAGATGAACTCCTTACACAAAAATAAAACTTTGGTGTTGACTGAACTACCACCTGGCAAGAGAGCTTTGCACAACAAATGGGTTTATCGGATAAAAGAGGAACATGATGGCAGCAAGAGGTACAAAGCAATGTTGGTTGTGAAAGGTTTCCAACAGAAGGAAGGTATTGATTATACTGAAATTTTCTCTCTAGTTGTCAAGCTAACTACCATTAGATTGGTGTTGAGTATTGTCACTGCTGAAAACCTGCACTTAGAACAGCTTGATGTTCAGACTGCTTTCCTCCATGGCAATTTGGAGGAGGACATCTATATGGCACAACCAGAAGGTTTCCATGAACATGGTAAAGAAAATCTTGTTTGCAAATTAAACAAAAGTTTATATGGTCTGAAGCAAGCCCCCAGACAATGGTACAAAAAGTTTGATGGATTTATATGTAACAATGGCTTCATTAGATGCAATATGGACCATTGTTGTTATCTGAAGAAGTTTGATAATTGTTATATCATACTACTGTTGTACGTGGATGATATGCTAATTGCAGGATCAAGCATGACAGAGATTAACAATCTGAAAATGCAATTATCAAAGGAATTTGCTATGAAGAACTTAGGAGCAGCAAAGCAAATTCTTGGGATGAGAATTGTGAGAGATAGAACAGCTGGCACTGTGAAGCTATCTCAAGAAGGTTACATCCAGAAGGTGTTGGGCAGATTCAACATGCAGGATGTAAAACCTGTTAGCACTCCTTTGGCAAGTCACTTCAAGCTGTCTAAAGAGCAGTCACCAAAGTCTGCTGAAGAGTGTGAGTCCATGAAGAAAATTCCTTATGCATCAGCTGTAGGAAGTCTGATGTATGCCATGATTTGTACCAGGCCGGACATAGCACATGCAGTGGGAGTTGTAAGCAGATATATGGCAGATCCGGGCAAGCAACACTGGGAGGCAGTGAAATGGATTCTGAGATACCTAAAAGGCACCTCAGGTAAATCACTTTGCTTCAAGAAAAGTGATGTTATCTTACAAGGTTTTGTTGATTCAGATCTTGGTGGTGATCTGGACACCAGAAGAAGTACCACTGGATATGTTTACACCTTGGGTGGCACTGCAGTGAGTTGGGTTTCAAAACTTCAGAAGGTTGTTGCTCTCTCAACAACAGAAGCAGAGTATGTAACTATCTCTGAAGCTAGCAAAGAGATGGTATGGCTGAAAAAATTTCTGAAGGAATTGGACAAGGAACAAGGCAATAGTGTACTGTTTTGTGACAGTCAAAGTGCAATTCACCTTGCCAAGAACCCAGTCTTTCATGCAAGGACCAAGCACATACAACTGAAGTATCACTTCATTCGTGGTTTGCTTGAAGATGATGTTTTACTGCTGGAGAAAATACTTGATGCAGAGAACCCAGCAGACATGTTCACCAAGGTGGTAACCACAGAGAAACTGAGGCTGTGCAAGTCCTCAGTTGGCCTCCATGGATGATTGATGGAGGGGTGCCGTAGCAGTTTATTTCTACTGTTATTTAGAGCAGGTTATTACATTGAGATGTTTGCTTTGTTTGGAGTTCAGACTCCAAGTGGGAGATTGTTAGAGTGTGGAGTCAGAACTCATGCGTATCTGCACGGGATCACACTCTATCTCAGGAGCGCATCCACTGCTCCAGGGGAGCATTCACAGCATCAGGGAAGCATGGCGAGCTTATGCCATCTCCAGGGAAGCAATCGCTGCCCCAGGGGAGCATCCACTGCTCCAGGGGAGCATCCTCAGCTCAGGGGAGCATGGCGTGCATATCGCATCTCCAGGGGAGCATTCGCTGCTCTAGGGAAGCATCCACTGTGCCAGGAGAGCATGTCATTGTGCGTTCTCTCACGGGAGCATATGGAGTATCAGGGGAGCATCTATGGCCTCTGGTGAGCATCACTGGCGTCAGGGGAGCATTGCTGTCCGGGTTGGATGCGTCGACCTTGTCTGGCGATGCGTCGACGCAGTCTTGGCAAATGCATTGATATGGTCTCATACCAGGGGAGCATCTGCAGTCGCTGGAGGGCATGCTCGGTCCCAGGAGAGCATCTGGGGGGACAGGCGAGCATGCGTGTCTGATGTATCTCGGAAGAGGGTTTACATTTATTAGGGGTATTATTGTCCTTAATGCCCTGACTAATGACGCCCTAATCTCCTAGTATAAAAGGATGGGCTCTCTCTTTGTACTGTAACAAGGTTGAAAATTATAGTGGTATTCCTGTTGCGGCTGTGGACGTAGGAAGGCTTCTTGCCTCCGAACCACGTAAAAAATCATGTGTGTGTTCTTGTGGTTGTGTGATCTTTCTTCTTCCTCCTCTGCTGTTTGTCCTCCTCATCTGGGTACTCCCTATTTCTCCTAACAAGGTAGCGGGAGAGCCCGCAGAGGAGGGAATGCCAGGCGAAGTGGACATGGAGGGTGACGACAACGAGATCGGGGACGAGGAGGCTGTTGGCCAGGGGGTGCTCGAGGGGGCGGCAAGGGTTGGCGAGGCGTTCCTTGTGCTCCTCCTTGGGCTGGCGGATGAGCCCATTCACCGGGGTGGGGTAGGGCTTCCTCTCCCACCTCCTTCCTTGTCAATGCACGTCCGTGTATGGTGTCTTTGCTGCACCTTTTGTTTCGCCCTTCTTTGTTTTTTCAAAACCATGGACGCTTGGGATGATGATGCAATGTTGTGTCGTGACAAAACAGTGACTGTTCTTCAGTGTTCGGGATATATAATTTTTGATGACGACGAATCTAACACAATAGTACTCATGTCTACATGGATAGTGATAGACTTGGGTTCAAATACAGCGGCCACAACTCAAGCGCATCTATTTTTCCCAAGTCTAGCAAACGAATCGCGAACTCAAACAAACCCACCCCACTCAAAGCAAACTTGGGACCTCCTTGTGATTGAGAGATGAGGTCATCACTGGTCGACCCATTGGAGATCCTCGAGTATTTTCTCAGGTTATAAGTGATAAATAGCAAGGCAAATTCTCTATACTGGAGCAATTTATCGCCACATCTTAGTCGGTGCTTGATTTCTGCACATTCAACTGTTTTAACTTTATTCACGTGGATGCTAATGCTTTTCTTTGATCTTTATAAAACTCTTGCTACAGGGTCCGGAGATCCCAACTGGATTCTTAAGAAAGGGACAAGAGACCACTGTCTCCACAGATCACAGCATCAAAGGCTACAGGGTCCGGAGATCCCAACTGGATTCTTAAGAAAGGGACAAGAGACCACTGTCTCCACAGATCACAGCATCAAAGAGTGATGAGAACATGATATCCGTGAGCTACAGCAGGTTGGCTCGTGATTTGAAGGCTGGCAGCGTCATACTGTGTACGGAAGGGACTATCACACTCACGGTTCTCTCGTGCGACAAGAAGTTAGGATTTTGGTTCGTTGCCGTTGCGAGAAATTCTGCTGTTCTGGGGGAAAATGTTAATCTTGCAGGCGTCATTGTGGACCTTCCCACTCTTAACAGAGAGAGACAGAAGACATCTTGGAGTGGGGTGTCCACAATAAAATTGAGACGTTGTCGCCCTCTCTTTTGTGCGCTAGGGTTCTGACCTTGTGGAAGTCAGGAAGTTGCTTGGAGAGCATGCAAAGAAGATCCTTCTCGTGTCTAAGGTACACATCAAATGACCAAACTTTCTCATGGATTAGTTCTCTTGCGTGCATCAAAATTCTGATTTGATCGCATCACCAATAATGCAGGTAGAGAACTAAGAGGGAGTGGCTAATCTCGATGATGTCCTGGCAAATTCAGACGCGTTCATGGTGTCACGAGGACATCTAGGAATGGGAATCTCAATTGAGAAGTTACTCTTTGCGCAGAAGGTGACGATGATCTATTTCAAGTGTAACATACGTACAGCCAGGGAAAGCCTGTTGTCACGACAACGCAGATGCTGGAACCAATGTATCAAGTACCCGCGCCCCACCCGAGGCGAAGCTACCGATGTTGCCAATGCAGCTCTAGACGGCACCGACCCGTGTCATGCTCAGTGGTGAAACATCCGCTGGCGCGCTTACCCAGAGCTAGCTGTTAAAGACGATGGCCAAGATTTGCTTAGAGGCAGAGTCATGCATAGACTATGGGGCCACCTTTACAAGGAATCATGGAAGCAGCTCCAGTGCCCATGAGCCCATCGGAAAGCTTGGCTTCCTCAGCCGTGAGAACTGCCAACTCTGCGAAGGCAGCGCTTATTTTGGTCCTTTACTCCTTACCAGAGGAGGGAGCACGGCAAAGCTGGTGGCCAAGTAGTACAGACCCGCAATGCCAATATTGTCTGTGGTGGTGCGGTGCCTGAAATAAAGTCGGATTTTTTTCGACTGGTCTGGTCTTGCAGTACAGTTCTTCTCCGATGAAGAAAAAAAATATGTTCCTTTCGTGGTTTGTCCCATGTGTTGGAAGACTTTTCCTCCACTCCTTTTGGAGAGGTGTCCTGTAAGGAGGTTTCAGACAGCTTGGTCCAGCAGATGTCTGGTAAGAGGGATCTAACAAACCAGCTTTGATGGTTCTCCATGGTGGTGCACTGTGATTGTTGGGGCCAAGCGGCCCAACGATGGGTCGTGTGACACCCTGGCAGGCCAGAGAATGTTACTACGTTCGTAATGAACTGTTGGAATGTGTGCAAGGCATGTCTGCCATATCATCTTTGTGATAATTTAGCTCGTCGGTTTGATGTGCATCATTCTAACAGAAAGTGCCTGTAGCTGCTTCCCTGTAAAGCTCCGAGTGCCACAGGTGCCAACCCATTCGAGTGACATCCATCTGGAAAGGACTGCAGCAAACAAATACCCTGAAATCTCAAATTGAAGTCCCAATTCCAGTGCCATTATCCCCCACGTATCATGAGTGGCTACTTATTAGCGAATCTGCTTTTCCGGCATACCTTGTGACCAGAACCCTCCAAAATGCTGCAATGGCCTCGCGCTTCTTCCAGTGTAAATGTCACCTCGAACAATCTTGGCGGCTGCTAAAATGGGTGGATACGCTTGTTAGGTGGAACTAAAAGATAGTAGAGGTGAGTTTTGCATGCAACCCCGAAAGGGAAGTGAGAAATGAAGGGAAATGGAGAAACAAACGTTTCTCTGATCCGAGAACTTCTTCTTAACTAGTGTGAGAAACACCTGGTTCCAAGTTTGGTGTTTTGCAAGTTTATTATATGATAGAGGACTCATAAGGTTTGAATGAAATTAAACATCCGAGGCATGTCCCAAATAAGGATTATGGGACGGACTAGCGTAGTTAAATTGCCGTGGCTTAGTTTTGATTGGGTGAGTTTCCAAACATGCCGTAGAATGAACACTCCCGGAGCAGTATATATCTGGCTCACAATTTGAAATACGGGCCATAGCGCAATTTCGAAATGTGGCGTACAAATGTTTTAATATAAAGTAGAGGGAATGGAGCCCTTATCTGCAAAAAGAGGATCATAAATCTAACCATTATTCAACAATTAAGTTGGAGGAACGAAGGTTCGTGGATGGCAAAACTAAGTTTCAAGCAAACCATTAAGAACGGGGCAGAAGTGATACCTTTGTGATTATGCATGGCATTGCAGTAGCAGAGTATCCCATGGTGGGTAGCTGCCAAGATGATTCATTCTTTCCAAAATGTAGATACTAGTAATAAGATAATGGAGGAAAAATACTCCAACATTAGGAAATCGGATGAATAACGATCATCAAAGAACACTCGCAGTCAGCACATTAATAGAATATATAGTTTTACAACCGGAGAAAAGCATAACCTTTCCCATCTGGCTACATGTCTTTCCCCGGTTTCATGATTTGGTTCAGGTAGCAAAACAGAGTTCTAGTCCCGCTGGAGTCAAACAAGTGAACCGATCTTATTCATTCAAACGATCAGGAATCACAAATTTCATCATAAGGCAATACCTTGTACTAAACCATGCTTGATGCAACTCTACTAGAAAAGAAAGATGGAGAATGAAACATCCGGCGATTCCAACTTGCAGCTGATTCTCAAAAGGCCAAACAAAACACCCAGACTTGATGAAGAAATGGGGCAAAGTTAATTTTCACCGGAATCACATTCAGTAAATGAAAGCTTATGTACAGAGAGGTAACATAAAGTTCAAAGGAAGAATACGAAGAACAAAACTGAAGAGAGACCTTCAGTTATCATCTTCATGAGAATTACTTCCAGATGCTGATGCAGAAGAATTCTCAGTACCTTGAGAACCTGTCAAAGAGAAGACCTCATTGAAAGGCCATGGGACTGGAAGCCAGAACCTTCCCCCATTTCCATCATTCTCTGCATCAGTACCACCACCGGCACCCTCCACCCTATTGCCATTGCCAGAACCATTTGTGGCCTTCGACCCATCAGAAGGGATCTGAAACCTGCAGACTGGACAGGAGCTATGAAGCTCAAGCCATGGTAGTATACAGCCACCATGAAATATATGCTTACACGGCATCTCCTTCGCTTCGGCTCCAAGATCAAAGTCCTCCAAGCAGACTGGACACCCCAGATTCTCCTCAACCTTCACCGTCGGCAATGCTTCCACAGCCTCCTTCTGCGCAGGTGGCGTCCCATAGCAGTTTGGATCATTCTCTGCCAAATGGTGCAATAACAGATCCAAACTAGGGCCAACAAAGTAGTCTCCCAGCGATGCACCAGCAGGAACATCCGCGATAGAGTTTTGCATATGATCTGTGTCAAGGGATCCCTGGAGTATTATGGTCTGATCAAAAGGATTGATCAGCAAAACGCTCTCTCTTTCCCTGTCCCTGTCTCTATCCCTGCTCCTCTCCCTCTCGTTGTCTGGGTCAATTCCGGCACGGATTGCTTGAAGCAATTGGAGGAACGCCGAGCTCCGCCGCCTCCGCCGGAGGATAGTTTCAAGGTCCCTATGCCATTCATAATTGTCTCCATCTTCATCATCCATTCGGAACCTCCTCCGGCGCCGTGAACTGCCCACCATCCCCAGCAGGATTGGAGCCCAAAGCGAGAGAGCCCGATCGGATTCCAGATCGGCAGTATCCAAGCCTCCCCTCTCATCCATTTCTTCCACGAACCCACTGTCACAGAAAGGGCACTTGATCTCTGCCTCCATGACAGGGCTCACCATCTGCAAGCACATGTGGCACCAGTACCTTGCATCCATTTCCTCTTCTTCAATCTTTCCTCCCTCTTGTCTAACCTTACAGAAGTGAATGCGATGGAGAGTAATCACACAACATAGGAAGCACGAGGCAGAGGCAGATCTAGATTTATACTCCTGTCCCCCAAAACTATAGCTGCTCCGTGGAATCTAAATTCATCTGATCAATCAAGACGACCACAAAAAAAAAGATCAGATTTTGAAGGGAAAAAGGAACCAATACAAGAAGAGAACACCGGGTTGACGTCTCCAACCTCGCTTCAAAGCATGGCATGCTAGAGAGCAAATCAAGAAACACACATATACTAGGAAAGTTGTAAGAAAGGGGAGAAAGAAAGAAAAGCATCTGTCTTTTCAAGATTCTTTTCTTCACGACAAGGTGGGGAACTTGGGGGAACGAAAACAGTCGGAAAAACCATGAACTCACACCGCCTTTCGTCAAATGGGCAAGGCACCAAGAACAAATTCCCTCTGAAGAAGAAGAACAAGAAGAAGAACCAACACATGCACGGATCGAGCTAACAGAACCTTCACTACTTCTTACAACCCAAAAGGAAAACAAAGAACAACTAGAAGCTCCATCAGAAACCCATATTCCAGAAGGAGTGGCTTGAGACAGAACCATGGGAAGAAAACAGCTTGCGCACAATCCTCTCCACACCAGGCAGCAAAACATACAATTTTTTTTAAAAAAATAGCCCAAGAATCACATGGAGAAGAAAAAGGAAAATTTTACCTGGTGAACGAACGGGGAAAAAGCTCAGAGAGGATGGGGGGAGGTGGAGGGTTTGGTGGAGGGAGGGAGCAGAAGCGATGAGGAGCATGGGTGGTGGTGTGTGTGTGTGTGGGGGGGGCGGGGGGGGGGGGGGGGGGGGTTCGTGGGGCGACGTGACGAGGACGGGGAAGGGACAACAGACCGCAGCAAAGCCCCTCCCTTTCGGCCCCATCTTTGCTGCTGCTGCTGATGCCGCTCGCTCTATTTTTCTATCCTTGCAATTATTAACCCCACACGCTTTTAAACCCGTTATCCTGTTTTCTGGTTTAAAGATTCTATTTTTAACTATTAGCTTATCCAGCGAAACAAAGGGGTGGCTTATGCCCGCACTTTTTTTTAAACAAAAGGTTTCCCTCGGCCGTCGCCGTTGGCCGTTGGCCGTCGGATTTTCGCCCCGGGGGGAGCCGTACGAGCTGGGTATGGCTTCCAGCGTCATAAATCTATCGGGTATTTGCATATAAATCATTTTTAGAAGTGAAACAACAAAAATAACCACAAATAAATTCACGGATGGTAACGAGGGGTTATGCCAGTGACATTTTTTGTAACATTTTAACAAACTGTTAATATGTCTCATTTCACTTTTAAGAATAATTTATATGTAAAAAATCTTAAATCGTTTACATAGATATATGGGAGAACTAATTTATTCTTAATTTTTTAAATAATTATTAGATAAAAATATGTCATACCATCAAATTTTAGAAAAAAAAATATTTATTAGATTGTGTTACATTCTTATTCCTTCATCGAGTTTCATGGTTTCACGGACACCATAAAATGAATGTTGAAAAAAAATAGATGTTTAAATTAATTATTTCCTTTCTTGAGAAATACTTTTCTATCTCTCTCGTATAATAATGGATCAAAAAAATGAGTAATGCTTTATGCAACACTCCCGTTAATTTGTTGCACGTGTAACTTTCATTTTTTTAATTTTTTTTGAGTGCCCCTCACACAAAATTAGTTTGATGCGAGGGTCACAAAAAAAAACTTGTCCCCGTGAATAGTGCCATTTTCACGGTTCATATAGTTGTGATTTTATTTTTGTATGATCTTTATATCACGTCATCTGATGATATGTCTAACACACTAAATTAATTTAGACGTGGATATCATTCAAAAAAAATTAAAAAATAAGTGTTACACGTGTAACACCCGATGTATAATCACTGTCTGTGTTACACAAAGTATTACTCAACTTTTTAATAAAAATCGGCTCCGGAGGTCTAGAGTTCCAGCACGTAGGGCCTTGACGACCCTCCAAGGTACTCCTTATCAGGTTGGGTTATTCGGTAGGTCATTTAAGACTTGCTCGAGCGTTACAGCTCAATTCCCTTCTCCTCATCGAGTGGTCATGTCCTCTGACATCTTAGTGGATCGGGGGCTCCATCCAGCGAAGAAAGTAAAACATGTCCATCGAAAAGGTGAGGATCTTATTTTCAGTTGATTTTTCTAAAAACATATTTATATATTTTCTCAGAAACTATTTTTTTGTCATTTTTCACATTTTTTGAAAAATATTTCTGTAATTATTTATTTCTATTGAGGTGACTATTTTTCAACAAAACGAATAAAAGTAATAAATTATTTTCTAAAATAACAGTCGTTCTGAAAATATCTTAAATTCGTCGGACCGCTTGTCCAGGATCCCACGCAAGCAGTGCAGACTTATAAAGTTACAAAAGTTTGAAGTCAGGCAAGCGATGGGAGGCTCGCCTATGAGAGTAATACTTTATGCAACGCCCTTATTAATTACACACGTTGGTATTGGATGTGTAATATTTTTTTTAAAATTTTATTAATGACTCACGTCAAATTAACTTAATATATCGATCACGTCACGAAATGACACGACAAGAAGATCATGCAAAAAAATTTTACCTTCTATGAATAATGAAGATTAGAAATTTTTACTATTCACAAGATTAAAATTTTATTTTGGTACAACTCTAATGTCACGTCACTTGATGACGTAATTACGTTCAATTAACTTAGACGTGAGAGTTACTAAAACTAAAAATTGTGAAATATATATTATACGTATAAAACACACCGCATGTAATCCCCTACGTAATTAACTGGGGCCGCGAGGGGATGGCGATGGCCACAGGGTTAGGGCAGTGCAAATGGGACGGCGACGGGACACCATATTCCAATTGTTGGAGTCGAGGGCCAAGGAAATAAAGGGACCGTGGCATTTGAAGATTTGATGAATGGATGGAATCCCCTGCGCGCTTCGCAAGGAGATAGATGTTCCTTTCCCAGGTTCCCCCCCACCCCCCCCCCCCCCCCACGGGCCACGGCCCACAGTTCGATGGGAGATTCGACATGGTAACACACCAAACTGTCTACACAGCCTAGCTCCGTACCTGTTAGGTGGTGAGGTCTGCGGGAACCTTCTCTCTTTAGCGCATACATATAAATAGATTAAAGGGCAACAATATATTCAGTTAAGATTGCCATTGTCTAGCATGCGGATGCAAGAGGTTGGCAGGTTGCTTAGTTGATCACCACAAAAAACCGGAAAACATAAATAAAATGCTGTAGGACAGCAGCATGTTTTGAGCTATTCTCATAATTTATTGAAAACTATGTTCAAGGACAACAGCTGTGAGAGCATTTTACTAAGAAGTCTCATATGCGTCTTGATGATGTAAAAGAACTGAGAATTGATTAATTTGATCACCAATTTAAGATGGAATTATAGTTGTCAAGAGAGTCCCCTAAATAATCCTAGACTACTAGACGCTCTTATTAGGTCAAAACGTTAATCTGCCTTCCTACCGCCTCAAAAAGACAAGCAAAGATGCCTGCTTGGAATGCCAAGAGAACCCAGACGCGCTGAACAAAATTGAGCTGGAAGACTCCACGAAACTAAGGGCCCGTTTGGTACGGGATTAGAGCGGAGATATCTCCGCTCTAACCCCATTCTATGTTTGATATGTTTAAAATGAACGGAGATAAGTCGGGTTAAGAGAAATAAGATTAACCCCGATTTTGGGGTTAAAAATGAGGATAAGTCATTCCAACCTTTGTTGGAATGACTTATCTCCATTTTTCTAACCCCATTTCACCCCTTGTGTATAAAACGTACAAGAAAATAAGACTAGACATAAATTATCCTAAAATAACTTACACCTATTCTCCTCAAAATTTATCCCGAATAGATGGATATGACTCCACTCGCTCCTCCAAGACCCCTCTATGCACGTGTCCCTCCCTCCCTCTCTCTACTTTTAACATTAAATTATAACTATGCATGTATCTAACTCATAATTTAAAATTTGAAGATATATATATATTTAAATTTTTAAATAAACATCAATATGCTACCTGGGCAACACCAAAGCATATGCCTCGTCGCCTAAACATTTGTGCTCCTTCGTGGACGCCTGAGGTCATCTTGTCATCTTGACAACCATGGATGAGATATAGTGAGAGATATAGTGAAATGACAGTATCATTTGAACTTATATAATATACATTTATTTACGTTAAGGACTGAAAATTGAATATTCAAGTTCAGAAAGGGCATATCCATATCCATCCTTAAAATTGGAAAAGGCAGGATTGCCATATTGGCATCCTTGGAATGGTGAGTCATATACTACGAAATTAGTCATACTTTTTGAAATGAAACTGCTACGTGGAATAGTGACTCAAAAATGCACTAAGAAGCTATACTTGCTTGATACAACCCTCAGGGGAAAAAAATAATGAAAGGAGAGAAAAAATTGCTTGCTGGTTGCTCTTCCTACGCTCTATCTCATCTTGACCAGGCTGGCCCCATATGGCCCCTCCCTCTCTCTTTTCTCTATCTGTCATCTCCCCTCTCATAATATCTCCCTTCGTTCCTTGGTCCCTCCCTCCCCGCCTCATTTCTTTCTACGCCCTTCCCGTCCCTTTCTCTTAACCATCCCTTTCTCTCTTTCTCCTCTCTGTCGGGCTCCTCCGGCCGTCAAAGGGGGGCAGCCCTACAAGAATAGCACATCGGTCTGTCCTGTGACCTGTCTTCTACTAGAACCCACTCAATATTAAGGGAAAAACTGCCCTCGCAAACTGTACAAGCCAATGTCTATACATATTCGAACGGGAAAATTTGGAGGAAAACATGGTGCAATGTTGAAGAACCACCCGAGTTAGCTCCAAATCAAGAACTCTGTGATTTGTTCTGAACATCACTAACCTGAAACACCATAACATTTCCCACTATAAGTTCAGAAATTAACAAAAATTGAAGACATCTGTCTATAAACAGGCCCACATGCAAACAGCAAATTCCGATGCACACGGGGATAGCAAGGCTTACACCACTCTAATGGAGGCACGATCTCAAAATTAGACATCACAACTGCTAGTCTGCTTGGACAAGTATAATGCTGGTGAATTTTTGGACTAGTATTGAGAAGCATTTTTTTTCTTTCGTGTTCCTTGTGAAGGTTTATTATTTTAAGTGATCAAGACTCGGAATTGGAATGCTAGTTCATTCATGATATTAATATAATGTCCCGAGTATTATCATGTTTACAATCTCTGTGGATCTGGAGAGCAAACAATATATTCCTCCTCTCCTAATGGACTGTGGTCTGTTGACCGCCTACCAATATAAGATTCAGAAACTCCAGGACTATGCATAATCGGTTGATCAAATATTCGTAGATAAAAGAAGACAGTGACTTACATTAATAACCTGAAAGGACCTGCTGATGCATGATCTCAGCTGTGATGGTTCTGCAGCAGATGTAGATGCACCGTTGAGACAAATTATTTGTCTGCCACCCTGCAAGTAGACACAAAAATGAACTTATCTCTGCTGGACAAAAAAAATATATATGCCTCCAATACGAAAAGTTCGATCAAAGAAAACATCCTACTTCTGTGAAAGAAAGAAAAATAGATTCAGCTAAGTTCATGATAAAAAAAAATGAAAGCTGGATTCATGATTCTAGGCTACACATGAATTCATTGTATGCAATTATGCATACGGTGCATTATAGGGGACACACGAAACTAACCAGGGCAGTAAGCTTATCATGGTGGGGAAAGAGAGGACACTCTAAGACAGCTGTCCTCAGTGCGGGCAGTCGCTAACACAACATATAATATGTGTGACAGTATCATCTGCATATAGAGGCTTTTTCTCCTTTTTTTCCAGAAAGGAAAAGATGTGGATTGTACTACCAATTTTATTTAACCATACATAAGAGTTAGAACTCTTTCCTAAATGTGGTTGACCAGGCTGGCCATAATAGGGTGGGTGGTTGAGAGCATTAGGAGGTACATTGCTTAAATTGAGACCACGAACTTCATTTTATTCTTTTCACTGACACTTTGAATATGACAGAAAATGTTATCCCTAAAGTCCACAGCAAGACTGTAAGAGGACTCATAAAACCCAATCTCCCCACAATTTGACTGAGATTTAACAATTGTGCACTTCCAAACATACACTTTTGGTATCATATACGAGATGAAAAATGAGAAATACCATGAGAAAATGTGATAAACAGATATTTCCCCACCAACCATTCAATTAGAAAAGAATGCACAAAAACAACAAATCGTAAAAAAAATTTAATGCACTCAATATATTAATAACCAAGGGACATATGATATAGGATGGTGGATTTCTCTTTTTTTAGCCTTTTATTTTGGAGGTGTGAGGTGTGAGGGGGTGGGGCCGGGGGAGCCCCACAGAATGGACTACAAAATGACTAGTTAGTACAAGTAAATGAATCGGGAAACAAATTCTTATTCATGCTAACCAGGCAATGTTTGGATAGGAAATGTTGATACCTTCATATACCTATGTGAGACTCAGGTCAGAGGTGGTAAATACAAAAAGTTATCGCAATATTACATACATTTATATATACGTAAAATTTGAAAGATCGATGCTTCTCTCCTGACTTCACTAAGAGTACCCTTAAAGTAAAGAGGCATAGTATCCCACCAGATTCAAAAATAAAAGCTGGCTTGAACAATGTCAAGCCTAAACCTGAAAGCCTAATAAATTTTAAATATAAAAAAGCAATAATAACATACATACCCCAAAACCTTACATGCTCTACTCTATAGTCATACCATCATGCATACCCTCCTATCGAGTAATGACATACATACCCCAAAACCTTTCATGTTCTACTCTATAGTCATACCGTCATGCATACCCTCCTATCGAGTAATAATGTTTCGGTTATATCCATCTGGTTTCAGTTTTGTCAAAATTGACAAAATATCCTATTGACAATGTAAAATATAAGGTTTTTGAGGGTTATACGAGAGAATATAAGAGATTCTTGGGGAGTCTATATGATGTCATTTTGATAATCTTAGGGGATTAAAGGATAGCTTAGCCTATTTTCTCTCTTAACCTACCTAAAGCTAGGTTAAACAAATGACAGATGATGGTAGGGCTATACATGATGGAATACAGTTTATTATAGGGTATAAAAATGTAGAGGCATACAGTGAAATGACAGTTTCCGAGGATATATATGTAATTATCCCTATAATAACTGCATTCATATTGTCATGTAGTGGCTCCCCATCTTAGCCGTAGGGAAGGGTCCAAAGAGGACTCGCGTTGCCAGCATGCAACGGTATGCGTGATGTGCAGAGCAGTCCACCAGGACGTGGACATCGCGTGGAAGAACCAACGGTACTCAAACACGGCGAGCGTGGAGCGGAAGAACTTCGCAAAGGCATCTGATGGGGACACCAGTACCAGTATCAGGAGCCGACGACAGCTTACTGCACAAAGTTTATGGCTAGGAGACATGGAGACATTACGATATCTTATGAGCTTATCATCATTAGTTTCATCAGCATATCATGCGTTTTCTTCGTCTTTTACTTTATGTACTTAAGTGGTTATTTTCGTGTGAATTAATATGTTTACGTTGTTTGGACCCACTAGAGTCATGGGACTTAGGCTTGTAAGCCCATTTGGTTGAAAGCGTTATTTTCGTAATATTAGGAGGGCATGTGTCTTTTGTTCTTGTAGCTCACCCACTATAAAAGAGGAGTATTTTTCTTTGCAAAGGATAATGGCCGATCACTATCTCTATGAACCTTGCAAGTTTCCCTTCCCTCCTTTCACCTCTTCTTCTTGCGTGAGTTAGAGAGACAGAGCGAGAGACCCTTCGAGAGGAAGGTCCGACGTAATGCCGTCCGGCACAAGGTCGGGTTATCCCGTCTTCCCCCACCTCTTCCTTCACCACCGCCACCCTCTCTGTGTCGTCGCCGCGCTGCTGAAGGTCCTTTCCCGCGTCAGCGTCGAGCATGGGAGGTCTACCCAAATCGGGTAGCCCCGTCCTCTCCCTATAAATACAAGTCGTCCTCTCCATTGTTTAGATGTCTGTCTTGTACAAGATCTCGTGAGAGAGCAACCCAACTGTTTGCTTGTTTCTTTTAGAGAAGGTGATGTTTGGTATCGGGATAAAAGTTGAGGAGAATAGATGTAAGTCATTCTAGGATAATTTATGTCTAATCTTATTCTCATATACATTTGGTACACAATAGGTGAAATGGGGTTAAAAAAATGGGGATAAGCCATTCCAACAAAAGGTTGGAATAACTTATCCCCGTTTCCAACCCCAAAATCGGGGTTAACCATGTTTCCCTTGACCCAACTTATCCCCGCCTATTTTAGCCATACCAAACGCAGAATGAGATTAGAGCGGGGATATCCCCGCTCTAACCCGATACCAAACGGCAGAGTGGTCTTGGGTATGGGACCTTGTGAATTGGTTTGAGAGAGTTCTTGTAAAGGGGATTTGTTCCTCTGGAGTTGGAGTGTGACTTTGTATCTTTCTCCACATCTAGAGAAATTTCTACTCACTGTTACCCATGGACAAAGGGGGTTTACTCTAAACCTCCGAACCACGTAAAATCTCGTGTGTTCTTGCCTAGTGTGATTGTTTCCTTTTTCCCTCTCTTCTATTCTTGTCGTGTTGATCGAACACTGAGGCGTTACTCTATTCGTTAGATTGGTCATTGTTTCAACAAACCGATACCAGAGATAAGTTGGAGTTCGATCTGCACTTCTAATTGATGGCTATCAAGTCGGCATCAACAATGAAATTCGACGTTGAAGTGTTTGATAGGAAGTCAAAGGATTTCAACATCTGGCGGTTAAAGATGCAGTTGATGTGCCACGAGATCGGGTTCAGTTGGTTGATGCCTGATCGAGCTGCTGAAGGGCGGGTGCAAGCCAAACTTGACGTGTTCTGCTCAAAGAGAGCATGCTTCTAACACTTTGTGAGTGGGCTGGATGGTGCTAGCAGTGGAGGAGGGGGATTGCCAGCGCGCTACGAACCAAGTGGAAGGCGGCCAGCAGCGCCTCAAACAGCAGGTTGAAGGTGGTCGGCGTAGGGCGGTGCAGGAGCAGCTAGCATTGGAGCCGCTGCTGCCGGTGGCACTGTTGGCAGTTTCGGCCGAAACCGATATGTTTCGGCCGAAACGTATCGGCTTCGGCTATAATCGATACGAAAAGGCCCTTAATCACTGTAGCAATCCGAAACTAAAGGGAGATATCGGTTTCGGGCGAAACCGATACTGGTTTCGCCCGAAACCGGTCGGTTTCGGCCCGAAACCATTTGGTTTCGGCCGAAACACGTGAACTTATGCCTTTATGCTTTGCTGTCATGCCCCCGAAACCCCACTACCCACAGGTTTCGGCCGAAACCCTCCCCCCTGCTGTCTGCTGTCTGCGAGTGTCTGCTGCTGTGCTGCTGCCGCTGCTGTGCTGCTGCCGCTGCCGAGCTGCTGCTGCTGCCGAGCTGCTGCTGCTGTCTGCACTGCGGGGGGGTTGCGGCTGCAGAGGGGCTGCGGCTGCTGCCTGCTGCAGCAGCTGTCCGACCAAGGGTGAAAGGCCGCGTCTGCTGCGACTGCTACGCCTGCTGGAGGTGGACAGGCCCGACAAGGAGAGGCCAAGAGGGAGCCTTCTTGCTGCGCACACCGGGGGCCAACACAACTTCAAGGGTTTGATTGTTTTGTTTGAGGTTAATTTCATTGGATTTTGTTTGATTATTTTGTTGTGTTCTTTTGGTTGGGTTAAAAATTTGGGATGAGCAAGCCCTGCTTATTAAGTTTCTTCCAATGGTGATTAAGGGCTTAAGGGTTAATTGCTAATTAAACCCTAATCAGTTTATAAAAATTAGGGCTTTTGTCTATTTTGATTTGCTTAGGCTCAATTGAAGTTAAATTAAGGTTCATTGAGGATTTTGGGGTGGGATCATGCGGGTAATTAATTTTTCCCAAGGGTGATTAAGGGTTAATTGCTAATTAAGCCCTAATTAGGTCATAGAAATTGGGGCTTTTGTCTAAATTGGTTTGCTTAGGCTCAATTGAAGTTAAATTAAGGTTCATTGAGGATTTTGGGGTGGGATCATGCGGGTAATTAGTTTTTCCCAAGGGTGATTAAGAGTTAATTGCTAATTAAGCCCTAATTATGTCATAGAAATTGGGACTTTTGTCTAATTCGAGTTTCTTAGCCACAATTGAAGGTTAATTAAGTTTCATTGATGAATGTGGGGTGGGATCATGCTGGGATTATATTTTTATGAAGGGTAATTAGGGCTTAATTAGTAATTAAGACTTAATTAGTTCATAAAAATTGGACATTTTGTCTAATTCGAGTTTCTTAGCCACAATTGAAGGTTAATTAAGTTTCATTGACGAATGTGGGGTAGGATCATGCTGGGATTATATTTTTATGAAGGGTGATTAAGGGTTATTTGGTAATCAAGCCATAATTCATTCATAAAATTGGGTCTTTTGTTTTGTACTTACAATTGTTTGTCTTTGACTGTGTAACTTCTTAATGCAGCATCATGCCTAGACGTCAGCAAACACAGGAGCAGCAAGGACAGGAGGATTCGGGGTGGGCCCACATGTCCTTAGTTGATGCTAAGAGAAGGAAGGTTAAATGTAATTATTGTGGTAGGGAGATGTATGGCGGAATTACCAGAGGCAAGCAACATTTGGCAGGGGTACGAGGAGAGGTGAGACAATGTGACAACTGTCCACGAGAGGTGCGAGAGGAGATGCGCCAGTGCCTTTTGGGGAAAAAGGAGAGGGTGCAACAAAGGGCTGAGGATGAGGAGGAAATTGCTGAGGAGATTTCTGGCAGAAGGGTTAGGAGGGATGACGATGAGGAAGGCACTGAAGATTCTGATCCGGAGCTGACTGAAGCAAGGGAACGTGAAGAAGCCGCTCGAAGGAAAGGAAAGGCACCCATGGGTTCAGGAGGGACCTACTCCAGTATAGGCTGTACAGCTGCACGACGTCCTGATGTTGCTGCCCCGCCCCCGCAGACGCAGAGAGCAGGTCCCATGGACAGTTATCTCCACAGAAGGCCCCAGGCTACACAACCTAAGATCAAAAGTGCATTAAGAGGGGTCAAAAAATCTGTAGAAGTTGCAGGGCATGCATTTAAAAGCATATGTAAATGATTTTTTCATGCAAGTGTCCCTGCACATGCTGCTGAAAGTGAATATTTTCAACCTATGTTGGATGCCATAGCAGATGCTGGCCCTGGCTTGAAGGCGCCGTCACGTCGGGACATTTACGGGCGTGGGCTTGAGGCAGAGGTTCAGGAGCTCCATGACTGGGTTCAAAGCTTCAAGCAAATATGGATGGAGAGAGGATGCACTATTATGTGTGATGGTTGGACTGGTACCACGAAAAAGTCCATGATTAACTTTTTGGTGTATTGCATCGAAGGTACAGTATTTGTAAAATCTGTAGATGCATCAAATTTTGAAAAAACTGTCAATTATTTGTTTCATTTGATGGATAACATGGTAGACGAAATTGGTGAAGAAAATGTTGTACAAGTTGTGACTGATAATGAAGCCAGTTATAAGGCTGCAGGGAGGAAATTGATGCATAAGCGCAGGCATTTATATTGGCTCCCATGCGCAGCACATTGTCTTGATCTCATACTTGAAGACATAGGGAAGGACAAACATGTGAAGAAGACGGTTGAAAGGGCACAAAAGATTACCCAGTATATTTATGGCCATCCTAGGATATTGAACATGTTCAGGGAGCATGCAAGTGGGGGGCGGGATATCATCCGTGCAGGGCCAACTAGATTTGTTGCAAATTTCATTTCTTTGGAGTCTCTGCATAGGTATACTGTTGAACTCAATTATTACTTCTTTATCCTTATAGTTATGATCCGTATTTGATTCAAATTTTATTTCTTTGCACAGGTATAAGAATGAGTTGAAAGCTTTCATGTACCATAATGCCCTGCGGGAATACATCGACAAGGGCAATGTTGATGCTCATATGGATTATTTGGATGTCTGTCAAATCGTGGACGACAACAAATTCTGGGACAGAGTAACACGATACATGAAAGTAGTCACCCCCCTCGTGAAGGTCCTAAGATTGGTGGATGGCGATGACAAGAATGATATGGGATATCTGTATGAGGCCATGGACCGTACGAAATTGGAGTTGCAGGAGTCCCTTCCCAAAGAACATGCAAAGTGGTGGAAGATTATTGACCATAGATGGGACACCACATTACACGACGACTTGCATGCAGCTGGTGAGTGACTATTTGTATTCATATATTATTGACCATACATTAACTATATACAAATGCAGGTTATTTTCTGAACCCTCGATTAATGTACAATGCCAATGCACATGTTGATACCGAGGTGCTTCAAAGCACTTTAAAAGTCATTGGTCGTTTATCGAGGACACAAGATAAGAGGCTTCAGGCGGAAGTAGAGGTTGGCCTGTTTGATTTCATGAATAAGAGGTATAGAATTTACTTACGTAGTAATGCTAATCTATTATGTAATTTTTCTAGATGAACTCTGTTGACACCTTGAAAATGAGCAAGGGGGGAAACATAATTGAAAAGAAGATTAGACTAACAGTGAAAAATTAATGGTGAAGCTCGTCAACCATCTACCCGGCTGAAGCCTTTTCCGGCCAAGTTGATGTCCGGTTTCGTTGTCAGCCAGACGGCGACACTGATGAAATAGCAGTCACTTGACTGATGAGACCTCCTATCACGCTTCAACAAGAGCTATATTACTGCCTCGTCCGGAAGTCTACAGGTGACGATGCTGATGAAATCCCAGTCCACTGACTGATGAAGGTCTCCATAATCCCACTAAGACCCGGGTCCGCCAACAAAAGGCCTGCTGTGGTTCTAGTATATTCAGGGAGACAGCAAGTCCATGTGAAGCCTTAAAAAAGGCCCTAAATGGGCCTATGAAATGGGCTCACGAAGGTGGCGCCGGGATACTCTACGGATGTCTAGCGCGCCGGGAGCTACTGCACTCGACAGATGCGCGCCGTGAAGATGAAAAGTCACGCCGACTCTCATCTGCCGAGAGGTGAGGAGGGGCTGGGTCTATATAAACCCACTCACTCGAAGAAGATAGAAAAAAGGGGTCGACAGAAGGAAGGCCGGCAACCTCATCCAGAAAGAAAGAAGAAAAGAGAGAAGAGATCAACAGAGAGAGAGAGCCTCCTCCGCTGAGAAAAGAGAGAAAAGACCAACAGAGAGAGAGAGCCTCCTCCGCTGAGAAAAGAAAGAAGAGATCAATCCGAAGAGAAAGAGAAGAAGAAGAAGCTCCAGGTGGGCAAGCAGCTGGGGAGGGAGAGGAGTCAATGCTCCGCCCTCCCCCATGTTTTCTTTTCTTCTTCATGTAATCTTACGAGTTTCATCTCGATTCATCAGATGTAACCGGGATATCCCGGCCTCTGTTTTATCTCTTTTCCCTCACTCCCTCCTTGTGATTGGTGTGAGTCTTGGAATGATGTAATGAAATGAAATGCTACAATGGCCCGTTTGGGTGCTGGGTGATTGAAATATCTGCCATCTACCTCTCCGTCTGCCTGCTGTTGTTTCTCCGAAGCTCCATTGCCATCCCTCTATGTCTTCTTTTAAATTCCGTAGCATGTTATCCCCCTCCCCAGCCTGATTATTAGTCTGTCGCTTCGTTTAGTTTTCAGATGTCTGCTGTGCTTATTCCAGAGCCAGGGACAGACCATCCCTTGGCCCCTGGAACAAAACGAAGCTATATAATGACCGATGTTTATGGGACTCCGGAGTTTCAGATGCTTTCGTTCTGACTGCTAACATTATCAAAGTCATTCCTGGGCCAGAGACAGCCATCTCTTGGCTCCCAGGATGATAAAGGATAACATCAAACTGTCCCTGGGACTCTGCGTAATAATGGTGACAGGGATTCTCTGGACCCTGATCTTCCCCAATTCCTCTTCGATCCTGGCCTTCCTTTGGAACCTAAACCTAATCCAGTTCCAATCTGATGAACTGATCCACTTTGACCCCACAGAACCCATCTACCTTGGCCTGAATCATCAAGAAACCCAAAAACAGGGCTCCGGAAACCATTCAAAACCATCTCGGCGCCGTCTCTTACACATCCCGGCGCCACGAACAGTAGAACAGGTAAATAGTTCTCGGCGCAAGAAGGTTCTCGGCGCAAGCCTTCTTGCGCCGAGAACCCCATCTCCTGGGCGCGCCGAGAACCTATCTCCTGGGCGCGCCGGGAACTCCATCTCTTGGGCGCGCCGGGAACCCCTTTTCCACCTTGCCTTAGCGCCGGGAATCCCATCCAACTTGAGCTGCGCCGAGAATCTACCCTGCCGTCCAATTGAGCCTCCGATAGCTTGATCAGACCCACTCAGAGACACCCATGAGTCACTAGACCTGTTCCGGGGATAGATTCGAAGGGAGTCAGACTTCCTTTATGTCCTGCTGTCCCGTGTCGGATTCATGAGTCACCCTTTAAGCTCGGAGGGCTCTGCCACTGCATGAGTTCCGCCGGCTTCCCTAAGGGAAAATCAAACATTGCCCCCATGGCAGATATATACAGGTCAGGAGGTTTGGCCTCTCTCTGTCTCTTGGCTTTCATCCCGGCATTCCGTGGGTGATAGCCTATTTCCCCCTGGGCATAATCCAGATTAAGGGGGAAATGCTACCGAAATATCGATTGACGCTTTAACCCCGACAAGCCCCGGGAAACGTGTATCATACGCCTCCCGTCTGGCTCAATTCTTCGGGGGATACAAATACTTCGAGGCCCTTGGCCAGATGAGAAACGTGAAAGGGGACATGTCTCCGATGATCGTCCAGGCCCCGCCCCGCCACTGCGTGGACGGTGTCCTATCTCTGCCCGGTACGACCCACACAAAGGGGTCATGCTAATTTAATAATTTGTCGTTTATTCAATTACCTTCTTAGAATAACAAGAACTTCAATGTCATGCACTGTCATTTTCAACCGCCCCAAGTGGCCTCCTATTTTGGCGTTTAATCAAGGGTTGTCTTTCTTAGAAAGGGCGTAATTAACGTCATAGCCTTTATAGTATGACGGACTTCCGGTCCCGACTCGGACTTCACAATCGACTGACCAAGTCAAGTCGAGCGCATAATAAAAATTGTCACTCTAGTGACTGGCACGCCTAATAAATCTAACCAAATGGAACATTCCATGACGGAAAAGAATCCGCGTCCACAAACTCCTATAGAATGAGAAGTGGGACGTATTCTAACTCCCAATTGCAATACGCAGTGGGAAGAGTGAGCCCAGGTATACTTCATCTTTGTGCTTTCTTTGCAATTACATCTTCCTTAATTAATTTTTATTTACATCTTATATTTATTTGTTTATGGTTGGTTGGTGTAACAGCTGACTGGTGGATCATGGTGAACAATAGAGAATTGGGCAGTTCTGCATTGGCTTTCATTGCAACCAGGGTGTTGAGTCAAACCACATCAGCAAGTCAATGTGAAAGAAATTGGAGCACGTTCAACCTTATACACTTAAAGGTTCGCAATCGGCTAAAGGCTGATCGGTTAGAGAAATTAGTGTACTGCCACTACAATATGAGGTTGAGAATAAAGAATATGAGGTTGAGACAACAGCTGCAAGACAAACGCGTCGCCGAGGATGCCGCCGCAGAGATTGATGTGGATGCCTTATTTGATGATGATAATCCCTTGCAGTCTTGGGTGGAGACACGAGAGCAGGTTGATGAGCCCGTTTTTGATGTTGATGATAGAAGATGGGCAGAGGGCATACTTGATGAAGATGAGGCAAGAGATCCTGAATTAAGAAGCAAATCAAAGAGGGCCAGAGATACTCATGCGCACCAGTCTAGGGTGGTTGATGACACTGAGGAGCAGTGCGAGTTTGAGCCAGCTAGACACTCAGATACAGATAGCAGGCCAGTCACTCCTAGAATGTCCTTAAGAAGAAGTACATCAGTGCATGGGCAAACTGAGAGGACAAATGCTGATGCTCGAGAGGACCCGGCAATTGAGCAGTTGAAGCAGATATATGTGAGGCACACGCCAAGGGCTAAAGGACTCATGTCAAAGATCACTGAAAAATTGACACCACAAGAGAAAAAAACATCCCCGAAGGCTAAAAGGCGACTGGTTTCTTATGGTTCTGATGATGATGATGATGATCATCCCGGAGGTGCTGCAGGTGGTACTAGTGCTGCAGGTGCTGCAGGTGGTACAGGTGCTGCAGGTGGTACTACTGGATACAGTCAAGGTCAGCAAGGATATGGTTCACCAGGTTACGAAGGTGGCCAACAGCAAGCAGCTATTTATGGGTCGTGGAATTATGAACCATCATTTCAGTTCCATCCATATCCGACCAGTTCCTCTTCTCTTCCTCAAGATTCCTATGTTGATACTGGATTCGAATCAAGCCAACCAAACACTCCAAGAGGGATCCAAAGAGGGATGCAGGACTTGGCTACCTCATTGTTTGGTTATAGTGAATATAGACCATACATGCAACCTGGTTATGGGTATCGACATCAAGGGCCAGACGATGAGGGAGAAGATTCTTCTAGTAATTATTATCCATATTAGGTAAGAATCAATGAATTTTTGTAACATTCATTTTGTCTAATTTGGTTTATTGTACTGCTTGTATTAATGTACAATGGAATATTAGTTTAACTTTCACATGTTCAATGTTTGAAGTTCGATGCGTAGTTGTCTACTTCAATGTTATTGCACTAACTTATACAGTCAATCGTATAGGAGAAAAATGACAAGACAACAGTCAATCCTATACTACAAGGTTGGGACCCACTTCTAGTAATGCTTTTTCAGGAACTAGGTAACTTATTCATGCTCAACAGAAAATCGTATAGGAGAAAAATGACAAGACAACTGTCGATCCTGAAAAATATATTAATCAAGCTAGCCAGCATAATTCCCCTGCCAATATGGTCCTGCTTCAGACCAGCCAACCCAATGTACAGACTTTGAGCTACAGCAAATGGACAATGTACAGACTTTGCATGCATGGAACACACGGGCTGTAAAGAATGTATTGGTCCAAGAGTGTATAGACTTGCTATGAAGATGCATGGAGAATGCATAGACTTTGAAGAATGTATAGACTTTGATGAATGTATAGACTTGCTGGATGTAGAGACTTGCTGATGTAAAGACTTGCTATGAAGATGCATGGAGAATGTATAGACTTTGAAGAATGTATTGGTCCAAGAGTGTATAGACTTGCTATGAAGATGCATGGAGAATGTATAGACTTGATGGATGTATAGACTTGATGGATGTATAGACTTGCTGGATGTATAGACTTGCTATGAAGATGCATGGAGAACGTATAGACTTTGAAGAATGTATAGGCTCTGATGAATGTATAGACTTGATGGATATATAGACTTGATGGATGTATAGACTTGCTGGATGTATGTATAGACTTGCTCAGTTATCAGCTAATGGATGTATAGACTTGCTAGCATGCACCGACTTACAGAAGACATTATTGCATCATCAATGCACAAGAATGCACAAGGGGCACACACAACAACAACAATTCACACTATCATCATCATTCTTATGTGGTGACTCATTGAGTTGCTATTATCAAAACATCAACACACTATCAGCAAAAAATGTACAATGGAATATTAGTTTAACTTTCACATGTTCAATGTTTGAAGTTCAATGCGTAATTGTCTACTTCAAGGTTATTGCACTAACTTATACACTCAAATACATGTGTATTATTTTTCATGATTTTAAGTGATTATTTAAATTTTTTATGATTTTTTTCAGATTTTTTAGAATTAATATGTTTTTTTAAAAACCTTTTAATTGGGTTTCGGCCGGTTTCGGCGGAAACCGAAACCGATATCGAGTCGTATCGGTTTCGGACCCGGCCGAAACCGAGTCCGAAACCGAGTTTGCCATCCCTGATCGAGATCGGGTTCAGTTGGTTGATGCCTGATCGAGCTGTTGAAGGGTGGGTGCAAGCCAAACTTGACGTGTTCTGCTCAAAGAGAGCATACTTCTAACACTTTGTGAGTGGGCTGGATGGTGCTAGCAGTGGAGGAGGGGGATTGCCAGCGCGCTACGAACCAAGTGGAAGGCGGCCAGCATCGCCTCAAACAGCAGGTTGAAGGTGGTCGGCGCAGGGCGGTGCAGGAGCAGCTAGCATTGGAGCCGCTGCTGCCGGTGGTGGTGGACGGCGATGGACAGCAAGCCGAGGATGGGAGGGAGGTAGACAGCGGGTGGCTTGAGACGGCATGAGGCAAACCACGGTGGGGCGAGGTCAACCGGATCAGCGGAGGTGGAGGATGTGGCTGCAATATGGCACAGAACCAGCCGGCATCGCAGTCGCTGGCGGCGGTGGCGGGGCTGTGCAGTGGCGGGGACACTCCCGGAGGACCATGGAGACGACAGCCGTGGTTGTGGGACTGAGCAGGCTGATCGACTGACGACAATCGTCCCTGCTCACGGAGGGAGAGCGGCAGGGGAACCGCAAGGAGAGGGGGCCGCATCCGAGTACGATCCAGGTGGTCGTGCGGGGCAAGGGTTGTCGAGCTGCAAGGGTGCGACCAGCCACCATCGACAGCAGGTGTGGCAGTAGCGAGCGTCAGGGCAGCCGTTGTGCGCAGGGGGGGTGCGTCGACGTCCGGAAAGGCCGCAGGCTGGCCAAGTCTGCACAGGGGCGGCGCAGAGCAAGGGCAAGGGGAACGGTCTTGTGTGCAAAGTTGGGTGCAGATGAGGTGATGGGGGGTAGGGTTGCGATGGGAGAGGTGGCAGAAGGAGGAAGAAGAAGGGAGGATTGGGGCCTTAGGGTGGTGGCGGCTAGGGTTTGGGGGGATAACTTGGGCTTCGCAGTTCACACCCCTTACACTCTTCTCTCTCACGTGGAGAAAATCACAAAAATTTGGGTTCAAAACTCTTCATTAAATTGGAAAAAAGGACTACATGACCCTTCTATAGTAGTCATGCTAACTGTAACTCTATCATGACTCCCAAAGACTCAAATACCCTCAAACTCAAGAAATAAGTGAGAAAATCGTTCCAAAAATTACAAAAGCATAGAAAAGTCATTAACTTGGCTCCCAATGACCCCAATATAACTTTAAAATTGAAACTTAACCTAGGAAATCAAAGACTACAACATTAGACTGAAACAAAGATATAAAAATTACATAATAAAATGACACTACTTCGACTCCATTCATCTTCCGTAAAAATAACACAAACGTGCACCTTTGCTCGTCTTTACGAGCCTTTCTCTGCATCATTCGCCCGCAATTTGAAAAAATTCAACCTCGAATTTTGAAATGTCAAAGTATGACGAAGACGATCGCAAGAGCATAAGTCGAGAGCTTTGTGCAGAGGATCATATCACGAATCTCGATCCGCTACTTCTCATGTGAATCACAAAAGTTTTGCCATATCAAATCAACTTGAGATGGCTCCAACAAAAACACATCAACGAAGTGATCAACGGTTAACATTTCATCAAGAATAATAAGACATAAGAAAGGGGCATCGAATATATCTTCAGAGATAAGATCCAATCTAGACTCTACAAATAATGTATGATCCCAACTATCAAAAGGACGTGAAACGCAGTCAACTATGCCTAGTGGGTCACCTTTGAACACGGTGCCATCAACCAAATTTAACGTAGGAGTAATAAATAGACTGATCCCATACATCAGCAAGTGGTAACTTCTCCTCAGCTAGACGGGCTTGCACTACCTCCTCAAATTTACTGAGTGTATGATAATAGGAATTTGGGAAGCAAAATTTCTTCTTGTCTCCCAATGACTGCAAGAGACAATCCTTCCCCGTAGGATCCATTACAACTCGACCCTCTTCCATCCATTCTTTACCCAGACTAATAAGTGAACTAAGAGGTCGATTCGTACACCATGCTCCATTGTACCATGTGACGACCTTCGATGGGTCGTGGCCTATAGTCGGTCTGAAAAACTCCACAAAAACTTGCTCTTCATAAATAAATAATTGCTCGTCTTTGAAAGAGAATCCACAATAGACTAAGAGATATAATTTCTGACTGACTTCCATCTAGAAACACGGTAGTATGTGCCCTACTCGGCAAAAATACTTTAAAGCTAAGGAACATAGTGGACGAAAGTATCTAGGACCACAATTTGATAGAACAAATTGGCTCCCGCTCTAATACCAAAAATGATGTGCCATGAGGTCGGGTTCAACTGGCTAATCCCCGATCGAGCTGCTGAAGGGCGAGTGCAAGCCAAACTTGGGGCGTTCTGCTGAAAGAGATCGTGCTTCGAACACCTTGTGAGCAGGTTGGATGGTGCTAGCAGTGGAGGACGGGGGTTGCTAGCGCGCTGCGAACTGGGTGGAAGGCGGTCGGCAGCGCCTCCAAGAGCAGATTGAAGGTGGCCGGTGCGGTGTGGGGCAGTGCAGGGGCGGCCAGCGTGGGAGGCGCTGCTGCTGGTGGCGAAGAACGGCGATGGGCAGCAGGCCGAGGATGGGAGGGAGATGGACAGCGGGCGGCTTGAGACAGCACGGGGCAAACCATGATAGGACGAGGTCAGCCAGATCAACAGAGGTGGAGGGTGTGGCCATAAGGTGGCACAGAACTGGTCAGTGTCGTAGCCGCTGGCGGCAGTGGCAGGGTTGTGCAGTGATGGGAACGCTCGCAGAAGACCATGGAGATGATGGCGGTGGTTGTGGGACTGAGCAGGCTGATCGACCGATGGCGGTCGTCCCTACTCACGGAGGGAGGGCGGCAGGTGAACGGGAAGGAGAGGGAGTCATGTCCGGGTATGATCCAGGTGGTCGCACGGGGCAAGGGTTGTCAGGCTGTAGGGTTGCAGTCGGCCACCATCGACGACGGGCGTGGCTGTAGCGGGAGTCGAGGCGGCTACTATGCGCGGTGGGGGGGGCGCCATTGTCTGGTAAGGTCGCAAGTTGGCGGGTGGGGCTGGCCGGGTCTGCACAGGGGCGGCACGGAGCAAGGGCGGGGGGGAATGGTCTTGTGTGCGAAGTTGGGCGCAGAGGAGGGAGGGGGGGCCAGGGTTGCAATGGGAGAGAGGTAGCAGAAGGGGGGAGGAAAAAGGGAGGATTGGGGGTGGTGGCGGCTAGGGCTTTTTTTTTTGGGGGGGGGGGGGGGGGGAGATAACTTGGTCTTCACACCCCTTACACTCTCCTCTCTCACATGGAGAAAATCCCGAAAATTTGAGTTCAAAATTCTTCATTAAATTGGAAAAGAGGACTACATGACCCTTTTATTATAGTGGTTAGGCTAACCCTAACCCTACCATGACTCCCAAAGACTCAAATACCCTAAGACTCAAGAAAATAATGTGAAAATCGCATCAAAAATTATAGAAAAAATAAAAAGACGTCAACTTGGCTCCCAATGAGCCCAATACAACTTTAAAATTGAAACTTAGCCTAGGAAATCAAAGACTACAACATTAGAATGAAACAAAGATATAAAAATTACATAATAAAATGACACTACTTTGACTCTGTTCATCTTCCACGAAAATAACACAATCGCGCACCATTACTCGCCTTTATGAGTCTTGCTCCGCATCAACAGTCCTCGTTGGTGCAACAGGGGCTAAGTAAGGCGGTGAAAAGCAATGAGACTTTACCAATCGAGTAGAAAGATGAAGAAAAATAAGAGTACAAGGAGCGTGCTCTTGCTGCAATTCGTCTATGCTTGGCGGATGATGTGTTAAGAAAAATTATTGATAAAGACATCCCAGCAAAACTATAGATCAAGTTTGAATCAAGATACATGACAAAATCTCTCGCAAATCGTCTGTATTTGAAACAACAATTTTTACTTTTCGCATGAAAGAAGATATGCTCGTTGCTGATCACCTGAATGAATTTAATAAGATTATCATGAATCTTAAAAATATCGGTGTTAAAGTTGATGATGAAGACCAAGCTCTTATACTCTTTATCTTTACCTCCTTCATATAAGTATTTCGTTGATACATTGCTATATGAGAGAGATGATATCGCTATGGAACATGTCAAGGTTTCCCTGAACTCAAAAGAGTTGAAAAGACGTGCTAGAAACTCATGGCGAAGATTGGGCAGATGGCCTAATAGTGAGAGGCATAACTAAGAAAAAGGAGTTTGAAAAGAAGGACAGATCAAGATCAAAATCCAAATCAATTAAGAAAGTTAAATACTATTAATGCAATCAAAGAGGGCAAATCTAGAAAGATTGTCCAAAGTTTAAGGGAAAGACAAGATGCAAGCAGCAAGGATGGTAGTATCGGTTTCGGTATCGGTATCGGTTTCGGCCGGTACCGAAACCGATACGTATCGGTTTCGGTTTCGGTTTCGGCCGAAACCGGTTCAAAACAGTCAGAAAAGGCAAAAAATGTATTGAGCAGGTCTAGTTTCGGCCGAAACCAGACGGTTTCGGTCGGTTTCGGTCGGTTTCGGTCGGTTTCGGTCCGGTTTCGGACTTGCTACAGTGACAAGGCCCGTTTCGGTTTCGGTATCGACCGAAACCGATACGTTTCGGCCGAAACGTATCGGTTTCGGCCGATACTGCCATCCATGGCAAGCAGTCTTCTACTAATGTAGCAAATGTTGTTTAAGAGAAGACTGTTGATGATGAGATTGTTTTGTCGATCTCTAGTAGCACCACTGGGGATGATTGGATACTTGATTCCGGTTGTACCTTCCACGTCTCCACAAGTAGTGATTTTCTACTTACACATCAATAAGTAGTGATACTGTAACCTTGAGAGACAACAAAACAATTAAAGTTGTTGGGACTAGTACAATTAAAATCAAGATGTTTGACCGTGTGGTCAGAACAATGAAGGTGCGGCACATCCCAGAATTGCAGAAGAGCTTGATCTCCTTGAGTATTTTATACTCCTGTGGATACCATTTCATTGTAGAGAATGAAATCCTGAAAGTTTATTGAGGTGTGTTGATTGTGATGAAAGGGAAGTTGATTGGTGGCCTTTATCATCTACAGGGCAACACCATGATGAGTAGTGCCAATATGACACAAAGTTCAGATGATGATCCTACTCAATTATGGCACATGCAGCCAGGTCACATGAGTGAAAGAGGCATGATGGAGTTGAGCAAGTGAGATTTACTTGTTAGTCTGAAGACTGGGAGTGGGAAGCTGGATTTCAGTGAACAATGTGTGTTCGGCAAACAATGCAGGGTGAAATTCAGCATAACAGTTCATAGGACTAAGGGCACTATGCATTACATCCACTCTGACATTTGAGGTCATGCTCCAATTATCTCGAGGTGGTGCAAGTTATTTGTTAACCTTGATTGATGATTTCTCAAGAAAAGTCTGGGTATACTTTCTGAAGAAAAAGAGTAAAGTGTTCGTCACTTTCAAACAGTGGAAAGCATTGATTGAGAAACAGACTGGAAAGAAAATCAAGTGTCTTAGTACTGATAATGGTATGAAATTCTGCTCGAAAGAGTTTGATGAGTTCTGCAGGAATGAGGGCATCGTTCAACATCACACTGTAACAGGAACACCACAACAGAATGGTGTTGCAGAACGGATGAACATAACATTGTTAGAGAGAATGAGAAGTATGTTGTCTCAAACAAGACAGCCAAAGGCATTCTGGACAGAAGCTGTCAGTACAACTTGCTACTTGGTGAATAGATCTTAATCTACAGCCATAGAGTTAGGACTCCCGAGGAGGTATGGTCTGGTTCTCCACCATATTACTCCCACCTCAGAGTTTTCAGTTGCTTTGCGTATACTCATATCATAGGTGACAAGTTAGAGCCAAGGGTGAAGAAGTGCATTTTCTTAGGGTATGCATAAACACAAGGTGTGAAGACGTATCAATTGTGGTGTATCGATCTTCGGTCACCCAAATTTATGATTAAGAGAGATGTGACCTATGATAAGTCTGCAATACTCTTTGGGGGGGAGAAGTCAACAAGTGGAGATCAGAGTAGAGGCAAGTAGGGGGAGCTAGAGGTGAAGCTCTCAAAAGATAATGCACTGCAAGAGTAGACAGTATATCGTCCAGAGAAGACAATTGATGTGCCAGAGAGCAGTACAACAAAATAGCAGGCGCCTCAAAAACAGTATAGCATCGCAGTAGACATAGAGCGCAGGGTGATCAAACCACCCAACTGGTATAGTCACACTGACATGGTGACTTTTGCTGTCCATTGCAGATGATATTGAGAGGGCACAATTGTGTTCTTATAGAGAGAGAATTAAATCAGATGAGTTCTCTAAGTGAGAGTTAGCTATGCAAAAGGAGATTTAGTCTCTCCAGAAGAACAAGACATGGGAGTCGATAAAAGTACCACCTGGTCAAAAGATTGTAGGGTGCAAGTGAGTCTTCAAGAAGGAAGGAATCCTAGGTGTGCAGAATGCTAGATTCAAGATGCGATCAGTAGCAAAAGGTTTTTCATAACATGAGGGCATTGACTTCAATGAGGTATTCTCCCCTATTGTAAAACATACCTTTATTTGTGCGTTACTTGTCATAGTTGCTTCACTTGATGTGACGCCCCCTCCCGGGGGCACTCGGTCCCCTGTCGGGGAGATGTCACCTCATACCACTACACATTGTGAGCTTGGTTGTCCTGCAAGGCGCTTACGACCATACTATTGTTAATTCCGTAGACACAGCCATACCATATCCATTGCGAACGCAAACACGCCTCATCATAATTCAAACCTTAAAATCTATTTACATCATAAACCGCAATGTGCAACCCATACACAACCAACATACTAAGTCTCCCCAGAACACAATCAGACTCAACTGATCAACATTGCTCAAAATTCTCTACTTACAAAAGACCCTCATGAACATAATGAAAATAAAATCTTGAAAGCTTCTATGCGGCTGCAGCAAGCTCCCCTAGACTCTCCCCAAGGCTTCTGCTCATGGGGTGTAGAGTCAACCTCCTAATCTCTTGAAATTGGTCAAACCACAGGCATGAGTCTTGAGACTCAGTAGGCATTTGAATGTACCAATCACACGAATTCCATATAATAATCCTCACAGGAGAAAGTTGAAGGACTTCCATGCATAATATATATATATATAACCACACCCATTTTTCTGCCACAGGTTCCAACATATACATAGAAATCAAGAATGCAAATAAGGAAGTAATTCCATTGACTGAGGATTCATAATCTCAAGAGGCCTGCAGGTCGGTTTACTTAGAATCACATGGCTACAAGTAGCCATTTCTTAACACCGGCCTCACCTAATCCAATTATTCCCTGTTATGCAGATTAATCCCTGCCTGCATGAAGTTTCTGAATCATCTTTTCCTACACATTTCTGGACATGCATCTAATCCACAACAAAATGAGAAAACCATTGCGATCCAGAGACGCGAGCACTGCTACGGATGGCCCAACACATGTACCAACAGTCTTGATCAACTATACATGATCGGAGGCTCTACCCCACCATTCACCAGATCATCGTCCAGTTTGGCTTCCAGATTCAACCGTCCACCCATCCTCGGACGAAAGCCACCAGGCAGACGCTTACCTGACACCCTACCCCTCCTTACGGTGGCATTGTCCATGTGCTACATTTCATACTAGCATCTTCTCTCTTTTTTTTTCTTTTTTTTGAACGGCTTTAAACGCACCATATGGAACATGGATTATCACAGCTATGGTTCACAGCCAATCAGAAAGATGCATATATTTATGCAAGTTATAATATACTATTAAATGCTGATTTCAGATTCTACCATGCATGATCACTACCCCTTTACAAGCACATCCAGTTTCTGAATACTAAAATAGATTTCGGAGTAAGAATACTAACAAATGGCATATGTTTAAAAAAACTAACAAATGGCATGTTTATGGTCTGATCAGATGCCTACCTATGGTGAGAAAGGTCCTACTACTGTTGGTTTCCTGCTTTCCCTACTCTGTTGCCTCCCAGACGGTGTTCAAAGGCCTTCGTCCCACGCTAGAATGGTCGTCTGCCCCTTCAGAACCTCCCTCCTTTTGTGCTCCCATAGCTCCTCAACCCCTACAATCTCTTCTTATTCTGCTCATGCTTAGGACGCAAAGGGGTAACTAGTGCGGTGCTCAGGGCTTAAATAGACAACCCTCCAACCTATCTAGTTGAAAGAATTATCAAATGGATTTTATTTTATTTACCCAAGGCCTCTACTACCTACCCCCAACTACCGGCACTCTATTAGACACCCCTGCCATTCCCTAGTTGATTTCTGGCAGAATTTACTTGAGTGGCTTGAGAAAATGTCCAAGTGTTCTATAGGTGCCAAAATTGAAGAACAATTCTCTTAGTCGCTTGAATATCCCCTTAGGCGTAGGATTTTTCACTTTAGGTGCTTAAGCAATCACTTAGTTGATTTAAAAAAAAAGAAAAAGAACTAAATTAACATAGTCGGTGACATAGGCGCGCTACATCGCCTATCTCAACTTCAAAAGCGCCCATCCCACAAGAAGTCCAACGCCTATCTTATTAAAACCCATCGGCTATCTCAACGTTAGATCGCCTATCTCAACGACTATCTCAATCAGGGCTACGACTATCTTAACAATCCAATGACTAATTTACTTTAAGAGTGTCAATCTCTATCAAATATCGCCTATCTTCAAATTCCAACGCCTATCTTCAAAACTCCATCTATTTCAACTTGAAGCACTATCTTCCCCTATCTTCAACACCTATCTCAACTTAGGCCATAACTCCGCCTATTTTTAGCGCCTATCTCAACTTAGGCGCTTAACTTCGCCTATCTCACAGTCTTCTTCTTTTCTCTCTTTCCCCCGCCTATCTCCTTTGCCTATCTTCTTCTTAGGTGCCTTTCCCAACTTAGTCGCCTATCTTCCAACTTAACTCCCCATCCAATGCTTCAACTCATTATTAGACGAATTTGACTTTCTACATAGCAAAATCTTAAAAGGTGCTCAACATAAAAAATGTGGATTGTCGGGTTATCATTCCCAATGAGTTCAATTCCATGATTTTTGAACATTCATATACAAAATTACACTACAAATAGCAGGCTACCCCTCTAAAGCTAGAGGTTTCCCCTAAGGGTTCAGGTTCACAAAAAGGGCCCACCCTAATAAACCCTTAACCTTGCTAACCCCATTCATTCATAGTCTTCCTGAAATCAGGGTGTTACAAATCTCTTCCCCTTAAGAAATTTCGTCCTCAAAATTTAAATTTGATACGTACCAAACAATTGGGGGTATTTACTCTTCATCTCTTCTTCGGATTTCCACGTGGCTTCCTCAGTTGAGCAATTCCTCCACATCACCTTCACCAGCGAGATCGTCTTCATCCTCAGCACTTGTTCATTTCGATGAAGAATCTTGACTGGTTGTTTCTCATAAGTGAGATCAGGCTGCAACTCTAATGGCTCATAATCAATAACATGGGATGGGTCAAGTTCATATTTCCTCAGCATAGACACATGGAACACGTCGTGTATCCCTGCTAGCGACGGTGGCAAAGTCATGATAGATTGTTCCACCAATTCTCTTCAGAATTACAAAGGGTCCCACGTATCTCGGACTAAGTTTCCCTTTCTTGCCAAACCTTATGACTCCCTTGGTAGAAGACACCTTCAAAAATACCTGATCCCCCTCTTCAAATTCTAATTCCCTTCTCCTGTGATCATAACTTTGTTGCCTTGATTGTGCTACCAATAACCATCCTCTGATCAGCTTCACCTTCTCCACACAATCCTGCACCATATGAGACCCAATCAACTTTTTTCCCCCTACTTCATCCCAACATATCAATGATCTGCAGGGTCTTCCATACAGAACTTCATATGGAGCCATTCCAATACTTGCATGGAAACTATTATTGTAGGAGAATTCTATTAAAGGAAAATGACCATCCCAGCTACCCTGCCAGTCCAGACTGCAAGCCCTCAACAGGTCTTCTAGGGTCTAAATAGTTCTCTCCGATTGGCCATCAATTTGGGGGTGAAAGGCCGAATTGAACTCCAATTGTGTCCCCAATGCTACTTGCAGACTCTTCCAAAATCTTGCTGTAAATCTGAGATCCCAATCAGAGATGATAGAGACGGGCACCCCATGAAGTCTCACAATCTCCTTAATATACATTTGAGCTAGATCTTCTAGGGGTTGGGTCTTCATGATCGGCAGGGCAGATTTGGACAATTTGTCTACAATTACCCATATAGCATCATGCCTCCTTCTGGTCTTTGGCAAACCCATGACAAAATCCATCGTTACATGCTCCCACTTCCACTGTGGAATCTCCATTTGCTACAGCAGCCCTGTTGGTCTCTGGTGTTCAAGTGAAAGTTCAACCTTCACTTGTTGACAGGTCAGGCATCTACTTACAAACCCCGCTATATCCTTCTTCATATAGGTCCACCAGAATTGCTTCTTCAAATCTCTATACATTTTTGTACTGCCCAGATGAATGGAGTATCTAGATTTGTGTGCCTCAAACAATAAGTTTTCCTTTAGTTCCTCATTTTGGGGTAAACACAATCTCCCCTGAAATATGGTAACTCTGGTGGTGCTTTGGGTGAACCACCCAGGCTTCCCTATCATTCCTTGCAATCGTTGATCACCTGTCTGGGCCTACACAATTTGTTCGACCATGGCATACTTAATGATCAGTTGAGCCACAATTACATTTTCCTTTTGACACACCGGGGAGCACTCCACTACATCAGCTATCAGTCTCTAATTCTAGTGCAGCTTCACCGCCATTAATCTTTTCCTGCTCAATGCATCTACCACCACATTTGCTTTCCCTAGATGATAGTTCAATGTAAAATCATAGTCCTTCAAGAATTCCATCCACCTCCTCTGCCTCAGATTCAACTCCTTCTGAGAGAAACTATACTTCAAGCTCTGGTGATCTGAAAACACCTCAAACTGCTCTCCATATAGATAATGCCACCAAATTCTGAGAGCATGCAAAACGGCAGCCAGTTCTAAGTCATGTGTGGGGTAATTCCTCTCAAGATCTTTTAACTGTCTAGAGACATATGCTATCACCTTGCCATTCTGCATCAATACACAGCCCAATCCTTTCCAAGAGACATCTGTGTACACCACAAATCCTCCTGAACCACACGACAGAGTAAGCACTGGAGTCGTGGTCAACCTAGTCTTCAATTCTTGAAAGCTTCTTTCACATTTTATCTGACCATGCAAAAGGCACTCCTTTCCTAGTCAATCTGGTCATAGGAGTTGCAATAGAGGAAAAACCCTCAATGAACCTTCTGAAATAACCTGCAAGACCCAAAAAGCTTCAAATTTCACTGACAGTCTTCGGTCTTTCCCAATGTAGAACCGCCTTAACTATGGTTGGGTCAACTGACACTCCTCCTGAGATGACATGTCCAAAGAATTGCACCTCATTTAGTCAGAATTCACATTTACTAAATTTAGCATATAATTTGTGCTCCCACAAAGTTTCCAGGACAATCCTTAAATGCTCTTGGTGTGCTTCAACATTGAGGGAGTACACCAGTACATCATCTATGAAGACCACCACAAATTTGTCCAGGTAAGGCTGAAAAACTATGTTCATTAAATCCATGAAGGCTGCCGGTACATTGGTCAGCCCAAAAGACAACCAAGAATTCATAGTGCCCATATCTAATTCTAAAAGTAGTCTTAAAAATATCATCTGCCTTTATCCTCAATTGGTGGTACCCGGACCTAAGATCAATATTGGAGAGCACCTTAGCTGCCTGCAATTGATCAAACAAATCATCTATCCTCCGGAGTGGGTACTTATTCTTCATTGTCACCCGATTCAACTTATGTATAATCTGAGTGACCCATCTTTCTTTCTAACAAATAATACAGGTGCACCCCAAGGTGAAACACTGGGACAGATGAAGCCTCTGTCTAATAATTCCTACAACTGTCTCTTTAATTCTGCTAATTCCGCTTGGGTCATCCTATACGGGACTACAGAAATGGGCAAGGTTTCCGACATGAGTTCAATGGTAAACTCCACCTCCTGTTAAGGGGGCAAACCTGGAAGATCATTAGGGAAAACATCCGAGAATTCCCTAATGGCATCAATGTCGGCCACGGACTGGTTACATTCCGGGGGGGGACAGCCACTACACTTCCTAAGTAGCACTGGCATCCACTTCTAATCCACCTCACGGCCTTAATGGCTGAAATTAAAAGCTTCCTAGAATGAGGTCTTGGGCACTGATAATAAAACATCTACTCCTTAGGACTCAGAAAAATCACCTTCTTCTCCCGAGAGTCTAGAATAGCATAATTATGTTTTAACCAATCTATTCCCAAAATACATCAAAATCGGTCATCTCTAACACATATACATGGGCTAGCATGGTAATTCCTTGAATCAGCACATCAACTTAAGGATGACATAAGAGGTCCTAGCTATCTCTCCTAATGGATTGCAGATGGACATTTTCTCGGTCTCTATAATTTATCTATCTTATAACAGTTCAGAAAAATTCTTGGAAATAAAAGAGTGTGTGGCACCCGAGTCAAACAAAACTCTAACATGTATATTATCAATAGGGATAGTACCTTCAGCCACTGCATTGTATCTTGAGTTTCTTTCCTGGTCAGAGCAAACAGCCTAGACTGGCCTATCCGTTGTGGTCGGGGTTGCTGCTGCTGCCTTTGTTGTTGCTGCCGGGGTGCCTGCCTTGGTGGTTGTTGCTATTGTTGTTGTTGTTACGAGCAATTCCTTTTGATATGCCCCAATTACTCGCAAGAAAAACGTCTGACCACATCTCCCCTCTTAGTAAGTGAAACTGCCCCCGAGAATGCCATCCTCTTTCGTTTATCCTTCCTCATGGTAGAGTGAGGATTGCTTCTCTTTGCCCTGCTCATCACTTGCTCCTCCCAGAACTCCTCATGTTCAACTTCCACGATAAAGGCCGTCCTTAAAGCAACGGCCATGGACTGAGGATCTAACACTGTCACCTTACCTCTAATACTGCTTCTCAACCCTCTGACAAATTTCTTCACCCTCCTCAGCTCATTTGCACAAATGTGAGAGACATACTTCTCCAATTCTGTAAACTTGACTTCATAATCCGCAACAGACAGATCCCCTTGAACTAGATTCATGAACTCCACCTCTTTACGGTCTCTAATATAGTGCGACAGGTATTTGGTATTTGGCATAGAACACCTCCAGAAACTCCTCCCAGCTGATCTCAGCATCCCTGCCCCGGAAGGTGGTTCTGAGCATAGACATCCACCATTCGTTTGCTCGTTCCTTGAGCATAAAAGTAGCCAACAACACTTGTCCCGCTTGTGGACGCACTTTTTCTCTATGGGTCATCTTCTTATCTTTTATCATTTGTATCGTTTATATCGTCTTTCAATTTATTAGTGCGCAGGCGTGCCAATCACGAAGTAACAATTCATCCGGACTCTAAATATCGAGATGGTATAGGGCCGTTGGTGCGCGCCGTCTGACCTTATCAGACGATAGTGGATTTCGTGTCGGGACTAGAACCCACCGCGCCATAAAGGTCACGACGTTAATTACATCTCCTCGGAGGGGAGAAAACCCTTGCTTAGTCGCCAAAGAAGAGGGGCCCTATAGCCTAAAACTTGTTTTAACGAAAGAGACGAGTAGTTCAAAAAAAAAGAATCGAGATTTCCCGTGTTATGACGAGGGCGTTTAAACTCGTTCATTTGCTTATCGCAGGCTCCATACTCGAGAAAGTATTCTGAATTAGAAACACAACGGATGTATGAATGGTATTAAAATATGTCTGCTGGGGATACGGCAAGTTTGATGTTTCGGCGGAAGAAGCGGTGCGAACCCCTGGTGAAGACAGATCAGATCCGGAGGGATATTGGCCCGGAGCAGGGTCAGGCTATGGCCATGATGGGGGGGTGGTCCCCAAGATCCCAATATGGCCTGCAAGGACATCGTCGATATTCCCTTCGCATAGAGAGGGAGGAACCCCGAGTCAAACGCCATTGATTTCTTAAGGATGGTATTTATATTTGTTTTCCTATGGTTATCATGTTTCCATGTCATTATTACTATAATATTAACATTAAATTTATTATGTTTAGGAGCTGACTCCATGATCTATATGCAAACCAGCATGCACAGATTCAATTGTATATTCATGTAAGACGACAACTGGTACAGGGCGGAGTGATGTCTCTCGTATGGTGAAAGCCTACAGTCGAACTTGATCCGGCCTTCAACGAATCACCATTCTATATACCAGGAAGTCATGACAGACAAGCACACGTGGGTTAATGCATATATGAGATATTCCGAAGGAATGCTTTGCAGGATCGATCACATGCGAAAGATGCAAATGATATGCAGGAATGCAGATGTCTCTCCCCCCCCCCTTTTTAGTTCAATTTAATTCTCAGTGTCGACAGAGTTTTGGTCATGTTCTACTTGTTATTCCTTCTCATCCCTTTTTTTTGTAATTGGGATTAATCCATCGTTTTAATTAGTTATCAAACGAACCTCTGGCGAGATTTTGGCAACATCTCCCCTAGACCCAAGACGTTTGGAGGGATGAGAAGCGGGTACTCGTCCACGGATAATCCGAGACGGTCCCTTACGTATACAGACGCGCTTAAAGCGGCGTCGCGACGAGTCATCTATGGCTCCATATCCCCGAGAGCTAGCCTACAAGGAGATCGGAGTTACTAGAATGCATCGAGAGGGGCTAGAATCGCAATCGGAAAGCCGGAGTGAAATCAGACAGCACAATACGCCGAATCAGGCATAACGGGCGGCGCAGGATCAATCCACCCGGCCATGGCCGGATGTGAGGTGGCGTCGGATGATTGGCTGAAGGGGGTTGCCGGACCGCCAACTCGGGCGTGCCAGATCATACGGGGTATCGACACCGGATCAAGGGCACGTAGGCTAGCGCCGAATCAAGCATAGCACGGAGGCCGGATCGATAGCTGGCCAGCGCATAACCCAACGCTGGATTGCCTGCACGAGGGGGTATTGGCCATAGCACGTATCCGCGCCGATTCACTCGTGCCGAGATGGGGTGGCGTCGAATCACATACATAGCCTGCTGAGGCAACCCTCAGCCCATTAACTCGCGATGAGCAGTGCCAATTGAGACCTTATAAAGGGACGTCGGATCATGCGGTTTCACAGCACGCCGGATTATCTCACGGAAAAACAGAGTATCGGAAAGCGACAGTAAGGGGCATTATATAGAGTGTCAAATGCGGAAGATGCACCGTGGCATGAAGGGGTTATGGAGGAGAGGGATGGAAAGTTCAAACCCCGTGAGTCCAAGCAATGTGAATACGCCGGTTTACAAGAGCATGATCAATACTAGGTATATTTGCCATCTATATTGCGAACAGGAGGAGGTCACTAGGGGGACAATCGCCAAAGCTATCTGAACCACCAGCTACTCCTCCCTCCCCTCTGATGGAGTACAGAGAAAGGGATTCGGGTTGATAAGGGGATCTTTGCAAACAATTCAAATTCTAAGGCCCCACTAGCTTCTCAAGCAACTTCGGGAGACATTGCCTGGGAGAGATGTCATCGATGCAACCTCGAAAGCGGGGAGACCATCGGTAGCAGAAAACAAATAGCATTCAATTGTAATGTAAACGTAGACACATCAAAGATAGAGCGTAGAGTAAACAAGCTACGATGACATCCGGGAGGGGAGGCCAGACCGCCTCTCGTTTAGTTCCTCCAGAGGAAAGCCTCCTCGGGGGAGCTAGACCCCGGGGCCCTACTCATTTTCTTTGAGCAAGCTCCGGGGGAATGACACCGGGGGGGAATCACTAGGGTCGTCAGAACCATTCAGAAACTATCGGCCAGAGAGGAAACGCATAGATTCAATATGGGTGAGCAACCGCAGAAGAAAACATAGCACATACATTTGCAATAACCATATCCCAGGATCGAGGCAAAATGGTTTAAGCATTTCATAGATTGAAAGACAAGAAATTACAACCACTATAGCCCTCACATTGGGCATGGGAAGAAAAAGAAATACAAGCCAACCCACCTAACTAGAACAGCCTTTCTCCTCTCCTTCTGTTCTCTCTTCTCCCTCTGGAGCTCTCTGATCTTTTTTTTGTTTGTGCCTTCTGTTCGTCTCTCTTTTTTTTGTCCTTTTTTTCTCTAAGCTCGTTTCTCCTATTTTATTGGAATGCGGGGGCTAGATCCGGTGCCAAGAAGCGCTTGGCTTGATCCGGCGCTGAGTGGCACTGGGTTTAAATCGGCGCAGGCTGGCGCCCAAGGTGATCCGGCACCGAGTGGCGCCTAAGGTGATCCGGCTCCCAGTGGAGCTCATTGACTCGGCGCAGCCGCCTTGACATGGGCCACTATTCATCGCACTGTTTATCACTCTTGGATCGCTCTTGATGGCGCTAGCCAACGTGTTTCGCCTTTCACTGTCAGGTGAGGATGCGTCGTTCCTTTTCCTGAGGTGTATCGTTGGGCGTGCAATGCGAGTTTAATATCGTCCTCCCTGGACACAGGCCTTACGTTATCCCGACGTGAGTAGTCTAACGCCAATTTTGGAATATCACCATTGGGAAGAGTGTTTTGACTCTTCTTTAGGCACACTATGAAACGTGTCGAGCACACTCGCAGGCAATCATGTTTCATCATCCCCTTCAGATGTGGGCTTCAAATTATCCTGGCATAAGTGACTTAAAGCCAGTTCAGGTTACTCTGATATCAAGATATCGCCGTCGGGAAGAGCGTGTTGGCTCTTTTCTTTAGGCGCATTATCGAGTGTGCCGAGCACACTTGCAAGCGATCGAGTTTCATCATCCTTTCTGGATGCGAGTTTAGATTGGCTTGGCGTAATCCTTCGGACGCCGTGTCGAGACTTCTTGTCATCATTTAGAGGGTTTTACCTTGTACATGACACCATATTTTAGGTGCCAACACCGCTCTGCACACCTAATTGCCTTGAAAATTTTCTCGATCTCCCTGATCCAACTCTCCACAATTTCAGGTTGACTCTCCCCCTTAAATAAAGGCAGACTCATCTTCTTAAATTTCTCCATTAATTCTGTCCCTGTTGTCCTGCCTTGTTGCTCCTCCACCCGAGCCTGCAACTGGGCATGCATCAATGCTTAGGTTTGAGCTTGCGTTTGCATGGCTTGCACCAACCCTTGACAGACTTGCATGAATCCTCCCATATCCGCTAGTCACAAGCCCGGTGCAGGCATAACCTCCTGCCCTCCAGATCACTATCCTACTTGCGCTGCTCCCCCATCCACACCAGCAGAGGTCCCCTCCGAAGTCGTCTGCTCTCCTTGGGAAGGGTCCATTGCTCTTCTTCCTCGACTCTCTCTCTCCTGCAAGGGAGAATTTACCCACATTAGAACTACCTCACACTAAGTCTAACACTCTACACATAATCACCTAAGATCTCAAGGCATGGTGCATAAATTCAATGGTTGCAGGTCAAACCAAACCTCGCTCACCACCTGTGGCGCCCCCTCCCAGGGGCACTCGGTGCCCTGTCGGGGAGACGTCACCTCATACCACTACACGTTGTGAGCTTGGTTGTCCTGCAAGGCGCTAACGGCCATACCATTGTTACTTCCGTACACAACCATACCATATCCATTTCAAACGCAAACACGCTTCATCATAATTCAGGACCTTAAAATCTGTTTACGGCCATACCATTGTTAATTCCGTAGACACAACCATGCCATATCCATTTCAAACGCAAACACGCCTCATCATAATTCAGGACCTTAAAATTTGTTTACATCATAAACCGCAATGTGCAACCCATACACAACCCACATACTAGATAAGTCTCCCCAAATCACAATCAGACTCAACCGATCAACATTGCTCAAAATTCTCTGCTTACAAAAGACCCTCATGAACATAATGAAAATAAAACCTTGATGGCTTCTATGCGGCTGCAGCAAGCTCTCTTAAGATCTCTCCCCAAGGCTTCTGCTCATGGGGTGAAAGGCCAGCCTCCTAATCTCCTGAAATTGGTCAAACCACATGCGTGAGTCCTGAGACTCAGTAAGCATTAAAATGTACCGATCACATGGATTCCATAAAATAATCTTTCACAGAATAAAGCTGAAGGACTTCCATGCATAATATATATATATATATATATATATATATATATATATATATATACACCCATTTTTCTGCAGTAGGTTCTAACATATACATAGAAATCAAGAATGCACATAAGGAAGTAATTCCATTGACTGAGGATTCAGAATCTCAAGAGACCTACAGGTCGGTTTACTTAGAATCACATGGCTACAAGTAGCCATTTCTTTACATTGGCCTCACCTAATCCAATTATTCCCTGTTACGCAGATTAATCCCCGCCTACATGAAGTTTCTGAGTCATCTTTTCCTACACATTTCTGGAAATGCATCTAATCCACAACAAAAGGAGAAAACCACTGCGGTCCAGAGGCGCGAGCACTACTACGGATGGCCCAACGCATGTACCAACAGTCTTAATCAACTGTACAGGATCGGGGGCCCTACCCCACCATCCACCAGATCATCGTCCAGTCTGGCTTCCGGATTTAACCATCCGTCAGTCCACGGACAAAGGCCACCAGGCATACGCTTACCTGGCACCCTTCCCCTCCTTACGTTGGCACTGTCCATGTGCTACATTTCATACTAGCATTTTCTCTCTTTTTTTTCTTTTATTTGAACAGTTTTAAACACGCCATATGGAACATGGATTATCACAGCTATGGCTCACAGCTAATCAGAAACATGCACATACTTATGCAAGTCATAATATACTGCTAAATGCAGATTTCAGGTTCTACCATACATGATCACTACCCCTTTACAAGCACATCTAGTTTCTGAATACTAAAATAGATTTCAAAGTAACAAAAGTAACAAATGGCATATGTTTAAGAAAGCTAACATATGGCATATGTCTAATCTGATCAGATACCTACTTGGGGTGAGAAAGGTCCTACTGCTGTTGGTTTCCTACTTTCCCTACTTTGTTGCCTCCCAGACGGTGTTCAAAGGCCTTCCTCCCACGCTAGAATGGCCGTCTGCCCCTTATGAACCTCTCTCCTGCACTCCCACAGTTGCTTCTCCTCAGCCCCTACAATCTCTTCTTGTTCTACTCTTGCTTAGGATGCAAAGGGGTAGCCAATGGGGTGCTCAGAGCTTGAATAGACAACCCTCCAGCCTATCTAGTGGAAAGAATTATCAAATGGATTTTATTTTATTTACGCAAGGCCTCTGCTACCTGCCCCAACTACCGACACTCTACCAGCACCCATGCCATTCCCTAGTTGACTTCTGGCAGAATTTACTTGAGTGGCTTGAGAAAATGTCTAAGTGTTTTATAGGCGCCAAAATTCAAGAACAACTCCCTTAGTCGCTTGAATATCCCCTTAGGCGTAGGATTTTTCACTTTAGGTGCTTAACCAATCACTTAGTTGATTTAAAAGAAAAAAAAGAACTAAATTAACACAGTCGCTCACGTAGGCACAATATAGGTGCGCTGCATCGCCTATCTCAACTTCAAAAACGCCTATCCCACTAAAAGTCCAACGCCTACCTTATTAAAACCCATCGGCTATCTCAACGTTAGATCGCCTATCTCAGCGACTATCTCAGTCAGGGCTGCGACTATCTTAACACTCCAGCGACTATCTTACTTTAAAAGCACTTATCTCAATAAAGCATCGCCTATCTTCATATTCCAACGCCTATCTTTAAAACTCCAGCTATCTCAACCTTAGGCGCTATCTTCGCCTATCTTCAACGTCTATCTCAACTTAAGCCATTACTCTACCTATCTTCAGTGCCTATCTCAATTTAGGCGCTTAACTTCGCCTATCTCACTGTCTTCTTCTTCTTATTATTTTCTCTCTTTCCCCCGCCTATCTTCTTCTTAGACACCTTTCTCAACCTTTAGTCGCCTATCTTCCAACTTAACTCCTCATCCAACGCTTCAACTTATTATTCGACGAATTTGACTTTCTAAATAACAAAATCTTAAAAAGTGCTCAACACAGAAAATGTGGATTGTGGGGTTATCTTTCCCAATGAGCTCAATTTTATGATTTTTGGACATTCATATACAAAATTATACTACAAATAGCATGCTATCCCTCTAAAGCTAGGTGTTTCCCCTAAGCATAGATGACAGTATCGGCTGAAACCGATACGTTTCGGCCGAAACGTATTGGTTTCGGCCCACACCGATACGAAATCAGGCCTACTCACTGTAGCAAGTCCGAAACTTTAAAAAAATATATTTTTAATAGTTTCGAGCGAAACTGATAATGGTTTCGCTTGAAACTTACCCATTTCGCCTGAAACTGATACCGGTTTCGCCGAAACCGAAACGGACGTGAACTCCCCTCTTAAGGGGAGTTCACTTCCTGTTCTCCCTCATATTCTCAGATCTGAGGGAGAAGGGAGGTAGGGAGAGCTACTGGCTACTGTTGCAGGGTGAGGGAGAAGGAAGGGTTTGTTGCCGCCGTCGTCGTTTCTTCGAGTTTGCAGCTTATAGTTGCATTTTCTGGGCTCTCATTCCTAATAGATCTTGTAAGTTTTTATTTTTTTGATTGGTTTGATAGTTTTTTTTGTTGTAGGTAAGGTTCTCTTAAATATATTAATTTTCATATGTGAAATATGTTAAGACTCCAAATTAAACACTAATTAGCTATTTAAATTTGGGACTTTTGTCTAATTATGTTTAATTAGGGTCAATTAAAGCTCAATTAAGCTTCATTGAAGAATTTAAGGTGGGAGCATGCTGCTAATTACATTTTATGAAAGGTGATTATGGTAAATTGATAATTAAGTCCTAATTAATTATTTAAATTCTGGACTTTTGTCTAATTAGGTTTAGTTAGGGTCAATTGAAGCTCAATTAAACTTCGTTGAATAATTTAGGGTGAGAGCATGTTACTAATTATATTTTATGAAAGGTGATTAGGATAAATTTAATAATTAAGCCTTAATTAGCTATTTAAATTCGAGATTTTTGTCTAATTAGGTTTAATTAGGGTCAATTGAAGTTCAATTAAACTTCATTGAATAATTTAAGGTGGGAGCACGATGCTAATAAATTTTATGAAGGGTGATTAAGGTAATTTTGATAATTAAGCCCTAATTAGCTATTTAAATTTGGGACTTTTATCTAATTAGGTTTAGTTAGGATCAATTGAAGCTCAATTAAGTTTCATTAAATAATTTAGGGTGGGAACATGCTGCTAATTATATTTTATGAAGGGTGATTAAGGTAAAATTGATAATTAAGCCCTAATTAGTTATTTAAATTTGAGACTTTTGTCTAATTATCTCAATTCAACATAATTTGAAGCTCAATTATGCTGAATTACATTTTTTTTTCATTGTACTTACAACTATTTATTTTTGACAGTCTTAATGCAGCATCATGCCTAGACGTGAACAAGGCCAGGAGCAGCAAGGACAGGATGATCCGGGATGGACCCACCTCTCCTTAGTTGATGCTGGGAGAAGAAAAGTGAAATGCAATTATTGTGATACGGAGATACATGGCAGAATTACTAGAGGAAAGCAATATTTGACAGGGATAAGAGGAGAGATGAAACAATGTGACAGATGTCCTCGAGAGATCCGAAAAGAAATGCGTTAATGCCTTCTGGACAAAAAAGAGATGATGCAAACAAGAGCTGAAGATGAGGCTAAAATTGCTGAGGAGATTTCGGACAGAAGGGGAAGGAGGGATGATGATGATGAGGAAGACACTGAGAATTCAGATCCAGAGCTGACTGAAGCAATAGAGCGTGAACAAGCCGCTCGAAGTAAAAGAAAAGCACAGATAGATTTAGAGAGATACTCCAGTACAGCTGGTGTAGCACGAGCTGCACAACGTCCTGACACTAGTGCAGTCCCGCAGAGAGGAGGCCCCATGCACAACTATCTGTACAAAAGGCAAAGTGCTACACAACCTAAAATCAAACAAGTATTGAGGGGTAAAAAAATCAGCAGAAGTTGCAGGGCATGCATTTAAAAGTCTCTGCAAATGATTTTTTCATGCAGGTGTCCCTGCACATGCAGCTGAAAGCAAATATTTCCAACCTATGTTAGATGCCATAGCAGATACTGGCCTTGGCTTGAAGGCCCCGTCATGTCGAGACATACGGGCGTGGCCTTGAGGGAGAGGTTGAAGAGCTCCATCAGTGGGTTGAAAGCTTCAAGCATATATGGATGGAGAGAGGATGTACCATCATGTGTGATGGCTGGACTGGTACCACGAAGAAGTCCATGATTAACTTTTTGGTCTATTGCATCAAAGGTACAGTATTTGTTAAATCAGTAGATGCATCAAATTATGAAAAAAATGCCAATTACTTGTTTCATTTTATGGATAACATGCTAAACCAAATTGGAGAAGACAATGTTGTGCAAGTAGTCACTGATAATGAAGACAGTTATAAGGCTGCAGGGAAGAAATTGATGTAGAAGCGCAGGCATTTATATTGACTCCCATGTGCAGCACATTGTCTGGATCTGATACTTGAAGACATAGGGAAGGAAAATAATGTGAAGAAGACAACTGATAGGGCACAAAAAATCACCCAGTATATTTATAGTCAGCCTAAGATATTGAACATGTTCCGGGAGTATGCAAGTGGGGGCAAGATATCATCCGTATAGGGCCAACCGGATTTGCTTCAAAGTTCATTTCTTTGGAGTCTTTGCACAGGTATAAGAATGAGGTCAATTCTTTCTACTTTATCCTTATAGATATCATACATATTTGATTCAAATTTCATTTCTTCGGAGTCTCTGCACAAATATAAGAATGAGCTAAAAGCTTTCATGTACCATAATGTCATGCGAGAATACATAGACAAGTTAATGTTGATGCTCAGATGGATTATTTGGACGTCTGCCACATCGTGTAAGACAACAAATTCTGGGGCAGGGTCTCACGGTACATGAAAACAGTCACACCCCTCGTGAAGGTCCGGAGAATGGTAGATGGCGATGAGAAGAATGATATGGGATATCTATATGAGGCCATGGATCGTGCCAAATTAGAGTTGCAGGATTCCCTTCCCAGAGAATATACAGAGTGATGGAAAATTATTGACCATAGATGGGACAACATATTACACCACGACTTGCATGCAACTGGTGAGTGATTAATTGTATTGATACATTGTTCTTTAGGTTATTTTATATCTAACATTTAGTTAACTATACACAAATGCAGATTATTTCCTCAACCCTCAATTTATGTACAATGCCAATGCACATGCTGATGACGAGGTGCTTCGAGGCACTTTAAAAGTCATTGGTCGTTTATCGAGGACACCAGAAAAGAGACTTCAGGCCGAAGTAGAGGTTGACCTTTATTAATTTTATCAATAAGACGTATAGAATTTACTTAAGTAGTCATGTTAATCTATTAATTTATCTTTGTAGATGAACTATTATAGAATGAGGAATGGGACATATTCTGACTCCCAATTGCAATACGCTGTGAGAAGAGTGAGCCTAGATATACTTTATCTTTGTGCTTTCTTAACCTCAATATGTATTAGTACATCATAGAGAATTGATCTTTATTTACATCTTACATTTATTTGTTTATGATTGGTGGGACAGCTGACTGGTGGATAATGGTGAACAACCGAGATGTGGACAGTAATGCATTGGCTTTCATTGCAATTAGGGTGCTCAGTCAAACAACATCAGCAAGCCAATGTGAAGAAATTGGAACACGTTCAGCCTTATACACTCAAAGGTTCGCAATCGGATAAAAGCTGAACGGTTAGAAAAATTAGTTTATTGCTGCTACAATAGGAGGTTAAGAATAAGGAACATGAAGCTAAGACAACAACTGAGGGACAAACGCGTAACAGAGGATGCAACTCTAGAAATTGATGTGGACGCTTTATTTGATGATGACAATCCCTTATAGTCTTGGGTGGAGATACGAGAGCAGGTTGATGAGCCCGTTTTTAATGTTGATGATAGAACATGGGCAGAGGGCATACTAAATGAAGATGAGCCAAGAGATCCAGAATTCAAAAGACCAACAAAGAAGGTCCGAGAGACTCATGCGCACCAAAGAAGGGACCCAGCTTTGTTTGTTCATGACACTGAGCAGCATCTTGAGTTTGAGCCAGCTAGACACTCAGAATCAGATAGCAGACCAATCACTCCTAGAATGGTCAAGTCACCTCCATCCTTAAGAAAATGTACATCAATGTATGAGTTAACTGAGAGGACTAGTGCTGCTGCTGGAGAGGACCCAACAATTGAGCAGTTGAAACAGATTTATGTGAGGCACACGCCAAGGGGAAAGAGACTCATCTCAAAGATGAATGAAATGATCACACCAAAAGAGAAAAAAACATCCCCAAAGGTTAAAAGGCGACTGGTTTCTTATGGTTCTAATGATCCCAGTGCAACTGTAGGTGCTACTACTAGCGGTGGCACATATGCACCCACTTCCTCCTTCCACGCAGACACAGGCAGAGGATATAGTCATAAGTGAAGGAGGATATAATTCACAGAGCCAATATGGGCATCCATCAGGTTATGGAGGTGGCCAACAGGAAGCAGGCATTTATGGGTGGGGTCATCAACCAGAATTTCAATTTCATCTAGTTCCACCCAGTAGCAGTTATGGGTCAGCATCCTCTTCTCATCCTCAAGGTTCTTATGCTGATTCTGGATTCCAATCAAGCCAACAACCTTACACTCCAAGAGAGATCCAAAGAGAGATGCAGGACTTGGCTATCTCATTGTTTGGTTATAGTGAATATACAGAATACATGCAACCTTTTATGGGTATCAACATCAAAAGCCAGACGATGAGGGAGAAGGTTCTTCTAGCTATTATCCATATTAGTGCATCATCATTTAGGTAAGGATCATTTAATTTTTGTAACATTTACTGTGTCTAATTAGGTTTATTGTATTGCTTAAACCTACTGCATGCTTAATATGTACTCAAGAATATTAGTTTAACATGTCTAATGCCTACTTCATGTTTATTACACTTAATCCTATTTCTTTACAGTCAAATGCATGTCTAATGATTTTTCTGATTTTTATCTGATTATTTATATTTTTCACATTTTTTCACAAAATTTTCTATATTTTTGGCTTTTTTTTGACTGTTTTCAACAAATTTCAGCCGGTTTCGGTCCCGACCGAAACCAATACTGCCAACCTTGCCCCTAAGGGGTTCAAGTTTACAAAAGGGGCCCACTCTAATAGACCCTTAACCTTACTAACCCCATTCATTCATAGTCTTCCTGAAGTCAAGATGTTACACTTGATCTGGAGCTGGAGCAACTGGATGTTAAGACAACATTCTCTTACGTAGTGACTTGGAGGAGGAAATCTACATGCATCGACTTAAGAGTTCATAATTTCTGGCAAAGAAGATCATGTGTGCCTGTTGAAGAAGTCTTTGCATGGCTTGAATCGATCATTTCAACAGTGGTACAAGAGATTTGATACTTTTATGCTGAGTCAAACTTACTCTAAGAGCGACCATGATAGATGTGTGTATCACAGAAGGCTTCCATATGGTTGGTTTATTTATTTGTTGTTATATGTGGATGACATGTTGATAGCTGCCAAGATAATGTCAGAAAATCAATCACTTGAAGTCTCAGTTGAATGGTGAATTCGAATTTGTTGTTATATGTGGATGACATGCTGATAGCTACCAAGATCATGCCAGAAATCAATCACTTGAAATCTCAGTTGAATGGTGAATTCGAGATGAAGGATCTTAGAGCAACAAATAAAATTTTGGACATGAAAATTCACAGGGACCGTGGAATTAGAAGGTTCTACCTATCACAAAAGAAGTACATGGAGAAGATGTTGGAGTGGTTTGACATGAAGAATTGCAAAGCTATAAGTACTCCATTGGCAACTCACTTCAGATTGTCCGCAACAGATTTCCCGAAGACTGAGAAAGAAATGGAACTGATAACTAAAGTTCCTTATGCGAGTACAATTGGTAGCATCATGTATGATATAGTGTGCACTCGACCAGATATTTCTCATGCTGTCAATGTTGTCAACAATGGGAAATCCTGAGAGGTTGTAAAGTGGATTCTTCATTACCTCAAAGGTGCTTCTGATATAAGCCTGATATCTCATAGAGGAAATGATGATGGTGCTCAGCTAATTTAATATGTTGATTCAGACTATGCTGGTGACCTAGATAAGAGGAGATCCCTGACATGTTAAGTTTTAATATTCTCAGGTTTTGCTATTGGTTGGAAAACTATTTTGCAGTCTCCTGTGACTTTGTTGATGATAGAAGATGAGTATATGATAGTGGCAGAAGGAGTGAAAGAAGCATTGTGGTTGAGAGGTTTGATTGGCAATGTAGGACGTGCGGTAGATGACTCAGGTGTGCTGCGATAGACAGAGTGACATACACCTGACGAGAAATCAGATGTATCATGAAAGGACCAAACATATCGATGTCATGTATCACTTTGTTCGTGATGTCATGTTGCAAGGTACGATGGTTGTTGAGAAAATTTCTACAGTAGAGAACCCAACAGACATGTTGACGAAGCCTAATCCTTCTGAGAAGTTCAGGCGTTGCGTAGACTTGATCAGCTTTCGAAGCACGTGAGGTGGCCTCGGCGAGGGTGTTGGCGATGACGACGATCGTGGTGGAACTTGACACTAGATGTGGCTTGGAAGACAAGCTAAGAGGAGAATTTGTCATGTAGTAGCTCTCCTTCTTAGCCGCAAGGAAGAGTCCAAAGTGGACTCACATTGCCAGCATACAACGGCATGCATGATATGCATAGCAGTCCACCAAGATGTGGACATCGCGCGGAAGACCCAGAGGGATTCAAACACGATGAGCGTGGCGCGACGAATGTGGGAAGCCTACCCAGACCATGTAGGTCCCCCACCTACCCGAATCGGGTAGCCTCGTCCTCTCCCTATAAATACAAGCCCTCCTCTCCATTGTTTAGATATGTGTCTCGTACAAGATCTCGTGGGAGAGCAACCCAAGTGTTTGTTCATTTCTTTTAGAGAAAATCTAAGAGAGGCCTTGAATGTGAGATCTGGTGAATTGGATTAAGAGAGTTCTCGTAAAGAGGATTTGTTCCTCTGGAGTTTGGATGTGACTTTGTAACTTTCTCCACATCTAGTGAAGTTCATGATCGCCGGTGCCTGTAGACATAGGGGGCTTACTCTGAACCTCCGAACCATGTACAATCTCGTGTGTTCTTGCCTGGTGTGATGTTTGCTTTTTTTCCTTTCTTTCTCTTGTCGTGTGGATCGAACACTAGGGCGTTACTTTGTTCGTCAAAGTGGCCGTTGTTTTAACACATATAATGCAATATAGGGCCACCCTAATAGCCAAATAAACTAGAACGAGATGAGCTATCCAAGTTTATCTTCATTATTTGCTTTGGTGGCACAGATTTGTTAATCCACATGAGAATGAGTTATTACAGAATATATAATTCAACCAAAAAGCTCGAATAGCTTATTCTACCTAGAATATTGTTGATTTTTACCTATTTTTATCTATTCTACCTTTTACCTATTATGTAATTTATTTTTCTTATTCTATGCAGAATAAGACTATGGTTATCAAATTAAAAAGTCTCTTATTCTAAGATAAGCAATCTCCGTATAATTCATCCAAGAAAACTCATCCCATTATCAAAGAGGCCCATAATGTTTATATCCTTAATACTACTAACTCGTCCATATATTAAGCATGTCAACTTACATTAAGCATGACGATTAAATTTGATATTCAATAGTCTAAATAAAAGAGTGCCCTTTGCATGTACTTCCTAAAGAATCTCACATATTGTGCAAACTATTGTGGAATTCATATTTCTAAGACACATTCAAGATCATCATATTCAATACCACACATTGTAACTTTTTAATGTAAGTTAATCAACATTAGACCTGTGTGTTAAATTAGACATTTTTCCCTTTTACAAAAGATGTGATCTTTACAATTGATGACCAAGGGAAACCCACCCCTGCCAACAACCTCAGCATGCGACCACTTTCGATCTACAAACCCCACCACTTACGCATCATGGGGTCCACCGGGTGGAACAAGGAGTGGGCTTGGTAAAAACTAAAGCCCCCAAGACCCGAGCCAGGGAACCACTAGTGAGTGCGGATCCAGTGTTATTAAACACATATTAAGCATAAGGATTTAACATATATATAACACTTACAGTTTTCAGAAGACTCTTTAACACATTCATCACTGAGCCCAGACCCAAGCCCAAAAGCCCGATCAATATTGGCTTGCACTTGGCCCTACGAAAGTGTGTTGGGCTTGAGTTTTGTCAAGTGAAGCCCATTAACACCCTTAGTTGGTTAGCGAATCCTTGTCCACACATACACCATGTTAAGGGGAGAGTCAAACAACCTCACACCAGAACCCCTCGTTCATCAATTTCCTATTAAAAGGATTCAGTATTTGAATAGATTGCATGATCAATTGGTTTCGGATAAACATTAAAAGCTGAAAAGTGGCATTATTTAATGAAGCAACAAGAATCTCTTATTTATTAAAAAAATCATCATGCCTTAGTCAGCAAGTAATGTAAATATCACGAAAATTTAATGTTGACTAATATTACCTGACCCCAGAAAACAATTATACACTAAAGCTTTAAGAGGAAGATTGTTATACATGGATATTTGATTTTGGCAGAAAAAAATTAGTGTGATCCTTATGCAAATTAGACTCTTGCATACAAAAATGCTACTGCATAATAACATGCACGAAATAAAACAAGTGACAGGAGGACAATATTTGACAAGAAGTCATACATAAAAGGATGAACTTACCTCATTTGCATATCTTTTGTCTAGAGCTTCTTCGAAAAGAGATGAGTAGTAAGCTGGATCATAGATAGAGCCTCCCAAAATATCATCAGCATTTGAGTTCTGTCTAGTAGGTTCATGTATTGGAGGATTCAAGAAACTGTTTCGAACATCAAAATCTGCTTCCCGATAGGCAGCACTGTCTACCCATGAGACCCCCAGCCTATACATCTGAATCCATAATAGTGAGGAAAATGACCTCACAGAAAATCCAATTATTTGCATCCAGAGGACAAGTCTCAAGGAAAAGAGAAATAATGGGTCATATTTCTCTGAGGAAATGTTCCTGGGGGACAAGAATTAACACTGTGACAGCCATTTATTTCACAAAACATAAAATTAAAGTCAGAAAAAAATATCATGAAATATGAAGGATGCACATGAAGACAGGATGGACCATAAAGGTGCCATTTTCTCAAGAAAGGTGGCACATGATCTCTTGGGAAACAAAGTTATTGAAAAGGTGGAAATAGTAAGTAAAAGCATAAGAGAAAAAATGAATGGTTTGAATCTGGTGGTCAGATGGTTCCTTTCAAGGTAACATAGTACATGAAAAACCAATGTTACAACATGTGCAATTAAAATCCTGGAAAAGATATACCCAACACTTTACCAAATGCCAATGCATTCAACCTCAAAGATGCAAGTGATAACCATAAAGCAAAAGAAGAAAAGACATAGATAGAGTCAAAGACGTTATTGAACAGTTTGTCAGGCATTGGGTTTTTCATGTTTTGCCATATATGTACATCACAGAAAAGCATCCAAGACCAAGGTATGCAAAACCAGTTCCGGTTCCGGAACTGTTCAGGGCAGGTTCAGGTATTGAAACCAGTACAAACTGGTACTGGTGAATACGGTACCAGTTCCCCCCATTCCCTGTCTATACAAGTATGTAAAAAAATCCGGTTGCCCCCCGATTCCCCCCGGATCTGCTCAGCGGCAGTGGCTTGGGTCGGCGGCTGGCGGCAATGGCCAGCATCAAGGTGGCCGGCGGGATTGCTGCGGCCTACAACTGCTGCGGGTGAAACCGGAGCCCGGAGGAGACGCGACTGTTGTGACTGCTGCGGATCTGCTTTGCGGTGGCGGGGATCGCCGGCGGCGGTGCCCAGCGAGCTCCTGGTGGCCGGAGGTCGGGCGGGCAACTGGTGGCGGCGGCAGCAGGAGGACCACGTGGCTGCAGCGGCCAAGGTTTCCTCTCACAGGTTGTGACAAAGAGCAGCCCGTGAGAGGAGATCCTAAGGGCCTTATCGGCCGGTTCCGACGGACGAACCGGGCATAATGGTCGGTACACCCCGATTCGTCCATTTTTCTCTTTTTTTAATGCAGTACTGGTCGGTTTCGGGTTCAAAGTGCCCAAACAGTACCAGCCCCGGTCCCATACCGGAATGAAACCACCCAATACTGTACATACCGGGCAATTTTGCATACCATTCCCAAGACTATGTAGCCAGATACTTCGTTTTTCATGTTTTGCATTGTTGTGGTTTAGTGCCATATCGGATATCCATGGGAGTCTCACCTTTATATATGTAGAGGATTTCCTCAACTCAATGCCTAGGTTTTGGGTGAGAGTTCGGGCCTCCAACATGGTATTAGAGCGGGATTACCCATTGGATCCATATGTGGGCACTTAGCCCTACCCATGGTGCACCCCAAACCAGTTGGTTCGGCACGCACAAAGGGGGGGAGGAGTGTTGTGGTTTAGTCCCATATGGATATCCATGGAAATCTCACCTCTATAGATGGGTTCCCTCAATTCAATGCCTAGGTTCTGAGTTAGAGTTTGGCCCTCCAACTGCAATGTATTGCATCACGGGAAATCCCCCAAGACTCTGTTTCTTCCTGAATAATGGCAGTAACAACCACTGAATCATTATTTCCTGGAAACAAGCATAAAGAAATGCAGGAATGAGAAATCAGCTCATTTAGCACGCAAAGGTCACATTAGTGAGTCCCTTCTTCAAGTCCACCATCAAGTATCAAGATCGGGATATTGGAAGGAGGTGATAAGACATGGGGAGGGTTGGGGGTGAGGGGATCTTGAGGAGGGCCATTTAGTGTATGGACATTGCCTTGGACCTGTTTGGCATGGTTTAACCCTCATATGCAATGCATGGTGCCACGGACATTGCACTAGAAAAGTTGGCAGTCACATTTGAAGCTCAGCCTCACTTGGCAAGGTGTTAACTGGGAATACTTTTACCTGATATCCCAAAAGAAATGACAGAATATGTCTCTCCTACGACTCAAACAAGTACTATGATTCTTCTAGCCAAAGTGACAAACTACCTCCGAGACATCAGACAGCTGAAAGCAGGCTCTCTTGTGCTCTATCATCAACAATGTAGTCATTTGGAGCAGATAGCAGCAGTGCTCCTCTACTTTATTTCCAATACAACCACCAGCCCATCAAATCCATGCAAGCAATGATGGCAGTTGTGCATTTGTTGGATGGTGGTTTGTTTGATGGTGGTTGCATAAGAGGAGAAGAATTTCAACACCCTCTCCTGCCCCCTCTCCACTTTAGATGTCAAACAGCACCTTTCCCCATCCTCTTCTATTACTTTCTTTTTCATCCTCCAATGCCAAGGACTGATTAACCCCAACAAGGGTTCTAACTGAAGCACAGATGAGTTACAAACCAATAAATATAATATGCATCAAAAGCATTGCATGTCCTCTTTCCTTTATCAACAAATTCCCAAACCAGAAGATGAGCCATTCCCTCGGTCCTCAAGCTATTATGAGTCGTTTTAATCCCCAGGAAAACAAAGTAAGAACAGTGCACCAACAAATGGAACCAAGGTCTGCACTCATAAACAAAATGGGTTAGAATGAATAAAAAAGCATTTAGTACCATGGATATAAGCAATGTACAGATCAAGGATGATTATGGGCAAGCTAATGCATCTATCATAAATGGTTCCATCAAAAACCTCTGTCAGCCTCAGAGATTCGTCCACATGAAAAGGGAAATCATCTCATCATGAACCTCATCCCATCAGTATGCAGACGATTAGATCCAATCAAAGGATCCAAGGATTTGGTGAAGTTTTATATGCATATGCCTATATGAGATCAGCCTCCATAAGGTGCGGTCAAGTACTTTTTTTAAGGTGTCAAGAACTTGACCAAGTATTGAAGCCAAAAATTTTTATGAAAAAAAAGAAAGAGAAAAAATGACACAAAAAGAGGCCGGCCACCCCCTCCCTCATATGGGGGGTTTGGACAGGTTAAACCCCCCCCCCCATTTGGGGGGTTTGGTCCGGAAAAACCCCCCATTGGGGAGTTGGGCGGGGTAAACTCCCCCATTTGGGGAGTTTGGACTGGATAAACCCCCCATTGGGGAGTTTGGACTGGATAAAACCCCCACCTTGGGGGTTTGGACCGGATAAAAATCCCAAGGTAGGGAGCTTGAACCGGATAAACCCCCACCTAGGGGTTTGGACCGGATAAAACCCCAAGGTGGGGAGTTTGGACCGGATAAACACTCATTTGGGGGTTTGGACCGGTTAAACCCCCCAGATGGGGAGTTTGGACTGGTTAAATCCCCTAATGGGGTGTTTGGTCTAGTTAAAACCCTGGATTGGGGTACTTGGACCGGTAAAAGCACTACATTGGAGGCTTTGGACCGGTTAAAACCCTGGATGGGCACATTTGGACCGGTTAAACTTGGTAACCGCTACTGGGCTCTATAAATACCTCAGTGGGACCCCCAGACGACATACCCAGAAGACACAGAGTGGAAAGATCGCAGAGAGGCAAAGCTCTGAGGATCCTTGTGCTTGTGCTGGTGCTTTTAAAGACCCATCCTTCGAGAGAATTTGTGCTTGTGTTTGTGCTCATAGTGAGGGTATGTTATAAAACTTCCATCTCCTAGTCTGTGCACAGCATGATCTTCATGTGATTTACATAATTTCTTTAGGGAAGATGATATAATCCCCCAACTCCCAGTTCATGTAAAAAGGGGCCATATGAGCCTCACAATTGTGCAAGATCCGATAATACACCCGGAAAATGTATACAAGTCATGTTCATCCGCAAAAAGGACCTTGTAAAACTTGAGAATTTGTCGAGAAAGTGGTTGAACCCCTCAAAATGGGACTTTGGACCGGTTAAAGCCCTAGAATGGACACTTTGGTCCGGATAAAACCATGGGTTGGAGACTTTGGACCGGTTAAACCCATAAAACCCTCAAACTGGAACTTTGGACCGGTTAAAACCCTAGAATGGGCACTTTGGTCTGGATAAAACCCTAGGTTGGGGACTTTGTCCCGGTTAAACTCATAAAATCCTCAAACTGGGACTTTGGACCGGTTAAAACCCTAGAATGGGCACTTTGGTCGGATAAAATCTTACGTTGGGGAATTTGCCCCGGATAAACCCATAAAACCCTCAAACTGGGACTTTGGACCAGTTAAAGCCCTAGAATGGACACTTTGGTCCGGATAAAACCCTAGGTTAGGGACTTTGCTCCAATTAAACCCATAAAACAGTTTGAGACTTTGGACCAGTTAAAGCCCTAGAATGGACACTTTGGTCCGGATAAAACCCTAGGTTAGGGACTTTGCTCCAATTAAACCCATAAAACCCTTAAACTAGGACTTTGGACCAGTTAAAGTCCTAGAATGGGCACTTTGGTTCAGATAAAACCTTGAGTTGGCCCTTTTACAAAAAGGGTCTGCATAGATTATCTTGTGGTTATGTCCCTTGTGCCACTCCTTGGAGAGATATTATAAGAAATTTTTCTTCAAGGGGATTATAAAAAAAAATTCTTCCAGGGAGCTCCACCCCCCGGAAATCCCCCCGCAAGGGGCACTGCACCTTTGACTCTAGCGACCTGATCGGGCAGGTTGATCCCCGACATTGCGCTGACGAGTGCATGAAGCTGGACCACAATCCATGAGAGTTCAAGAAAGAGAAACAATCTCCCGAGAGTCTTTGGCTAATGCGTCTCCACCAAGGAGGGACTTGCGCCTAATGCCAACATTACACGAAAACCATTGTCTAGCCCAGATGTTACAAAAATACCCCTGGTCTATACAAGCTACACAAATACCCCTGAACTTTTCTAGGAGTTGCAAGCCAACCCCTACTCAAGGAAAAATCATAGATAAACTCAAAAAGAATTCAAAATCTCAAATAAACCCACAAAAGGGATTGGTGATTGCAAATAAACCCAAAAAGGGCCCGCAGTTGCAAATAAACCCAGAAAGGGTTCAAAACCTCAAATAAACACAAAAGGGGTCCAAAATTACATAAATACTCCCGGAAGGGTCATAAATTGTAAATATATCCAAAAAAAAGATTTGACCTCTATGAAACTCAAATTCAACGATCTGTTCTGGTGGTGGAAGGAAGATCAAATGTAAATCAAATAACCCGACTATGTGATCGGAATTTCATGTACTTTGTAAAGACGAATTCAAAGAATGAAATATTTAGTTTTCTCTTGCAAATGTGTATATCTAATGAGTGATCTCTTTGATCAAATCTGTTAGATAAAATCCCCAATATCACAGCGGATATTGTAGGGGTCGAAAAGTGTTTCTTTGACAGTTAATCAAGGGTATTCAGACTTTACGCCGATGTAAATAAACATCGACTACAGTCGATGGAGAAATGTCATGTACCCGAACCTAAATTGTCTGATAAACCTACATTTGCGGAAATAATAATACACCCGCTACTTAAATAACAACTAATGTGCATTTTCTTCTTCAAAGAAATATTTATTTATTTATGTCCATGAGTTAAACACCAAGGTTTTCAAAAAAAACCCATTAAATCAGCTGATGTGTAAAAGCCACCTTACTGTTTTTGCAATTTAGACTTGTGCGACCAGAGAGGATTCCACACAGAAAGGAACAAGATGACACAGATAGAGTAATAGTGTAATACTAGTAACACCTTTATCCAACCCTCCAATCACATATACAATCCATGAAATGATCCGCCACTAAATAAAAGAGCAAAAGAAACACAAATGAAAACTTTGTTTTCAAAAACCTCTACAGAGAAAAGGATCTTGTGTAATCCAAAGCCATCGTTATCACAAAACTTAGGTGGAGGCTATGATATTAAATAAAACATTATCCATCCTGTATGTCTAAGAAGGTCAACGAAGAATGGGTTGCAGTTGACAAATAAACATTAGTTTATAACTTTATACCTAGCAATTTATGTACTTTTGGGACTTACATGATATGACGGGTTACATACTATTTGGTCTTTTTTACTTTTCTGTTTTTGAAGGGGGAGTAACAATATTTGGAAGTTGACTTGTCTCTATTATCTGTGACAGAGTGAGGAAATGGGCCAAACACCTATGTAAAGTGGAGTCATATAACTCCTCTCTTTTCCTTTTGTTGGGGTACACCGCCTCGGTGTGGAGGTTTTTGTATAGAGATTTTTTGAGAGCTGATTGATTATACCTGTACATCCCTTTTACCTTTTTACAATTAATACAATTGTGGTACCATCCACTTTTCAAAAAAAAAAACAATATTTGGAAGCTGCAGTTGTGAACTTGGATGATGACATAAGTCAGGGGAAGGGGTATTCTTAGATGTGGCTAAGTGTGGCAAAACATACACGTACCTTTTATCTTCTAAGAAAATGTAGTATCCTACCACCCTCCCCCCCACCCCCACCCCCCCCCCACACACAGAAAAAAACACTAGTTGAAATGTCTTATCTTAAATGGGAGAGGCCTACCACAACTATCTAGTATCTGTTCTTATCTATAAACTGAATGCCTCTGGCATTCCAAGCATGTCACATGGACACATACTTCTCTCTACATGCTCAAAACAAAATAAAGACTTAACACAAGCAATCACATATAATAAGGTCTCGTAGACAAAGACCCATGCCAAAACAAGGGCATGACAGCTGGGTTGGGCTGGATCAACCTGGCCTGAGGTAAGCCCTTTGGCCTGATTTAGGCTTGTTGACAACACGATTAAGTTTCTCTCCCCATTTTCCCTCTTCCCCAAAGCCCCTGCTGCTTGCTGATGGCATCATCAAGTTTGTTCTTCAGGGGGAAGAGCCAAGGACAAGGGTGCCATTCGCTGCCAGCGATGGCATGCCCCTTCCCTCACGCTAATCAAGAGGGAAGAGGTGCTGCTAGGTTGAGCTATAAGTTGGGCCAGCTCAAACTCGGCCCAACCCATACCAATTTTGAATTGGACCAACCCATATTTGATGAATCCCAATTTGCCTTTTTGAGTATCTCAGACTAGTGAAATGTGGGCTGGCATAAATTGACCCAAAAAATGGCCCACCCAAGTTGCATCCAAAGTTAGGACAAACAAGATATAGGAATAAACATAATGGTGGGATGCAATAGTAAATCTAGTTAAAACTAATGCCACAAACATTTCACATCAATTTCCTTAAAAAGGAAGCAGAGAAATCATCCAAGAAGAAATTTCAATTTTGAAAGGTGGGGATACATAATTATACTGGATGATTCTACTTTGCTTCTTCTTCTTCTACCCTCTTTTTGGAGGATATGTAGATTAGAATTAGTGGCCTCTCAAATTCAAGTAACGATGCTAAGCAAGTGTGAAAATTGGGACACTCATTTAATAGGAAAAAATTTATTTACAACTCAGGTCAATAAGATTTGATACAGCAGATAAATCAACAAGTCCTTATTTTTTTACTGTAATTATAGGTGAAGAAAAATAATGTTCTGACTAAAACACTAAGTCCTTATTTCTTTACTGTACTTACAGGTGAAGTTGTTAAGGGTATATGGTCTGACAAGACTTTTACTGGCGCAATAAGTATCATTGAAGAGATGTCTAAGGTTCCTGTTCAGATTACATCAAGGGTAAGCACTAAGTCCATACCTCTCCATGATGGTATCCCCCTGGTGTGTCATTTCAGGTGTTATGATTCAAATGATGAGAATGCAAAGATTTTAAAAGATAAGTTAAAATGGTGGAGGGATGCCTTGAAAGCCAAAGATTTTAGGATTAATCAAACTAAGTGAGAATATATGAAATGCAGTCTCGGTAGTGTGGGGTTAAACCAAGAGGATTTGAGTAGGATCAATAATCAGGTTATCCCTGAAAAAAAAGTAACTTCAACGTTTAGGTTCTATTCTCCTATTCAATGGAGAGATCGAAGAGGATGTTGCACATAGGTTTAAGGCAGGCAGGTTGGTTGAAATAGAGAAACACATCAAGAGTACTTTTAGATCAACAAGTCTTCTTAAAGCTTAAAAGGAAGTTCTATAGAACTGCTGAGAGACACACCAAGTTATTTAGGATTGAGTGTTCAGCTATGAGGAAAAAGAATGTATATAGAAATTATATGTAGCAAAGATGAGGCTGTTAAGATGAATTTATGGAAGGAATAGAAAAGGATAAGATTCGTAAGAACATACACATGGAAGCTTAGGTATAGTTCCTATTGACATTAAGCTTAGGTAAAATAAGATCAGATAGTTTGCTCATGTATACCAGCATCCAAGTTCGATGCTAACTGCAAGATATAATCAAATTCAAGTGGATGATGGTAAAAGAACACAGGAAGGTCCTAAAATCAGATGGTTCAACATTAATAAAGACGGACTTGACCTTCCTAGGTTTAACTATAAATATAGCATTGAACACTTTCAAAAAAAGATATCCACTTTCAAAAAAACTAAAATATGCCATTGAACAGGTTAAAATGGTGGGATAAGATTCATGTAGCTGACTCCAAATAAACAGAATAAGGCTCCAATGATGTTAAGATGAATGTTACTAATAAAAGAAGATCTCTACTTGAAAAACAGCAAGTATGTTAACTTGTTACATTTATTTCTTTCTGCTAATTGCATAATAAAAAATGGAGGAGGATGGTCATTTTGGGTGCCTTTCCTTTAGATGTCACAAGCACCCTCCTCTTTGCAGACACTGGAAAAGAGCTCTTCAATTATCCCTTTTAAAAGTGTATGTTTACAGGGTAAAGAGCATCACTTTTCTACCTTCTTTTTTTTTGTTGAAAGTGGGTAATACCACTATTGTATTAAAAGTAAAAGAGAGATGTACAAGTAGTCAATGTGTTCAACAAAAATCCCTATACATCAAAGACCGTCCAAACCAAGGTGGTCCTTATACATCAAAGACCGTCCACACCAAGGTAGTTTATCTTCTTTTGTTCGTGAGAACGTGCTTTTTTGGGGAAAGCATGCTTGTAAAGTGGAGGCTTATAACTCCTCGCTCGTTTTGCTCTTGGGGAGTTAGTTGGGAACACCTTTTCAGTGTGGGAATTTTCTTGTATAGGGGTTTTGTGAGCTGACAGTATATACATGTACATCTCTCTTCTTTTCTTAAAATATTTCGTGGTACCATCCACGTTTCAAAAAAAAGGTGGTGTGGCCCACACTAACCCCCCAACAAAGCAAAAATAGAGGAATTGTGTGGATTCACATTACAAAGAAACTCTGTCCACTCTCTCACAAATAAAGAAGACAAGTCTTTCCATTGCCCTAGCTTCCCCTCTAAAAACTTTGTTGTTCCTCTCTCCCCATAATGACCACAGAATATCATGAAGGATAATCCCCCATGCATGTTTGTCTCCTTTAAGGGTCCATCTTCTGCCCCTATGCCCAATCAGCTGTTGCGCACTCCTATGCAAGTCGATGATACTATGAGTCCTGCTAGCGATCTCACCCTAAACATCTTGCGAGTAAGAGCATCTTGTGAAAAAGTTGTCCACTGTCTCATCCTCCTATCCACACAAGCAGCAAATGGTGAGAAGATTCTGTATAAAAGAAGCAAGCCTATCACACGTCAACAGTCACCGATGGGAAATCTTCCAAATCAAAATCTCCACCTTCAATGGGGTCTTGGGAGACCAAATCTGAGAGGCGTGACAATGACGCATCCCTCCGCCAGAAATGAGGGTGTAGGCTGACCCAACTGAAAAAGAGCCCTCCTTCTCCCACCTCCACCACCATTGGTCCTCCCTGTCTGACTGTGATGCATAGTCAAGTAGGAAGCAAAGGAGGTCTTGTAGTTGATCTATCTCCTTTCATCCTTTGGTCTGAGGTTCCTCTAGACTGACAGTGTCTAGGTTCCTCCTGACAAGTGTCCATCGAAAGTCTGAGCAACTGAGGCCAATGGTGCTGATGCAACTGCAAAGAGTCTAGGAAAGGATGCCTCCAAAGTGAAGTCTCCACATTATATGTCCTTCCAAGAAAGGCATTTCTTGCCCCTTCCCAGTCGGACCCAAACACTAGCCAAAATGAAGTCCTTGCATGACAAAATACCTCGCCAAATGGGTGAGATATTATGTTGCGAGATTGGTGATAAGTCCCAGGCCCTCACTCTGCCATAATATTTCTACTAGATGACTTGTGCCCATAATCCTTCCTCACTTGCCCTTAGCTTCCACAGCCATTTGCACAAAAGAGCCAAATTGAAATCTCTGATATTTTTTGATGCCAACACCTCCCATGTCTTTGCTTCTAGTCACTCTGCCCCAAGATATAGCATGCCAGCCCCTAGACCTCTCTCCACTACTATGTCAAAAGAAGAAGAAGAACCTTGCCTGGATCGATTCAATCTTCTGAGTCACCATCTTCGAAACCTAATAAATGGAGAGAAAGTAGACAAGCAAGCTATCAAGCACAGACTTGCATAGTATCAATCTCCCCCACAGAAGAGAAGTCTTGGTTTCCATCCTGCTAGTCTGGACTCATACTTCTGCACCACCGGTTGCAAATCACTACAATACAAGACCCCTGGAGATAGCGAGAGGCCCAAGTAGGAAAGGGGAAAAGCTCCAATTTGACATCCCAAAATGAATGTCGTCTTGTCAAGAGCCATATCCTCCATGTTGACACCCACCAGGAGATTCTTGTCAAAGTTAACTTCGAGACCACTGAATTCCTCCAGCAACTCAAGCATCAACCTAACCACATACAACTGGAACTCATCCTCTACTACAAACATAATAATGCCATCGGCATATTACAAATGGGTAAAAGTAGAATCACCACTCTCGGCCTAAAATCCTCTGATCAGCCCTGCAGATTCTGCTCTCAACCACATACTGATCAGTATGTATACTACCATCACAACCAAAAAAGGAGACATAGGATCTTCCAGACGGAGGCCTCTACCACTGTGAAAAGGCGCGGCCAACTTCCCATTAACCAGAACAGCAAATGTGGCAAAAGATATACAGTCCCGTATCCAACCAATCCATCTGCCACCAAAGCCTATTTTCTCCAGTACATCAAATAAACAAGCCCAATTGACCATCATAGACTTTCTCAAAATCTAGATTCAACACCACTCCTTTCCTCCTCTGAGTCTTCATGACAAAGAGACATTCATGAGCCACCAAGAAATTTTCCTGAATGGATCTGCCCCTAATGAATGCTCCCTAAAAACCATTGACCATCCTACCAACCACTCCGCCAAGTTTTCCCATCAACAATTTGGTGATAATCTTGTACGTGCCATTGAGGAGGCTGATGGGCCTAAAGTCCCTCAAAGATTGTGCACCTTATTTTGGGGGGATAAAACCTAGTAGGGTATGGTTTATGCCCCTAAGAGGAGCCCTCCCATCCCAGAACTCCCTCGTAGCAACCAAAAGATCCCCCTTAATAATATCCCAACACTAGTGGGAAAAAGCAAGTGGGAATCCATCTGGATCTGGCGCCCTGTCACCTGCAAGAGAGAAAAATTGTCTGGTGGACCTCCTCCTCTGAAAAGCTATGGGAGAGAGCCTCCCTATCGTCCGAAAGGAGACAAGGAAGGAGGTCTGTGGCAATCACCAGTCTGATGCAATCCTCCTCTATGAAAAGTCTAACATAGAAACCCTTGGCCTTCTCCCTAATCTCCTCATCTCTAGAGAAGAACTAATCTCCCATTCTAATACAGGTAATGGAGTTAACTCTTCTCGTCCTTGAGGCAATGCGCTGAAAATAAGAAGTGTTCATGTCCCCTTCCTTCATCCATCTCTCCCTCAACCTCTACTTCCAGTAGATCTCTTCTCTTGTGAGAATTTCCTGAAAGTCAGCCCTGAGCGTGTCCCTAAGTTTTTTTGTCTAAGTCATCTAGAGGCCCTACCTTCTCCAAGCAATCTAACCCCTCAATATGCTGCAATATCCTGTCTTTAGCAGCTCTGTTAGGTAGGATTTTATCTACACCCCAAACCTTGAGAGCTTGAGCCATGTGCTTCAGTTTGCCCACCATCCTAGCGCAGGGTTCACCGACTCAGTGATACGTACTGAATCGGGTTTTCCCTGATCTGACACGGTACGCCCGAGTCGCAATTGACTAGGCCTGACTCGGGCCGAGTCGACAGCTCCCCTTCCTTCCGATGGGCCTGTAAGAAGGGCCTCAACTGCTTCCACCCCGACGTCGTCGCCCTCCATTGTCTCTCCCCCTCTCCCTTCACCTTGTTGTGGCCTCCCCCTCGCTCCGGGTGGGTTCCCATCCAAGGCTTCAAGCACTGCTTCACCAAGGGCTCTAACAGGTTCCTCAGCTACAAGGGGTTGTGCGTGCAGGACACGATGGATGCCGTGTAGAAACAGTCGTTCTACCTCTACAATAAGGCCTAGATTACCCGCAACTTTGAGACCTACACGGAGCATGGGGAAGCTAACTCAGCCCGACTCGGCCAATTATAGGTGAATCACGTATCATGCTTTTCTAGATATGATACGGTACGCCTGAGTCAACCCGAGTCAGACCGAGTCAACAAATATCCATAGCAGATCTTTCAGTCCTATGTACATTCCATGCCTGCCCAATAGTCTCCATGAAATCTACCTCTTTGAACCAGAACCTCTCTAGCTTGAAATTCCTCCTCATCCCTTATATGCGGCTAGTCTTCAATGGGAGTGGTTTGTGATCCGACACTAATTTGGCCAAGGAAGATACCTATACCTCAAGATAATAATCCTTCCAATCAACGGACGAAAGAAACTTGTCTAGCCTAGAGCAAATGGGATCTGCCCTCAGGTTAGACCAAGTGAACTAGGCATTAGCCATTCCAATATCAATGAGTGTCATGTTCTCTACGAAGTCAGTGAAGTCCTCCATTTCCCCCGAACTGGAGTGGGTTCTCGTTCTCTCCGATGGGTGCGGCAACGAAGTTGAAATCACCCCTACACACCAAGGCATGCCTAAGCTGAGATGGTGCCATGTTAGTTCATCCCACAAAAGCCTCTTCTACTCCCTGCTTTATGGGCCGTACACTCCCGTCCCAAGAGAAATCATCCTTCAAATTTCAAAAATGAAGGGAAATGGCCTCTCAATTGACCTGTCTGTCTTACTCAACCTCTTCTACCTCGAACTAGTTCCAAAGGATCAAAATACTCTCTGACCTCCCCTCAAGCTGGGAAGCTCCTTCCCTAGCCTTGCTCCCCTTATCTCCCTCATAACCAACTCCCCCTCCCCTTCACATTTTGTTTCTTGCAAACACAAGATATCAATCTTGTATCTTCTCAGTAGCTCCTTCACTACCCTCCTCTTCTCCCTCCCACATATCCCTCTCACATTCAATGAGACAATCCTCATAAGGGCAATAGGACACCGCTCTCCTCCGTCTCCCCCTTTCCCCCCTCTTCTGGGATTGCCCCCACTTGACCTCCCTAGCCATACTAAAGGTCCACCTCTTCTGGACTTTGGTGAAGACCCTTTTCAAATCCTCCCCCACTCCTACAATGGAGATACCCACTTATCCGCAAGCCTCTCTGCCACCCCCACTAGTTCCTTCATCTCCTCCCTTCCCAAACTCCCCTTACAAGACTGGGCCCCCCTTTAACATCCCTCCATCCCTCACCTTCCCCACTGCCAGTGTCTCCGGGATGACATCTTCCTCGTATGAGTAAATCTCCTCCCTTTCAAACTGGAGATCCTCATCCACTACATTGACTCCTAGGAGGAGCAAAGCCACCTGTCTGGCTTGTTCTCCATCCATAGGTACCTCCTGTCGCGGGGTTGGCTGATGTCATACGGGGCTGCAGAAACTCTTGTCGGCCAAAAAAGTCGCCCCAACAATAACTCCCATCGGGCCACATACGCTCTCTCCAGCCAGGTAACATCCATGGTGCTGACGGCAATCGCTTCTCGAGCCTCTTGCATCACTGCCAGCTCTTGTACCCCTGAGGCAACAGAGGGCCACGCCTCTGCTAGTACCGTGACCAAAGGCAAAGGGTCAAGGTTCGATGACCATCCTAGCAACAGTTAGTCAGCTCCCGCAAAACATGTGATTTGGCTCGGTCTCCATAGCCCTATATCAAGCACCGTGTGGATCTTCGGTGGGCCATACAGAGCTACACGCCCCGACAAGGATGGTCGACAACCGCTACTGGTCCTCCTTCGCCACGACGGGCTTCTTCTACCTCCACGATGACTCGGTCAACCAAATGAGGGACCGAGTCAGAAAGAAATATAGTGGTAGGTCACTTAATAGACCAGCTCGCCTCTGAGATGTCATGACCGCAAATATCAAGTAAGTCACAGGCATGTGAAACGAGCCCTGGGCGAAGCGGGTTCGGGGAGAAGCCAGTAGCCGATCTCGGTCGGATTCTCCATAAATAGGAGGGAGACCCGAAGCCCGCCCCGCCCCACGAGGGATTTGAAATTTGAATCGCGACAGTCTTCTCCGGTGTCGGTGGCCGAAGCTCGATCCTGATGGGGAATCTTGCTCCGGCGATGTCGGTGATGAGGACACCCGAGATATCCTACTCACTCGACACCCATGCCATTGTTTCCATCACCAAATGTCGTCCCCCTTCGACCATCCTCACTGTGCCCTCTTCCATCCTCCGAAAGCTGCAGAGGAGGCTCACCCCCAACTAGTCGCAGAGGACGAGCGAAATTCCGGCCAACCTCAACCGGACTCTGTGTACTCAAGGGTCCGGATGGGTGTTGTCTTGCACCTGCCACCTGGTGACCCCCCTTAAGAGGATCCCGTCCACCATCACGTATCCACCCCTAACCACCTGTTCCACTTCTTCCTCTATCCTTCCCATTGCCAGGAAAAGTGCCCCACCCACCTGAGAAACCGTCCAACCACCCTCCCTCCCCCTCACGCCCCTGACTCAATAGATCTTTGACCTTGGCTGTGTCCACCCACCTTCGACTAGTGCCACCCTGGTGTCCTCAACCATTGGAGCCTCCTTAGAAGGAGATCCTCCAACAAGGAGGCTGCTTCCAGGCACCTCTGAGCTGGATTGGCCCGGACGATGTTGGCGAAAGATCTTTGAGGAGGGTCTCTCCTAACGTAGCTGGGTCCCTCCTCCAACTGCTGCTGCCGTCGTCCCATCACCAGGAGTATGCAAAATCTTTGAATGTGCCCTCAGTGATACCGGAATCATGTCGGAGCCCCACGAGGTTGGGCAACTTCCCAATGCCCTCCTCCTGAGGTCCAGCAACCCGTATCCCCCAAGGGGACACGGTTTGCCCTAGAGGGGAGCCTAGGGAACCCTCCCTCACGACCCACCATCCATAGAGCTTCTCTCTCTAGAAGTAGCTAGAGAAAGAAAAGCGAGCATAGAATGTTTATAAAAAGTTGGGTGTCCCACCATCATAAATAGGGGACCATAATCCTGACTCTCAAGTCACCTTTTATCAATATTATTATTTCACTGTTTGATACATCATGAGCACATCTGTTAAACAAATCATTTCTGCTTGCCTGAAAAGCAATTGAGAAAAACATAACTCATGCTATCCAACACTTAAATTTGCATTCAATCCAAGCTTAACAGACGTCGGAGGGCATCTAAACTTGAAGAAAATGTCACATCATTGAAGATTCACAGCAATAAAGCAAGATATCAGTCACCACGGCACATAGTGGCAAGACTCCAAACATTCTAACAGAAAGTTTATATACCTTAAATACATACCATATCTCATGTGAGAAAAGGATGAACCACATAATGTCTAGCAAGACCCCACATGCAAGGAGTGCAGCATAGGTCCGTCCAAGGCTCTGGCTACTGTTCTCAATTGCAACTAGGGCAAAGAGGGCCACCACAAGATTCATCAGCAATACTCCATTGTACATTGCTCCAAGGGAGCCAACCAGTGAACAACCGACCTATTGACCAAAACATTACCCCATTATTTGACGGCATTTTAACATAAACAAAGCATTTGAACTAGGAATCGAATTGCATTGTTTTCCAGTAAGCCTTCTGATTTAAGAATGGGCAATAACTTCCATTCTAACATAACAGAATGTGAACGGGTAACAGTTGTCATTATAACAAGAGAAAACACAAAGCAACAGACATCGCCCAGGCAATAGCTTCCGTTCTATCGTGAGAAGATGCAAAACAAGACATCAAACAAACTTGACTGCTAAATCGACAAAGCAGAAGTCGAAAAGGAGCACCAAAGAGAAGGCAACTATGAAGCAAAAGCCACACTCATCAAGAAAACGGTGACAAAAAACGACACAACCAAGCCTATTTCTACAAAAAGAACAATCAGAGAAGAAACAAACAACACGAGTACAAAAAAAATAAAATCCAGATCGAACACAATCCCGCCCCAACACAACAGAAGCCCAGACAAAAGCAAATGACGAGGAACTCCACAGCAAACCGCTCATCCTCGAACGGAATCCGGAACACAGCTGGGGAACACCAAACAGGCACCGGAGGTGGACGGACAACCCTAGGTGCCATCGAAGCACCGAGGAGCAGAGGGCGGCGTTGGCGTCTACCTGAATGTAGATTAGGAAGATGGCGACGCTCTGGATCCTGTCGTAATCCCGGAGCCACGACCGAACTCGCGATACTAACGAGGTTGCGGACCAGGGCATTATCGACGGGTGGGGAACTGGAAGATCTCAACACCCCCAGATTGCCACGGCCGGACGCAGGCTATTCGGCAGTGGGAAGAACAGGAACAGGAGGGGAGAGAGAGAGAGAGATTACTACACGAGAGAAGAGACGAATCCTTGCTTCGCCTGTCTCGGCCACCCTCGCCGGTTGCGTGTCGCGGAAGCCGATGTGGACGTGTTTCTCCTCTCCAGGTAAAATATTTGTTGACAGAAATCACATAACACAAAAAGGTTAAGAGAAAAAAAATCCATCTGTTGCATTATTTCCAGTTTTTTGAGTTTTTGGCTAATGGGCCATTAAAATATAGTATATTCAAAAAATATATGGGCATATATAGTCACGTGGATGTGGTGTTCAATTACTCAAATATTTATAGTTCCTCTCCAACAATGAAGAGAGTTCAAATCCTTGTATCTACACAATTTCTTACTTAAATAGGAGATTTTCCAACACCTAACTTGACATTTTTATCTTCATTGGATGACAATTCCAAGCACAAATTGCGGGGAGTGAGAATCAAATCTAAAAGTACTCTAATGAGAGGGAGATTCCTTGCCACCAAGTCATAAGCTACATGATGAAAATTACGTGGATATTAATGTAGGGGTTTTGCTATATAAAATATTGTTAGAACAAAAATTATAAATGTATCGTTTTTGTATTATATTTGCACACATATGATTAAAATAGTTTATGTTGTGCAAAAAGACTATGAAATGATTTTTTGCACATATTTAAGTGGTCTGATTACTAGTATAAATAGTGCAAAAAGATCATTATGTGAACTTTTTACACGATATTAATATTTTCAATGATATGTGTATAAATCTAAATATAAAAATAATATATTTATATGTTTTATTTTAATATATATATTATGTAAAAAAAATTGTGATTCACATTCACACATTTAACCTCGTTCACCAAAATTAGAAGTTTATTATGTATACAAGGTTTGTCACGTCCCACAAAAGTGGAAACACGGAGTGCAACAACGAGCGTACACATACCCGAGAGTAGTAGCACTATGAACATTCCACAACATAAAATCATCCATCATTAATTACGTATTACGAAGAGAAAATAAATAAAGACTATTTCTCATTCATAATCCATTATTTAATTACAAGTGTCTTGGTACACAGACCAATGAGGGCAACAAAATATGACAAACATTACCATGCACAGTCAGCCACCAGACACAAGCTCCACACTTATAGACTCAACGCTCCCACAGCACTATCCAAATCTCTGACTAGCAATACTTGACCACCGGATCTCTTCACAGATCGACACCTAAAAATAGGTTACGCAACAAGTTAAGTATGAGACTCAATAGGATTCCTAACATCAACATAGCGGTTGCTTGCCAACTGAAATATTTACGCACATCATATCTGCAGGCCATGCCATCTTATCTATACTCGCGATCCAATTATAAATAAATTCAACCTTTTCGAATATGGTAAAACTTGAATGCTTGAGTGAAGTCTTAATCTAATAAGGTTAGGTGGATCAGCAATCGGACGTCTCATACCACTATTTAAGGATGATGAGATCAAGAAACAAAACACAAAACTTAGACATGATAACTACATATATCGTGGCAGGAACTAGAACTTGCAACATGATTTGCCAACGTCGATGAACATCATAAACATAACTTACACATGGAAGTGCATAAACATATCTTGTAACATCTTATCATTTTCATACTTGAATTGAAAATTTTCTTATTATATTCTCTTATCGGAAAATCTAGTACTATCAGGTCTCAACATTATTTAAATCGAAGGAAAATCTGGCATAGTTAAATTTTCAACATTTTTGTCATCTACTAGGTGTCGTCTACTCTCATTGTCTAGTTTGTCCTCTAGTCACATGACATCGTCTAAATCTTATCGTACTTTCTATTTTTGACAATCCTATCATCCAACTTGATTATGGCAGCTAACTAACATCAAAACCTTCAATAAATCATCTAACTCTTCAATATATCATTTAACCCTTTAATATATCATTTAACTCCTTCATATATCGTCAATATCTCACTTAATTCTTCAATACATCGTATATCTCTTCAATATCTCATCTAATCTTTCATTATATCATCTATCTAAAAGATAATAAAAATAATCTGTCTAATAGGCCGCTTCATCTAATACTTCCGACTTAGACGATACTTCGCCTACATTTACATCGTCTAACTTTTCAATTTACATCATCGTCTAATTTCGACACACTGTCTAACCTTTCTTCACCTAACTGCCAGCGCATCATCTAAGTTTTGGTCATATCGTCTACTTTCTTCACGTAGGTGGAATATCGTATAACTTCCTTCAACTTAAGCGGAGCATCGTCTAACTTCCTTTAACTTAAGTAGAACATCATCTAACTTATTACCCTTATGTCTACTTTTGCTCGGTCTAGCTATCGTCTACCAAGTTGGGTAATAATTCAACACACATAAATATAAATAAATAAATCTTGCACTTTTTAATCACGAATGTTTAATGAAATTTAGCCTTAAATTTTTTGAGATGTTACCATTCTCTATCCCTTAAAGAATTTCATCCTCAAACTTAAAAAGATAAACACGAGTTCTAAATAGATAAACTTACTAACCGAATAACTCTAGTAGCTGCTCTCTCATGCTAGCTTCCATCTCCCACATCAACTCCTCCGTTGTAAAATTCTGCCATTACACTTTAACCATGGTAATTGACTTCCTCCCAAGTTTTTGAACCTTCTTGCCTAAAATCTACGTTGGCTGAACCTCAAAAGTCAAATCTGGACTGACCTCCACTGATGGTTCACTCGAAACATGAGAAAGGTCATGCATGTACTTTCTCAGCATAGACACATGAAACACAGGGTGAACTCCTTCCATAGAGAGTGTCAATGCTAGCCTGTAGGCGGTCTTCCCCACTTTGGAGAAATTTTCAAAAGGACCAATGTACTTGGGCTCAACTTACCCCTCCTGCCAAACCTGATCACTTGTCGGATAGGGAATACCTCAAAGAATATATGATCTCCCACCTGAAACTGTAGATATTTCTTTCTCTGGTTAGCATAGCTTTTATGTCTACTCTAGGTTATTAATAGCCTCTTCCTGATCTAGACATCTGCTCTGAGCTTTGTTGAACAATCTCCGGTCCAGTCAATACCTTGTCTCCTATCTCAATCTAACAGAATGGAGATCTGTAAGGTCTGCCATATAAAGACTCAAAAGGTGTCATACCAAAACTTGAATGGAAACTACTATTATAAGCAACTTATGACATAGCTAACTGCTCATACCATGCAGTGCTCTAGTCCAAGATACAAGCACTGAGCATATCTTCCAGCGTTTGTATTGTCCTTTCTGACTGCCCTATCTATCTAAGGGTGGTATGCTGAACTAAACTTTAACTGGATGCCAAAAGCTGTCCGAAATACCATCCACAATCGGGATGTAAATATAGAATGTCTGTCTGAGACTATTGAAACATGAATTCCATGCAGATACACAATCTCCTCCACATAGAGCTCCATCAGACTATCTGTTGACTACTTCATATTGATGGGTAAGAAGTTAGCTAATTTAGTCAACCTGTTCACGATCACCCAAATAGAATCGTGTTGCCTCCTAGTCCTTGGCAAACCCATCACGAAATCCATGGTTATGTGCTTCCACTTCTACAACGGGGCATCTAAAGGCTGTAACAATCTTGATGGTCTATGCCACTCGACCTTAACCTATTGATATGTGAGACACTTAGCCATATACTCCGATAGATCCCTCATCATACCAGGCCACCATAAATTCCAACTTAAGTCATGATACATATTCACATTGCTTGGATGAATAGTCTATCTCGACTTGTGCCCTTTCGATAAGATATCTTGCTTCAAGCTACTATCATCAAGTACATACAACCGATCCTTGAAAAACACAGTACCATCTACCCTACGGATGAAGTATGGTATTTAAAGTCCTCTGCAATTCTACATCCTCCTTCTGAGCTTCTATAGCTCTATTAAAAATGGATGACCTGATTGATAGCTGTCCCAGAAAGCAAGCGAGTCCGTCCACACTAGATTGTCGTTCACAGTCGATTACTACTAAGGAATGTTGCCACAATCCCCTAAGTCTCATGCTCATCAGTCTCTTTCTAATCAATTCATTTGCAACCACATTTGCCTTCAACAAATGATAGTTTACAGAAAAATCACAATCTTTAAGATATTCCATCCACCTACGCGGCCTCAAGTTCAACTCCTTCTGAGAAAAGATGCATTTCAAACTAGAGGTGTTCACGGTTCGATTTAGGGGCATTTTTTTTGGAACCGAACCAAACCAAACTCCACCATCAAATTGAACCGAACCAAATTGAACAAATTCAGTTTCATTTTGTTCAAACCGCATTTTCATATCTTATTAATATATATATATATTTAATGACTTGTATGCATATAAAATAAAAATAAAAATAAAATAGTTATATTTTGTATGTTTGTATGCATATATAATTAAATTTTTAAATACTTTTAATACATTTGTGATATATAATATTAATAAATATAAATATAAATAATAAATTCAATTAGGTTCAATTTCACACGTTATGAAATCGAAATTGAACGATATTCAACTTCAAACCAAACTAAACCGAACTAAACTGAATGGTTTGGTTTGGTTTTTCTATTTGAACCAAATTATGAATACCCTTACTTCAAACTATTATGGTCAATGAATACATCAAAAGTAGTTTCATATAGATAATGTCTCCAAATCTTCAGTGCATGTATAATGGCTGCCAACTCTAAATCATGCGTGGGATAATTGCACTCATGATTCTTAAGTTGCTTAGATGCGCAAGCGATCACCCTTCCATGTTGCATCAGTACACACCCTATCCTAAACTTCAGAGCATTAGTGTACGCAATGAAACCTTCGGTCCCTTCTGATAATGTTAGAACAAGAGCTTGTGTCAATCTTCTTTTCAATTCTTGAAAACTATCTTCACATTTGGTTGTCCATATAAACTTCCCTCCCTTTCTAGTCAACTTGGTCATCGAGACTGCAATATTAGTAAATCTCTCAATAAATTTACGATCATATCCTACCAGTCCAAAAAAGTTATGAACCTCTACAGATGTCTGAAGAGGATTCCATTCTAACATCACTTTCACCTTCTATGGATTGACAGAAATAACCTTAGAAGATATGACATGACCTAGAAAAGTCATTTCCTTCAACCAAAATTCACACTTACTGAACTTGACATTATAACCTATGATCCTTTAATTTCTGCAATACTAACCTTAAATGGTCCCGATGAGTCTCACCACTGGGAGAGTACACCAATACATCATCGATGAGGATCACCACAAAGTTATCAATATATAGCTAAAACACTCTATTCATCATATCCATAATAGTTGCAGGAGTGTTGGTAAGTCCAATAGACATTATTACAAATTCAAAATGATCATATCTAGTTCTTAATGTTGTCTTAAAGATATCTCGATCTCGGATATTCAGCTGACAAAACCCAGATCTCATGTCAATCTTAGAAAACACCCTAGCAAATTGAGTTGGTCAAACAAATCGTCAATTCTCAACAATGGATATCTATTATTTACTGTCACTTGGTTGAGCTTCCTGTGATCAATATATAACCTCATAGATGTGACGACCCGGATCCCGGATACCGGATATACCCGATAGAACTACCGAGTAGACCCAATACCGCTTGGAACCCGTGAAGCCTCACAAGAGCTGTAAAGCTCAGAAGGAAAAAAGGATTATCGTGTAGTACATTGAAGCCCCAGATATAGCAGTAAGCAATTAAATTTCATTAGATCAGTTTGTTAAAGTAGCAGAAATAAAATTACTTTTTAATTAACAGTTTAACAATTATACCAGAGTCCAGTCCAAAGGAAATACAAGCAGTACAGTCAATAGAAAAGAAGGACGTACACTGAAGTCGGGGGAAGCTCGATGCAGGTACCGCTGGCAGCTACGGACACGCCACACCAAGAACTGCGGAAGCAGAAGATGCCACCCACCTGAAAAGCAGGGGTGAGTCTCGTGTCACTGGCCCAGTAGAGGTCACGCGGATCCCCACTGAAAAATGACGCAGTAACACGGAACAACAAAACATCAGTAGTAACAAAGCAAGAAAACTACCACTAGGAAGCTGTAAAAGAAAACCAGAAACGGAAGGAGTAGGAGCAGCTAAAAGGAAAGGGAAAAGCCATGCCGAACAAGCACGGCTACCGAACTAGCCTCGGCTCCCTGAACTACTACAGGCAACGACAGGAAGGCGAACCCTGATCTGACAAAGTCAGGAGTTGCCGATCTGTCGGGCCTACAAGAGCAGCAAAAATTATAGGAAGGACCTAGACAGATGTAGACGCCTAAAGCATACACGACTCGATTACCGTGTACGTTCTTCTAGACACAACCACACATACACGACTAGAACGTCGTGAACACGACACAACACTAACCTCGGGCAAGACCACGAGAAGGCTAACCCGGAAAGGTCACGACATGCGAGAAACATGAGAGTCACGTGAGAGAAGCACCTCCTCACTAGAAGAACAGCCAGCTGCGTCCACTGACGTCTTATGTTGCGCCTCAAGTGTCTCGTCTACAATGCCGCCTGAAGCACGGTCGAGACTACGACACGCTCAGAACCAGAACATGAACTACAGTCGCGAGTGACTAGACAGGGTAAAGCCTGTCGGCGTCAGTCCACGTCCCTGACCACGTGTGTACACACAAGCTCAATGCCTTGAGCCAGGCCTCTAGCTAGTTTTATCCCCCAGCAGGACGCTACTGCAAGGCAAGGGAGCCCACGGAAACTAGCTTACAAACCGTACCTCGGGAACTGCCGTACCACCACTCCCAGGTGGGCCAACACTGGAACGTGTCGACATGCTACGACTAGTGGAGGCTCACTAGACATAGAACTCTGAAACAAGAGTGCTATAGTACAGACAGGCAAGGAAGCACTGTTGCACGTACTACGAAGCACATGACACGAGATAGCATACCAGACTGCCACCTGACTCAGGACAGTCAACTAGACTTGAAGACACAACGATCCTTGAGTCAGAAGACTCGGGTCAAGATCGTCGTACAAAGCGGTACAAGCCGCCAATTAGTCTAATCCTAAGCCAGAGGAAACAACCATAGAAAATGACACGGAGACTTGAGGAAACACCAAGAACCCTCAGCACACTTGGACACGCAAACTGAGGTAAGAAGATACCCCGAGACATCTAGAACCATGTCTCTGACTGGACGAAACCGTCGAGACACACACATATGACTCTCTCCGAGTGAGACACAAAAGCATCCACGGAGCCAAAGCCAACAAGGCGTCACATCTTAGGTTCACCGGAGCTCGAGACAACTTACATAAAACCCGGAAAACAACAGGCATTAACGCGCTCTAACCCTATAGCGCGATCTCAACGCGCTATACAGCTGTGGAACGTGGATCTTATCTTATTTCATTGTATTATTTATTTATAATTTTTTAATTATTTTTTTATTTGGGATTTTTGATTTATTGATTTATTAGGCGTGCCAGTCACGTGTGTGACGATTTTATTGTGTGCTCGATCTGACTTGGTCAGTCGATTGTGAAGTCCGAGTCGGGACCAGAAGTCCGTCATACCATAAAGGCTATGACGTTAATTGCGCCCTTCCAAGGAAGGACAACCCTTGATTAAACGCCAAAATAGGAGGCCTCGAGAGGCAATAATAAAAAGGATATTCTTTTTATGTGCGCAGTTTGAATTTCATACCAGAGCCAGGAAGGCGGGCGAGATAATAATATCGATTGAAGAAATAGACGATATCGCTGAATCGACGGCTCGAAAAATAATCAGACTCAGGGGAAAGGTAAAACAGAGGATATCAATCGCGGACAGGATGAGCCGCGATCATGACGGAGGTTTAAAGCATCGGTTAACATTTCGGCGGCACTTCCCCATGGTCTGGATCATGCATAGAGGGAAATAGGCTATCACCCACGGAGTGCCGGGGTGAAAGCCGAAAGAAAGAGAGAGGTCGGGCCTCTCCACGTTACACACGTATGCCCTAAGGCAATGTTTGATTCTTCCCTCACAGGAGCTGGTGGCACTCATGCATTGGCATGGCTCACCGGAGCTAAGAGGGAGGCGCGTCGTTGTGACTTCGACACGAATCGATGGAACATAAGGGAGTCTACCTCCCTTTAACTTTATCCTCGGGACACATCTGGTGATCCACGAATATCTCTGTGTAGGTTAGCTCTGGGCATTTGGGCTCACAGGGTGGCAACTTAGGCTCTCGGCATGACCACAGATGGGAGGCTAAGGCTCCCGGCGTGAGTAGCAAGGAGATGGAGGTTCTCGGCGTAGCCAATGGGAAGAATCCAGGAAGCTCCCGGCGCCGACTTCCCGGCGCGCTGAAGATTCTCCAATGGGGTTATCGGCGTAGGCTAAAGGGGGAAGAGGAGCTCTCGGCCTGGGGGTTCCCGGCACGCTGAAGGCCACGCCGGGAGCTGGTGGCGCCGAGAGGTAGCTGGCCGAGAAGGGGTGTTTGGGCGCCGTGAGGGGTTTAGGACTTTACGGTACCCTGTTTTTTAGGATTTTGAGAGTTTTCTGGGAATTATATCAGAGTAGATTGGCTCTGGAGACTAGAGATGGGGTTCAACTGGTTTTAGTTGTATATGCTTCAAAGGAGGCCGAGAACTGAGAGGGATTGGAGGGGAAGAGCCCACACAGAGGTCCTTTTCACCATCACCATACGGAGCCCAGAGGACAGCTTCAGTATTATTTTTCATCGGCTGGGAGGATTTCAGCAGCACCTCCCCCGTACCTAGCGTATGCCAGGAAGTAATAGACGATCACCCACAGAGTGCCGGGATGAAAGCCAGAATAAGGGGGGTATGGGACCCCTAGCCCGTGTATGTGATCACAGCACCAACTTAATATCCCTTTGAGGCCATTGAAACTTATGCAGTGGCAGAGTTTCTCTGGCTCGTAAGGTTATGTAGGGGAGTTATCCCCAATGATGTTTATCCCTTAGGCACATATGATGATCTAGAGTATCCTTCGACAAGATGCAAGGCTTGGTGGATCGGACTTCAGAGGGCATCTGTGTGGTTCATTGGCCTGTAGCAGGAAGGCTTTCCTCCGGGGTTCAAGGAATGGAGGATTCACAACGTAAAGCAGGGGTGGCAGGAAGCATGGTTCCCGGCGTGGGTTTTATTGGCCAAGGGGGAATGCTCTCGGCGCAAGGGTTCTCGGCGTGGGTTTTATTGGCAAAGGGGGAATGCTCTCGGCGCAAGGGTTCTCGGCGCGGTAATGACCGCGCCGGGAACCCGGCGCCGGGAGGCCCCCGGGCCGGGAAGGCTGTATTGGGATAGGCTTTATTTGCCTTGCCGAAGGGGCTAAAGAAAGGGGGATCTCTCGACAGAGTAGTTCTCGGCGGGGAAATGGCCACGCCGGGAAGGGGCTAAAAGGGTTTATGGCTGAACTGCGGTACTCTGCTCAGGTAATTTCTGGGATTTCTGGCTCGGATTGAGTCAAGATCTGGACTGCAGAAGGGGTTTACGCGGGGGTTAGCATCAGTCGAAGGGCAGATCATCCATTATCGAATCCTCATGGGACGTATGGCGTTTTCTATACTCACCTGCTGCTCAGACGGTCAAGAGATTGATGTCTCTGACCCTGAACGAGATGGGAGCTCGACAGACATCTGTGATATCCGGGGAAACCATGATCCGAGGGGGAGGAAGAGGAGGGACAGAGCCTAATAACCCACTGGATGAGAGTTGAGACTCCGTATTCATCTTCCACCAGAGGACAGGCTAGGGAGGGGAGGTCGAAACATGAATCTGAAAGCTATAACATCTAGGCAAAACGACATTCAAAAGAACAGCCGATGCAAGAAGGGGAGAAATACAGCAGATATTTCAATCGATCGAATGCCCAAACGAGCCATGTTCATCTTTCATATTATTGCATCATCCCAAACCTGTACAGATCGTAGAAGGTAAACGAAAGACAGAGAGATGGAAATCGAGACCGGAATCCTCCGACTACATTGATACATCGAGAAAGCCTCGCCAGATTACATCAGAAAAGAAAATAAAAAGAGGAAAGCATGGGGGGAGGGCGGAGCATTGACTCCTCTCCCTCCCCGGGCTACCCACCTGAGTCTCCCTTTCTTCTTCTTCTCTAAGCTTCTTCTTTCTTTCCCTCTCGGTCTCTCTTATGGCTCTTTATCTGGTTTTCGCTTCTATTCTTCCTTTCTTTTTTTTTATCTCTGATTTTTGACCCTCGACCATCAGCCTTTCGAAGGGAAGGGGCTTTATAGCCGTCCCTCCTTGCCTTCTCGGCAGACACCTCACGGCGCGCCTCAGCTGAAGACTTCCCGGCGCGCAGGACTCCAACCTTGTGCAGCATTTGGGCTTTGACAAAGTGGCTCCCTGCGCCACCATTAAAGGCCCATTTAGGTCTCTTTGACCAGGCCTTTGATAGGCCCTTCAAGTACATCAGTACCCAAGAGGGTCCTCCGTTGGTGATATAGTTTGTATTGAGATCATTAGCAGGGTTTTCATCAGTCTGCGGACAGGGGTTTCATCAGTATTGCCATCTGAATGATGACAAAACCGGGCATCATGTTATCGATATCGTCACCTGAATGGTGGCGAGATCGGACATCAGCTTTAGTCGGGGAAGACTTCAGCCGGGTGTATAATCTGTGGAGACGATTCTTCTTGTGTTCTGACTTTGCAAAAGCCTTTGCAATCTTCATCTGCCGGTACCGGCTTCATCTTTATCTTACATCACATCTGTTAATAAGCCGACATCTGACTTACCATGACATGTCATCTGTGGATTCTTGGATGAGGCAGCAACACAGTTCCTATTAAAGTGTGCTAAGAAGTCTCATTAGTCAAGCGACTACTGCTTCGTTAGTGCTGCCATCTGAGTGACATCAGCACCGGACATCAGCTCGGCCGACAAAGGCTTCAGCCGGGTAAATGGTTGACGAGCTTCACCATTGGTCTTTCACTGTGGGTATGATCTGCTTCCACCCTTGTTCATTTTCAAGGTGTCAACAAATGCCCCCCACATGCGGGCGGCGTAAGCGCAGAATAAGCGGCACGGGGCCTGCAGGTGACTTTCATTATTCGAGGGTATCTTCCTCAATTTGCTTTTCAATCCGGTCCTTAGACCTGATCATCTCGTTGCAACAATATTCTGCACATGTATCTTTCTTTTCTATCTTCATATTGTTTGACTTTATTTTCAGCTTTTTGGAGCTTCTCGGCACGAGGCCATAGGCTTCTCGGCGCGTGAAGACCTCTCGGCGTGGAGAGGGGGTCTCGGCGCGCCTAGCTTCCCGGCGCGGAGGGCTTCTCGGCGTGGGGTGCTTCTACTGAGATTCGTGCATCGGAGAGACTTCCTAGCACGGACCATGGTTGATAAGCTAACGGCGTTGAAGCTGCAGAGGTCAGAATATAAATCTGAGCTGGGGAAGCTGACGCTTATGCTTGATGAACGCCAAGCCGAGCTACAAGGTGCTATTCAGCAGGAAGAAGCTGTGCGGGACCGGATGGCCATCTTGGAGACGGAGCTCTCTGGACTTCGAGCCGAACTGCAGCAATTATCCTTTATTCGACCGCGGTCCGAAGAGGAGGTAGCCTCGCTGGAGGGACGAGTGATGTCTCTCCAAGACATGTCCATTGGACTTCAAGAGGAGGAGGCGCGCCTTCATGAGCTGGGGGCCGCTCCTTATGTGGGTCTTCTGGCCTTCGAGGATATATTCCGGCGGCCATAAATTGTCTATCCCTTCTTTTTCTTTTTGTTCTCTTTTGTGATATGGTGTCCCCTCGGGGCCCTTTATGTACTCTCTTTTTAATGGAAAGGAATCTCTTGGCTTCATGCGTCTCCATCTTATTCTGCATGTGGTTTTATCACTTTGGAAGGTGGGGTAGCGGTTTTGACAATCCCTCATGCGAATGGCTCGTACCTTGGCAGGAGAGCGTCCACCCCTTCAGAGAAAGGATGGGGAACTCGCTCCACCGCGTGACGGCATCCGAGGAGGTGCTTGAACCGAATTTTGTTAGTGGCAGCAAACGTCCTATTGGCCATGTGTGCCGTAAGGGAGACGATTTGCCGGAATGCAAATGAAGAGGTCTCATTAAGACGTATGGTCTAGGCTACGTAGAGACTATTGCAGGTGGGACATTGAAAAGTATATGTGGTTCTCATCAGAACGGACATAAAGTACGAACTGGACAGATTGTATCATTGGCCGGGCGATGTACCGATCAGCCAACGGTTGACTTCATCATCGATATTGAGCTTATATCGATGCAAGGGAAATTTTAGAATAGACGTAAGGTCTAAACTGGGTAGGGTTTCATCATTGATCGGGCAAGGTGCCGGTCGATCAATAGCGGGTTTCATCATCGATATTGGGTTTATATCGACGCAAAGGGATTTCATGAGTTTCATCAGAATAGACGTAAGGTCTAAACTGGATAGGGTATTATCATTGATCGGGCAAGGTGCCAATCGATCAACAGTTGGTTTCATCATCGATATTGGGTTTATATCGATGCAAAGGGATTTCATGAGTTTCATCAGAATAGACATAAGGTCTAAACCGGACAGAGGATTTCATCATTGATCGGGCGAGGTGCCGGTCGATCAACGGTGGGACGTACGTGACAGTGTAGGTCTCGTCAGGACAGACGTAAGGTCTATTCCAACAGGTTTTATCGCAGGTGGGGCTTGCCAAGAAATGCGTAGGCTTCATCAGGACAGACGTGAGGTCTGAGCTGGACAGGCTTCATCAGAATGGTGATGGGTTTCATTGTCGGTGGGACGTTTGAAAGAGGGTATGTAGATTTCATCAGGGTAAACGTAAGGTCTACCCCGGAAGGGTTTTATCATCGGTGGGGAATGGAGCCAACTGACCGACGGAAGGTTTCATCAGTGAAGGGGAGGTAAAGGTAGCGTGCCGGTTGGCATGGAACTTCGAATTACCACATTACTGACCCAAGCGCCCTTTCGGGTTTTCACCGGAGCCAGCCCCCTCTTGCTTTTGCCCACGCGCCCTTTCAGGTTTTCACGTGGCGGGGTACCCGATTTTGCCTGCAGTGCCCTTTCGGGTTTTCACCACAGCTGGGTTTTGGCCATTTTTGCCCTTGTTCAGAATGTCCGAACAAGTCTGGCGGGGTATCTCTATTTTTAACCCCATCCTTTTTTATTATATATATATATATATATTGAATTGGGATTTTTAGCACGGATCAGGCGATGTGCTGCTTCATCAGTGGCTGCTCTTATCATCGGTATTGGGTATATACCGATGCAAGGATTTCATAGGCTTCATCAGGATAGACGTAAGGTCTAAACTGGATAGGTTTCATCATTGATCGGGCAGGATGCCGACCGATCAACAGCAGGTTTCATCATCGGTATTGGGTTTATACCAATGCAAAGATTTCATATGTTTCATCAGGATAGACGTAGGGTCTAGCCCGGACAGGTTTCATCGCTGATCGGGCGGGATGCCGACCGATCAACAGCAGGTTTCATCATCGGTATTGGGTTTATACCAATACAAAGATTTCATATGTTTCATCGGGGTAGACGTAAGGTCTAAATCGGACAGGTTTTATCATTGATCGGGCAAGGTGCCGATCGACCAATGATAGGTTTCATCACGGCGGGACGTAAAGAGACATGCAAATTTAATAGGACGGGTTTCTTTGTCGATCGGGCAGGGTGCCCATCGACCAAAGGTGGGTTTCATCATCGGTATTGGGTTTATACCAATGCAAGGATTTCATAAATTTCATCAGAATAGACGTAAGGTCTACACTGGGCTGGTTTTATCGTTGATCGGGCAGGGTGCCAATCGACCAACAACAGGTTTCATCATCGGTATTGGGTTTATACCAATGTAAGGATTTCATAGGCTTCATCAGGATAGACGTAAGGTCTAAACTGGATAGGTTTCATCATTGATCGGGCAGTGCGCCAATCGATCAACAGCATGTTTCATCATCGGTATTGGGTTTATACTAATGCAAAGATTTTATATGTTTCATCAGGATAGACGTAGGGCCTAAACTGGATAGGTTTCATTGTTGATCGGGCAGTGCGCCAATTGATCAACATCAGGTTTCATCATTGGTATTGGGTTTATACCAATGCAAAGATTTCGTATGTTTCATCAGGATAGACGTAGGGTCTAGCCCGGACAGGTTTCATCGCTGATCGGGCGGGATGCCGACCGATCAACAGCAGGTTTCATCATCGGTATTGGGTTTATACCAATGCAAGGATTTCATATGTTTCATCAGAATAGACGTAGGGTCTAAACTGGATAGGTTGCATCATTGATCGGGCAGGATGTCGATCGATCAACGGTGAACTTCGCCATGGCGGGACTTTGGACAAGGTATGGGGTTTTATCAGGACAGACGTAGGGTCTATACTGGGTGGGTTTGATCGTTGATCGGGCAAGGTGCCGGTCGATTGACGAGAGGTTTATGACGGGAGGTGAGGCTTCTTTAGGATCACCACGTTACTGACTCAAGCGCCCTTTCGGGTTTTCGCCGGGGCCAGCCCCCTCTTGCTTTTGCCCACGCGCCCTTTCGGGTTTTCACGTGGCGGGGTACCCGATTTTGCCTGAAGTGCCCTTTCGGGTTTTCACCACAGCTGGGTTTTAGCCATTTTTGCCCTTGCTCAGAAAACCTGAACAAGACCGGCGGGGTATCTCTATTTTTAACCCCATCTTTTTTATTTATTTATTTATTTTCATTCTTTTATTCTCTCTTCCCCTCTTTTTTGGGAGGGTGACAAGTCGGAATGCCATTAGATCATGATGAGGGATGGCTTGGTTAGGGCGGAGTGCCGCTATACCAAGAAAGGGTGTAGCTCGGCTAGGGCGGGAGGCCGCTAGACCAAGGAAAGGGTATATCTCGGCTAGGGCTGGATGCCACTAAGCCAAGGAAGGTAGCTTGGTTAGGGCGGAGTGCCACTAATCCAAGGAAAGGGTGTATCTCGGCTAGGGCGGGATGCCACTAAGCCAAGGAAAGGGTGTATCTCGGCTAGGGCGGGATGCCGCTAAGCCAAGGACAGGGTGTATCTCGGCTAGGGCTGGATGCCGCTAGATCAAGGAAAAGGTGGCTTGGCTAGGGCGGAGTGCCACTAGACCAAGGAAGGGTAGCTCGATCAGGGCGGAGTGCCACTAGACGAAGGAAAGGTAGCTTGGTTAGGGCAGAGTGTCACTAGACCAAGGAGAGGTGGCTCGGTTAGGGCGGAGTGCCACTAAGCCAAGGAAAGGTAGCTTGGTTAGGGTGGAGTGCCACTAATCCAAGGAAAGGTGTATCTCGGCTAGGGCGGGATGCCACTAAGCCAAGGAAAGGGTGTATCTCGGCTAGGGCGGGGTGCCACTAAGCCAAGGAAAGGGTGTATCTCGGCTAGGGCTGGATGCCGCTAGACCAAGGAAAAGGTGGCTTGGCTAGGGCGGAGTGTCACTAGACCAAGGAAGGGTAGCTCGATCAGGGCGGAGTGCCACTAGACCAAGGAAAGGTAGCTTGGTTAGGGCGGAGTGCCACTAGACCAAGGAGAGGTGGCTCGGTTAGGGCGGAGTGCCACTAAGCCAATGAAAGGTAGCTTGGTTAGGGTGGAGTGCCACTAATCCAAGGAAATGGTGTATCTCGGCTAGGGCGGGATGTCACTAAGCCAAGGAAAGGGTGTATCTCGGCTAGGGCGGGATGCCACTAAGCCAAGGAAAGGGTGTATCTCGGCTAGGGCTGGATGCCGCTAGACCAAGGAAAAGGTATATCTCGGCTAGGGCTGGATGCCACTAAGCCGAAGAAAGGTAGTATCTCGGCTAGGGCGGGATGCCACTAAGCCAAGGAAAGGGTGTTTTGGCCTGATTACTCGGGGAATATTGGTTGTGCAGCATGATACAGCTTGAGGTGTTTACCGTTGAGTGGCGAGAACTGAATTTCCCCTCGATGGTTAACAACTACGTAGGCCCCTCCTTCGTAGACCCTTTGTATCACATACGGACCTTCCCAATTAGCATTCAACTTTCCTTTTGGGTTGGACGCCATGACTTCTTTTTTCTTGACCATGACAAGGTCACCTTTCTTGAATTCTCGTCCTCTTACGAGTTTATTGAATGCAGTGGCCATGCGGGCCTGATATATTTGGATATTCTTCTGAGCTTGGAGGCGTTTCCCTTCCAATTCAGTCAGTTCTTCTAACCTTCTTTCAGCATTTGTTTGTTCGCCACGGGCCAGGCCATATTGGATTGACACTCTGAGTGACGGGACTTCCAACTCTAGTGGAACCACTGCCTCCGAGCCGTATACCAATGAGTATGGTGAGCACCCTGTAGGTGTCTTAAAGACGGTGCGGTATGCCCACAGAGCTTCATACATCTTTTCTTCCCAGTCCTTTTTATTAGAACTGACAACCTTGGCTAGCAAGGTGCACAAAGTCTTGTTGAAAGCTTCTGCCAATCCGTTTGCCTGGGGATTGTAGGGAGTGGAGGTTCTCCATTCAATCTTATACTTCTCGGCAAGTCGATAGATTTTCTGATTTCTGAAATGACTTCCATTATCAGATATTATTCGGTTGGGGATCCCGAATCGGAAGATAATATTCTGCTTGATAAATCTGGCGACCAGTTCACCAGTCACTTCTCTTAATGCTACAGCTTCCGCCCATCGGGAGAAGTAATCTGTCATGGCCAATATGTACTTATGACCGGCCGAGGAAGTCGGCAGTGGCCCGACTACATCATTTCCCCATTGTGCAAATGGCCAGCTGGGAACTGTAGGGTGCAGAGTTGTAGGTGGCCTTCTAGGCACGGTAGCATGTTCCTGACACTTCTGGCATGACTTTGCAAATTTACAGCAGTCTTCAAACATGGTAGGTCAATAGTAGCCTAGCCTTTTGATTTCTATCTTCATTTTGGGGCCAGCCTGGTGGGCGCCTGCTGTCCCAGCGTGTATTTCTTTCATCGCTTGCCAAGCTTCCTCAGTGGACAGGCAGCGGAGTAGAATCTTTTTGCGTGCATCCGCCATTATTCGGAATAAAGTTCCATTTCTGAATTCATAGGAATCTTTGATTCTCAGGAGTTTCATCTTTTCCTCCCTTTTCTGTGGCAGCTGTTGGTGCAGAAACCACTATAGCAAATGCTGTCTCCAATCAGACGCCCGTACTGCGCTGATAGTGGCAACTTCTTCCTCTTCGGGGCACCCTTCTAGCATACTGGGGACTTGCCGCCGGTTCATAACAACAATGTTCAGTGTTTCATCTGGCGGGACTGCTAGCGAGCTGGCCAGCTTTGCCAGTGCATCAGCCTGGGCATTATGTCCACGGCCCACATGTTTGAGTTCAATATGATAGAACTTTGCCATGAGGCGTACAACTTTCTGGTGATAGGGATTTAGTTCTGGCTTCCGCACTTCGAACTCCCCTTGGACTTATTTTATTATCAACATCGAATCCCCGAATACCTGAAGCATTTGGATACCCATGTTGAGGCTGATATTGAGTCCGATTATCAGAGCTTCATATTCGGCTTCATTATTGGTGCATGGCTTGTTTACAGAACAGGAAGTATGCACAACCTCCCCCTCTGGTGATTTCAGCACAATACCGGCTCCAGCCCGTATTCTGGTCTTTCCATCGGAATCTGTCTCCGTTCTGGATGCTCCATCAAAGAACAGTTGCCACATAACTGGCTGAGCTTGACAGGCCTCGAGTGTCTCATCATCGGGTAATTCAGTCTCCAACATATCATTCTCCGGCACAAGATGCTCCGCGAAGAAGTCAGCCACGGCCTGTCCTTTTATTGCCCTCTGGGGTATATATGTGATATCGAATTCCATCAGAATTACTGCCCATTTGCCCAATCGGCCTTTCAGTACTGGCTGAGTCAATATGTATTTGAGTGGATCTGCTGCAGATATCAATCTGATTTCATGTGACAACATGTAGTGTCGGAGCTTTTTTACAGCAAAGACTAGTGCCAAGCAGGTCTTCTCTATGTAGCTGTAGCTTTCTTCAGTTCTCATCAGCCTCCTACTTAGGTAGTACAGGGCTTGTTCTTTGCCTTCCTCATTTATCTGTGCCAGCATTGCCCCCAGGGAACAGTATGTGGCTACGATATACAGTATCAAGGGCCTGCCCTTAATGGGTGCCCCCAGCACCGGAGGGGTCTTGAGGTATTCTTTCAGCTTCTCAAAGGCTTCCTGACAGCCATCGTCCCAGAGGAACGGCACATCTTTCATCATGAGTTTGTGAAAGGGGTGGCATCTTCCAGATAGATTTGATATAAATCGTCGGATGTAGGCCAGACGCCCTTGCAGGGATCTCAACTCGTGCAGATTCCTTGGTGGAGGGAGCTCCTGGATAGCTTTAATCTTGGATGGATCAATTTCAATACCCCTATGTCGGACAATAAATCTGAGGAATTTTCCACTGGACACGCCAAAGGCGCATTTCATAGGATTCATCTTGAGTTCATATCTGCGCAACCTCTGGAATACTATCCTTAGGTCTTGCAAATGATCTTCTCTTTTGCTGGTTTTTACCACCAGATCATCGATGTAGCATTCTATCTTTTTGAAGAGCAGGTCATCAAAGATCTTTGTCATAGCTCTTTGATAAGTAGCGCCGACGTTCTTAAGGCCAAACGGCATTCTTTTGTAGTGGAATATTCCCTTCGGAGTGCGGAATGCACTGTGCACTCTGTCTTCTTCAGCAATCCAAATCTGGTTGTACCTGGATGATCCATCCATGAATGACAGGGCTTCATGACCAGTAGTCGCATCGATCATCACCTCAGTGATGGGCACTGGGAAATCATCTTTCGGGCAAGCCTTATTAAGGTCCCGAAAATCAACACATATTCTAATCTGCCCATTCTTCTTCTTTACGGGCACTATATTGGCCAGCCATGTAGTATACTAGTTTTCTTCGACAAAGCCTACCTCAATCAGCTTGTCAACTTCTTTGTTAATCTGATTTATCAATTCAGGACACATTCTCCTGGAAGGCTGCTTTACAGGGTTAGCCTATGGGTTTATTGCCAATCGGTGCTGTGTCACATCAGAGCTCAGTCCTGGCATTTCATCATATGTCCATGCAAAACAGTCTCAGAATTCTTTCAAGAACTGTATATATTGTTCCCTGACATCTGGCTCCAGCAGTGCGCTGAGGAATGTTGGCCTTGGCTCATCTGCGGACCCCAAATTTATTTCTATCAGCTCATCGACAGTGGCTTGGCCTCCGTCTTCGACTTCAGGCGGGGCTCCTTACAAATCAATAAAGCCTCTCGGGATATAATCTTCTTCAGTTTCATGCTCCTCTGCTTCATCATACTGGTCATCAGCGGATGCTGGCGCATCATATAGGGCCCATACTACCGGATCCTGTTCAGTCTGCTCCGAGGGCGAGACTGGTTCAACAGGAAATTCAGAAGTGGACCCCTCCGCCCTTAGAGGCTCTTCTAATGTGGGCTCCCCTGAAAGGTCATCATTCTGTAGAGCCCGGAATTCTTATAGGATGCGCCCGAACTCCAGACACTCCTCCAGCTCTCTGGCTATTTGATCTTCATCCGGGGTTCCCGTATCAAATTTTGCTTCAGCCTGGAACAGATCCTCTTTGGAAGATAGGTCCTCCCAGTACCAAGCTTTCTTTGTCTCATCAGATGTCTCTGTTTCTGGCAGGTTGTCTGAGGCTTCATTGCTTATTATGGATTGATAAATGATTTCTTCATCCTCCGAGGGATATTTGTCATATCCTACCTCGGGAGGATCGTCATGCTGGTAGGAGACAGATATGACGTCTACCTCAGCCTCATAGTATTCTTGGAGGGTATAACCCAATCCTGGGTGTTGAGTGATCTTCCTCATTTCTTTACTATCTCGAGGCGGATCCCACGGTTCCTTGAATGCCTTCTTCTGAGCAGCAGGCTGCATTGATGGCATTTGCATCTTGGAGAACATTTGTGAAACCCGTTGGGTAGTATAATCCAAGCCTGTAATCGGTACCATCCGGTTTGCGACTTCTTCAGGGGCCATACAGTCTTGATCATCTTCTTCGACTGGCTCCCCGATGTAGAATATAATAGGAGGTTCGCAGAAGCGAGGGATTTCCATAGTCTTCAGTGGTAGCACCGTTTGGTACTCAAGGTTGACGATGGGTTTAAATAAACCCTGCGGCACCTCCACCTGAGTGTACTTTTGCTTCATTTCTTCATCGGCATTATCCGGGTGGACACTAGGAGGAGTAACCCGAGCAAAGTCACCGGCATAAGAGATGTGAGATACATTATGCTTTTTAACATAGCCCTTTGGTGGCGGTGGAGACCAATTCCTTGCCTCTGTCGCAGGCTTTTTCTGGCTGACCACAGCCTCTTTCCTTTCGCACTTTTGCGACACCTCGGTATAGTAGGATGCATCGAGCATATGGCACTCGAACACTTCGAAAGGATGCAGATCCGCAAACACCCTCTCTTCTTTTCCTTCATGGCAGTATTTGATGCACTGATGTAGCGTGGATGGCACTATTTGATATTCATGCAGCCACGGTCTCCCCAGCAGGGCTTTATACGTGGTGTTGGAGTCGATCACATAGAATCGTACCACTGTAGTGAGGTCTCCCAACGTGAGGTTGAAATCAGCTACCCCAAGAGGTGTCTCACACTTTTGGTTAAATCCTGCAATCTTCATGTCTCTGACCTTGGTGAGCTGCAGATCAAAGTAATATTTCTGATAGATGCGGTATGGGAGAATGTTCACAGCAGCCCCGGGATCTATCAGTATTCTGCTTATCGGCTGACAGTTCAGGGAACCCCTCATATACAACGGTCTGTTATGGCCGGAATTTGGGATTAGCATATCATCCTCTGTGAATGTGACTGATGGACCAGAATTCACTTCTGTCAAGAGTGCTTCATACTGTGTCGGCGACTGCAAGGCATCAATAATGGCTTGGCGAGCCTCTTCACTCAGAGAGAGGATTTCCCAGATGGAGAACCTGGTAGGGAGCTTCTTTAGCATTTTCATGATCCGGCTGCTCACCCGGACGTTAGACAGTCTCATCTCCTCCACCCAACGGGGTCTTGGAGGTTCATGTGGTGCCTGTGGCCTTTGCTGCCCAGTGCCGGTTTTACCCTCTTGATCGGTTTCCCGGGAGGCTTCTTCCGTAGTAACGACCCCTGTTTCTGCTAGAGGGTTACTTCCTTTATTTTCTTCATGCCGCTTCTGCTTTCTAACTGCAGTCTGCTGACATTTATTATTTTCAGCTGAAGTAGTGTGAGCCAGCTGCTCATTTTCCAAACTGGATAAGAATTCCAGGAATGAAGGAGCCTCTTCTTTTTCTTGGTACAAGCTGGCAGGGGGAGGAACCTGGACACCTCGTACCTCTGGCTCGGGGATCTGATAGGGTTGCTCCCCTCTGAATATAATATTATGATTGGCTGGTGGCGGGCGCCCCCATCTTTTCCCAGAACGTGTTGCATGGGCTGAGGTAGAGGCCTCAGCATGGTTGGCTTCTAGCGGGCCATTTGATGCTTCATCCTCATCATTCTCCCCGGGCAAGGAAAAGAGTACCGACAGGGTGTTGCATTGTACTGTCGTGACTTTCTTTCCCCTTTTGGACTTGGGCCGTCTCTTCTTCTTCTGGGAATTCAGCTTTGCCGGCTCCTGCCCCCAGAAGGGCTCAGTCTCATCTTTTCTTTGCTCTGCCTCTGGCTGCTCTTCAATTTTCAATTCTTCGAGCTGCTCCCAGAGTATACAATCTTTTACCGGCAGGTTTTTGGGCTTTTTCTGCTCATATTCATCGAGCTCATTGATATACTGCTGTAGACGCCTGGCTGCAGGACTTACTTTTTTATGTGCAGGTAGGGGAGTTTGTCTCCTCCGGTTGTGAGTAGGGATCCGGATGACTGGCCCGGTCTCAGCTGTATGCCATACTGGCTTTACTGGAGGCGGCTCAGGCCTTGGGGTGACACCCCGAATAGTTGCCCCACTGGTGCTGGCTGCAAGAGTGTTTTTCATGTTCTTTATGGGCTTTGTCTGCCATCCTCCCTGATCTTTCAGTGGGGTGAGGAGGCAAGCTTTATAAGTATGCCTGGTACATTCTTCAACGGCTTCCTCAGGCAGCTGTTGATAGACTGAAATCATATTGGCGGCCATCCTCCAGGGCGGAGGCTCATGCGGATGAGGTGGCTTCACCTGGTAATCACCCAACTGTAGCTCACCCTTTTTGACCATTCCTTCCATAATATCCTTGAAGACATAACAATCTTCAATTGCGTGCCCCAGCGCACGGTGAAATGGATAGAACAGCGGATCATCTTTCTTTGTCGCATCCGCAGGTCTCTTCGATTCGGGCAATGTTACCTTGTTGAACTTATATGCCCAGTTAAATAGTACTGATGTCTTATCTTTGGGAAAAGAGTAAGCTCTTCTCATTCTGTCTCTCAGAGAGACCTTATCTTTTCTTTCTGTTGCACCCTCAGGCGGGGGAGCTTCGTCTGCCTCCTTTTTCCCTTTCTGTTGCTCAAAGGTTCTAAAATCGACGGCGTTAGCCTCAGTATGTGATGGCCGTCGGTCATTGGTTTTACCCTTCGAAATAGTGGGAACATTGGCGGTCGAACGCTTGGACAAGAACGTCTCAACTTCCGCCACTATGTTGTTCAGCCGGTCAAATGTCCTGACATCTGCACCGATCATCTTTTCTAGCACCTCTCTCTTGAGGCTCTGTTTACATATCTGCACTGCATCTTCCTGATGAGGAGGTCTTCGGCATCTCATGGCTAAGTTTCTCCACCTTTTGATGTAATCCAGTGCTGTTTCATCCTGCCTTTGCTTGGTTGCATATAGCTCCGCTATTGTAATTTCTCTTTCAGTGACATGAAATCTATCGCGGAATTTTCTTTGCATATCAGGCCAATCAACCACTGATCCAGCGGGCAGGCTTGAATACCATTCAAAGGCTATCCCAGTGAGGGACGAGCCAAAGAACTTAAGCAGATAGGCTTCATCAGCTGCCAGGTCGCCCATAATTGTGGTATAGTAAGCAATGTGCTCCCTGGGAGAGCCCTGGCCGTTGAATTTCTCAAATTTCGGCGGCTTACTGACGCCTGGGGGTAGTCTTTTAGCAGCATATTGGGGAGGATACGGTACTTTGTACACGTCATAGGTACTTACACCATCACCGGTCTTTTCAGACAGCTTCATCTCCACAATTCTTTCAATCATCAGCTTGTGAGCCAGGGCTAGATCTATCTCTTCTGGGAAGAAGTGAGCTTGCTGCTGGCTGTAGGGAGTCGTCATCACAGTTGCGCGCAAGGTGGGCGCGGCGGGCTGCGTCTGAGATGTAGAGGGCTGAGCTGCTACTTGCTGCAGAACAGGCTGGCTCGGAGCTTTGCCCTTATCAGCTGGAAGGGGATTAGTTGGGACAGCCATTTGTGCTGAGCTGGAAGTCTGCCCCACAGGTTCGGCTTGCTTGGAGATCGGTGTGGCTTCATGCCTCTCATTTAGCTATCTTCTGAGAGCACTGATCTCCTGTTGATATCTTCTAAACATCATTTGGATCATGGGATCCAGGGTCGATGGGATCTGTATATCTTCTGAAGTCCCTTCAGCATCATCAACGAAGGGATTGTCTTCTTCTTCTGTTGTCACCACATTGACTGTCATGGTGGTGATCTTGCGGGTTTCCTCATCATTCTTCATCTTATCTTTTGCAGCCTGACCTCTTCTTGTGACGGGGCCTGGTCTGGTAGCCAGCCTGAGCAGTTCATCTGGCTGAGTTGGTAGCATATTCTGCCCCCTGGCGATTCCAGCCACGTTACAGGCGAAGATTTGCATCCTTCCCTTCTGCCTGCAAACTTTTCTTTTTGCCTGGTCAGGGTATTTGAGTCGGTCGAAGACCGATACTCTTTCTTCAGCCTCTTCCCTATACAGGTCTTCTTTATCATATCCGGCCTTGCGGCCTTCTTCATAACCATTTGAATCGGAGGAGGAGACTCCGGGCATAACTTCTTGAAGGGCTTCTCCTTCTTCTTCATCCACGGTGCCCAGAGCACGGGATAATCTTTGCTGACCGAGGGCAGAGTTCCCCAGGTAGTGGAAGTAGTCTTGGACCACTCGTTTCATCTCCTCCGGATCGTGCCTTCGCGGCTCTGGTCGGAGTATCAATCTTTCCTGACTTTTCTGCTGATGAGCCAGTCTTGTCATTTGAGCATTCAAATGCTCGGCTTTAGAATATCTGAATATGTCAGCCTGTCTGGCACATGCTCTTGGTCTTCTTGGAATGGCCACCGTGACTGGTTCGCTCATTCCCATGTCACCATCTTGGCAGCAGTTGGCAGTGTCATCATAGTTCTTCTTTTGCCATCTTTTGCCTTTGGCCCTGGGATGGGTGATAGTAAGGTCTTCATTCTTTTGATATCTTTTGCCCTTCATCACGGGGCGAGTAGTAGTCAGATTCCTTCCTTCATCATTTTTTTCATCTCTCCTCCCCCGAGCCTTGGGGTAAGCAGCAACATCATCTCTTCTGTAATTTCTTTCTTCTCTTCTGCTTCCTGCCCTGAAGCGGGCAACAGCATCCTCAGTAGCCTTCTTCTCATATCGAGCTGGGGCCCAGCTCTGAATCTTCTTTGGTCGCCACACCTGTTTATATTTTGCTGGCTTGGGCGCCAGCGGCTTCCTTTCATCAGCTTCCCAGTTGGCCCTCCTAGCGGCCAGAATGCGGAACCTGTTGTCGGTCTGGACAGTCGGGATAATCCTGTCTGGTCGGACTTGTCTGGGGCGACCGTTGAGGTTCACCCTAACATCTCCCATCATCATTGTCTTCCCAGAATTGGAAAGACGACGCTCAGCAGCAGCATACCGGCTTCTCCGGTTATTTCTCTTTCCCCTCTGGGCAGTAGCGGGAACCGTATCCCTCCTTTGAACTTGGTGTACATAGCAGGCGACGGCCGTCGAGGTCGTCTTCTCCGGTAAGCCAGCCTTCTTACCAGTAGTCTTCATAGGGGCACCTGCAGCGGTGCCTTGCTCGTCGTTGTTGACCTGCAGAAGGTCGGTGAAGACGAGGCCCAGACAGTTGGGCAGCCCGACAGCAGGGGGCATTGCTCCGAATGACAGGGGTACCGCCAGGTAACCCTCTCGCACATGCATATCGATCGGTTGTTCGCCGAAGCGTACAGACATAAGTCCAGTAGTCATCTTCCTGAAAATAAGGAAAGCGCACAGGATCAGAAATTTGAGGGGGGCCCGCTGGGCCTCCTATTTTGGCATAGAGATGAAGGGAGACTAGGTCCCACCGGGCGTGCCAGCTTGTGGAACGTGGATCTTATCTTATTTCATTGTATTATTTATTTATATTTATTTTTTATTTTTTTATTTGGGATTTTTGATTTATTGATTTATTAGACGTGCCAGTCACGTGTGTGACGATTTTATTGTGCGCTCGATCTGACTTGGTCAGTCGATTGTGAAGTCCGAGTCGGGACCAGAAGTCCGTCATACCATAAAGGCTATGACGTTAATTACGCCCTTCCAAGGAAGGACAACCCTTGATTAAACGCCAAAATAGGAGGCCTCGAGAGGCAATAATAAAAAGGATATTCTTTTTATGTGCGCAGTTTGAATTTCATACCAGAGCCAGGAAGGCGGGCAAGATAATAATATCGATTGAAGAAACAGACGATATCGCTGAATCGACGGCTCGAAAAATAATCAGACTCAGGGGAAAGGTAAAACAGAGGATATCAATCGCGGACAGGATGAGCCGCGATCATGACGGAGGTTTAAAGCATCGGTTAACATTTCGGCGGCACTTCCCCATGGTCTGGATCATGCCCAGAGGGAAATAGGCTATCACCCATGGAGTGCCGGGGTGAAAGCCGAAAGAAAGAGAGAGGTCGGGCCTCTCCACGTTACACACGTATGCCCTAAGGTAATGTTTGATTCTTCCCTCACAGGAGCTGGTGGCACTCATGCATTGGCATGGCTCACCGGAGCTAAGAGGGAGGCGCGTCGTTGTGACTTCGACACGAATCGATGGAACATAAGGGAGTCTACCTCCCTTTAACTTTATCCTCGGGACACATCTGGTGATCCACGAATATCTCTGTGTAGGTTAGCTCTGGGCATTTGGGCTCACAGGGTGGCAACTTAGGCTCTCGGCATGACCACAGATGGGAGGCTAAGGCTCCCGGCGTGAGTAGCAAGGAGATGGAGGTTCTCGGCGTAGCCAAAGGGAAGAATCCAGGAAGCTCCCGGCGCCGACTTCCCGGCGCGCTGAAGATTCTCCAAGGGGGTTATCGGCGTAGGCTAAAGGGGGAAGAGGAGCTCTCGGCCTGGAGGTTCCCGGCGCACTGAAGGCCGCGCCGGGAGCCGGTGGCGCCGAGAGGTAGCTGGCCGAGAAGGGGTGTTTGGGCGCCGTGAGGGGTTTAGGACTTTACGGTACCCTGTTTTTATGATTTTGAGAGTTTTCTGGGAATTATATCAGAGTAGATTGGCTCTGGAGACTAGAGATGGGGTTCAACTGGTTTTAGTTGTATATGCTTCAAAGGAGGCCGAGAACTGAGAGGGATTGGAGGGGAAGAGCGCCACACAGAGGTCCTTTTCACCATCACCATACGGAGCCCAGAGGACAGCTTCAGTATTATTTTTCATCGGCTGGGAGGATTTCAGCAGCACCTCCCCCGTACCTAGCGTATGCCAGGGGGTAATAGACGATCACCCACAGAGTGCCGGGATGAAAGCCAGAATAAGGGGGGTATGGGACCCCTAGCCCGTGTATGTGATCACAGCACCAACTTAATATCCCTTTGAGGCCATTGAAACTTATGCAGTGGCAGAGTTTCTCTGGCTCGTAAGGTTATGTAGGGGAGTTATCCCCAATGATGTTTATCCCTTAGGCACATATGATGATCTAGAGTATCCTTCGACAAGATGCAAGGCTTGGTGGATCGGACTTCAGAGGGCATCTGTCTGGTTCCTTGGCCTGTAGCAGGAAGGCTTTCCTCCGGGGTTCAAGGAATGGAGGATTCACAACGTAAAGCAGGGGTGGCAGGAAGCATGGTTCCCGACGTGGGTTTTATTGGCCAAGGGGGAATGCTCTCGGTGCAAGGGTTCTCGGCGTGGGTTTTATTGGCAAAGGGGGAATGCTCTCGGCGCAAGGGTTCTCGGCGCGGTAATGACCGCGCCGGGAACCCGGCGCCGGGAGGCCCCCGGGCCGGGAAGGCTGTATTGGGATAGGCTTTATTTGCCTTGCCGAAGGGGCTAAAGCAAGGGGGATCTCTCGGCAGAGTAGTTCTCGGCGGGGAAATGGCCACGCCGGGAAGGGGCTAAAAGGGTTTATGGCTGAACTGCGGTACTCTGCTCAGGCAATTTCTGGGATTTCTGGCTCGGATTGAGTCAAGATCTGGACTACAAAAGGGGTTTACGCGGGGGTTAGCATCAGTCGAAGGGCAGATCATCCATTATCGAATCCTCATGGGACGTATGGCGTTTTCTATACTCACCTGCTGCTCAGACGGTCAAGAGATTGATGTCTCTGACCCTGAACGAGATGGGAGCTCGACAGACATCTGTGATATCCGGGGAAACCATGATCCGAGGGGGAGGAAGAGGAGGGACAGAGCCTAATAACCCACTGGATGAGGGTTGAGACTCCGTCTTCGTCTTCCACCAGAGGACATGCTAGGGAGGGGAGGTCGAAACATGAATCGGAAAGCTATAACATCTAGGCAAAACGACATTCAGAAGAACAGCCGATGCAAGAAGGGGAGAAATACAGCAGATATTTCAATCGATCGAATGCCCAAACGAGCCATGTTCATCTTTCATATTATTGCATCATCCCAAACCTGTACAGATCGTAGAAGGTAAACGAAAGACAGAGAGATGGAAATCGAGACCGGAATCCTCCGCTACATTGATACATCGAGAAAGCCTCGCCAGATTACATCATAAAAGAAAATAAAAAGAGGAAAGCATGGGGGGAGGGCGGAGCATTGACTCCTCTCCCTCCCCGGGCTACCCACCTGAGTCTCCCTTTCTTCTTCTTCTCTAAGCTTCTTCTTTCTTTCCCTCTCGGTCTCTCTTCTGGCTCTTTATCTGGTTTTCGCTTCTATTCTTCCTTTCTTTTTTTTTATCTCTGATTTTTGACCCCCGACCATCAGCCTTTCGAAGGGAAGGGGCTTTATAGCCGTCCCTCCTTGCCTTCTCGGCAGACACCTCACGGCGCGCCTCAGCTGAAGACTTCCCGGCGCGCAGGACTCCAACCTTGTGCAGCATTTGGGCTTTGACAAAGTGGCTCCCGGCGCCACCATTAAAGGCCCATTTAGGTCTCTTTGACCAGGCCTTTGATAGGCCCTTCAAGTACATCAGTACCCAAGAGGGTCCTCCGTTGGTGATATAGTTTGTATTGAGATCATTAGCAGGGTTTTCATCAGTCCGCGGACAGGAGTTTCATCAGTATTGCCATCTGAATGATGACAAAACCAGGCATCATTTTATCGATATCGTCACCTGAATAGTGACGAGATCGGACATCAGCTTTAGTCGGGGAAGACTTCAGCCGGGTGTATAATCTGTGGAGACGATTCTTCTTGTGTTCTGACTTTGCAAAAGCCTTTGCAATCTTCATTTGCCGGTACCGGCTTCATCTTTATCTTACATCACATCTGTTAATAAGCCGACATCTGACTTACCATGACATGTCATCTGTGGATTCTTGGATGAGGCAGCAACACAGTTCCTATTAAAGTGTGCTAAGAAGTCTCATTAGTCAAGCGACTACTGCTTAGTTAGTGCTGCCATCTGAGTGACATTGGCACCGGACATCAGCTCGGCCGACAAAGGCTTCAGCCGGGTAAATGGTTGACGAGCTTCATCATTGGTCTTTCACTGTGGGTATGATCTGCTTCCACCCTTGTTCATTTTCAAGGTGTCAACAACAGCCCAAGCACGACAATGCCCACAACCACCAGATCGTGCTCACCATGCATAGCGCAATAAACAGGATCGTGCCTGCCAAGAGCAGCGCGTTCTGAACCGCCAAAGATGATCGCGCTCGGAACACCTAGCGACTTCTTCATGAACGCCCTCGGAACGCATAGCGCGATTAAAGGGATCGCGCCTGCCAAGAGCAGCGAGTTCCCAACCACCCTACTGTTCATCTCCTTCATGGAACGCGGCGTATCGCGGCAGTGCGTTCTACTGAGAATGTGGTGCCCACGTATAGCGCGTTCACGTCCGGAGCGAAAATCGGGAAAATCCGCACGAAAACCTTATTCCACGCCCCAATCGTCGCCAGAACGACGGGGCAACACTTATAACTACCCCGCTAACCTTCCACAAGCCGGAAGGGGCCCAAACCACACTCAAAAACACTAAAAATGGGCGATTCCCATGAATCGACCCAAAATGACACACAAGGGAAACCGACCTTCTACCGGCCCCAAATCATGGCCAAATGCAACGAAACTAGCGGGAATGGCATCCAGACATGCCAGAGGTTCGAATGACACCAATTTTACTAAAAACGGCCGCCGTTTTCTGGCGAACCCTACAAACTCCTAAAATCATGGTTTTACCTGAACGAGCCCAAACTCACTCGTTCTAGCATCGAACGATGTAAAACTACAGGGAAAACGTAGAGGAGAAGTAGGTGATCTATCTCCCTACCTCCACCGAAGAAACCGTGCGCCGAAGCGACTAAACCACGCCGAAAATCACATCGCGAGCTCGACCGTCGACTTTGAATCCACCGTTCGGGATCGCGCCAAAACCGATCCGATCCTCGCCCAATCGCGCACCTCATGGACCCTACATCGTCGCCACCTCGCCCACGAGCCTCCTCCGTCTGCAACCGGAGCGGGGAGGGCAAGAGAGGAGAGAAAACGGGAGAGAGAGGACGCGGCGGTGAAATGAGAAGGGGGAGAGGAAAGGAAAAGAAAAAGAAAGAAATTAGGAAATTTTCCTAATTTCTGAAAATTCGATAATTAGCCCGAAAATGGACTAATTATGAAAAATACGCAAAAATAGTTGAAACGATCCTCTCGATGAGTACATCGCAACTGCGGCGTCCACGAGTCGATGAACTGAGAAATAAACTCACCATAGGGTTCCGTAACTAGTACGAGAGAAAAACCCACACGGATCATAAAACTCAACTCAGGACCTAGAAAAGTGACCCGAAATTCTCCGAAAAGGATCCGAAAGACCTAATAAGAATCCGATAAGAATCCAGGACATTACAATAGATCCATCGTTCTTCCTCACAAATAACACTAGTGCATCCCATGGAGAAACACTAGGTCGGATAAAACCCTTGTTAAGCAACTCTTCTAACTGTCTCTTCAATTCCACTAGCTCTGATGGTGCCATTCTATAGGGACCCTTAGATATGAGTTATGTTCTACGATACAACTCTATAGTAAACTGGACATCTCTATCCGGAGGTGACCCTAGTAAATCCTTAGTAAACATATCTACAAATTCTCTTGCCACCTATGTGCTATCAATAGTTTTAGGAGACTTTGCCTAACCCTGAACTATTATATTCACTAAGTAAGAGGGGCAACCCGACCTGATCAGCTTACTAGCCCTTAAGGTAGACATAATGTAACGACCCGAGAATCCGATTACCAGGAAAGCCCGATAACCCGAGTCTCGTACCGCCACCCACGAGTCCGAAGACTCGGAAGGGTTAGAAGGATGGTGTGGAAACTACACAAGTATCATAAATAATTGTAAAAATTAAATAGTTTATATAATTAAGCAGGAAATGAATTAACATTTTACAAGGTCCACAAGATAACAACAAAATAACAACAGTAGTCCACAACTAGTACAGAGTCAAGAAAGAAAAGTAGAGCTACACGGGGCATACCCCGGCTCTGACCTTTGGCACTGACGCTGGGCACCTGAACCACGCTGAGCCTCAGATGAACTCCCCTGAAGCCTCGCCTTGCCTGAAACACGGTGAAAACACGCAGGGAATGAGTCTCGGAACAGACTCAGTAGGGATCACCCGAACCCTACCTCGCAAACGAAGAAACCGCTACACTAGCAGTAAGCGAGTACCTCGAAAAGGAAACCATGCCATCTACAAATCACCTGTCTCACGGCACGAAAACTGACACATGTGCCACAACGAAACAACCGGAACACACGGCTGACACGACAAAACCCGAAGGTCGAAGTTGCAACGACTGACAGTCTGACACTCTCGACTCGACATGAGTACCTCCCACTAGAAGCACAGTCGGTAGCGTCCCTGACGTCTTACACTGCACCGCAGGTGAACTGCCTGACGTAGTAGCGCCTACCAAAGGCACGGACACCGAACAAGTACCACGAACAAGTAACTAGTTGGGGTCACGCTCGTCAGCGTGGGTCCAACCGCCCCCAACCACGTGTGCACACACAGATCGTGCGTCCCTGGTCTGCTCCTCTGATCGGTTTTCCCCTCAGCCGGACTCTGGCTGTTAGACGCGGGGCCCGACGGTAACCGGTCCACAAACCGTCTCTAAGGGTCGGCCCGTACACCACTCCCTGGTGAGACCAGCACTTCGTACTGGTGGGCTACGACTAGTGGAGGGTCACTGAAGGAGTAGACTCTCAAGTCAACGGAAAACCACATCCGCATCCGACGACGTACGGGGACCGCCCCACGTACCGGCACCGTCGCATGGTGACCACGGTCGGACAAGAAAACGGGACTGCGAACCTCCCGGTGCAGTCCAGTGCCTGACGGTCTACCCTAGACGCGTCACAGGCTCTGACGGTCTAGGCTGGACCGTCACAGACACCTGACGGCCCAACGCAGGCGCGTCACACTCTGGGTGGAAAACAACGTGTAACGCACCTGCCCTGGTGCGTTACAGTCTGTGACGCGCCTACCCTGGTGCGTCACAAGACAGACGAGGAACAGCTGTGACGCGTGCCACTCGGTGCGTCACAGCATGTAACGGTCCAACGCTGGAGCGTTACATGACCTGGGGTTCGTCAACTCTGACGCACCCTCCCTGGGGCGTCACAAGGCTGTGACGCGCCAGTCCTAGTGCGTCACAGGCCTTGACCCCCTCCCCCCCCAACGGTCAAAAACCAATGGTCGTGCCAACGGTCGGAAGCCTCTGACGGCCCAACCCATGCGCGTTACACGCCTGTGGCGGTCTATCGAGGGGCCGTCACAGCCCACAGACCCCCAATTGGCAACACAGGGCTGTAACGCACCCACCTAGGCGTGTTACATGATGTGACGGTCACTGGAAGGACCGTCACACCCGCCCGAGGTCGGAATGACGAGAAAACGCCCAAAAATCCAACCACGCCCCCATGCCTCCACCGGAGAGGGGGAAATCAAAGGGGAAGACCCCTGGGGACCCCTAGCATGATACTAGGCTACCAAAACATGAAATCGCGGGCTAAATCCATAGATCGGGCGAGCTCTCCCCAAATCATGGAAAACCCCAAACCTGCTCAAACACACCCCTCTCGGCCTCCCCTCGGCCTACGAATCACGGAAATGAACGGCGGGGAGCTAGGGAACGTCACCCTACCTCAATGGAGCGAAAGCTCCACCGAATCGTTGCCGAGATCGCAAAGAACGCTTTGAAAAACCCCGCTCCTTCACGCTTCCCACGAACACCGCACGCCTCCACGACCGCCTCGCCGCCGCCCACGTCGCCGCGCCGTCGCCCCGCCTCCGTCTGCAGCCGGAGGAAGGCTCGCCGCGTCGAAATGGGAGAGAGAGAGACAGAGGGAGAGAGAGCTCACGGTGGGGAGGAAGAAGAAGAAGAAGAAGAAGAAGGGTGGGGGAGAGAGAGAAAATGAGTGGTGTTTATAGAAAATTCAGAAATTCTAGAAAATATCGAAAAATAGAAAATTACATTTTCGGGATCCTCGGAACGCACCGATCGCAACGGTACCACTCTCGCCTAGGTGAACGGCCCGGTTCACCCGCAACGAGATTCCGAAGGAATTGTCGAAACACACACCGGAAATCGGAAAACACACGCGGAAAAGCCGCGGAACGCTTCCGGGCCTCCGAAACAATTTCGGATCGCGCCGATCCGAACACGAAAGATGTCCGAAACGAAATTCCGGACACATCGGAGCCGGACACTCCGAGAAACCCGATCCGGGACCCACGAAGAAGGATCCAAAAGGTCCGAGATACTACAGCCCTCCCCCCTTAAGGAATTTCATCCTCGAAATTAATAACAACCCAAGGGGAAAGAAGAGGAAGACTCACTCAAACAAGAATGGGAACTGCTGACGCATCTCATCCTCACGTTCCCAAGAAGCCTCACCACCAGAGTGCCGCTACCACACCACCTTTACCAAGGGGATGACCTTGCTCCACAGGCGCTGCTCTCGCCTGTCCTCAATGCGGACGGGAAACTCTGGGAGAGAAAGATCTGGAGTCATCTCGGGCCACACCGAATCCTCGAGAACATGAGAGTCATCGGGCATATACTTCCGCAACATCTAGACGTGGAACACGTCATGCACCGATGCCAACTCAGGAGGTAATTGCAACTGATAGGCTACCTCACCAATGCGCTCCACGATAAGGAAAGGACCAACATAGCGGGGACTCAGCTTCCCACGCCGTCCAAAGCGCATTACCCCCTTCATCGGAGAAATACACACGATCGCCCACGGCGAACGCGAGAGGCTGCCTCCTCCGGTCAGCATAGCTCTTCTGCCGACTCTGGGCCGCCAACATGTTCTGACGAACCAGGTGCACCACATCCACACACTGCTGCACCAGCTCTGGTCCCGTCAAAACACGCTCACCAACCTCAAACCAGTCAAGTGGAGTCCAACACGGATGCCCATACAACGCCTCATAAGGAGCCATGCCGATGCTCGAATGATAGCTGTTGTTGTAGGCAAACTCCACCAATGGTAGGTGGTGAATCCAACTCCCCTGCCACTCCAGGCAGCAGGATCTCAGCATATCCTCCAAAGTCTGGATGGTCCTCTTAGACTGTCAATCTGACTGAGCATGATACGCCGAGCTAAAAGCCAACTCCGTGCCAAGAGCTCGCTAGAAACTCCTCCAGAATCCAGAAGTGGAGCGCGGATCCCGATCCGACACAATGGAGATGGGAATCCCATGCAACGGAACGATCCGCTCCACATAAAGATGAGCTAACTTGGGCACACTCCAGCTGACTTTGATCGGTAACAACCGAGTCACCTTCGTCAGTCGATCTACCAGCAACCAAATACTATCCTGCCCACTCGGAGTCCTCGACAATCCTACCACGAAATCCGTGGTCAAGTGGTCCCATTTCCATGCGGGAACATCCAAGGGCTAAAGAGTACCTCCCGGTCGCTGATGCTCTGCCTTCACCTGCTGACAGGTCAGGCACCTAGCCACAAATTCGACAACATCTCTCTTCATGCCAGGCCACCAGAACTGCCTCCGCAAGTTCCGATACATCTTCGTCGCACCCGGGTGTACGGTGTACCCGCTCCCATGAGCCTCGCGTAACACCGCACGACGAACCTGCTCATCGGCTGGGACGTACAGCCTACCGCGAAATCTCGCAGCACCGTCCTCGCCGAGCTCCACATCAGCCAAGACCAAAATCCGGGGCAACTCAGGGTCCGCATGCTGAGCCTCTGTCACCTGAAGGCGGATAGCTGGCGTGATAGTCAGACTTACAAGCACTGCCAACCCTGGCTCCTGGGGAATCTTGGGCCTGAATGAAACTTCGGACACTTGTTCTCAGAGCCTCCACTTCCTCAACATCAAGGCACTGACAGCGACCTTCCGACTCAAAGCATCGACGATGACATTCATCCTGCCCGGCTGATAAGACAGGGTGAAGTCATAATCCTTCATGAACTCCATCCAACGCCTCTGCCTGAGGTTAAGGTCTCTCTGCGTGAACACATACCTCAAACTCTGATGGTCAGTGAATACCTCGAACCTCTCGCCGTACAGATAATGCCTCCAGATCTTCAGCGCGAAGACCACAGCCGCCGGCTCCAGGTCATGGGTAGGGTAGTTCTCCTCGTGGCGCTTCAGCTGCCGAGATGCATAAGCCACCACTCTACCATGCTGCATCAACACATCACCCAATCTGACCCTGGAAGCATCTGTACACACCACCAAACCTCTCGATCCAGAAGGCAAAATCAACACCGGAGCCGAGGTGAGCAAGCTCTTCAGTTCCCTGAAACTCTGCTCACACTCATCAGTCTAGACGAAAGGCACATCCTTCCACGTAAGTCTGGTCATCGGGGCCGCAATGCGGGAAAAATCCTGGATAAACAGACGATAATAGCCTGCAAGCCCCAAGAAACTCCGGATCTCCGTCACAGACCTCGGCCTCGGCCACTGCATTACTGCCTCGACCTTGGCAGGGTCTACGAAAATATCATCACCAGAAATCATGTGCCCCAAAAAGTGCACCTCACAAAGCCAGAACTCGCACTTACTGAGCTTCGCATACAACTGGTGGTCTCGCAGCGTCCGCAGCACCACACCCAAATGGTACGCGTGCTCCTCGACAGACACGAATAGACAAGGATGTCGTCTACAAACACGACCATGAACTGGTCAAAGTACGGACGAAACACCCTCTGCATAAAGTCCATGAAGGCTGCGGGGGCATTGGTGAGCCCAAACGGCATCACCAAGAACTCGTAATGCCCATACCTTGAACTGAACGCAGTCTTCTCCACATCGGACTCGTGAATTCTCAGCTGATAGTAACCAGACTGCAAATCAATCTGCGAGAACACTCGAGCAGACTGAAGCTGGTCGAACAAATCATCAATCCGCGGCAACGGATACTTGTTCTTGATGGTCACATCATTCAGCTGCCGGTAGTCAATGCACAACCGTAAGCTGCCGTCCTTCTTCTTCACGAACAACACTGGCGCACCCCAAGGGGAAAAGCTAGGACGAATGTACCCCTTGGCCAGCAATTCCTGCAACTGCGCCCGCAACTCCCTCAACTCAGCGGGGGCCATAGGGTAGGGAGCCTTCGCCAAAGGTCCCGTACCCGGCACCACCTCGATAACAAAATCGATCTCCCGCTGGGGAGGTAATCCAGGTAAGTCCTCCGAAAAAATATCAGGAAACTCGCACACCACCGGAATGCCCTCGACATCCGGCTCCATGCGGTCAGTCACAACCACGGAGGCGAGAAAACCCTGACAACCCGCATCAAGCAAACGACGAGCTCGAATCGCCGAAATAAGGAAACGGGAAGAGGAAGACCTGATACCTTGGAAATAAAAGGTGGGTCCACAAAGTTGTCGAAAATAAACCCTCTTCGAGCCGCAATCCACCAACGCATGATGTGCCTCAAGCCAATCCATGCCCAAAATCACATCAAAGTCCTGAAGCGGCAACGCATAGAGCCTAGCCGGCAAACTCTGCCCTTCCACACAGGAACCTCATCAAAGCAATACGGAGTGATCATAAAATCACCCGAGGGCAACTCCACTGCCAAATCGCATGACAACTGGGTCACCGGCTCCTCGATACCCAGCGCGAAATCCTCCGAAATAAACGAATGAGACGCGCCAGAATCAAACAAAACCCGAGCCGCACAACCCAAAATCTGAATGGTACCTTCCATGAGCTGCGACGCCACTACCTCTGCCCTGGTCAAGTGTGTAATCTGGCCCCGAGCTCTCTGCCTACCTCCTACACTAGCTGACCTGGGTAGCGACGGATACTGTCCCTGCTGCTGCCTCTGCTACGGGGGAACCTGCTGCTGCTGAGGAAACTGCTGCTGCTGCCTCTGAGGACAGTCACGCGCCATATGCCATGGCTGGTCACACCGAAAACAGATGATCGGCACCGTGCACTGCCTGCCTGGGTGATACTTGCTACACCGTGGGCGCGGTCCTCGCGATCCACCCACTGATCCCTGACGCTGAAACGGGACCGGCTGCTGTACACTGCCCAATGAAGCCTGCCCCTGACCCTTGGGCTTCTTACGGAAACTCTTCTTGAGGAACTTCTTGACCTTTGAGCTGAAGGACGCAGATCCTGTCACTGACGTTGCCGGTGCCGACGCTCCAGAACCACCCGACGCATGCTGGAAGGAACCCTGCTGCTGGGTAGCCGACTGCTGGCTGCGACATGACAAAGACTGTCCATGGCTAATCGGTCCTCTAGTCCTCTGCATATCCAACTCCAAAGAATCCGCAACGCGAGACGATGTCTCCAAATCAGTGGCAGCATTCGCGATCAAGTGATGTCTCAACTCCTGCCTCAAGCCTTGAACTAACTGTGTGATCTTCACCTTCTCATGCTCCATGATATGAGGTGCATACCGACCCAGCTCAACAAATCGGGCCCTGTACTGCAACACGAACATGTCGCCCTGGACCAGCTCTAAAAACTCACGCATCCGCTGCGTAGCAATAAACTCTGGACAATAGGCACACTCAAAAGCACTGACGAAGTTGCCCCACGCGATCTGCTCAAGGGGACAAGACCGAAAAGACGTCTTCCACACGGAAGACCACCACGCTCGAGCCGTACCCTGTAACTGGTTGTAGGCCAACATCACTCTATCCTTTGTAGCACACCGCGCGGAACAGAACACCTGCTCCATCTCGTCGAGCCAATCACGAGCCACATCAGGGTCTGGCTAACCGCCATAGCAAGGGGGATGGAACTGTAAGAAATCCCTCACTGCTCGGCCTGGCCCACCCCTGGTCGACTAGCCCTCACCAGCCACTCCACCGAACTGCTGCGACATAAGCTGGTACATGCCACGAAAGAAATCCTCGGCCCCCGAAAACCTCGCAGTATCCACTGCCCCGGTGGCTGCAAGTGGCACTCTACTCTGCTCCTCCTGCTCCTGCTGAACCTCCTGCTGGATCTCCTGACCTCCAGTCGATTGCCCCTGCTCAGAGCGAGTACTCCGCCTCGGCGCCATACTTGCACCTAAAGCAAAAGACAGGAAACACGGAACAGCAAGGTTAAGAAAAACACACGATGCCCGATGCCAGTGTCAACTGTACATCATTGCTGTGGACTAGTGGACCCCCTACAATCACTTATGATTCTCGTATAACTCCACAACCGCACTCTGATACCAGCTGTAACGACCCGAGAATCCGATTACCGGGAAAGCCCGATAACCCAAGACTCGTACCGCCACCCACGAGCCCGAAGACTCGGAAGGGTTAGAAGGATGGTGTGGAAACTACACAAGTATCATAAATAATTGTAGAAATTAAATAGTTTATATAATTAAGCAAGAAATGAATTAACATTTTACAAGGTCTACAAGATAACAACAAAATAACAATAGTAGTCCACAACTAGTACAGAGTCAAGAAAGAAATGTACAGCTACACGGGGCATACCCCGGCTCTGACCCCTGGCACTAACGTTGGGCACCTGAACCACGCTGAGCCTCAGACGAACTCCCCTGAAGCCTCGCCTCGCCTGAAACACCGTGAAAACACGCAGGGAATGAGTCTCGGAACAGACTCAGTAGGGATCACCCGAACCCTACCTCGTAAACGAAGAAACCGCTACACTAGCAGTAAGCGAGTACCTCGAAAAGGAAACCCTGCCATCTACAAATCACATGTCTCACGGCACGAAAACCGACACACGTGCCATGGCCAAACAACCGGAACACACGGCTGACACGACAAAACCCGAAGGTCGAAGTCGCAACAACTGACAGTCTGACACTCCCGACTCGACAGGAGTACCTCCCACTAGAAGCACAGCCGGTAGCATCCCCTGACGTCTTACACCGCACCGCAGGTGAACTACCTGACGTGGTAGCGCCTACCAAAGGCACAGACACCGAACAAGTACCACGAACAAGTAACTAGCTGGGGTCATGCTCGTCAGTGTGGGTCCAACCGCCCCCAACCACGTGTGCACACACAGACCGTGCGTCCCTGGTCTGGTCCTCTGACCGATTTTCCCCTCAGCCGGACTCTGGCTGTTAGACGCGGGGCCCAACGGTAACCGGTCCACAAACTGTCTCTAAGGGTCGGCCCGTACACCACTCCCTGGTGAGACCAGCACCTCGTACTGGTGGGCTACGACTAGTGGAGGGTCACTGAAGGAGTAGACTCTCAAGTCAATGGAAAACCACATCCGCATCCGATGACGTACGGGGACCGCCCCACGTACCGGCACCATCGCACGGCGACCATTGTCGGACAAGAAAATGGGACTGCGAACCTCCCGGTGCAGTCCAGTGCCTGACGGTCTACCCTAGACGCGTCATAGGCTCTGACGGTCTAGGCTGGACCGTCACAGACACCTGACGGCCCAACGCAGGCGCGTCACACTCTGGGTGGAAAACAACGTGTAACGCACCTGCCCTGGTGCGTTACAATCTGTGACGCGCCTACCCTGGTGCGTCACAAGACAGACGAGGAACAGCTGTGACGCGTGCCACTCGGTGCGTCACAGCATGTAACGGTCCAACGCTGGAGCGTTACATGACCTGGGGTTCGTCAACTCTGGCGCACCCTCCCTGGGGCGTCACAAGGCTATGACGCGCCAGTCCTGGTGCGTCACAGGCCTTGACCCCCCCCCCCAACGGTCAAAAACCAATGGTCGTGCAAACGGTCGGAAGCCTCTAACGGCCCAACCCAGGCGCGTTACACGCCTGTGGCGGTCTATCGAGGGGCCGTCACAGCCCACAAACCCCCAATTGGCAACACAGGGCTGTAACGTACCCACCTAGGCGCGTTACATGATGTGACGGTCACTGGAAGGACCGTCACACCCGCCCGAGGTCGGAACGACGGGAAAACGCCCAAAAATCCAACCATGCCCCCATGCCTCCACCGGAGAGGGGGAAATCAAAGGGGAAGACCCCTGGGGACCCCTAGCATGATACTAGGCTACCAAAACACGAAATCGCGGGCTAAATCCATAGATCGGGCGAGCTCTCCCCAAATCATGGAAAACCCCAAACCAGCTCAAACACACCCCTCTCGGCCTCCCCTTGGCCTACGAATCACGGAAATGAACGGCGGGGAGCTAGGGAACGTCACCCTACCTCAATGGAGCGAAAGCTCCGCCGAATCGTTGCCAAGATCGCAAAGAATGCTTTGAAAAACCCCGCTCCTTCACGCTTCCCACGAACACTGCACGCCCCCACGACCGCCTCGCCGCCGCCCACGTCGCCGCGCCGTCGCCCCGCCACCATCTGCAGTCGGAGGAAGGCTCGCCGCACCGAAATTGGAGAGAGAGAGAGAGAGAGCTCATGGTGGGGAGGAAGAAGAAGAAGAAGAAGAAGGGTGGGGGAGAGAGAGAAAATGAGTGGTATTTATAGAAAATCCAGAAATTTCAGAAAATATCAAAAAATAAAAAATTATATTTCCGTGATCCTCGGAACGCACCGATCGCAACGGTACCACTCTCGCCTAGGTGAACGGCCCGGTTCACCCGCAACGAGGTTCCGAAGGAATTACCGAAACACACACCGGAAATCGAAAAACACACGCAGAAAAGCCGCGGAACGCTTCCGGGCCTCCGAAACAACTCCGGATCGCGCCGACCCGAGCACGAAAGATGTCAGAAACGAAATTTTGAACACATCGGAGCCAGACACTCCGAGAAACCCGATCCGAGACTCATGAAGAAGGATCCGAAAGGTCTGGGATACTACACACAACAACCTTAGAAGACTTAGATTTAGGGCACTTGAAAACAAACTCCTATTCTTTTGAGATTTCGAAGATAACTTTCTTATGATGGCAACATAATGATGAATGATACTTCCCAAACCAATCCATATCTAAAATAACATCGAAATCACTCATGTCAAGTAAATGAAAATTCCTAGGCATACATCAATATTGATTTCGAATCCCTAAACCATCTAAGTAGCCATAACTTCCTCCACACGTGTGTAAACTAATATAACAAGAGTACCTATGATAAAGACATCACTACCAATGATTCTAGCAAAACTGACAGAAATAAAGGATTCTATAGATCCAGGATCAAGCAAAACATCTGCAAGATATACATCGATAGAAACCATACCCCTAGCTATCTGTTCCGATGCCTCCATGTGGACGCACTTTTTCTTAAATAGTTTGCTTATTTTATTTATTGGTTTGTTGAGTGCGTGGGTGTGCCAGTCACAGAGTGACATTTTATTCGGGCTACGTGGAAGCCCATGGTGCGCTCGATCTGACTCGGTCAGACGATTATGTAGTTCGTGTCGGGACCAAAACCCGCCGCGCCATAAAGGTCACGGCGTCATTTACATCCCCTCAGAGAGGGGAACACCCTTGATCAATCTTCAGGAATCAGGGCCTCATGGCCAGAGAATTAATTGCATGAAGAGTCTATTAGGAAGTATTGAAATCCCCGTACGAGGGTGAGAAGAAAACATTCGAGATCATGTCGGTCATGTGCTGACCATTTAATGTTCGGACGAATGTCCGGCTCGAGAAAAGCGCAATTGTCACGGAAAAACCGGAACATATGTATGCCGGGCTACGACAAATTTATTGTTCAGAGGAACAAGAAATATTCAGTTAAATCCTGGTTAAAGCGGTCAGAAACCAACAAGTTTGTCGGCTCGGTGCAAGATCAAACCGCGACCATACTGCGGTGGGCCCCCCGCAGTCGAAACAAGACTTGCGTGACCGTCATTGATATTTTCGGTGCCAAGGGTCAACGGGGGAGTGTCCCGGGATCAGATCCCAGAACCAATATGTATTCAGAGGGAGCGGGCTGTATGCCGAGGATACGGGTCGGACAATGATCGTAATCGGGACGGACCCAAGGTCTAAGCGTGACCCATGGAGGCCTTATTGATATTCCCGTGCGTAGGGTCCGGGTGTGACAAGAGCCTCCTTGTTCCATTCAGATCTTGTCGGTCACTCATGGACCACTTTATGTTAGGACAAAGGTCCGTATTGAAGGTACGACGTAGATTGAAACAACCCCGCACAAATATATACCGAGTTCACGGCAATTTCAATAAAGAGCGGGAATGAATCCCAATTGAACGAATCCGATTTGACGAACTATCGGCCCAGAGCAATGCCGGATTACGACCATATCGGGATGGTTCCCAAGGTCCGAACCCGACTTGGAGGGGTGACGTTAATATTCCATGTACGCCAGGTCTTGAGGGGACACAGGGCTGCGGAGCAGATCTCATCGTTTTATTATTATTTGAATTTTTATCATTATTATTCGTTAGTTTATATATGTATTTTTAGTGAGTTTGTTATTACTATTTATTTATTTTTCTTATGATTTATTTATTTCTTATTGTTATTGTTGGGTTTGTTATTATTGTTTATTCATTTTATTATCATTTATTTACTTATCACTTTTTGCTGAGTTTGTTATTATTATTTATTTATTTTGTTATCATTTATTTATTTATCATTTTTTTTGTTGAGTTTGTTATTATTATTCCTTGTTTCTTTATTGCTATTACGTATTTATTTCTTATTTTTAGGTATTTTTTATTATTGTCATTTATTATCATATTCTTCATTCATTTATTATTATTATTTGTCCCCTTTTTGTGAATTTGTTGTCATTATTATTATTATTATTTTATTTTTATATTTTCTTTTAGCTTATTATTATTATTACTTGTTCCATTATTATTACTACTTATTTATTCATTTTTTGAATTTGTTATTATTATTATTATTATTATTATTTGTCATGTTCGGAGCGTGCGTAGGAGGATGGGCCAAAAGGGCTGAAAAGGGTCTGTGCAGGTTGAGCGAAAGTCTGAGCGTCTTGGAGGTAAGGTCGGTGCAGGTCTAGAATAAAGGCTCAACAAGGTCAGTGCACTTTGAGAACAAGGTCGGTCACAAGAGGACCAAGGCCGGTGCACATAGGGAACCAAGGGGGATTTGGTCGGTGCTGGACCTGAGTAGGGTCTATGCAGGTTTGGGTTGGAGGTCAGTGCAGCTGGCCTGGAAGTCGGTGCAGCTGGGCTGAGGGTTGGAAGGGGGGTTGTGCCGCTGGGAGGGGCACGGAGTGTGCCGGTGAGCGGGAGGCCGGGGTGTGCCGGTGAAGGGCTGGGCGTGCCGGTGAAGCTTGGGCTGGTGTGCCGGGGAGGTGCCAAAGGGGCGTACCGGGCTGGGGTGCATGTGAGGTGGCTGGGTGTGTCGGTGAAGCCCCGGGACAAGGAGTACCGGTGGAGGCTGGGATGGGTGGGGAACGGTTGGAGCGTGCCGGCGAAGGGCCTGGCCGGGCGTGCCGGGAAGGAACGGTTGGAGCGTGCCGGCTAAGGTTGAACTAGGGTGTGCCGGCCAAGGCCAATGAAGGGTTTTCTCTTATTCATGGAATGCATGCGTGAGTTTTGATTTGATTTTATTCTATTCATGTAGACCATGTTCGTGGTTATGTTCGATAGTCCATTATAGAGGTGAATGTTCAGTTATTCGGGCTCTCCGTAGTTCGTTCGTTATTTCGGCGAAGTCGTTGCGTTGGTGTTTATTTTGTTCACTTGTTGTTTCTTTTTGTGTTGTTACCTTTCTTTTATTATTGCTATTGTGTTAATTCTGATGAAAATTCAACAACATCTCCCCTTGACCCGGATGGTAAGGGAGATAAAGGCAACGCGCCCACATGGAGTGGCAGAACCCAACAATTTGAGGTGGGTGCCAGAGGCAGTAGCACCTTTGATAAAATTTCGGAAAACCCGGAAGAAACGACGAGTGGAAGGCGCCTCTGAGACTACCCAGGGGTGCACCGGGTAAGAAGAGTGGCTGGTGGCTGGCGTACCGGCCAGAGAGTCTCAAGGGGGCTGAAGAGGTGTGCCGGATTGGCTAGCACCAGGGCGTGTCGGGTAGGCAAGGTGAGGGGTGTACCGACTAAGGGAGGCAGGGAGCGCACCGGCCATGGAGGCTGTGTCGGGCTGAGGGTTAGAAGGGGGCTGTGCCGCTGGGAGGGGCACAGAGTGTGCCGGTGAAGAACCCGGTGGGATTGTCGTTGAGGGACGCTGCAGGGCGTGCCGCTGAGGGGTGGCAGGGGCGTGCCGTTGAGGGCCCTGGGCCAGAGCGTGCCGCTGGTGGACGCTAGAGGAGCGGGCCTTTGAGAGGCCAGGGGGGGGGAAGTAACTCCCCATAGGCGAACGGGCGAGGGTCAAAGGCCCTACGAAGGAGCTACGCCAAGGGGGAAAGATCACTGCCAGAGGCCAAACCGATGGGGAAGAAGAGGAAGTGGAAAACACCAAGGGATGCAAACACGCAAGAAATGTCTTAGAAAGACATCAAAAATATTTTCAAGCCTTCTATTTCTATTCTCACATGAGGAATGCCCCGAGGGGACTAATACATTGTAACAAAAGGAAAATGGGGAAAAGGGAAAGCAAGAAAGAACAATATATGGTAGGGGGGATGGAATATCGGCTCCTCCTCTCCCAGACCTCACTCCCTCTCTTCACTCACTCCTCTTCTCTTCTTCTCTTCTATCTTCTTTCTCTTCGCTCAGGCGATAGTGGTCGGAGTGGCAGGCTCCTCTTCTTCTCTTCTATCTTCTTTCTCTTCGCTCAGGTGATGGTGGTCGGAGCGGTAGGCTCCTCTTCTTCTTCTTCTCTTTCTCTTTGCACGGACGACGGTGGACGGAGCAGTAGGGGGGAGCCAGAGCCTCCCCTCCTCTCCCTCTTCTCTCTCCCTTCTTCTCTTCTCCGTCTCTCCCTCTGCCTCTTCTCTTCCTCTCCTCTTCTTCTTTTCTTCTCTTTCGCCTGGCAGCATTGCGGTGGCTGTGCGTCCTGCTCTTTGTTCTCTGTCTTCTCTCTGTCCCTTGTTCACAGGAGAAGAGGGGTTTTTATACCCCACACGGCGGGAACGCCCGAACGCAACCGGCGGAGGTGGGAAGCGACCGGCATTAATAGGGATTTGACTTCCCCTTCCTCGGTGGCAGGAGGTAGGCAACGTGTCTTCCTCCCTGGATGACACCTCAGCGAGCCCTTTGCGCGCCAAGGATCTATAGGGCGTGGGCACAAGATCTTGTCTGCCGGATGGCGTGGTTCAGGGCATGCCGCTGAGGAGTTGGAATAGCGTACCGCTGGAAGACATAGCAAGCGTGCCGCTGGGAGGCCGCCAACGCGTGCCGTTGAAGGGCTGTGATGGCGTGCCGTTGAAGGGCCTCTACATGGCGTGCCGTTGAAGGGCTGCGATGACGTGCCGTTGAAGGGCCTCTACATGGCGTGCCATTGAAGGGGCTGGCAGGCGTGCAGTTGAAGGGCCAATAAGGCGTGCCGTTGAAGGGCCTCTACATGGCGTGCCGTTGAAGGGGCTGGCAGGCGTGCCGTTGAAGGGCCAATAAGGTGTGCCGTTGAAGGGGCTGGCAAGCGTGCCGTTGAAGGGCCAATAAGGCGTGCCGTTGAAGGGGCTGGTAGGCGTGCCATTGAAGGGCCAATAAGGCGTACCGCTGGAAGGGCCTACTGTGCGTGCCGTCAAAGGCCCTGGCGAAAGTGTGCCGCTGGCGGGCGTTGAAGGTGTACGCCGCTAGAGGGAAGGCCCTGGGCGTGCCGGGTGGAAGCACCAGGATGGTGTACTGGCCAGGGGGGGCAGCAGAGCGTGCCGTTGGAGAGTTTGTTGGAGTGTGCCGCTGAAGGGCACAGTGAGTGTGCCGCCGAGGGCTTCAAAAAAGTGTGCCGCTGGGGCACTTCAGAGGCTTCCTTTTCTTCTTCTCATCTTCTCTTCTCCTTTCTCCTCTTCTTTATTTCCCTGTACGTAAACGTGGGGTGAGAATTTTTTAGTGTCCACACTCCACATCCTTCTTAGTTAACTGATACAACTTGGTTGGCATTGTTACTTGACGCTCTACTCCCTCGCCCATCCTCTCATACTCTCTCGGTAAAACTTGGTGATGTGCCCTGGGTTGTCACACTGAAAACACTTTTCGGATGCTTCATACACATCCCTGCATGCCTCTTCCCACAACTAAGACAAATAAGAAAGGTGGTGAACTAACTCTGCTACTACTGTTGGACGCTCTGAGTCTGTCTGCTCTCAAGCTTCCCCTTTTTGGTTGGAGGCCATGAAACACCCTGAACCGGTGCCTTCCCCTTCTTCCATGCATCCTGCCGGTGCTGAGTCCTTTCTACATTCTCCTCTACTATGCATGCTTTAGTCATTGCCGATGCCAACATCTCTGGCGCTAGGATGGCAACCTTCTCTCTCAGATAATCCCTCAGCCCATCAACAAACCTCTGACCTCTCCTGCGCTTATCCTGACAAATGTGTGGTGCATACTTCTCCAGATCTACGAACCTGGTCTCATATTGCAATACTACCATGCTACCTTGCTTCATATTAAGAAACTCTGGCTTCATCTGATCCTGAATATGTTGCACGAAGTACTTTTCCCGAAATACTAGTAGGAACTCCTCTTAGTGGATTGCTTCTTAGCGACCGACAAACCTATTTCTCTGCATCAAGTTCCACCATTCGTCTGCTTCATCCTTCAACATGAATGCTGCTAGTCTCGTCTGATCTTCCTCCCTGCACCAAATAGCTGTGAAAATATTCTCTATCTCCTAGATCCACATGTCTGCCACGTCAGGCCGGCTCCCCCCTTAAAGAATGGAGGCCCCATCCTCATAAATTTCTCCATCAAGGACACTCCAGCCAACCTTTCATCACCTTGGTCTCCTATCCTCTATTGCACGCTCTGCGCCTAACCTGCAAAAATGCCAAGAAATCTCTCGAAGTGATCTTGACTGCCATTCCTCCCAACTCTCATCATCTTCTCACTACAATTCAACAACAACCAAATTACTCAACTCTCGCATGACAACTCCAGTACCATCGACATGTTAAATGCAGTGGAATGTCAAGTGCTAGAGCTCTCGTTGGGCTCTAATACCACCAACTGTGTCACACGCCACTAAAGTGGAAACACGGAGTACGACAACGAACGTACACATACTCGAGAGTAGTAGCACCATGAGCATTCCATAATATAAAATCACAAATCATTAACCACACATTATGAAGAGAAAATAAATAAAGACTGTTTCTCATTCATAATCTATAGTCAATTATAAGAGTGTATTGGTACACAGGCATGTAAGGGCAACAAAACATGACAAACACTACCATGCATAGCCAACCACTTGGCATAAACTCTACACCTGTAGACTCTATCCTCCCGTGGCACTACCCAAATCTCTAACCATCAATTTAGGCCACCGGACCTTCTGTAACACCCTAGTTTCTAAGACCCAAGATTTGTCTCTTGATAGGAGCCCTATAAGTAGGTCTATTTAGTAGATTTAGGTGTAACCCCAAGTGGGTAGTCCATTATTCATATCATAATTTTATGTAAGAATGTCCAAATGAGGTGAAATTAGGCTAGTTAGAAAGATATCTCAATTATCCATAACTTTTATATTAAGCATTTTTTGAGATTCTATTATTCAATATGACAAAAATGTTAAATAACAAAGTTGGATAGGAATATTGAGCTTTAAAATGAGTTAGGCGAAAAGATAGTTGGAAGGATAACTAGAACATCATCTAAGGTAAAGAGATAGACTATGTTCTACCTAAGGCGGGGAGATATACGATGTTCCATCTAAAGAGGAAGAGAGATATACAATATTTCGCCGAAGGGGGAGAGAGATAGACGATGTTCCATCTAAGGGGGAGAGAGATAAGCGATATTTCGTCTAAGTGAGGTGAGAGTTCGATGATATCGGGGTTGGAAGAGTTAGACGATATAAAGATAGATGAAGAATCATCTAATCTGGAAGTAGATAGATGATATATTGAGCAGATAGGTGACATATTAAGGCGATGGATGATATATTGATGATAAATTAAAGACGAAGATAATATAAATGATAATTAATAAAACATAGATGATGTTTAATTACTATAATATGATTAAGAATTTATATAAATTATAAAGTTACTTTTATTAAAGTTAATTACATGTAGAAATGTTAGAACGAGTCGATATTAGACTTATTGGAATGGTAATCTAATTGTCTTTAAATCTTGTGTTAACTACTTTTACTAATTATGTCATATGTTAAGTAAAAAATGACAAAAAGTGAAATTAGGTACGAGTAAAATTACGATTTTATCACTCTATGGTATAAGGAGTTATTTTGCATGGGTTAACCTTCGTTCTGAAACTACAATGTCACTGAATTGGCTCGAATCAGTTTCTGGGCTGCAAATCTCTCTTATTTTCCTCTCGAGTTTTCTGCTAGAGGCTTCAGGCAAGCACTTTTTCCTTTCTCCCGCTCTCTTCTTATTCAACTCTTCTCCACGCAGCAACATCTTCTTCAAGGAGAGGCTTCACATTTATAGAGGAGAAGAATAGAAGGTTCTCTCCTTTTGGATCTACATTTTGATAGGTCCAAAATAAAATACGGTTCTTTGCCAAAAATCTTTTCCAGTTCTACTTTCTCATTGGCTTAGGATAGAAAGGACAGATCTCTGTCCTAGGAGCTTTTTTGTGACGACCCGGATCCCGGATACCGGATATACCTGATAGAACTACCGAGTAGACCCGATACCACTTGGAACCCGCGAGGCCTCCCAAGAGCGGTAAAGCTCCGAAGGGATAAAAGGCATGTGTAGAGTACATTGAAGCCACATAGATATAACAGTAAGCAATTAAATTTCATTAGATCGGTTTGCTAAAGTAGCAGAAATAAAATTACTTTTTAATTAACAATTTCAATTTAACAATTATACCAGAGTCCAGTCCAAAGGAAAGACAAGCAGTACAGTCAACAGAAAGGAAGGACGTACACTGAGGTCAGGGGAAGCCCGACGCAGGTACCGCTGGCAGCAACAGACACACCACACCAGGCATCGCGAAAGCAGAACGACGTCACCCACCTGAAAAGCAAGGGTGAGTCTCGTGTCACTGGCCCAGTAGGGGTCACGCGGATCCCCACTGACAAACAACGCAGTAACACGGAACAACAGCTAAAACAACAGTAGTAGTAAAGCAGGAAAACTACCACTAGAAAGCTGTAAAAGAAAACCAAAATAGAAGTAGTAGAAACAGCTCAAAGAAAAGGGAAAAGCCGTACCGAACGAACGTGGCTGCCGGACTAACCTCGGCTCCCCAAACTACTCCAGGCAGCAACAGGAAGGCGAACTCTGATCTGACAAGGTCAGGAGTTACCGATCTGTCGGGCCTACAAAGATGGGAAAAAAGCCTAGGAAGAACCTAGACAGACACCAACGCTTTAAAGCATACATGACTCGATTGCCATGCACGCTCTTCTAGACACGACCACACACACGACTAGAATGTCGTGCACACTACACAACACTGACCTCGGGCAAGACCACGAGAGGGCTAAGCCGGAAAGGTCACAACGTGCGAGAAACACGAGAGTCACGTGTCACGTGACGGAAGCACCTCCTCACTAGAAGAACAGCCAGCTGTGTCCACTGACGTCTTATGCTGCGCCTACAAGTGTCTCGTCTGCGCTGTCGCCCGAAACACAACAGAGACTAAGACACGCTCAGAACCAGAACAGGAACTACAATAGCGAGTGACTAGACAGGGTAACGCCCGTCGGCGTCAGTCCAGCGCCCCTGACCACGTGTGCACACACCGACTCTTGCTGGAGAGTCAGGCCTCTAGCTAGTTTTCCCCACCCAGCAGGACGCCACTGTACAGCGGGGGCCCACGGAAACTAGCTTACAAACCGTATATCGGGAACTACCTTCGCCACCAACTCCCAGGTGGGTCGACACATCGTAACGTGTCGTAAGGCTACGACTAGTGGAGGCTCACTAGACACAGAGACTCTAAAACAAGAGTGCTGTAGTACAGACAGGCAAGGATGCACTGTCGCACGTACTACGAAGCACCAAGGCAACAAGACAACTGCCAACAGACTCAGGACAAGACGACTAGACCTACTAACACAACGATCCTTGAGTCTCACAACTCGGAGTCAAGATCGTTGTACAACGGCAGAGACACGCCGCCAATCGGTCTAATCCTAAGCCAGAGGAAACAACCGTAGAAAACGACACACGGAGACCTGAGGGATCAATGAGACTCTCAGTACATCTAGACACGCAAACCGAGGTAAGATGATACCTCGAGGCACCCAGAACCATGTCTCGAACTGGACAGATCTGCCGAGACACACAAGGTCACCTGTCAACCACTGGGTCACCCCGGGTTGACCGGAACCGGACAATGACGATTCAACAGTAGGAAAGAGAATCCTACTCCAAGCAGAAAAACTCATGGCTACCTCATAACGTAGTCTTAGCCCTCATAGGACGTCAGGAGACATCCACAGGACAACAGGTAGACCACAAGGTCAAGCCAAGACATACGAAAATCTAAACGACGAAGAACAACCCTCTGGGCATAAACGACTCCTTATCCAGCCGCCAGGCGAACCAAGCAGCCAAGGAAGTAGCCGCAACGCACACAGAGACAAGGATACCGGCAGTCGTGGGTAGGGCCACGAGACGACTGTAGCGATCAAGGATATGACCACTAGGATCAGTCAACTCTAGCTGACCTGCCCGACAAACCACCCAGCGATCTATAGAAGACACGCGACACGGACTAGCTAACCGTCCTATGACACACACCCAGACAGACGGACACAGATCAGGCCATCACGGCCAGAAGATACAACCACGGACTCAACTCACTGGGCAGTCACAAAGGGGTCGCTCAATGAGCTGAACGGTCCGGACAGGGCCACTCAATCGAACAGAGCGGTTTAAACGGAACCGCTCAACGGGACAGACCTCAAGGTACTGAAAGACTGAACGGTTAGGGCTGGACCGCCCCAAGGCATAGAGTGGTTAAGGGAAAGCCGCTCAAGCCAACCGACCTACTACAGTACTCGGTCAGACGACGGTCAGAACGGTCTAGGGACAGACCGCTCAACGCACAGGACGGCTAAAGGAGAACCGCCCCATGAACTGCCTTAAAACGTTGACCCAAGGTCAACCGTGCTAAGTGGTCAAGACCTGGCCGCTCAACACCACGGGAAAAATAGAACGGCTGAGAACCATCCGCTCAAGTGGACTGGGCGGCTCACACCTGGCAGTGCCATCCACTGGGCGGTCTGTCGCGCGACCGCGCAGACGTCCATCGACTCACTCTAAACGGTCCAAAACCAGCCGCCCTAAGCCCAACGCGGTTAATGTTAAACCGCGTAGGCGTCACGGCGAGCAAACCACAGGATCGGCCCGATCGTGGCCTTTCCACGCCCCGTTCATTCGGAAACGAAGGGGATACATCCATAACGATGATATACAACACTTAGACTCCAACGGGAGTCAAATCGGCCAAGAAACAACGAGAAACGGGTGATTTCTTCAAATCGACCCAAATGGAAACACCGGACTTTCCGGGCTCCTAACGGTCCCGAATGACCGCCAATCGACACGAAATCAGTGACTATAGAACGCAGGCGTTCCAGGGAGTCCATTGACACTAAATGATCTAAAAACCGTCGCCGTTTTTCGGCGAACCCTGCGAACTCCCAAAACCACGGTTTTACCTAAACGAGCCCAAACTCACTCGTTCTAGCACCGAACAACGTGAAACTACAGGGAAAATGTGCAGGAGAAGTAGGTGATCCGTCTCCCTACCTCCACTGAAGAAACCGTGCGCCGAAGCGACTAATCCGCGTCGAAAATGCCAAAACACGAACCGCGCCGATCTCGGAATCCACCGAGGGATCGCGCCACGCCACACTCAAACCGTCGCTCCATCCCGCGTCCCGATCACTCCATCGCGTCCCCGCCTCGGCCAGCTCTCCACGGTCGCGCGCCCCGCGTCGAATAGTCCTGAGACGAGAGAGAGAAAGAGATGAGAGAAATGAGGGAGGAGAGAGGGTGAAGAAGAAATAAATAAAGACCTGATAAGAATCCAATAAGGATCCATGGCATTACATTTTTCAGAGGTGAAATCTGATTGGTTGACTGCAGAAAAGAGACATCATGAAAAGTGACTTTCCCCAAATCTGTTATCTGACAAATTCTTCTCGCAAAAAGGTATTCTGACTGTCTCATGATGAAAAGGACAGTTCTCTATCCTAGGACCTTTTCTAGACCTTGAAGCATACGTTTTGGGAGCTTCCATCGTTGAGTGTTGAGGACGTTGCGTGTCTAAGCGAACGGGCTTCGGTCAGATGAAAATCTTCATGTGCATCGACGCACCTAGTGCCATGCGTCGACGTAGCTTCCCGTCTTCATGAGTTGTTGGGAGCCAGGGTGAGATTTGATAGAGTATGCGTCGACGTAGTGAAGGAGTTGCATCGACGCATCTAGTCTTCCACTAGGGTTGTTGCGAGCTAACCATTGTGCGTCGACGCATCTGGGAGGGTGCGTCGACGCATCCTTGTAAAGATGCATCTGAAGCAATTTTTGTGAGAGAACCCTGTGTCGACATACTGTAAAAATAGTGTCGACATAACTGAAGAATATCGCCCGTTTGACAGGGGCTGAGCTGACGATGTGTCGACGCATTGATATGCTTGCGTCGACGCAATTGCTGATGTACACTCAACTCTGCTTCTGGAGGCCGTCCTAAGTCGGCACATCATGAGGATGGAGTCGACACAGTCGAAGGATATTGCTTTGCATAGCGGTTGATGGTGTTGATGCAATGAGGGGATGGAGTCGACTCAGCCTTTGAGGAATTCTTGGTAAGCGGTCGAATTGAAGATGCGTCGACGCAGCTGTGAAGACTTAGTTAAATTCTTCACATTCAGCCAATAAAGAAGATGTTTCAGGTTTACTCAAATTAACTAGCCAATGACTTATAGTAAGACATCATCAAAACACAATGTATACAACAAAACTGTTAGCAGAGTGATAATAAAAGCAATCAAATATTTCACAAAACATAAAAAAACATGCAAGCTGCACACGTGACAAAACAACACACCGAGCAAATAAATAATAAGAAATCATACAAAAGACAGAGTGGCACATCATAATGAAAGGTGAGTCCCATCACAGTGTCCTTTTCTAGAGGAGATCCACCATTAAAATCAACAATGACGGCTCCAAATCATCCTTCCTCTGTGATTTTCACTCTTTTCTATTTTATAAATACCCCCATTTTGCTCCCATTTTGAAGCCAAGGAGCATTAGAAGCTGGTTTGAGGAGGTTGAGGCTTTCAGCAGATGAAAATGAAGGGAAAGATTATCTAGGCTTTGAGATGAAGGGTGAATCTTCTCGCTCTGTGAAGAAGAATAGGCCCAGCATTGGTTTCAAGAGGCTCTCCGACATCGTGGGGCGCCTTAGTAAGAGGATCAAATCGGAGTTGGTAAGTTGATCTACCTCCCTTCTTTAACTTCTTATGTGTGGACTCTCCTTCATCCCTTCTTTTTGTCTTTTTTTTTTCTTATCAGCCATGCCCTCTCTTCCCATGCCCGAGGAGATTTTCCAGGCTGTCGTGGCTTTCCAAGCTTACTTCCAACATCTCTATCAATATGAGGGTTGTTATCTCAAAATGGTATCTCCAGGGACTTGTGGTCTATGCCAAACATTATGATCAAATCCACATGGACTGGGCGGCCATGGGAGCATTAATAGAAATTTGGCACCCTCAAACACACACCTTTGTATTATCTACCTTTGAAGCAACTATCCTTCCCGAGGAGGCAGAACTCTTGCTCGACTTGAATGGAAGACAAAAGATGGCGTCCATGCAGAAGAAGATAACATCTGAAGAAGTTCTTGGAAGCTTCATGCCTCCCGGAGTCATCCAAGATGTCCAGACTCAGAAAGGAATTAATCTACAAAAGCTCGTAGAATAGGCCATTAATGTCCTACAAGAATTGGTGAGCCATGATATCTGGAAGAACTTATGAAAGGGTTTACAATTTGTTTGGCATGATCTCTTCTATTCCCTTCCACTGACAACATTTTGGAGGAAGAATAGCTAAGCGTGATTTGTGGACTATGGGAAGGCAAGAGAGTGGGACCCACGGTCCTCGCATACCTATACAATGGTCTCATCGCTTCGTGCATGGGTAGACCTCCTTATGGTTGTGTACTTCTCTTAGCTTGTTGGATTGACCTCCATTTTAAATTTGACTACTATGAGGAGGCTTAGAGTGCCTCGAGAATTTTTCAAAAGAGCCCTCTCTACCATGTGGCCAATGTGTTGGGCTTCGATGACAAGATGATCAATCGCGTGCCCAGACTTAAGAAACGTGAAGAATGGCACCTCCATTTCAATACCATGGCCCAGAACATGTTCACCTACACGTTAGTGGCCTTACTCTCCCATGAACTTCACGTAAGATCCTCCCCCGGCATGGAACTTCAACTGGTCGATGCAACTGAATTCATTCTCTACAACGCGCATCAAGGTTGTTCCCAAATTGGCCTTCCTCGCCATTTCTTTGCAGCATTAGCTAACCTCCTGCCCATCAGGAAAAGGGAGTTGGGCACGAAGAAAGATGTGGAAGACGTGAAAACTATAAAAGGATTATAGAAGATAAGCGTTCCACAGGGAGTGGTGATGCACATAGAGGAGAATCGGGAGTTATAGAAAGCTTATGTGATTGAACTAAGAAAGTTGAGGCCTAATGTGCCAAAGCCATGATTGTAACGCCCTGGATTTTCGGATCTGGATTCCGTGGGTCGCGGATCGTGTTCGAGTGGGTTTTAGACTTTTATAATGGTTTTTCATACCCCTTGTCGGTGTGTTTCTAGATTATTTTGGGTCAGTTGTGGCGCGTGGAGTGGTCCCACTTTTTCCCGAAATTTTTTTGGGTCTGAATTTATTTTTCGGGGTTTTTTCAGAGTTCTCATGTTTTTCTAAAAGAAATGGAAAATAAAAATAAATATAATAAAAATAAAATATCAAAACCCTTTTATCCCCTTCTCTCTCCCTCCGTTCTCTTGTCTCTCTCTCTCGACTCACTCTCCCTCACTCTCTTCCGTCTCTTCCCCTTCCCCGTTTCCCACTTCCGGCTGTCGACGGTGGTGGGACGGAGCGGGACAGAGCGGCGGCGACGGCGTGAGGTGAAGGCGAGGTTGAGGACGTGCAGATCCGGAGGCGGAGGCGACGACGTTGGTGAGAAGCCGACCGTGGGATGATCGTCATTTTTGGGTTCGGTGAGGTTTAAACCTTCGATCCAGGTAGGGGGATAGATCCCTGCTATGCCCGCATGGTTCCCTTCGATTCCATGCCCAGTGAGGTTGAGAGTGGGAGTACTTCGTGTTTTGGGGGTTTATGCATGCCGGGGGGTTGAGCGATGGTTTTCGGCTGATCGAGGCCTTGTTTGTGGTTTGATATTGGTATTCCGATAGTAGGAAGGTCTGGGGAGGGATTCCCCACGTCTTTCCCTTCGTTCCGCGACGAATGGGGCCTCCGATCGGACTCCGTGTGGAGTTCAGGTGATTTTCCGCAAAATCTGCAGGAAATGATGACAAAGGTGGCCATTTGCGTCCAAGATGTTGGCCCCGATAGGCGAGCAGACAAGAAGGGGGGTTGAATTATCCCCCACACTAAGTGGCTAATTTAAAACTTACTCAGCGGAATTAACACAATTATCAAATTTAAGCTATGATGGAATGAAATTAAAACCTATGTAGAAATAATTCTCTTAACCTTTCCGAACTCACACGGTCATGCAAACAAATGTATCATGCAAACCATACAATCACAAAGTGCGAAAGGGATTTTTAAGGTGGTTCGAGACCACGACGTGCTCCCTACGTCCACCCCTTACCAAATCGGTAAGGCTTCACTCAGGGAAAGCTCCCTAACACGGAGGGGACGCTCCAACTCACTAGGGATAAATCCCCATGAGAAGAACTCTCCTCATGCTGTAGACACAGCACTAACGGGGACGAACCCCAGATGCTCTGGATCGTAAGTCCAGCAACACACATACACACACGCTGCAACAGACGCAGCAACAACGACACACGACCGTACGCAGGCGATCACACACACACAAATATCTTTATGTTCAGAAAATCAACACAAATACTCAAAGCATGCCTAGACCAAAATATAAACCATGAAGAACATCACAAAACACATGGATAAAGGATGAAGAAATAATCCCCCTTGATCTCCAATGGACTCCTGATCATGTTCTTTGAAGCACAGGTCGGAAGGAAGTCGGATGACGGCGATTCAAGCATCAACACGATCCTCTCATCATTCCACTTCATTCTCTTCATGCAAGATCTTCAAAACCTCCTGGATGTAGATGATATCTCCTATTCTTTTCCACTTTCTCTTCTTCTCCTCTTTCTTGACCTACAAGATAAGAAAATGTAAGCTCATGGAAATATTTTTCCCAAATTCGCAACTCAAGTATATATATACACCAAGAGGTGTAAAAGACCAAGATAGCCCTTCTAGAATCCTCCAAAAGACCCCCAATAGGTCTACCAAGAACCCTGGGGTATGATGGTAAAGTTTCCAAATGGATTGAGTTTAATGGGTTTCCGACTGAGTTCGTAAGAACGTTCGTCGTATTTGGCCGACCAAAATTGGGGTCGGTCGATAGAACTTTTATAGTCATAGAACCAGCCATCACTGGCTAATTCGGTCGACCGAACTCTGCAGCATTCAGACTGCAGCAGTTCAGTCTAAAAACTGATTAGACCCTATGCCTATGTGTTCAAATTCCATGAATGAAATATGTGAGATTTTAAACTCAATCACCCCAAGTTAAATATATATGAAACACACTCATGAAAATTTATTAACAAGGAGGATGAAAACACTTGTCAAGTTAATTATCCACACCAAGAGATCAAGATCATATATCAATGCAATTTATGCATTACATGTAAGCAACTCGAAATTGAAATCCACATGAGTGAAATGAAGGATTTTCACACTTGTCATTTTCACAAAACCATGCATGAGATGTATTGCCTTGAAGCTAAGTAAGCAAGGGGTCGATTCCATGAGAAATGTCAAGCCATGCTCAACCAAAAATCAACACCATATAGCCATGCACATATGCAAGTTGAATGAGTATCATGAAGCCAAATTTCACCTTGAATGATATAAAAGATTGACGCACTTGTGAGCCTCAATATCCATGACAGAAATGCATGTGAACACTTTGAAAACTGGATTGACCACATCTAAAGGTCAAGTTCATATAGATATGCATTTGTCCAATATGAGTACATTATGTAACCAAGCTCCATGAAGAGTATGCATAGAAAGCATTCAAAGCTTTGCAAAACAATCATGAAACCTTCATTCACAAAAGAACCCTTCTTCATAATTATCAAGATGTGTATTACACAAATTCACCCAACTAAGGATTGGAATGAAAAACCATGCATCCAAGCAAATCTATGAGGCTATCAAGCCATGCATCCATTTCAATGAATAAGCATCTTTCAACCCGGTTTCTACCAAGACTTATATAAGGAACTTGAACACTATACAAGCCTCAAAATCTCATGAAGAGAATGCATTAAAGCCCAAGCAAGAACTCAGTTCTCCTCAACCAACACTCTTAGCATATCACCAAAGTAAGCTCAAAAAGCTCTTTGAAGAGTATGGGATGAGTAAATTCAAAACATTAAGAACTCATGATTGATATACTTGAAAAACCATTCATGACTTTGAAAAACCAATGTATGAAGTCCATTAAACAAAGAAGGGTCGATGCAATGCCTGGATGCGTCGACTCTATTGAAGAGAATCCAAATCATGTTTCGATGCAACCCTTTGACATCAAGGTATCACCCACAATTTTTCACCTTGAAAAATAAGATAAGACATGTGGTTAACATGGATATCAAGATCAAAATAGTAAATGACTAAAAAGAGCTTCTTCACTAAACATGCTTCATTGAAGCAATCACACCACAAGTTTAATCCATGATTCACACAATACACAATGTTTGTTATCATCAAAACTAATACCAAAATCAACGAGGGAGCACAATGAACCAAACAATCTCCCCCTTTTTGATGATGACAAAATATTGTGGCAACCGACCAAATCCAAATCAAATCAAATCTCTTTCTCCCCCTTTGGCATTATCGAAAAGTGGGAGGAAAGCAATGAGGTTCAAATTTCAGATTCATGAATCAATAAAAGCCCACTTCAGATTTTCATAAGATGCAATAGCAAAGCAAAGGCCAGATGTTTGCCAAAAAACATAACAGTTGAAACATCAAATGATTTTCTTTGATTTTCAGATTTTCAGATTTTTAGTGTTCTTTTGAAATGCATGAAGCAAGATGCATAAAGATGATGACATATGAAATGCACACATTGTAACTATAAAGATACGTATATATATATATACATGCAACATAGCTCCCCCTTACTTATTTAAGAAGGGAATAGGTATAAGAAAGGTCCACGAGAGTCATGACAACCAGGATGCTCATGTGTAGCACCTAAGAGTTTGTGCAGTCATATAGAGGAGTCATGCAAAAGTTAATGCAATCAATCAATTTTTTGAATACATATTAAATCAAATTTTCAAGTGTGTAAGTGAATAACATGAAAATAGATTGTTGCCATATGGATATTCAGATTTTCAGATCAACACACTGAAAGATTATACAAACTGCACTTCAATTTATGAGAATAGCGTATTGGAGGCTACGCTCTGCCACAAAGAATTTTCACCACAATTTTTCAACTCAAGCAAATCACATTGACATTCCGAATTTTTCAAGAGTGATCAAGTTCAAATAACTCCTTTTTACGCGAGGAGACACATGGAGCTCATGCGAGACTCCCTGATTACTCAGAGTATTAACCGTTTCACCTCATTTTGAGTAGAGGTACTTGAGTATAACACTTTTCAGACATGAACCACATCACGTCTCAGGTGACATGTATCCAGTTTACTCAGTGAGACTGAGCATTAATCTATCATTCATTTTCTTTTCAGATTCTTTCTACAAAAATAAGCAGATAACTTTTTCCTCAACTGCATCTTTAACATTCATACAGCAAGTTTAAAATCACTAGAGTGTTGAAAAGAAATTCCTTTATCCTTATGTTTAACACTCATTTTCACATTTAGTGCATGAAGTGTATGAATTTGATTCAGCGTGTATACTGAAAATATATGAACACATAATAGTGCAGCTCCCCCTACATAGATGCACTTATCAAATATTTACTCCCCATGAGTGTGTGACATGAAACAATCCAGTGATGACTCAAATGCAAAGCTATTTAACAAGAAAGCATAAGGTCATAGAAATTTCAAGGATGGGGGTGAATAACATATTTAACATGTAAGCACACACCGAGGAAACATGCAAAATGCAATGCAAAATGTGATATGGGTGCACAATACAAGAGTTCAGATATTTTTTGAATGAACTGAATGCACCTAATATATGAATTCTAAAACATGCAACCTATAACCTATATGAAATTACAGTGCAAGATTTCAGATTTCATATGAGAATTCTATATGCATCTAATGCAACTAATGCATGAAATTCATTTTTGCAAATGTGAGAACACAGTTTTATTTTGAAAAGAAAATTCATGAAATTCATTCAAAGCATCAAAATCATCACATGTGAACTGATGGTTTGTCTATGTGCAAGATAGATTTTCATTATAAATTCACATTATAAGAAATAAACTCTCATTGAAAATATTTTTGTTTTTATTCAAAAAGATGAGCAACACATTGGTGAAGACCACAAAACAGTTGATCAAATTCAATCCTCAAAATGTGCAGGCACATAATAACATCATAATCCTAAGAGAGTGAAATAGCATCAATCTCAAATTTTTCAGCCAGCAAAACTCCCCCTTAATCAAATGCATGAATTTCAGAAGACTCAGTGGAAGTGCAATGTATTCCCATATGACACGGGGCTAGCTAACAAAAGAGCATTGAGTGGCAACTAAAAGTTCATTCAAAATCACACATTCGATTTCTCCGAGTTCTGGTACGAGGCGGAGAACTTAGGTTCGAAGACCACCTCACGCGTAGTGAGAGTTTTTAGGTGGACGTAATCCACCCTTCCACTACACACCATTTGATATACCAGAAACACAGTTAAGCTCAAATGTGCTCATGCATTTCAGATTGAAAAATATTCAATAGTCAACAACCTCATTACACGCTCCTCAGGATTTTCAATTTTATTCAACCATTAAGCAAATTCGTCACAGCAAAATGAAGGAACAATCAGTTCAAATTTTTAGAAGTAATACCTGTCATAAGAACAACATCACCAAGTGCCATAAGCTACTGCAAAGATTTTAATGATTTTCAATGAAGTTTTTAAGCATAATGGTTGATCCAAAACATATAACATCATCATGATCAATTCAGGTATAACAATTGGCATGAGATTCATTTCCACAAAAATGAGTTAGATTCACAATTCCAAGTCATTCATTCAAAAACTCCCCCTTACTAGGTGCATGAATTTCACAATTGACACTTTTAGAATATCATGCATCCTATGACTTATATGAACATGTGACTCATGGTACCAGGCGGAGGCACATTCTCACGTATGGTGATAGATTTCAGACAGGAATGACCTGCCCTTCCTCAAATCACCATTCAATATACCATGTAGTCATGCAATGATGAACAGATAAATGCAATGCAAACTCATAATAAAAATAGATTTTTCATGATCTTCATGAATGTAATTTAAGTTAAAACAAATTTCAATTATTCAAAGAAAATTCAAAAATTTATTTTTTAAAACATGTGCCTTGAGCAGTCATTATTTTCAAGCCTTCCACATGGCCTCAAGACATCCCTACAATAAAGTTCTCATTTAACAATTTTGGGTACCCGAACCTTCTTGGGTCCCTGATGGTTAACATGAGCATTCAATTTCCTTGAGGCATTCAAATCATCAATTTTCATCTAATAGCAATCATGCAAAGCATGTCCTAATTCACCATAGTAATGACAACAACCAAAAGACTTCACAGTTTTCTTATATACATAAGCATTAAATTTCTATGATTTAACAAAAGTATTTTTATTTTTAACATGAAAATTTTCTTCTTCTTGACATGATGGTTGTCATTTTTCTTTTGAAAGTAAGTTTTCATCAAATGACCATATTTCTCCCAATAGTAACAATGCAATGAAGCAACTCTTCCATATGGTCTTGTTTCATGAATATGGGAATTTTTAAATTCATTTCTTTTCTTTGAAGACTTCTTTGAGGTTTTGAAATCATACATTTTCTTGCATGCTCCCAATTCATCATATTTCAAAGCAAGACAATCATGCATCATATGACTAATTTTGCCACAATAAAAATATGAGATTTTCCTTGTGGATGCATGTGTGTGTGCAGCATGATTGTGCTTTCTAGCATTGGCATTTGTATAAGCATAATTATTTTTTGACTTCGAATCTTGATTCAATTTCTGCTTAACATCATATTTCTAGGTTTTCTTTTTAACATGCTGAATCGAGTGAGTGTTTGATGAACTAGCTACATCCGAACTCAAGATAAAAGAAGTATATAGTTTATTTTTAAAGTTCTTTTTGTTCACCGGATTGTAGCCAATGCCTTCCTTTTGAAAGTTCACTTTGGTTCCCAATATTTTGTCAAGTTTTTCTTTCCTTTCGACAAATTTAGACAATGCAGTATTCAAATCAAGAATTTCATTTTCAAGAGATGCAATGTGTAGCTTATAGCTAGCTATCTCCTGTTCACTGCCGACAACACATTCATTCAACATTTTATTTGTAATTTTATAGCTCTCGATTTCTTGTTCTAGCACATGCACTTTTTCACATTCATCAACATTGACAGTAATAGATTTTCCTTTTTCTAGAATGAGCAATTCTTCAGACATGGCATGTTCAACTGTTTCAGTTTTTCATTTTCTTATGCAAGTTTAGAACATTTATCACATGAAGACTTTTCATGAAAAGATTTTTCAATATTTTTTGAGCAACTTTCAAGTAAAGAAATCTGAATTAACATGGCACTGTTTTCCTTTTTAAGTTCTTCAAGTTCAGAACACTTATCACAATAACCATTTTCATGCGAAGTGTGTTCAGACTTTTTTTAGAGTTTTCTATTTTCAGATTTAAGCTTCTTATACTTTTCAAGAAATTCATCATAAAGATCCATAAGCTCTTCGAAAGGGATTTCCTTACCTTCAAAGTTTAGCTCTGAGCTTTCTTTGCTTGTTGTATTGTGCTTGTCGGCCATCAAGCACTCATTGTCCTTCTTTCCTTCATAGTCCTTGATCAAGCATTTTAATATGTCCTTAGCCGTCCTGCATGAGACAACAAGTGAAAATTTGTGAAGATCAATTGAACTTCTAAAAACATTTAAGAGCGTAGAATTATCTTTGTTTCTCTTCATATGCTCGTCAATACACTTATGTTGAGTAGTGGATGGCGGATCTAGAGGGGAGGAGTGAATAGATCTGCCCCTCTTTTCGCAGAACACCCCTCTTTAAAGCTAGATAATGATAATAACAGTTGAGTATAACTAGCTTAACGAAGGACACACCGATTTGCTTAGTAAGATGATTATGCAATATAGATATTGAGCCTAAGCATGCATCTAACACAAAGCAATCGCACAAGCAAACCACGACACACGAGATTTTAAGGTGGTTCGGACTGAATCCTCAGTCCTACGTCCACCCCTCACTAAACCCGGTGAGGCTCCACTTGTGCCACGCACTGAATCGCAAATCGGAAAGACCTCCGATTGTCTTCCTACTAACCACAAGTAGGGACGTCAACAATGCAGATCGGACAGCTTCCGATTGCCTTCCTACTAACCACCGGTAGGGACGATCTTCAGTTCCAAATGTTTGAATGAAATGGAAAGAGAACAAATACAAAAATACTCAAACAAGATATAGAATATGCTCAAGGAGAAAAGATCTTGTCTGAGATTGCTGGAGCTTGAATCTTCTTTTCTTCACACGATGTAGATCACCAACAGAAGCTTCTTTCTTCTTCACAAAGCTGTCTTCTTGATTCAGCAACAATGGCTTATTCTTCCTTGTGAAATGAGCTTCCTTGGATCTACTTGAGTTGATGAAGAAGATGATGGTTGCAGCTTTATCTTCACTTGGCTTGGGATTGATCTCCTCTTGAAGTAGCTTGAATCAATTGAGGATTTGATGAAGAACTTCTTCCCAGAGTACTGTTCACGGTTACAGTACTCGAACTCCTCTCCCTTGAACACACCCTTGTGGCCTCCTTTGATCTCCCTTGAATTCACAAATGATCAACTAGGGTTTCTAACCCTCTTGCATTGGTTTTATATCTTTTGAATGGTCCTTGGACCTCCCCCAGACCAGATCCACAATCCATGGGGGATTGGGTGACTTTGGGGTTAAACAAATAAAAGGAAAGGGGCTCTTCTCGAAGTGGAAAATAAAGTCAACATTGATGGCTCTGGGTTGGCGGTCGATCGGAAGCTTCTGGCGGTCGACCGCTACTGAGAATCGCTATAGAAATTTAGTCCATGGTATTTTCGGTCGACCGCTACTGGGCTGGCGGTCGACCGCCACTGAGAGTGCTGTAGACAGCGGTCTGCTGGTAGGGGCGGTCGACCACCCCTGGGCTGGCGATCGACCGCCAGCTGGGCAGACCCCGGGTTATGCTGGGTCAGTCCGTTAACCCCTTTAGCTCCGTCGCTTGAGTCATTTAGTAGCCGGTTCTCATCTGTGGCATCAACCTTGACAGTCTTGAAGATTTCTATTGATTATATCGCTCCTATAATCAAAATTTTGTTCCGGGGGCTCCGCCCCCGGAAACCCCCTCAAGGCGCGACCTGACCGCGCAGGTCGATCCGCGTGCGAGGGCGCATTCATTGAGCTTTCGCATTTGCCATCTCCACTCCATTCCTTGTCCATTTATTGACTTACCTGTCATGAGCAAAACATCACGTATGTCAGTCATATGAGAGTGGAAAACAACAAAGACTTATAGTGTTTAGCCATTATCAAAACCATGAATATCAAATAACTCAAATGACCACAGGGGCACAACAACTTAGACTCATCACTAGGTAACACATATGAATCCTACATAACTAAATCCCAGAGTTTGGGATCAATGGTATTAACAAAACGATTCATGTGCCCAAGCCATCCAGTAAAGTCAAGACCATTAAAACAAGGTGGAAGAGAAGACAAATAACTATTAGACATGATGCTAATAAAAAGCTCGCCGAGAGATCTCTCTATAGGTCGAGAGACCTCAAGAAAATAGAGTCGTGACTCTGATACCAAGTGTTGGCCCTGGTAGGCTAGCGGACAAGAAGGGGGGTTGAATTGTCCCCCACATTAAGTGGCTAATTTAAAACTTACTCAGCGGAATTAACACGATTATCAAATTTAAGCTATGATGGAATGGAATTAAAACCTATGTAGAAATAATTCTCTCAACCTTTTCGATCTCACACGATCACGCAAACAAATGTATCATGCAAACCATACAATCATATAGTGCGAAAGGGATTTTTAAGGTGGTTCGGGACTACGACGGACTCCCTACGTCTACCCCTTACTAAACCGGTAAAGCTTCACTCGGGGAAAGCTCCCCAACATGGAGGCGACGCTCCAACACACAAGGGGATAAATCCCCACGAGGAGAACTCTCTTCACGCTATAGACACAGCACCAACGGGGACGAACCTCAGACGCTCTGGATCGTAAGTCCAGCAGCACACACACACACACACACACGCTGCAACAGACGCAGCAACAACGACACACGACCGTACGCAGACGGTCACACACAAAAATATCTCTATGTTCAGAAAATCAACACAAATACTCAAAGCATGCCTAGACCAAAATATAAACCATGAAGAACATCACAAAGCACATGAATAAAGGATGAAGAAATAATATTCCCCCTTGATCTCCAATGGACTCCTGATCATGTTCTTTGAAGCACAGGTCGGAAGGAAGTCGGATGACGGCGATTCAAGCATCAACATGATCCTCTCATCATTCCGCTTCACTTTCTCTTCATGCAAGATCTTCAAAACCTCCTGGATGTAGATGATATCTCCTATTCTTTTCCTATTTCTCTTCTTCTCCTCTTTCTTTACCTACAAGAAAAGAAAATGTAAGCTCATGGAGATATTTTCCCCAAATTCGAAACTCAAGTATATATATACACAAAGAGGTGTAAAAGACCAAGATAGCCCTTCTAGAATCCTTCAAAAGACCCCCAATAGGTCTACCAAGAACCCTGGGGCATAATGGTAAAGTTTAGACCCCAAATAGATTGAGTTTAATGGGTTTCGGACTGAGTTCGTAAGAACGTTCGCCGTATTCGGTCGACCGAAATTGGGGTCGGTCGACTGAACTTTTACAGTCACAGCCGAACTGGCCAGTTCGGTTGACCGAACTCTGCAGCATTCAGATTGCAGCAGTTCAGTCTAAAAATTGATTAGATCCAATGCCCAAGTGTTCAAACTCCATGAATGAAATATGTGAGATTTTAAACTCAATCACCCCAAGTTAAATATATATGAAACACACTCATGAAAACTCATTAACAAGGAGGATGAAAACACTTGTCAAGTTAATTATCCACACCAAGATATCAAGATCATATATCAATGCAATTTATGCATTACATGTAAGCAACTCGAAATTGAAATTCACATGAGTGAAATGAAGGATTTTCACACTTGTCATTTTCACAAAACTATGCATGAGATGTATTGCCTTGAAGCTAAGTAAGCAAGGGGTCAATTCCATGAGAAATGTCAAGCCATGCTCAACCAAAAAGCAACACCATATATCCATGCACATATGCAAGTTGAATGAGCATCATGAAGCCAAATTTCACCTTGAATGATATAAAAGATTGATGTACTTGTGAGCCTCAATAGCCATGACAGAAATGCATGTGAACACTTTGAAAACTAGATTGACCACATCTAAAGGTCAAGTTCATATAGATATGCATTTGTCCAATATGAGTGCATCATGTAACCAAGCTCTATGAAGAGTATGCATAGAAAGCATTGAAAGCTTTGTAAAATAACCATGAAACCTTCATTCATAAAAGAACCCTTCTTCACAATTATCAAGATGAGTATTACACAAATTCACCCAACTAAGGATTAGAATGAAAAACCATGCATCCAAGCAAATCTGTGAGGCTATCAAGCCATGCATCCATTTCAATGAATACACATCTTTCAACCCGGTTTCTACCAAGACTTATATAAGGAACTTGAACACTATACAAGCCTCAAAATCTCATGAAGAGAATGCATTAAAGCCCAAGCAAGAACTCAGTTCTCCTCAACCAACACTATTAGCATATCACCAAAGTAAGCTCAAAAATCTCTTTGAAGAGTATGGGATGAGTAAATTCAAAACATCAAGAACTCATGATTGATATACTTGAAAAACCATTCACGACTTTGAAAAACCAATGTATGAAGTCCATTAAACAAAGAAGGGTCGATGCAATGCGTGGATGCATCGACTCTATTGAAGAGAATCCAAATGATGTTCCGATGCAACCCTTTGACATCAAGGTATCACCCACGATTTTCCACCTTGAAAAATAAGATAAGACATGTGGTTAACATGGATATCAAGATCAAAATAGTAAATGACTAAAAGGAGCTTCTTCACTAAACATGCTTCATTGAAACAATCACACCACAAGTTTAATCCATGATTCACACAATACACAATATTTGTTATCATCAAAACCAATACCAAAATCAATCGAGAGTGCGGCGCCCCAGTCATTCTAGATGAGGTCACTGAGGCGCGAGCTGCAGGTGTGTCCCGTGAGGATTGTAGGATTTATATATATATGTATGTATGTATATATGTATGTTTCTTTTTCAGTTATATAACGGTGATAATTAATATGATGCATGTATGTTGATGCAGGTGGTCTGGAGGCCCTACTTGGGCATGGTTGACACCGACCAGCCGTGGGTCAAGGCAGGCTGAGCTCATTTCGAACAGAACCTTTGGGTCCATTGTTTGAACGATATCGAGCCACCTCGGCTCAGGTTGGGGATAAGGACCCTGGGGCTAGCCAAGGAGTGGATAGAGGTCGACGCCCCTCACCGCATCGGGCGGAAGTCTCGGGGGAAGGCGAAGCGTGTCGATTGGCACGAGCGCTTCCTAGAGCAGTACTAGGACTGGAAACAGGGCAGAGTTCCTGTAGCGTCACACGTGCAGGACAGCGAGGAGTACCGACAGTGCTATCGTGAAACTTATGCAGCTCGTCTCTAGCTCGAGAGACCCGTGGGGGTAAGTATGAAATGGATATTTATTTTATTTATATATATGTGCCCATGTTTATGATACTAACCTATGTGTTTATAAATGTACGATGCCCGTGATGCACTCTTAGCCGACCTGCAGGCTCACTTAGCGGATGCCAGTCAATAATTAGCCACCACTAGGGAGGCGTTGGACACCTTGATGAGTATACGTAATGCCTTTTAATAATGATTCTAGATTTTTGATGTTTAGCCACTAACTGCCATCTTACATGTGTTGCAGCGTGCCCAACAGAGTGAGGCAGTAGTGATAGGGGGAGCTTTCTCTAGCTCTCAGGTTCCGGCATCGGAGGTTACCTCCCTCCATGAGCAGCTTAGTGGCACGGTGACACGCGCCGCGGAGGCAGAGCAGGTGTAATATCCCGGACCTTTCGGATCCTTCTTCGTGGGTCCCGGATCTGGTTTTCGGAGCGTCTAGCTCTGTTGTGTCCGAAATTTCATTTCGGACATCTTTCGTGTTCGGATCGGCGCGATCCGGAGTCATTTCGGAGGCCCGGAGGCGTTCCGCGGCTTTTCCGCGTGTGTTTTCCGATTTTCGGTGTGTGTTTCGGCTTTTTCTTCGGAAGCTCGCTGCGGGCGAACCGGACGGTTCACCCAGGCATGAGTGGTACCGTTGCGATCGGTGCGTTCCGAGGATTCCGGAAATGTATTTTTCTATTTTTCGGTATTTTTCTGAAAAATTGGATTTTCTATATAATCCCATTTCTTTTCTTTTTTCTTTTCTCCTTTCTCTTTCTTCTTCTTCTTCCTCCTTCCTTCCCCAACCGTGGCCGCCCTCCTCTCCCTCTCTCTCTCCCATTCGGACGTGGTGAGCCCCTCCCCGACTGTTGACGGCGGCAGGGCGACGGCGCGGACGCGTGGGTGGCGGCGAGGCGAGCTCGTGGGCGTGCGGCAAGCGTGGGAAGCGTGGGGAGTTCGTGAAGCTTAAAGCGATTTCTTGCGTTCGCGGACGATTCGGCGGAGCATTCACTCCATTGAGGTAGGGTGACGTTCCTTAGCCTCTTGCCGTTCATTCCCGTGATTTGTAGGCCGCGGGGAGGCCGAGAGGGGCGTGTTTGAGCTTTTGGGGGTTTTTCCATGATTTGGGGAGAGCTCGCCCGATCTATGGATCTGATGCATGATTTCATGTTTTGATGGCCTAGGATCATGCTAGGGGTCCCCAGGGGTCTTCCCCTTTGTTTTTCCCCTCTCCTGTGGAGGCATGGGGGCGTGGTTGGTTTTTTTTTGGAGTTTCTACCATTTTTCACCACGGACTGAGAACGCGCTATACTCCAGTAGCGCGTTCTTGTTCGTCGCGCTGCCCCGATGGGGCGCGTTCATCGGAGAAGATGAACAGGAGGCGGTTCCTGTCGCGCTATGGGGTCCTAGCGCGACCTGCCTTGTCGCGCTAGGGGTCCCTAGCGCGATCTGTTGTGTCACGCTAGGAGGCCCTAGCGGGACCTGTCTTGTCGCGCTAGGGGATCCTAGCGTGATGTTCCCTGTCGCGCTAGGAGGCCCTAGCGCGATCTTCCCTGTCGCGCTAGGGAGTCCTAGCGCGACCTTTCCTGTTGTCGGGTGTTCCTCTTGGGCCGTGTGTGTGTCCTGGACACCCCGTGGAGTTCCGCGACCGTGTCTTTGGTGTCCGGAGGTTCCGTTTACCTTGGTCATGAGTTTGGGCATGGGCGGTGCGGCCGTTTTTCTCCGACCGTGGCCCCCGTTGATGGAGCTAGTGCGTGGGGTGATTCCCACACGTTGTCGGACTCGGACGTCGTTTTCCGTTGACTTGAGAGTCTACTCCTTCAGTGACCCTCCACTAGTCGTAGCCCACCAGTACGAGGTGCTGGTCTCACCTGGGAGTGGTGTACGGGCACCCACCTTTCGAGACGGTTTGTGGACCAATTACCGTAGGCCCCTCGTCGGTAGCCAGAGTCCAGCTACGGGGGAAAATCGGTCAGAGGACCAGACCTAGTGACGCGTGGTCTGTGTGTGCACACGGGGTTGGGGGCAGTTGGACCCACGTCGACGGGCGTGACCCCAGCTAGTTACTTGTTCGTGGTTACTTGTACGGTGTCTGCGCCTCGGGTAGGACCTACCACGTCAGGCGGTTCACCTGCGGTGCGGTGTAAGACGTCAGGGGACGCTACCGGCTGTGCTTCTAGTGGGTGGTACTCCTGTCGAGTACGGAGTGTCAGACTGTCAGTCGTGTGTTTCCGACCTTTGGGTTTTGTCGGTTTGGTCGTTGAGCTTCGGTCTTTTTACCGTGGCACGTGTGTCGGTTTACGTGCCGTAGGGTCTTTGTTGTGTAGAGTACAGGGCTTCCCTTTCCGAGGTACTCTCCTACCGCTAGCGTAGTGGTTTCCCGTTTTGCGAGGTAGGGTTCGAGTGATCCCTACTGAGTCTTGTTCCGAGACTCATTCCCTGCGTGTTTTCACCGTGTTTCAGGTGAGGCGCCACCTTCGGGGAGCGCGTCGGGGGTGCAGCGTGGTGCGGGTGCCCAGAGGTAGTGCCAGAGGTCAGAGCCCGGGGATGCCCCGAGTAGCTGTACTTTCCTTTCTTGTCACTGTACTAGTCGTGGACTATTGTTATTGTTGTTAATTTCTATTATGGACCATGTGATTTGTTAATTTATTTCCTGCTTAATATTATAACTGTTTAATTTCTACAATTATTTGTGATACTTGTGTAGTCTCCACACCATCCTTTTAACCCTTCCGAGTCTTCGAGCTCGTGGGTGGCGGTGCGAGTCTCGGGTTATCGGGCCTTCCCGGTAATCAGATTCTCGGGTCGTTATAGCTGGTATCAGAGCGCGGTTATGGAATTACATGAGAATCATAGGTAATTGTAGTGGTCCACTAGTCCACAGCAATGATGTACATGTGACGCTGGCATTGGGCATCGTGTGTTTTTCTTGACCTTGCCGTTTTCGTGTTTTCTGTCTTTTGCTTCAGGAGCGAGTATGGCGCCGAGGAGGAGCTCTCGCTCTCAGCAGGGGCAGTCGGCTGGAGGTCAGGAGATCCAGCAGGGGGTCCAGAGGGACCAGGAGGAGCATAGCAGAGTTTCGGGGGCTACCGAGGCCGCGGATGCTGCGAGAGCTCCGGGGGCCGAGGATTTTTTCCGTGGCATGTACCATCTCATGTCTCAGCAGTTTGGCGGAGAGGCTGGTGAGGGCTCGTCAGTCAGGGGTGGGCCAGGCCGAGCAGTGAGGGACTTCATGCAGTTCCATCCACCTTACTTTAGCGGCCAGGCAGACCCTGATGCGGCTCGTGATTGGCTTGATGAGATGGAGCGGGTGTTCAGTTCCGCGAGGAGTACTGCCGAGGACAGAGTTGTGTTGGCCTACAACCAGTTGCAGGGTACGGCTCAGAGGTGGTGGTCTTCCGAGTGGAAGACGTCTTTTCAGCTTCGTCCACTTGAGCAGATCGAGTGGGATGACTTCGTTAGTGCTTTCGAGCGTACGTACTGTCCAGATGTTGTTGTCACGCAGCGGATGCGGGAGTTTCTGGAGCTGGTGCAGGGTGACATGTCCGTGTTGCAGTACAGGGCCTGATTTGTTGAGCTGGGTTGGTACGCACCTCACATCATGGAGCATGAGAGGGTGAGGACCACGTAGTTTGTGCAGGGCTTGAGGCTGGAGATGAGGCACCATCTGATCGCAAACGGGGCCACTGATCTAGAGACGGCGTCTCGTGTTGCGATTTCCTTGGAGATGGATATGCAGAGGACTCGAGGACCGATCAGCCAGGGGCAGTCTTTGTCAGGTCGCAGCCAGCAGTCGGCTACCCAGCAGCAGGGTTTCTTTCAGTCTGCGTCGAGTGGTTCAGGAGTACCGGCATCGGCAGCTTCGGTGACAGGATCTGCGTCCTTCGACTCGAAGGTCAAGAAGTTCTTGAAGAAGAGTTTTCGGAAGAAGCACAAGGATCAGGGACAGGCTTCATCGGGCAGTGTACAGCAGTCGATTCCTTTGCAGCGTCAGGGATCAGGGGGTGGATCGCGAGGACCTTGTCCACGATGTAGTGGGACCCACCCAGGCAGGCAGTGCACAGCGCCGATTATTTGTTTTCGGTGTGACCAGCCAGGGCATATGGCGCGTGACTGTCCTCAGAGGCCACCGCAGCAGCAGCAGCAGCAGGGACAGTATCCGCCGCAACCCAGGTCAGCTAGTGTGGGAGGCAGGCAGAGGGCTCGAGGCCAGATCACGCACATGACCAGGGCAGAGGCAGTGGCGTCGCAGCTCGTGGAAGGTACCGTTCAGATTTTGGGTTGTGCGGCTCGGGTTTTATTTGATTCTGACGTGTCTCATTCGTTTATTTCAGAGGATTTTTCGTCGAGCATCGAGGAGCCGGTGACCCAGTTGTCCTGTGATTTGACAGTGGAGTTACCTTCGGGTGACTTTATGATCACTCCGTATTGCTTCGACCAGGTTCCGGTGTGGATCGATGGGCGGAGTATGTCAGGCAGGTTTTATGCGTTGCAGCTTCGGGATTACGATGTGATTCTAGGCATGGATTGGCTCGAGACTCATGGAGCGGTGGTGGATTGTGGGATGAAGAGGGTCTACTTCCAGCATCCGAGCAAGCGGACCTTCTATTTCCAAGGTATCCGTTCCACCTCTTCTCGATTCCTTATCTCTGCTATTCGAGCCTGTCGATTGCTTGATTCAGGTTGTCAGGGTTTTCTCGCGTCTGTGGTTGTGTCTGACTGGATGGAGCTGGATGTCGAGGACATTGCGGTGGTGTGCGAGTTCCCCAACATTTTTCCCGAGGAATTACCTGGATTACCTCCCCAGCGGGAGATCGATTTTGTGATCGAGGTTGTGCCTGGTACGGGACCTTTGGCGAAGGCTCCCTACCGTATGGCCCCGCTGAGTTGAGAGAGTTGAGGGCGCAGTTGCAGGAACTGTTGGCCAAGGGGTATGTTCGTCCTAGCTTTTCCCCTTGGGGTGCGCCCGTGTTGTTTGTGAAGAAGAAGGACGGTAGTCTGCGCTTGTGCATTGACTATCGGCAGCTGAATGAAGTGACCATTAAGAACAAGTATCCGTTGCCACGGATTGATGATTTGTTCGACCAGCTGCAGTCTGCGTGAGTGTTCTCGCGAATTGATTTACGGTCCGGTTACTATCAGCTGAGAATTCGCGAGTCCGATGTGGAGAAGACTGCGTTCAGTACGAGGTACGGGCATTATGAGTTTTTGGTGATGCCATTTGGGCTCACCAATGCCCCAGCAGCCTTCATGGACTTGATGCAGAGGGTGTTTCATCCGTATTTAGACCAGTTCGTGGTCATCTTCGTGGATGACATCCTTGTTTATTCGCAGTCTGCTGAGGAGCATGCGTACCATTTGGGTGTGGTGCTGCAGACGTTGCGAGATCACCAGTTGTATGCGAAGCTCAGCAAGTGCGAGTTTTGGCTCAGCGAGGTGCACTTTCTGGGGCACGTAATTTCTGGTGATGGCATTTCCGTGGACCCCGCCAAGGTCGAAGCAGTAATGCAGTGGCCGAGGCCGAGGTCGGTGACGGAGATCCGGAGTTTCTTGGGGCTTACGGGTTATTATCGCCGATTTATCCAGGATTTTTCTCGCATTGCGACCCCGATGACGAGGCTTACGCGGAAGGATGTGCCTTTCGTCTGGTCTGAGGAGTGTGAGCAGAGCTTCAGGGAACTGAAGAGATTGCTCACCTCGGCTCCGGTGTTGGTTTTACCTTCTGGATCGGGAGGTTTCGTGGTGTGTACAGATGCTTCTGACGTTGGGTTGGGTGCTGTGTTGATGCAGCATGGTAGAGTGGTGGCTTATGCATCTCGGCAACTAAAGCCCCACGAGGAGAACTACCCTACCCATGACCTTGAGTTGGCGGCGGTGATCTTCGCGCTGAAGATCTGGAGGCACTATCTGTACGGCGAGAAGTTCGAGGTGTTCACTGACCATCAGAGTTTGAGGTACGTGTTCTCGCAGAAGGACCTGAACCTCAGACAAAGGCGTTGGATGGAGTTCATGAAGGACTATGACTTCACCCTATCTTATCAGCCGGGCAGGATGAATGTCGTCGCCGATGCCTTGAGTCAGAAGGTTGCGATCAGTACCTTGATGTTGAGGAAGTGGAGGCTCTGGGAACAAGTGCCCGAAGTATCTTTTAGGCTCAAGATTCCCCAGGAGCCAGGGTTGGCAGTGCTTGCGAGTCTGACTGTCACTCCTGCTATCCGTCGTCAGGTGACAGAGGCTCAGCATGCGGACCCTGAGTTGCCCCGGATTCTTACGTTGGCTGATGTGGAGCTCGGCGAGGATGGTGCTGCGAGGTTTCGTGGCAGGCTGTATGTCCCAGCGGAGGAGCAGGTTCGTCGTGCGGTGTTGCGCGAGGCTCATGGGAGCAGGTACACCGTACACCCGGGTGCGACGAAGATGTATCGGAACTTGCGGACGCAGTTTTGGTGGCCTGTCATGAAGAGAGATGTTGCCGAATTTGTGGCCAGGTGCCTGATCTGTCAGCAGGTGAAGGCGGAGCATCAGCGACCAGGAGGTACTCTCTAGCCCTTGGATGTTCCTGCTTGGAAGTGGGACCATGTGACCACGGATTTTGTGGTGGGGGTTGCCGAGGACCCCGACTGGGCAGGACAGTATTTGGTTGCTGGTGGATCGGCTGACGAAGGTGACTCGGTTGTTATCGGTCAAGGTCACCTGGAGCGTGTCTAAGTTGGCTCGTCTTTATGTGGAGCGGATCGTGCCGTTGCATGGGGTTCCCATTTCGATCGTGTCAGATCGGGATCCGCGCTTCACTTCTGGATTCTGGAGGAGTTTCCAGCGAGCTCTTGACACGGAGTTGGCATTTAGCTCGGCGTATCATCCTCAGTCAGATGGTCAGTCTGAGAGGACCATTCAGACTTTGGAAGACATGCTGAGATCCTGCTACCTGGAGTGGCAGGAGAGTTGGATTCACCACCTACCATTGGTGGAGTTTGCCTATAACAACAGCTATCATTCGAGCATCGGCATGGCTCCTTATGAGGCATTGTATGGGCGTCCTTGTCGGACTCCACTTGATTGGTTTGAGGTGGGTGAGCGTATTTTGACGGGACCGGAATTGGTGCAGCAATGTGTGGATGTTGTGCACCTGGTTCGTCAGAACATGGTGGCGGCCCAGAGTCGGCAGAAGAGCTATGCTGACCGTAGGAGGCAGCCCCTCGAGTTCACCGTGGGTGATCATGTGTTCTTGAGAGTTTCTCCGATGAAGGGGGTGATGCATTTTGGACGGCGTGGGAAGCTGAGTCCCCGCTATATTGGTCCTTTCGCGATTGTGGAACGCATCGGTGAGGTTGCTTACCGGTTGCAGTTACCCTCTGAGTTGGCGTCGGTGCATGACGTGTTCCACGTCTCGATGTTGCGGAAGTATATGCGCGATGACTCTCACGTGCTCGAGGATTCTGTTTGGCCTGAGGTGACTCCCGATCACTCTCTCCCAGAGTTTCCGATCCGCGTAGAGGATAGGCGAGAGCAGCGCCTGCGGAACAAGGTTATTCCCTTGGTAAAGGTCGTGTGGCAACGACACTCTGGTGGTGAGGCTTCGTGGGAACGTGAGGATGAGATGCGTCAGTAGTTCCCGTATCTATTTGAGTGAGTCTTCCCCTTCTTTCCCCTTGGATTGTTCTCAATTTCGAGGATGAAATTCCTTAAGGGGGGAGGGCTGTAATATCCCGGACATTTCGGATCCTTCTTCGTGGGTCCTGGATCTGATTTTCGGAGCGTCTGACTCTGTTGTGTCCAAAATTTCGTTTCGAACATCTTTCGTGTTCGGATCGGCGCGATCCGGAGTCATTTCGGAGGCCCGGAGACGTTCCGCGGCTTTTTCGCGTGTGTTTTTCGATTTCCGGTGTGTGTTTCGGCTTTTTCTTCGGAAGCTCGCTGCGGGCGAACCGGGCGGTTCACCCGGGCACGAGTGGTACCGTTGCGATCGGTGCGTTCCGAGGATTCCGGAAATGTATTTTTCTATTTTTTGATATTTTTTCGAAAAATCAGATTTTCTATATAATCCCATTTCTTTTCTTTTTTCTTTTCTCCTTTCTCTTTCTTCTTCTTCTTCCTCCTTCCTTCCCCAACTGTGGCCGCCCTCCTCTCCCTCTCTCTCTCCCATTCGGACGCGGTGAGCCCCTCCCCGACTGTTGACGGCGGCAGGGCGACGGCGCGGACGCGTGGGTGGCGGCGAGGCGAGCTCGTGGGCGTGCGGCAAGCGTGGGAAGCGTGGGGAGTTCGTGAAGCTTAAAGCGATTTCTTGCGTTCGCGGACGATTCGGCGGAGCATTCGCTCCATTGAGGTAGGGTGACGTTCCTTAGCCTCTTGCCGTTCATTCCCGTGATTTGTAGGCCGCGGGGAGGCCGAGAGGGGCGTGTTTGAGCTTTTGGGGGTTTTTCCATGATTTGGGGAGAGCTCGCCCGATCTATGGATTTGATGCATGATTTCATGTTTTGATGGCATAGGATCATGCTAGGGGTCCCCAGGGGTCTTCCCCTTTATTTTCCCCCTCTCCTGTGGAGGCATGGGGGCGTGGTTGGTTTTTTTTGGAGTTTCTACCGTTTTCCGTCGCGGACTGAGAACGCGCTATACTCCAGTAGCGCGTTCTTGTTCGTCGCGCTGCCCCGATGGGGCGCGTTCATCGGAGAAGATGAACAGGAGGCGGTTCCTGTCGCACTATGGGGTCCTAGCGCGACCTGCCTTGTCGCGCTAGGAGGCCCTAGCGCGACCTGTCTTGTCGCGCTAGGGGATCCTAGCGCGATGTTCCCTGTCGCGCTAGGAGGCCCTAGCGCGATCTTCCCTGTCGCGCTAGGGAGTCCTAGCGCGACCTGTCCTGTTGTCGGGTGTTTCTCTTGGGCCGTGTGTGTGTCCTGGACACCCCGTGGAGTTCCGCGACCGTGTCTTTGGTGTCCGGAGGTTCCGTTTGCCTTGGTCATGAGTTTGGCCGTGGGCGGTGCGTCCGTTTTTCTCCGACCGTGGCCCCCGTTGACGGAGCTAGTGCGTGGGGGTGATTCCCACACGTTGTCGGACTCGGACGTCGTTTTCCATTGACTTGAGAGTCTACTCCTTCAGTGACCCTCCACTAGTCGTAGCCCACCAGTACGAGGTGCTGGTCTCACCTGGGAGTGGTGTACGGGCACCCACCTTTCGAGACGGTTTGTGGACCGGTTACCGTAGGCCCCTCGTTGGTAGCCAGAGTCCGGCTACGGGGGAAAACCGGTCAGAGGACCCGACCTAGTGACGCGTGATCTGTGTGTGTACACGGGGTTGGGGGCAGTTGGACCCACGTCGACGGGCGTGACCCCAGCTAGTTACTTGTTCGTGGTTACTTGTACGGTGTCTGCGCCTCGGGTAGGACCTACCACGTCAGGCGGTTCACCTGCGGTGCGGTGTAAGACGTCAGGGGACGCTACCGGCTGTGCTTCTAGTGGGTGGTACTCCTGTCGAGTACGGAGTGTCAGACTGTCAGTCGTGTGTTTCTGACCTTCGGGTTTTGTCGATTTGGTCGTTGAGCTTCGGTCTTTTTACCGTGGCACGTGTGTCGATTTACGTGCCGTAGGGTCTTTGTTGTGTAGAGTACAGGGCTTCCCTTTCCGAGGTACTCTCCTACCGCTAGCGTAGTGGTTTCCCGTTTTGCGAGGTAGGGTTCGAGTGATCCCTACTGAGTCTTGTTCCGAGACTCATTCCCTGCGTATTTTCACCGTGTTTCAGGTGAGGCGCCACCTTCGGGGAGCGCGTCGGGGGTGCAGCGTGGTGCGGGTGCCCAGAGGTAGTGCCAGAGGTCAGAGCCGGGGGATGCCCCGAGTAGCTGTACTTTCCTTTCTTGTCACTGTACTAGTCGTGGACTATTGTTATTGTTGTTAATTTCTATTGTGGACCATGTGATTTGTTAATTTATTTCCTGCTTAATATTATAACTGTTTAATTTCTGTAATTATTTGTGATACTTGTGTAGTCTCCACACCATCCTTTTAACCCTTCCAAGTCTTCGGGCTCGTGGGTGGCGGTGCGAGTCTCGGGTTATCGGGCCTTCCCGGTAATCGGATTCTCAGGTCCTTACAGCAGGAGCTCTCGACATGAGTGAGTATTCACAACTTTTGGCATTTGAATCCAATTATTCATTGCTTTTATTGATTTTGTGGGGATGGTGGCTCTGATAGGTGGCGGAGATCCATGACGCATTGGCTCATGCAACTCGAGCAGAGGAGGAGCGCGATGTTCGAGTGGCATGGGTAGCAGAGTTGGAGGAGGAGCTACTGTAGGTGCTAAAAAAGTGCCCCCAACACTACTCTACAGTGCACGGATTAGAAAGGAAGAAATGAGAGTGATCACCAAGGAAGTTTACCTGATTCCCACAAGAGGATGATCGCGAATGTCTTTGAAATATGAGATGTGGGTTCTTCCTATCCTCGCTCTCGGCTGGCCAAGAACGGGGAGCTCGTATCTATGAGTCAGTGATGAAGTTCCTGCAAGTTAACCAACAAATAGAGAAAATAAACCCATTAGACTTTGAGGGTGTAGTATATGCTAAAACAAGAAGAGAAATCACGCAAATGGGTACATATCGAGAAGGGGGTTGGGAAGGGGGAAGGCCGAGACTTTCGACCATCCGCTTTCCCTATGTTTTGGGAGAAAACCTCTTTAAATAAGATCTAGGATAAAGTATGATGCATATGATGTGACGTAAACAAAGGGGAAGATGTATAAGTGAATTAAAACACAAGAAGGAAGGAAATAGGGGGAAGAGAGAAGGGGTCTGCCCGTCGACCAGCAGAAGGCGGCCAGGTTACTGGCCATTCAAGGGAGACAGGCGACCAGGTCAATGGCCGCCTTCAACAAGTTTTGCCTCTCCAGTGGTAGACACAGGCTCTCTCCTGTGGATGAAACTCTTCGATGGGACGGAGGTGGGAAGGGTTCTCGAAGCTCTCACAGCGTCCTGGGCTCACCGAACTGCCAACCCCCTTGCTCCAAAATGTCCAACCCCCCACCGCTAGATTGTTCGAGATGGGTTTTTGTAACCCCGACTGATTTCCCTCCGCGAAGACATTCGAAAAATAGAGTAAAAGTGATTTTGACCAATTTGGAGGCGAGGACGTGTGAGGCTACGCGCGCCTCGACCCCCCGAGTGGGAATGATGTGGAGGACATGCTCGGAGTAGGTGGATGCTGTACCCAGACTATTTCCCCAGCAAAATACCCAGAAATAATGGTTCAGGAATTTTCTCGAACACCTTCAAGGCATGGGCTACCCAGCCCCTCCGACAACCCAGTGGGCCCGACCAACGGCCCCAACCAGCTAGCCGAAGCGTATGGTGGCACTAGCAATCGATCGGGACCACTCCCGACTCCTAAGTTGCGGACTTTGCCCGCCTTCTATACGACCACCCGGGCCATCCCGGGGACACTCCGACTACAAGCCACACCACGTGGCACCCAGTGAAAAGGCCAGGGGTGTTGTGTATGTGATTTTGATGATTACAAAATGACTTTGTTACTTGGCCTTGCTTGGCCTTGTGTTTTATTGATACTTCATGTCTCATGTGCTTGAATCCTTATTGTTCTCTTGCTATGGGATCATGTTCTAGAATAAGAATGAATTTGTGAAACATGCTTGACAGAATGCATATGTCTTGTACTCAATGAGAATTCATGATAGAACACGTTTGCATGATTGAACACATGAATGCGTCTTTATGCTCACTTGAATGCTCGTTATGCTCATTTCAATATAGTGTGCTAATCTTCTTGCATTACATGAACGAGTCATGATGGACATCATCTTGTTGTCCACCATTCAGAACTTGTGTTAATTACATCTCCATTCTTCAAAGAACCATTGGTAAGGCTTTGCAATTCACATATCTTCAGTTAAGTGAATTTTGGGTAAGAAAGCTACAGTGTGTTGACCCAGAGTACTTGTGCAAAGATATAAATGATGTGGTTTCATGTACCTCCTACATGAGTCATTAAGGTTTGAGGATATATGATTCATGCATTTTCTACATGAAGCTTTTAAGCATGTATTGTGCTTGAAATATTCATACAAGACTTCATGAGATTTGGTTCTATATTGCTCATGTATTGCATGAATGCTTAGTCTTGTGAACTATGCACTAAAAGTTTGATTTATTGACTTGATGTGTGAAAGAATTGCATGAACTTGGCTCTTATGAAGATGGCTTCAATTAGGTCTCAATCAATGAGATTGTGTTCATTGAACACACCTTCTATTAGAATGGTATCATTCATGAGGTCATAAGGGTTTCAATGTGTGGATGCATTTGTGATGTCGTATGGTTCCTCATACCTGTGTGATTGCACATCATACGATCATGTCATTGGTCTTGAGCTATATATTTACTTCTTACATGTGTAAATGAATATCCCTCATTTGATGCCATTTGATGTTGAGCATATGGTAGATACAAGAATGCTAGTTGAAAGTTTGAGCTCCCATGACAATATATTTGATTGAATGATAGATTCATGCTTATCATTTCAAAACCTTGTCATTTGGTCAAATGTATTTTTGTTAATTGATATGAGAAGCAAAATGCATGTTTGAATAGGTTCAATGATGTATTTTATTGTGAACATGTTCATAGTATTAATGCTTGATGCAAAGATTTTGATTTTCAACTAACCTCTTGCTTTATCATGTTTTTCAAGATGAAAAATCATAGTTGATCTTCATTGGATTATGGTAATATTTAATCAATTGTTTCCCATTGATTTGATGGAGGTTTTAGTTATTTTTCAGACCCAAACAAGAAGGGGTCGACCCATGGGGTCGACCCTTTGAGGCTCTGTCCAAAACAGAACATGTTTTATGCACACTGCCTGAAAGGGTCGACCCCTGGGGTCGACCCATTGAAGGGTCGACCCCAAGGGTCGACCCCTGTAAACCAGAACCAAAACTTGGTTCTATTTTGGAATCTGTTAGCCCGAGGGTCGACCCCTGTAAAACAGAACATGAAAATGGTTCTGTTGGGGTTCTGTTTGCCCGAGGGTCGACCCCAAGGGTCGACCCTTTCAGGTACGGGGCGGCGCCGTCAAAAATGACCTACGCAAAAGCACGCCAAAAGTCCTCTAACTCCGGTCCTAAAGCCCCATATCACTACATGACTTGTGGATCTTGTCCCAGGGCTGTCTTTTGACTGTCATAGAGGCATAAATACATGTTGTTGGGTTGTAAACTGGTCGAACCCTAATGTTCATTCGTTCTTTCTTGTAGGTGAAAAAAAAGGGGGAAAACGAGGTGAAGCTCTTGCAAGGTCGATATCATCTACATCCGTGAAGATCTGGAGCTTATGGTAGAAGAAGAAAAGAAGCGTCTTGAGGAGAGGAACGAGATGATGCTAGGATTGTGATCATCCGACTCCGAACCGAGAAGAGCCGGATCGTTTTGTGAAGGGGAAGCTTTGCATTTCATATATGCTCTTTGGTTCTGTCTTTAGATGTTGCTTTGGGCTGATTGTATCCATATCTAAGCTTTCTACACATTTCTAATCGAATATTCCTGTTTGAGATTAGCTTAAAACTTGGGCTTATTATTTCTATTTATTCTTTCAGGTGAAGAAGAAAATGGAAGAAGGAAAAAGGGAGCATCACAAGGAGAGGAAGAAGATGATGTTGAAATCGTGAACATCCATCAACAAATCAAGGAGAATCAGATTTTATTGAAAAAGGGGGAGCTTTATTCTTGATGCATCTGTCTAGTTTCCATCTACAGAATCTGTTTGGGGGTCATAGCATATGTTTGTCTTCGCTTCATATACAACTGCAAGAATACTTTGTGTGGGTGTTTGGAGAAAGGGTTCTCCGAGTGTTTGTGTTGACGTGTGTGCATCAATTTGTACGGAGTATATCCGCGTGTATGCTTGGACGTACTTTGGGGTGTGTTCCCCATGTGTGTTTGGGAGTTTACTCCCGTGTGGTTGTATAGGCATCGGCCTACCCGTGTGTGTTTGGGAGTTTACTCCCGTGTGGTTGTGTAGGCATCGGCCTGCCCGTGTGTGTTGCAGCTTGGCTCCGTGTGTGTGTGGGGATTTATCCCCGGGCTATTTTTATAGCAGTGAAGCCTCACCGGTTTGGTGAGGGGTGGACGTAGGGAGCCCGTTGTGGTCCCGAACCACCTTAAAAATCCCTATGTCTCATGGTTTGAATTGTGTGATTGTGTTCACTTCAATGTTATTTGTTTATGCAATCGTGTGAGCTCAGTGAGATTGAGTGAATTTTGTTTAAATATGTTTAGATTAAATTCCTCAATCTTAACAATCTTGTTAATTCCGCTGTGCACTTGTTTGTGAGTTTTATTGGACATAATTTTTAGTAGAAGGATCTATTCACCCCCCCTCTAGATCCGTGTTCCTGCACTACGGGACCCAATAATTGGTATCAGAGCGAGGCTCTGTTGTCCCTGGATCTTGCGATCTACAAAGTGATCCTTGTGCATTCTACAATCATGAATTTTTCTGAACATATCACAATGAATTGTTTGCCAATCCTCACTGGTTCGAATTTTAATTCATGGCTAGGCAAACTATGTGTGGTGATTAATTCTATTAATCCTAGTCTTTGGAAATTGATTTCTCATGGTCCACACATATTACCTCTAGATGAGACCAAGTGGTCTAATCAAGATAAAATGATGCACCATGATAATGTTACTGCTTTGAGTTTATTGAAAACTTCTGTAAGTACTAATAGGTACCCATTTGTATTTTCTTGTAAGACGGCAAAGGAGCTCATGGACGGGTTGATCAAAGATCAAGAGAAGGAAAGACAAAAATGTCTCATAGCCGATGATGCTGATCAACATAGTGATGAAAATGTAGAAAAGGTAAATTCTGATTCTGAGAATTTACTCTTGATGATCTTGTTGATGCTTATGATGAGTTGGCAAAGCAATATAAGAAAATCAAGTCAGAAAATAAAAAATTGAAAAAGAAATCTGAAAACATGCTCCATGAAAATGGATCATGTGATAAGTGTTCTGAGCTTGATAACTTGAATGAACTTTTAGAGCACGATGTTGAATGTCACAAAGAAACCATTACTTGTTTGAGAAATGAAAATGTTACCCTCAAGAACAAAATCGATCAATTAGAGAAACTTGAAAAAGATCTAAGAAACAAAATGGATTCAAACTCTATTGATCAGGATATTTGCAATGAATTGATTATGAATGATAAACTTGCAAATGAGAATGAAGAACTTAAAAAGGAAAACATTGCTATATTGATTCAGATATCTCTGCTTGAAGGTAACATGAAGTTTCTTGAAAAAGAAAATGCTTTGTCAAAATCTGAAAATGAAAAATTGAAACATCTAAACACAATAATGTCTAAAAAATTACTTACTTTTGAAAAAGGGAAAAGTTTGGTTGTTGATGATTGTGAAAAGATGCATGTGCTTGAACAAAAGATGGAAAGCTATAAAACCATCAATGCCCAATTAAATGAAAAAGTCATCTCTTGTGGTAATGAGATCATTTCCTATGAACTACAGATTTCATCACTTGAAAAGAAAATTCTTGATCTGAATGCTTCTTTGTCTAAATTTGTAAATGGGAAAGAAAATTTGAACAAGATATTGGGGACTAAGGTGAATTTCCAAAGAGAGGGACTAGGCTATAATCCTGTGAACAAAAAGAATTTTAAAAATAAAGTCTATACATCATTTGTCCACAGTTCAAACATAGCGAGCACATCAAATGAGTCTCCAAATCAAACTGCTGCTCAAACAACAAAGAGATCAAATGAAAATCTAGAAAAGAAACAAAACTTGCATCAAAAGGCTAAAAGTGTTGTTGGTGTCACGATGAATGCCAAGAAAAATCATGTTACACACACATACATCAACAAAGAAAATCTCATGTTTTTATTGTGATGAACTTGGTCATATGATGCATGATTGCCTTTTGATGAAATCTGAAGATCTAGAAGCATGCAAGAACATGAATGGCCTCATAAAGCCAAGAAAACTTTTGAACACAAAAAGAACTCTTGATAACTCCTATGTTCATGAAAGAAGACCATTTGAGAGATTTGCTACATTGAACTGTTTTCATTGTGGAAGGTTTGGTCACAGGATGAACAATTACTTTAGTTTGAAAGATGATAACATCTCTACAAACCCATAGAAATTCCATGCTCATTCATACAAGAAAATTCTGAAGGTTTTTGGTTGTTGTCATTATTGTGGTGAGTTTGGGCATACCATGTATGATTGCTCCTTAATGTATTTTGATGATATACATGCCCAAAAACTGTGGAAAGCACCCACTAGAGGTGCAACTAACCATCCGGGACCAAAGAAGGTTTGGGTACCCAAAACTATTGAATGAGAACTCTTGTTGCAGGATTACCTTGAGGCCAAGAGGAAGGCTTCAAGTCGACCTGGCTAATTCTGGTGTGATGCCTTGGTAAACATGGGTTTATCCTTGAATTAAGTTTCTGATACTACAGGTTGAGAGAGAGAGAGTCAAATGTGATGAAAAGCCTTGAAGTAAGTTTCTTCATATGCTTTGGCTTAATTGATTCTAGATGAATTTTAAACTGCCATTCAATGCTCATGTGTTTGCTAAACCCCCGATGTCATATAGGAATGCATTGTACTTTTTTGATCATCGTTTCAATGACTATATGGTATATAAAATGGTGACATGTGGAAGGGCATGTCAAGTCTGTCTGAAAGCTATCACCATGCGTGAGAATGTGCCTCCGCCCGGTACCATGAATCATTTATGCATATGGCATCAAACTTAAATAAATTTTCTGAAATCATGCATTTATTATGGGGGAGTCTTGCAAGCTGAAAATTTTGAGATTGATGTTTTTTCATTCTCTCAGCATGATGATGTTATTCTGTGGCTTGACATTTTGAGGACGAAATTTGATCAATGTTCCATGGTCTTTCCCAATGTGCTACTCATCATTTTTTGGATAAAAGTAAAAATATTTTCAAAGAAAAGTTTACATGTGATGATTTTGATGTTTTGAATGAATTTTCTGAATTCTCCTTTCAAAATAAAATTGTGTTCTCATAATTTTTTTTAAAAAAATTCTGCATGTCTTGCATTAGTTGCATTTAGAGTTATCATGTGAAATGTAAAATCTTGCATCACATTATATATTTGCATATCACTTTTTGCATATCATTCACATAGTGCTGTTGGAAGATGAAGCTCATCGTGTGTCTTGTTGCACAATTGGCATTTTCAGCATGCATATAGTGCATATTTTGAAATGCATCATTTTGAACATTTCATGTTACATAAATACCAAAATGAATACTTCCAACAATGGTATCTTATCTTTGGAGCCAACATTTCAAGAACTGAAATTGCATATCTTTGCATTCTGCACTGCATATATGCATATCTCCATTGTATGCTTGCATGTTAATATATGCTAAAACCACTTCCTTTGAAACTTCGAAGACCAAATACTCCATTGATAAATATTGTTGCATCTGAGTCTTAACAAGTGTGCTTCATATCAAACTATCAGGGGGAGCATTTCATGCTTATTGCATTTACATAGGGGGAGCTGCACTATCTTGTATTAAGTTAAATTTTCTCCATACATGTTAAATCAAATTCGCACACTTCATGCACTATAATGTGAAATTGAGTGTTATTCATAAGGATATAAGAATTTCATTTCAACACTCTAAAGTAATTCAACTTGCTGCATGGATGATTAGAGACAGTTGAGGAAAAAGATGTCTGTCTCCGCATAAAAAATATGGTTGAAATGAAAGACAGAGCAATACTTAGTCTCACTGAGTAAATTAGGCACATGTCACCTAAGACGTGATTTGGTTCAATTCTGAAAAGTGTTGACTAAAGTACCTCTGTTAAAATGAGGTAAAATGGTTCAGTATTCTGAGTAACTAGGGATTCTGGCATGAGCTCCATGTGTCTCCTTGCGTAAAAAGGAATCATTTGAACCTGATCCTTCTTAGAAAAATTCAGATTGTCAGTGTGAAAATTTTTGATGATAAATTTGACTGAGGCAGAGCGAAGCCTCCAATACGCTGCTCTCTAGATTGAAATGCATTCTGTACAATTACTATTGTGTTTAATTAAAAATATGGTTATCCATATGACTAGAATTCATTCTCATGTTGCTCACTTACACATGGTAATTTGATTTGATATGTATTCTGAAAATTCGATTAACTGCATGACTTGCTGTATGTCTTCTCCTATATATCTGCACGATCCTCAAGGTGTAATCATAAGAGCACTTTGATCTTAATGACTCACCTGCACTTTTCGTACACCTATCCCTTCACTCTAACTAAGATGGGAGAGTTATGTTGCATGTATATATATCTATCTGCCTGTGATCAATCATATTGGATCATTTTCCTTACATTCTGCATGTCCATGTTGTCTACACTTGCATTTCAATGTTGTGAGATTAGTTCATGTATATTGTGCATATTGTTTCTCTTCGTCACCTCATTCACCCCATTATTTGTAGTTTTTTGTCTATAAACAAACAAAAACAAAACAAAACCAATTGGTATAAAAAAAATACTGCCATCATGGATTCCCCATCATGATCCCCATTTTTGATTATGTCAAAGGGGGAGAGAGCGCTTTAAAAGAGAGCTTTAAAGCATAATATTTTGTCATCATCAAAATGGGGGAGATTGTTGTGTATGTGATTTTGATGATTACAAAATGACTTTATTACTTGGCCTTGTGTTTTATTGATACTTCATGTCTCATGTGCTTGAATCCTTATTGTTCTCTTGCTGTGGGATCATGTTCTAGAATGAGAATGAATTTGTGAAACATGCTTGACAGAATGCATATGCCTTGTACTCAATGAGAATTCATGATAGAACACGTTTGCATGATTGAACACATGAATGCGTCTTTATGCTCACTTGAATGGCCGTTATGCTCATTTCAATATAGTGTGCTAATCTTCTTGCATTACATGAACAAGTCATGATGGACATCATCTTGTTGTCCACCATTCAGAACTTGTGTTAATTACATCTCCATTCTTCAAAGAACTATTGGTAAGACTTTACAATTCACATATCTTCAGTTAAGTGAATTTTGGGTAAGAAAGCTACAGTGTGTTGACCCAGAGTACTTGTGCATAGATATACATGATGTGGTTTCATGTACCTCCTACATGAGTCATTAAGGTTTGAGGATGTATGATTCATGCATTTTCTACATGAAGCTTTTAAGCATGTATTGTGCTTGAAATATTCATACAAGACTTCATGAGATTTGGTTCTATATTGCTCATGCATTGCATGAATGCTTAGTCTTGTGAACTATGCACTAAAAACTTGATTTATTGACTTGATGTGTGAAAGAATTGCATGAACTTGGCTCTTATGAAGATGGCTTCAATTAGGTCTCAATCAATGAGATTGTGTTCATTGAACACACATTCTATTAGAATGGTATCATTCATGAGGTCATAAGGGTTTCAATGTGTGGATGCATTTGTGATGTCGTATGGTTCCTCATACCTGTGTGATTGCACATCATACGATCATGTCATTGGTCTTGAGCTATATATTTACTTCTTACATGTGTAAATGAATATCCCTCATTTGATGCCATTTGATGTTGAGCATATGGTAGATACAAGAATGCTAGTTGAAAGTTTGAGCTCCCATGATAATATATTTGATTGAATAATAGATTCATGCTTATCATTTCAAAACCTTGTCATTTAGTCAAATGTATTTTTGTTAATTGATATGAGAAGCAAAATGCATGTTTGAATAGGTTCAATGATGTATTTTATTGTGAACATGTTCATAGTATTAATGCTTGATGCAAAGATTTTGATTTTCAACTAACCTCTTACTTTATCATGTTTTTCAGGATGAAAAATCATGGTTGATCTTCATGGGATTATGGTAATATTTAATCAATTGTTTCCCATTGATTTGATGGAGGTTTTAGTTATTTTTCAGACCCAAACAAGAAGGGGTCGACCCATGGGGTCGACCCTTTGAGGCTCTGTCCAAAACAGAACCTGTTTTATGCACCCTGCCTGAAAGGGTCGACCCCTGGGGTCGACCCATTGAAGGGTCGACCCCTGTAAACCAGAACCAAAACTTGGTTCTGTTTTGGGTTCTGTTAGCCCGAGGGTGAACCCCTGGGGTCGACCCCTGTAAAACAGAACATGAAAATGGTTCTGTTGGGGTTATGTTCCCCAATGGTCGACCCTTTCCGGTATGGGGCGGCGCCGTCAAAAATGACCTTCGCAAAAGCACGCCAAAAGTCCTCTAACTCCGGTCCTAAAGCCCCATATCACTCCATGACTTGTGGATCTTGTCCCAGGGCTGTCTTTTGACTGTCCTAGAGGCATAAATACATGTTGTTGGGTTGTAAACCGGTTGAACCCTAATGTTCATTCGTTCTTTCTTGTAGGTGAAAAAAAAGCGGGGGAAAATGAGGTGAAGCTCTTGCAAGGTCGATATCATCTACATCCGTGAAGATCTGGAGCTTGTGGTAGAAGAAGAAAAGAAGCGTCTTGAGGAGAGGAACGAGATGATGCTAGGATCGTGATCATCCGACTCCGAACCGAGAAGAGCCGGATCGTTTTGTGAAGGGGAAGCTTTACATTTCATATATGCTCTTTGGTTCTGTCTTTAGATGTTGCTTTGGGCTGATTGTATCCATATCTAAGCTTTCTACACATTTCTAATCGAATATTCTTGTTTGAGATTAGCTTAAAGCTTGGGCTTATTATTTATATTTATTCTTTCAGGTGAAGAAGAAAATGGAAGAAGGAAAAAGGGAGCATCATAAGGAGAGGAAGAAGATGATGTTGAAATCGTGAACATCCATCAACAAATCAAGGAGAATCAGATTTTATTGAAAAAGGGGGAGCTTTATTCTTGATGCATCTTTCTAGTTTCCATCTACAAAATCTGTTTGGGGGTCATAGCATATGTTTGTCTTCGCTTCATATACAACTGCAAGAATACTTTGTGTGGGTGTTCGGAGAAAGGGTTCTCCGAGTGTTTGTGTTGACGTGTGTGCATCAATTTGTGCGGAGTATATCTGCGTGTGTGCTTGGACGTACTTTGGGGTGTGTTCCCCGTGTGTGTTTGGGAGTTTACTCCCGTGTGGTTGTATAGGCATCGGCTTACCCGTGTGTGTTTGGGAGTTTACTCCCGTGTGGTTGTGTAGGCATCGGCCTACCCGTGTGTGTTGGAGCTTGGCTCCGTGTGTGTGTGGGGATTTATCCCCGGGCTACTTTTATAGCAGTGAAGCCTTACCGGTTTGGTGAGGGGTGGACGTAGGGAGCCCGTTGTGGTCCCGAACCACCTTAAAAATCCCCGTGTCTCATGGTTTGAATTGTGTGATTGTGTTCACTTCAATGTTATTTGTTTATGCAATCGTGTGAGCTTGGTGAGATTGAGTGAATTTTATTTAAATCTGTTTAGATTAAATTCTTCAATCTTAACAATCTTGTTAATTCCGCTGTGCGCTTGTTTGTGATTTTTATTGGACATAATTTTTAGTAGAAGGATCTATTCACCCCCCCTCTAGATCCGTGTTCCTGCACTATGGGACCCAACAAGAGGCCTACCCTGGGGCGTCTTCTTTCAACCCTCCAAGTTCAAAGGGAGACCCAAATAGGTCGACCACAGGCTCGGGAGGCCCGCAGCACGTGTGTACGGCTCACACACGTGTGTTCGGCATTCTAACGAACACCTTGTGGGCGCACATGTTTCTACCCTTCCACACCAACCCACGGGCCATCCCGTGATTCCAGTACACCAATTGGGTCCTACAACGACCCCCCAGCAAGTCGGGGCCACCCCCGACCCTCAGACACGTGGCAACAAGCCACTGAACTTAGCTCTCGGGCCAACCGGAGGCTACCCCGCCAACCCGCCGTACAACGTGGCATGTAGTACGAGGCAAGGCCCATGGGCCCAAGGTGCCTCCTCCCAGCCCTTACGAACTTCTACCCTTGGCCCTTGGCCAAATCCAAGGCCCGTCGGCCACCTACGTGGCTCGTTTGGCAACCCGGGGTGTATCGGGCATTCGCCCGAACACTTTGCGAGCGGCCACTACAACTCAAAGAATAATGGCTCTCATGGGCCATTTCAACATCCTGGAACTCTGTATCCTTCAAAAGGATATCCCCAGACGACGAAGGAAGACCCCCGGGGGCCATCCCCCGGGGTTGTGACTTGCCCGGGGCCCGTGCGCCCCAGGGCGTGGCCGCGCCCCTGGAGAGGGTGAACTCCCCGGGGGCCGAGCCCTCCCCTCAGCTCGAAGGCCCGACGGCCCTCCCCAGTCCCAGTTCGTGGAGATTCCTAACTTCACGGTCCGAGGTTTGTGCAAAGTTCGTCCGTAGTACCCGTGTGTCGAAGGATTCGCGAAGACGGAGTCCCGGGATTACGTTGAGTCACACACACGTCAATCCCTCGATCTTTGCGCACAAGCAGCCAGTCCACCAGTGTATCCTTCTAGTATCCTCCTGTCCTTTTCTTCTTAACCAATTTAGGAAGAAAATTCATAAAAAATCGGGTCTTATAAAGGTGGGACCACTCCCTCTCTCTCTCTTCTACCTGGTCCGCCCAAACCCCCCCTGGGGAGGGGTTTAGGCGGACCAGCCTGGACCCCCAGGCTGGTCCACCTAAACCCTTGAATAATAAAAAAAATATTTTTAAAAATCAAAAAATAGGACCACTTTGGTCCGCCTAAACCCCCTGGGGGGGGGGGGGGTTTAGGCGGACCAGCTTGGACCCCCAAGCTGGTCCGCCTAAACCCCTCCAAAAATAAAAAAAAAGAATTTCTTCCTCCGAAGAGGGGTTTAGGCGAACCAGACCACCCCCAAGCTGGTCCGCCTAAACCCCTCCAAAAATAAAAAAAAAGAATTTCTTCCTCCGAAGAGGGGTTTAGGCGAACCAGACCAGCCCCTTGGGCTGGTCCGCCTAAACCCTATCTCCCACACTTCGACACACACACAAAAATGCACAAAAAATATAAACAAAATAATAATAATATTATTATTTGGGGGGTTTACCCGGACCAAGTTGGACCCTCAACTTGGTCCGCCTAAACCCCACCCCCCACCCCTTCAACTTCTATAAATTGCCCCCTTACCAACAAGCACACAAGGCTTGCATGCATAAAGGAAGGAAGCAACACACGGAGGAAACTTCCCCGGCCTAATTGTCGCACCCGCGGACTCCCGAGGCTTTCGGCAAGGGTCGGGAACGCGAGAAGACAAGTGCGCGCGCGGTTGGCTTGCTGGTCGGCTCACACACGCCGAGGGTATGTCGCACGTACTCCCCTCACGCGGTGTTTAGCCGTCTCACACCAAGTCCATCCCCGCCACATGTAAGATGACCGTACCAACGGCAAGTACGCCCACACCCCGGGTCCGCCCGTGTACGTCAACTTACAACACTTATGACGGTGACGAAGGGTACTTCAAAACGCCGCGTTGGCCCCTGACACGGAACCGCATACCCACCGTTCACCTCCCAGCCGGCCGTCGGCCCCTCAGATTGACAAATGAAGTCTAGTCGGACCTCTGGCTGGGGAATCATAATTCCGGGGCCGACCTCAACTCTCCAGCTTGACAACGCTCGCCGTCCGAGACCCAGACCCGACAGCTCACATCGAGCCGCGTCCAACCTCCGCCAGGCGCCAGCCCGTGTCCGTTCTGACCACCAAGGCAATCGGACCCACACCAACTCCTCTATAAAGAGCTCCAGTAGAACACGCGGACATCCGCTTTGTTATGCAATGACCCGGGGACCGACCCACGTGTCAGAATTGTCCCGCGGCTTGCTCCAGTTATACTCCGGCCCATTAAGGCCCGCTTGTAAAGCCCATGTGGCTCATCATAAAACCAGTGAAATACATACGCCCACATTCGGGCCCCCAGCTTCCTACCCACACCTCTCGGCATCCGTGCCCGACACCCTAATCCCAGGAAACACACCCTTTAGACTAATGCGCACCCATAGTTGCTGAATGCCCCCAGCCCTCCACCCACGACTTCAGACTTATATACAGACTTTTCTTCAGCTCGGAACGAATGTATTCGGATTCAATCCGATGTAAATAAACACTAGTTGCTTGCGGCCGGTGGGGAAAGACGTCCTGTACACGATTCCCGCAATCGTCTACGCACTCGCACCCATGGAACCCCTTCTCTCCACGTGTCGCCTGATAACCCGAGCCCACGTGTCGCGCCCTAGTGGCGCTTCCCCGGTCAAACCTTGGTTCCATAAGTGATTGTCGAGAGATCGACTGGCACGCCCGCACCTTGTCCGGTTAACCCTTATCCCGACACTTCCTTGCCATTCGACCCTTTCCGACTTTCTGTAAAAGGAGAGTGCCCGGTACCGCCGTGAGAGGTATGCACCCGTAAGGAGGATACCCGAGATACATCAAACTCCCGTATTTTCCTTCACCGCTGTATCCCTTCCTTCACCCCGATTAATCGGCATAAAATCCCACGCAACAGAGAGGATGGCATGCCCGGTGGGACGTCTCCCGTCTTCCTTCTTTTTTCTGAAGAAAAGTCTGTGCCAGCCCTGAAGCCCGGTGCCCTTTCCCTGTCCTTACAGGAGAGGCGGATGGGGGTACTTGTGTGCATTCTCCAGCGGCTCCCGGTTCTCATTCTGATCGTCAGGCCGTTCTCGGCGACTGTCAGCGACCGTCGCCTCCGCAACACTCAGCATCCCAGCAACCATGGCAGCCGTCACCTACGGCCCCAACGTCATTGCCACCCATGCCCGGGTGGGCTACTTGACGACGCCGATTGCTTTCGGCAGCTTCGCCCCGGTTATCGATCACCCTACTTCCTAGGTGTGATCCCTGTGGCTGCTTCTCAGCCAACCCCAGTCTCTCCAGTGGCCCCTGCGGCCAACGCGCCATGCGCACCCCCATCTCCAGTGTCCCGCCTGAGTGTCGGGCGTCGGACTGTCACTGCAGGCCCCCACCGGGCCCCCATATCAACGCCGGCCTGGGTGAACATCACCTCCCAAGACCAGCTTCGTTCGATCTCCAACACGGGCCCCGCGCCCCGGACTTTGGTCACCATCATAGCACCTTCCTTGGGTCCTCAACCCCGAGGCCCAGCCAAGCCGGCACCCAACACGGGCTCCCTGCCCAAGGTCCGCGGCTTCACAGCATCTTCCTTGGGTCCTCAACCCCGAGCCGCAGCCAAGCCGACACCCAACATGGGCTCCCCGCCCCGGGTCCGCGGCTTCACAGCATCTTCCTCGGGTCCTCAACCCGAGCCCCGGCCAAGCCGGCACCCAACATGGGCTCCCTGCCCCGGGTCCGCGGCTTCACAACATCTTCCTCGGGTCCTCAACCCCGAGCCGCAGCCAAGCCGGCACCCAACACGGGCTCCCTGCCCCGGGTCCGCAGCTTCACAACATCTTCCTCGGGTCCTCGACCCCGAGCCTCAGCAAAGCCGGCACCCGACATGGGCCTTCAGCCCCGGGTTTATGGCTCCCCGGCATCTGCATCAGGTTTCCGACCCCAAATCCCGGCAAGGCCGACACTCGACACGGGCTCACAGCCCTGAGTTCGCGGCTCCCCGGTAGTGCACTCGGGGCCCTGGTCCCGAGCTCCAGTTGAACCGGATCTCCCCGTGGGTCTTCTACCCAGGGGGCAGCGCTCCTCAGCACCTTCCTTGGGTCCCCCGACCCGAGCCCAGACTACGCCGGCAACTACCACGAGTCTTCGACCCAGGGGCGTTGGCACCCCAGTACTTCCGACGGCGTCGCCTCCCGGTGCAAGAACGTCATCTCGAGCATCGGCGACACTCCTATCGGCGCGGGCGAAGGCTTACACCCGAGTCGCCCAGCTATTGACTCCCGGCGCGGGTTACTTACCCCGGGGGCCGATCCCAGCACTTCGGACTGATGGCTTCATGTTGCCGGTCGTTCCGGGCCATGTCTTCTCAGTCTACCATCTTGGGGCGCAGTCTTCCTCAGCTCCTCAGAAGAAGCGTCGCCATGGCCGCAGAGGCAAACGCCTCTCTGCCGCAACTAGCAACTCCGGCAAGACGGTCTTGTCGGCTACCTGGGGATCCGTCTCGACGGGGGTGAACCAATCATACCCCAGGAACGGACCGTTCCCACCATCCCCACTTCCAATCATTTTGACCTCTTGCGTCAAACACGAGAGGACGGGGCGAAGCTCAAAGGAGCGGGTTCCTCGGCGGCAGCCCGGGGGCACCCACCGCAGCTAGATACATGGCCTCCCAAGACAACTCATCATAAAAGTGACAACAAGGGAGAGCAGCAACCTGACTTGAGGAGAAACTGGGTCACCCCAGAAGAAGCTCAAGCTGTTCGAAGGGCACGGATCACAAACCCCTACGAGTGGTCAGACGCGGCATCAGACGGGATGCGGCTGGCCTCACAGTAGCATCGTCTGACGACACCTAGTCATCCAATGCCCCCCACGCAAGCAAGCGAAGGTAAAGGCGGGCCCGTCCTCGGGCCCTCCAGCAACCTGTCCAGGGTTCCCCTCCGGCTGATGTTTGCGACGGGTTTTTATCCGACCATCTTATTGTTTTATTTCGTGTATATATGTGTATATGTACATATATACATGTCTTATTTCACGTATCGATCAACCAATTAACTAACCGGTAATTAACTGACTGATTGACGACGCAGGCATGCCAGTCACATGAGTGACAATTTTATGGTGCGCTCATTCTGACCCGTGTCGGGCGAATGCGAGGTTCGGTCGGGACCAGCAGTCCGCCATACCATAAAGGCTATGGCGTTAATTACATCCCCCACGAGGAGGGAACACCTTTGATTAATTGCCGAGATGAAGGGCTGTCGAGGCCGGAATAAAGGATACAGAGCATGCGAGTGATCATGCAAGATGCTATGATTGACTACACACGATTTATTAGGGTGGACCTTGGTACATGGCGGAAGACTTAGGCTCGAAGGCCACCTTCACGCGTAACAAGGCCTCCAATCAGGCGTAACCTGACCTTCCGGCAATGTCATTTGATATACCAAGGGTGCACCCGCTTGAGCATGTAATGCGACATGAATGCTTGGCCTGAGGCATGATGGCAAAAATTCTGGACATATCAATTCAAGCTTGAACAAGCTAATTTATCTAGTTCATTGACACAACGACATGATTCGGCGTGAAACCGGTGCAGCGTTTGCGAAGAAATAGGTTAAAATGCTTGAAACGGCGCCCTGAAACGTAGGTAAATGGCTTAAAACGGCGCCAGAAACCGTAGGTGAATGAAGGGGGTTAAACCGGCGCGGCCTGATTGGGGCGCGTCGGGAAGGGCGCGCAGTGATTGGGGCGCGCCGGGAAGGGCGCGCCGTGATAAGGCGCGCCGTTTAAGGCGTGCCATGTATGAACGGCGCCGATTTAGCCCAATCTCTCGGAAACCCAGATTTTATTGGTTTATTTATGGATTTATTAAAATGTTTTGAGAGATTTTGAAAGTTGATTGAGTTGATTACTTGTGGATCGGTCCCAAGCCATCCAAAAGTTAAGTCACGGGCTCGCGCGAGGTTCATACTCGAGCGTGGCGATCATTCCGAGTTTGGACTCGTTCAAGCCAGAATTTCGGCAGCATCTCCCCATCCCGGAGGATTTGTCGGGGAGAAGCGGGGAGTGCTCACGGAGTGGAGCAAACCCCTAAGGGCCGGGTGGCACAACGGCGGCCGGCAAAAACCCGAACGGAGAGGAAAACCCCGAGGTCAAACCTGCTAGGGGCACCAAATCCGTGGGTAACAGCGAGCGAATGAGGCAACTCATTATGGGAGCGAAGACCCCGAGGGCTAGCCTACAAGGGGCACGCGACCCGAGTCACCACAACACTCCAAGTCGGGACGACCGATATAAGGAAGGAATCCCCGAGGGCCAGCCTACGAGGGGAACACAACCCACGGCCACCACAAAGTCCATTAAAGACCGTGGATTTTGACTGCAGGGCTTAGCCCCGTTGCTGTGCACCCGATGGTCTGCAGGGACATTCGTCATCAATGAACGAGCCCACTGTCGGCCAGGTGACTGATGCAGAAGACTTGGGGAATATCCCCCTCCCCGGATGCCGGGGTGATGCTACAGAGCGTACTCCCGTTAAGGTGTAAGCTATACGAAAGGAAGCAGTGTGAGACATCGCTTGACGGCGGCAGATGGTCAAAGGAGTTGCTTATAAGCATGGTAAAATGATGAAGCCCCACGGGCGGAGCAGGCTAACATGAGCACGATATGTGATTAACACGTAGCCCGGGGTACGGAATATGTGTGCATATATATATGATATTCGGAAGCAAGCAGACATGAGGCTCGCCATTTAACAACTGGGGACAATCTAAGAGCTCTTCCCCGCCCCTCTGGCCTATGAAGCAGGGCACACAGGGGACGGTGAAGGGTCTTCATCCCTGGGCGGAGACAGACAAAGATATGCACACAAGTGCATCTCTGCTCGCAGAGCCCGTGGAATATTCAGTGCCAAGCCCGGCCGTTGCATCAGACTCGAAAGCAAGAGAAAACCCCAGGGAGGGGGACTGAGTGATTCATATAGCCCGAAGGCATACCCAATGTCGGAGAAACCGGCTACACGAGAGTATATATATATTGGGGAAACCATTAAATGCACGCTCGAAGGAGGGTGAGAGAGAGAGAGGAAGAGATACAACAACAACCACAAAGGCTTTTCATTCATCCCGTGAACAGCACAGGTATATATATATATACAGAGCATATAGATTCCGGCGCCGTCGTTGTCGATCGACCGTCGTTTACCAATGAAGAAAGGATTACAGACAAAGTGAAAAAGGTAAAGGAAAATGGTGAGAGGAGGGGAGGTCAGGCTCATATCATCGCCCCTCCCCTCCTTCACTTACATTGCGCCAGAAGAAGAAAACCAAAAGAAGAGCAGAGGGATCCACCGGGAGGAACGCGGAGACCCACCTAAATCGATAAGAAACGGATGGTCTCCTTCTCCGATTCCGGGAAGCTCGAGTGGAGCGTGGTGGCGGCCGCCGAGAAGCTCAAGACTGAGGCTTCTTCAGATCGAAAACCCTCGACTCGTCTCCCTGGACCTCTCTTCTCTCTTTCTAATTCTCTTTTTTTTTTCTTTTGATTCCGCCTCTTTCTTCTCCTCTCTCTCTTTGGATCCCCCCTTTTATCTGGCCGAAGGCAGGCATATATAGAGCATTTTGTTAATCCGGTGCCTCGGGGAGGGGGTGCGCCGGATTTGGTGGCGCCGGGAACACGTCCCGATTGGCTTTTGCGCGCCGGTTTGACGGCGCCGTATTAAGAGGCGCCGGCATTCTTTCACGCGCCGTTTTAACTTGTTTGCTCGGCGCGGCTCGACCGGTGGGTCCGGAGATGATTCCGAAGCTCCCGTTGACTGTTCCTTCCGCCCTGGCCTTTGAAAAACCTTGACGTGGTGCCGAGGAAGCTCTCGACACGACGAACGGCCTTGATCAGACCTCCGCGTGTGTCTGGCCCGATCATACGGGTATCCTATTGACACGGCCTTCGACACTATGATTTATGCTTCTGGTCGAGACGGACTCGTGCTCGGGGCTCCTTTACGGGACGGTGTTGCGTCCCGGATGATTCCGCCTTGAAGGGCGATCAATTGGCCACTAGTGGGCCCATTATGACGAGGAGCCGAACCCATGTCGGGTGATCGGGACCCTCTGCTGACAGAACCCTCGGCCCCTTGTTGTGGACGGCCGAGGATGTTTTTCCTCCTTAGGAGAGCCATTGGGTAGACCGTCGTCCTTGGTCGGGCGACGGGTGGGGTAGCGGCATGACGAGGTCGATGCCGGATCATTGGGCAGGCTTGATCGCGCTGCCGGTTGGTTGTGGGTTCATTCGGACTCTCCTGAGGTAAAATCCCCGGTGCTCATTTCAAGGCAACTTGGGGCCCCGTCAGCTTGAAGGGTCTTTGATAAGGTGATCTTCATCGGCTTCTGTGCTTCAGTGGGCCGTATCATTCATCTTTGCGGCTCGGTCGCTGAAGGATTATATTTTGAGTGCCAACAAATGCCCCCCAGACGTAGGCGGTGCAAGTGAGGCAGGAGTGTAGCAAGGCCTACGGATGAGCTTCGTTCGGTGACGGAGGCTCGAACGGCACTTAATTCCGGCTTCGGACGCTAATCCGGCGAGGCAGGAGACTTGTACGGCACCGTTTAAAATGGCGTGGCATTTGTTCAGGTTAAAACGGCGCCGTCCAATCCGGCGCGGCCCCGAGCTTCGGAGGTTAAAACGGCGCCGTCTTTACGGCGCGCAAATTGCTTAAAACGGCGCACCCCAGGGCACGCCGTTTTAACAAGGGTGGAGCCCCCCTATATATTAGCTTCTTCTTCATTTTTTCTTCACAGCTGCTCATTTGTGAAAATTTCTTCTCTCTCCTCCCTTTCTTCTCTTCCAGCGGCGCCGAGTGGCTCTGGGTTCGGGCGATTTCGCCCTGTGAGTGGGTGAGTTGAGTGTTATTCTGTTCGGGTTCTGAACCCATTCTTCGGGCCCCGGGAGGCTCCTTGTAAGACTTGTCCTCGGAGCTAGATCCCTCGGGTGTCCCATTTGGCCTTGGCTTAATGCCTATGGCTACTTTTAGGGGCTGCTCCCTTTGTGGACGGCTTCCACTTCTCTTTTGGCAAACCCCCGAGCTGGGGAGATGCTGTCGAAATTTTGTCAGAAATATTGCTTCGATCAACTGATTTCTGACTTTTGTTTGTTCTTTTCTGGGCGTTGTTTTGCAGATAACATGGCCTCCGGCTCTTCTTCCTCTGCATCCCGGGTCGCCGTGACATGGGGGAATGTCCATTCCCTTGATCGGGGGCCTCGACAGATAGCTGTGGTTGCTGAGTCTTCGGACTCAGAGACCGACACCGTCGACACCGGCCGCTTATTGATTCTTGACGGCAACCACTTCCAGTATGATCGAAGGGATGGCGTCAGACTCGACCATCCTAAGGACAAGCATCTGATGGCGTTCCTTGAGCGCTTCAACCTTGGAGCCGAGGGAGCCCTACTGGAGGAGAGAGACAGTCGAGGGAGCCCTACTGGAGGAGAGAGACAGTTTGGCCGAGTCAGTCACTCAAGGCATGCCTATATATATCCCGGGGGAGCCCAGAAAGTGGGGAGCCGTGGTCGGGGTGCAGGAGTTATCCCCCGAGGCTGGGATGCTGACGAGAGCGCCGCAGTATACCCCAGCTCGCTGGAATGAAACTGCCGGACGTGTTGATAGGGAGAAGCCCGTATACGGTTTATTCCTCGCCCCGCTTCATTGGGGATACCGAGACGAGCCTTTTCTTTTAGACTGCTTGGCGGTCCGGTTCAAACATCAGATTTCAGTGGGGTGGTTTGGAGAGCTCAAAGCCACCGACGCTCACGCCTTCAGATCGGGGGCAGTTGAATTCACAGACTTTGTGTTGCGGCAGTACGCCCCCATCCTGGTGCATGCGGGTGTATACCAGAGTGTATATGCTTCACGGTACAGGTACCCGATCTCTCGAGGTCTGTGCTGCGGGATGATCGAAGTCTTCTGCCCAGAATACAACACTTTTTACACTGCAGAGGGTGAGACTTCACTGGACCTCTGGAGTCTTTCCCAGCTGAGCGGCTTGCCCATAGACGGGGTGCCGTATGAAGAAGTTTATTTTCCAGACTGGCTGAAAGACCAGACAGATGGGGAAGGTAGATATTTCACGGGCTTCGCCTACCATTATCTGATGAAGGCATATCGCACCCTGCTGCGCCTGACGCTTGACTCGCGAGAGGCGCGGAAGCCTGGCGAAAAGAGACGCGTGCGGATTGGCACGTGGCTCCAGTATTTCTTCGGTGGGGAGCAGCAGTACGAGGACTTCCCCACGGTGGTTCCGACGGCGGTGGCGCGGAAGAAGAGGGATCGACGCCAAGCGGCATATCCTGCTGTCTCAGGGAGAGGGCGGCAGGTCGGCCCGAATCCCACAGGAGTTGACGCAGTTACACATTGTGCTGCGTATCTGACTTATTGGCTTTGTTCGTTTGCCCTCGCTCAAGGGGATGAGACAGTAATCAGACCGGAGGCTATTTACCCTGCCTGCTTAATGGCCTGGGGGACGAAGCTGTCCCTGTGCCCTGTGGCTCTGTGCCTCATATATAAAATGTTGGGGGATTTGCACAAGTCGCGCATCCCCAGAAATTCACGGATAGTTGGTCCCATCCACTTTTTTAATGCCTGGGTCTGCACCCTATTTCCTGAAGCAGCTCCCCGGTCGATGCAGTCAGATCGTCCTTTGTCACGGATGATCAAATTTGCCAGTGCCGAACCGTCCTCACTGGCGGATCAACTTTTCGCCATTCGGGGAAAGTTGACTACAGTTCCAACAGATTCCCCTGGCGTTCTGCACTTTTGGAGCTTGGCTGCCAGCTCTAGCCCTCTTGTCAACAGGATGCGGCAATGCCGATTATTTGAGACACAGGAATTTATTCATCAGCTGACTGGGTCGAAGAGCACAAGGCCCATCTTGGAGTCGGAACTGGTTGAGTGGGTGCTGTCTATTCGTCCCAGTGTTCTTGTCTTCAGGAAGAGCGGCTTACTGTGGCTGGAGCCGTATTATCCCTTTCGCTTTGGCCGGAATTTTGGGTACGACCAGCAAATTCCTTCTTCTTCAGCCCGATTCAATCTGCCGAATAGACATCGGGCTGGTCAGACGACTACGGATGAAGCTCGTGGATGGTGGGACTACTTCCATCATCGGGAGGACGTGTCATTCAGGGTGCCAACCCCGGCCCGTCTGCCCCGAGTGACTCCAGACTTCATCAAGTGGTGGAATGCGCGAACGGACTTCTATCGGAACTTCCGGAAAGACTGCTGGCATAGCGCCGAGCGTCATTTCCTAGATTCGCAGCGGGAGCCTGTTTTGGATGTTGATCCATCCTATTTGAAGAAGCTGAAGTCCTGGTCCAACACCGAGGTGATGGCATATGTAGAAGCCAGGAAAGCTGCGAAGGGCAAGTCGTCCCGAGCCGACCCGAAGATGCCAGAGATCCAGAGGGATGATTATATCAAGACTCTCTGGGGGCTGTGTCGGGTTAGCAGTGACCGGATTGCTCTTCAGACAATCCCCCTTCCGGTGGAAGAACCTCTTCCTAGTGTGGCGAGCTGGCGCCCAGAAATCGACCGTTTTCATCCCTACCGGACCTTCATCATGAGGGAAGACAGGCGGGCTGACTTATATTCCAACACCCCCTGGATATTCGCCCTGCTTAATTCTCACGGGCTTTCAATTTTTGGTCCACTAGAAGCCATCCGGGACCATCAGCTCCTCATATCTTTCAAGTATGTCGACGGCTGGGGATTCGACCACTTGAGCTTATATCATCACTTGTCATCCCGTGGCCATGAGGACTTGGCTCAACTGACGGAGAAAAGTGAAACAATTGGTGATGTGTGCTGGCTCATCCGCGAGGCTGCTTCCCGGGACAAGACGCCAGCATTGCTTTACTGGCCGCTTAGTTCCCGATATACAGGGCTGCCAGGTAATTCTTGTTTTCTTCTTCAGCCCTGAAGCTGCTTCTTCTATAGTCAGTGTGCATCTTCTCACCTATGTGCTTTTGCAGCTCACCTTTCTATGGAGGCGACCCGACACTGTAGGGAGCTGATATCTAAGGCGCAGAAGCCTTCATATTTTAATATTCCAGAGCCAGCTCCGACCACGACACCATTACCCCCTGGGGATTCGCGAAAGCGAACCAGGTCCCAGGTCAGGGAGGCCATCAGTAGGGCCAAGAAAGCCAAGAGGGCAGAGTCCCGGGCTACTCGGGCACGTCGGAGGAAGGCTGCTGAAGAGGAGTCCACGGTTCCCCTTCCTCGGGTTCCGTCATTCTCCGAATTTGAGGCCGCCTGGATGCAGGGGCCTGAGGGCGAAGGTGACTTCTTATTCTTGCCTGGCTTGTTTGTTTATTTCCGCCGCCCCGGCTGATCATCCTTCCTTTTAGTAGCTGCTGGCACTACCTCCGCCGTTGTTGGGTTGGAGGCGGCAATCTGAGCTGCTGTTGGGGAGAGAGAGGAGGAAGCCCCCTCGGCCTCGGCTGAGGGTGACTTGCCTTCACCGACACCCCATCGAGACATGGAAGATAATTTGCAACATGCCTATAGAGCTTAGTGGCATGTTGTGGTTTCAGTCGGGTCTTGACTGTTTATTGTCTTTCAATTCCAGTCGGTGTTCGGCCCACACTGCTCCCTGAGGTCAGTGCTACGGCAGGGGTTGCCATCGGAGAGCAAGGGCTTCCAAGGGACCGGCCCCTGGATATTCCACCGATGGATGCTCCCGAGACGGAGACCGCTGAGGGGGTTCTGGATAGAGGGCCTAGCGCGGTTCCCGCTCAGGTGCCGGAGGTCCGAGAACAAGCAGAAGAATCATCCTCCTCTGAACAAGTTGATTATGGTGGCGGCTCCGGCGATGACGAGGGATTCCCCATGGTCAACATCGAGGCTGAGGACGCCGGGGCTTCTTCAGCTTACGAGAGCGATCTGCCAACGTTTAGCCCTCCGAGGCCATTGGGAGCCGAGTACGGGCCATCGTACCCGATTGCAGGGGAAGGGCCAGAATCTTCAGAGGCCACTTTTGGAGGCCTAAATATAGTGCCGGTTGAGGTAGGAAGTATTCTGATTCCCGCTTGCAGCACTTCTTTTAATTTTCAAGCCAGCTGGCTGATGTACATATATGGAATGCAGGCTGAGGTGGTACTGCCAGCTATAATGATCCGCATACCCCTTCCAGACGTGGATATGGGTCAGTCGGCCTTCCCACCAGTTGTGCGGCCCATTGCCCTGCGGCTTCCACTGACCTATGCTGCTGTAGCGACCTCAAGGGAGCCTGGCGTGACGGCCGAAGGTGGCGCTCCGACCGGAGTTGCAAGGGCTCAAGCCTTGGTGGCCGGCGCAGAATTATTGCCGTCGCCAAGTGGTCCTCCGGACATAGAAGCAGGAGAAATTATTGCAGACGAGGCCGATATCATTAAAGCTTTGTCGGTCATAGAGGGCTCTCCTCTTTTAGTGGCCAGTGAGACTGCTCAAGAGGAACAAGCGCCTTTCATTGCCGATACGGCTGTTGTAGCCTCACCCCAAAGGGCGGGCAAAGAAGTTGTCACCATGGAGGCCCCTTTAGCTGCTGTAGCTGCAATAGTCGGGCCGGGTGTGGGCGTCGTGCAGACTATGCCGTCGACGTCCCTCGGGGTGGCCGATGACATTTGGGCCGAGGTAGATAGCAGGGTAGACTTTCAGCTCCCCGAGACTTCGCCATTGGGCCTACAATTCTCCGGTGACATGGTATGGCAGTCTCTGGATAATCTCCAGCGGGCCATGTTAGCCTCTCCGGGCCTGACTTATATGCACCTGAGAAGCTTGATAGATCATCTCTCCCGATCGCTTTTAGCGTTCGGCTGCCCAATGGATGATTGGACCCCGCGAGTTGTAATGCTGTTAAAACACGCCAACAGGCGGGAGTTCCTGAGCCGAGAGGTTTCTGATCAGCTGGCGGCGGTGAAGCTGGAGAGGGCAGATTGCCGCACTGCTGCTTCTTCTTTGAGGGTGACCATGGAACAACTGAGAAACGCTGCCGGCAATATCTCAGAACGCCAGCTGCTCCTCAGGGCACGGGAGGCGGAGTTGCGTGCTGAGCTTGCCGAGGTCAAAGCCAAACTGCAGGAAGGCAAGCGCCTCAAAACCCAGTCAAGAGAGGAAGCTGATCTGGCCGAAGAACAACTTGCCTCATTGGACGAGAGGTTATCGCAGCTGACAGCTACTGAGGCACGGTTGCAAGAATTGACCCGACACTCCTCACTGGGCCTCTTGGAGTTGGCAGATATCTTCCGGTGTCCTTTGCCGTAACCTTGCTTCCTTCTTTTTTTGCATCCAATCTTGCTCCTTTTTATCTTCAGAGCTTATGTACCCCCGGGGGATGTCCCGGGCCAAAGAAATTTGTTCCGCCAATTCTTATTAAATGAAAATATCTCTTTTCGTCGTCTCGATCACGACTTCTTTTCTTCCCTTCTTTTATCTCTTCTGGCTGATCACCCGAACCTGGGGATACTTGCCGATGGCGCAGGAGAGCGCTCACGCCTTCAGGGAAGGGGTGAGGTGTTCGCTCCACCGCGACGCAGCCGTTCCCGGAACAGGGCCTTTGCCAAGGTGGGACATAGGTAGCGTAGACATATGCACCTAGCGAACCTTGCCGCTGGTGATGAGAGGCATGTTGTAACTATCAACGTGGGTCAACTATAGACGCAATTATACTTTGTTGATCAATGAGGGCGGGAGGCCCAGGTTAGAGGGTAGTCGACCGGGCTTGTCGATGCTGACAAGGGTCGAAAAGGTAGACGGTCTTGCCGATGGTGACAAAAATCGGATAGGGTAGCGACCGGGCTTGTCGATGCTGACAAGGGTCGAAAAGGTAGACGGTCTTGCTGATGGTGTCAAAAACTGGGTAGGGTAGCGACCGATCTTGCCGATGGTGACAAGGGTCGAAAAGGTAGACGGTCTCGCCGATGATGACAAAAATCGGGTAAGGGTAGCGACCGATCTTGCCGATGGTGACAAGGGTCGAAGAGGTATACGGTCTTGCCGATGGTGACAAAAACTGGGTAAGGGTAGCGACCGATCTTGCCGATGGTGACAAGGGTCGAAAAGGTAGACGGTCTTGCCGATGGTGACAAAAATCGGGTAAGAGTAGCGATCGATCTTGCCGATGGTGACAAGGGTCGAAAAGGTAGACGGTCTTGCCGATGGTGACAAAAATCGGGTAAGGGTAGCGACCGATCTTGCCGATGGTGACAAGGGTCGAAAAGGTAGACGGTCTTGCTGATGGTGACAAAAACCGGGTAAAGATAGCGACCGATCTTGCCGATGGTGACAAGGGTCGAAAAGGTAGACGGTCTTGCCGATGATGACAAAAACCGGGTAAGGGTAGCGACCGATCTTGCCGATGGTGACAAGGGTCGAAAAGGGTAGACGGTCTTACCGATGGTGACGAAAATAGGATAGGGTAGCGACCGATCTTGCCGATGGTGATAAGGGTCGAAAAGGGTAGACGGTATTGCCAATGGTGACAAGAACCGGGAGGGTAGCGACCGATCTTGCCGATGGTGACAAGGGTCGAAAAGGTAGACGGTCTTGCCGATGATGACAAAAACCAGATAGGGTAGCGACCGATCTTGCCGATGGTGACAAGGGTCGAGAAGGGTAGACGGTCTTGCCGATGGTGACAAGAACCGGGAGGGTAGAGACCGATCTTGCCGATGGTGACAAGGGTCGAAAGGGGTAGGCACTGGACGTGTATAAGTGGGATATCGGATGAAGACCCTCGCCCCGACCTCGTAAATGGCCTTTTGGATGGAGGATGGTTCATCACTATTCATCATTCATGATCATTTTTTTTTATTCATATTACTGACCCAAGCGCCCTTTCGAGTTTTCGCCGAAGCCAGCCCCCTCTTACTTTTGCCCGCGCGCCCTTTCGGGTTTTCACGCGACGGGGTACCCAATTTTACCTGTGACGCCCTTTCGGGTTTTCGCCACAGCTGGGTTATAGCCATTTTTGCACTCGTCCTGATTATAGGAGCAAGTCTGGCGGGGTATCTCTATTTTTAACCCCATTTTTCTTTTCTTTCTCTTTTTTTTTGAATTCGGGATGCAGAAGAACTGGACCGCGAAAATATTGACTGGCCTTGTCAATGATGACAAGGATCGAATCCTGTTTCGATTCGTCGACACTGGTTAGACGTCGAAGCAAAGGACATGGTCTATTAACGAGGATGTAAGATCCGTGTCAAGGGTAAAGATCGACCGATCTCGCCGACGATGACGAGGATCGAAAGTGGGTTTATTAGCAAGGACGGGATTATCAACAGGGACGTAAGGCCCAAGTTGAGGGTAGAGATCGATCGATCTCGTTGAGGATGACGAGGGTCGAAAAGGGTTTGTTCGTCGGCATATGTTACTGCCGAAACAAGGATGGGGTTGTCAACAGGGACGTAGGGTCCAAGTTGAGGGTAGAGATCGACCGATCTCGCCGATGATGACGAGGGTCGAAAAGGATGTGTTAAAGGATTTTCGGCGGGACTTTGATGATTGTCCCTTTCGGAGTTTTATTGGGTGGAGAATAGGAGAGGCATTTGGAAATTACCACTTTACTGACTCAAGCGCCCTTTCGGATTTTCGCCGAAGCCAGCCCCCTCTTGCTTTTGCCCACGCGCCCTTTCGGGTTTTCACGTGGCGGGGTACCCGATTTTGCCTGTGACGCCCTTTCGAGTTTTCGCCACAGCTGGGTTACGGCCATTTTTGCACTTGTCCCGATATGGGAGCAAGTCTGGCGGGGTATCTCTATTTTCAACCCCATTTTCCTTTCTTTTTTGTATTTGTGTAGGGTGGCAGGTCGAAATGCGACATTCGACCCTTGGTTGACAGTAGATGGCTGTCGGCCAGAGCATCAGACCTTGCGCCGGGCAGAACAGTTCATTTGTTAGCAAGGGCTGAATGCTAACGCAAAGGAGTGATCTCTAGCCGATTCGGGTGTAAGGCCGGTAATGGCAACAGCGTGGCGTATTCTTTCGAGAGCTTGGTCAGGGCAGAATGCCACTAGACCGAGGAAGGGGTAGTTCGGTTAAGGCGGGATGTCATTAACCAAGGGGAGGTAGCTCGATCAGGGCGGAATGCCATTGGACCAAGGGAAGGTAGCTTGGTCAGGGCGGAATGCCATTAACCAAGGCAAGGTAGCTCGATCAGGGCGGGATGCCACCGGACCAAGGGAAGGTAGCTTGGTTAGGGCGGAATGCCATTAACCAAGGAAAGGGTAGCTCGGTTAGGGCGGAATGCCATTAACCAAGAAAAGGGTAGCTCGGTTAGGGCAGAATGCCATTAACCAAGGAAAGGGTAGCTCGGTTAGGGTGGAGTGCCACTAAACAAGGAGAGGGTAGCTTGATTAGGGCGGAATGCCGCTAACCAAGGAGAGGTAGCTCGATTAGGGTGGAATGCCGCTGACCGAGGAGAAAGTAGCTCGATTAGGGCGGAGTGCCACTAAACCAAGGAGAAGGTAGCTTGGTTAGGGCGGAGTGCCACTAAACCAAGGAGAGGTAGCTTGACTAGGGTGAAATGCCACTAACTAAGGGAAAGGGTAGCTTGATTAGGACAGAACGCCACCAACCAAGGAAGGGTAGCTGGGTTAGGGCGGAGTGCCACTTAAACCAAGGAGAGGGTAGCTTGGTTAGGGCGGAGTGCCACTAAACCAAGAAAAAGGTAGCTCGATTAGGGTGGAATGTGTTGGCAACTAAAATATGATCGTCGGCAACCAAGCCATAAGGACGAATGACCTGGCCCACCGAAGTACGGAAGCCGATGAAGATCAACATATTGAAGACTTCTCAAGCTGCCAGAGCCTCGAGTCACTCCGTATGGATATGGGGACTTCACCTCAGGAGAGCCGAGACGAATCCAACAACCAACCGGCGGTGCAACCAAGCCTGCCCAATGAATCGGCATCGACTTTGTCGTGCTGCATCCGCTACACCCGTTGTCTGAAAAAGGTCGACGGTCTACCCGGTGGCTACCCACCTCATGAAAGGCTCTCCCGAGGATAAAGGAGTCCCCCCGGCTTCCCGAAACGGAGAACCGAAAGCTCTGACGGCGGAAGATCCCGATCATCCGGCATGGGCACGGCTTCCCGTCAAGATGGGCCCACTGGTGGCCGAATGATCGCCCGGCTCAGGCGGAACTATCTCCCGGCTATCTAACCTCCTAGAAAGCTCTGAGTACGAGCCAGGCCGGACCAACAGCATGGAGCATAGAGCCGAGGGCCGTGCCGGTAGAAAGCCCGTACGATCGAGATGAAGCTATCCAGAACCTCGAGAATGGCCGTACGCCAATCTAGGAGCTTCGACAGATCATATCGTCGAAGTCTTAGTGAGCAGTGGCAGAGTACATGTTCACGATGGCCCCGAGTTCATCGACTGGCTCAAGCGTACGAGGGGCATTAGTCCGGCGCGCCTTAAACCGGCGCGCCCCTTACTCAATGCCTTTATCCCGGCGCGCCTCTTATCTCCATTCCTTATCCCCGGCGCGCCCTACCTTCAGCCCTCTTCCCGGCGCGCCAGTTACCCTATCGAATGGCACCTTGAACCGGCGCGATAAGTTGATGAAGACTTCCCCGGCGCGCCAAAAGCTCACGCCGGATGAAGAGCCTCCAACCTGTTATATATAGAGGGAGGTTCGATTTAAGAAAGGAGAGGCCGGGAAGAAAGAAAGAAAAGGGGGAGAGAGCTTTCCGAGGGAAAAGGAGTTCTATCCCAGTGTTCTTCGGCGGCCGCCTTCCCCTGTTCCGATCGAAGCCTTCCGGAGCCGGAGAAGAAGGAGGGGGCCGATACTCTATTTTTTTTTAAAAGCAGGTGGGCACCAGTACCTGTCTTCCTCGATCTTCCGTAGGTTCTTCTCTCTCGCGGGTTTCCGTCCACCATTTGTAAGCAGAGAGGGGAGGGATGGCAATGATATGAGCCGACCCCTCCCCTCCTCTGTGATTTCTTCTCTACTACTGTGTATTCTCCCGTGAATGATGAACGGCGACCAAGCAATGATGCTGGCGCCGGGATTCTTAATGTATAAATGAGAGGCCATTCCCGTTTCTAGGATGGCAATATGTATATCAACGTCCGGGCCGCGAGGTCGGATGAATGCTCAGAACTTCTATCCTCTTCTCTATCTATGTTGATGTGGTTTTGAGTTCTTTCGTGCATGTCCTTTGGTTCCGGTTTCCTCGAAGTATCGACCATGCCCCAAAGCACCGAGGGCTACAGAAACGACCCCTCCCCGGGTCCTTCTAATCGATCGTGTTCGGCTTTGATTTATGGACCTCTGTGTCCCCCTTCATGGACAGAGCTGTGCTTATGCGCATGCCTCTTCCTGCTGCTGTATCGAAAGTCTCCCCCCCCCATTAATTCCTCCCCTTGTGCTATTGACTATTCGCAAGGTGGGAGTCACCGTCGGGATGGCCGGATGCATCCCCCTGAGTGCTGCGTCCTACCTGTTTGAGTCTATGCTTCTACGTTTGACCCGTTTCACCCGGGCCTTTATTCCTCCTCTGAATCATGGTCGTTCGAACCAGTCCGAGATTCTCTCATCCTGCTTTAACCACCCGGGGAGGGGGATATTCCCCCATGGCTTCACGGAATTGCTGGGCAACTGAGAACTCTACCTCTCGGTGGTAGATGCTTCCCAAGCCCACAGCAGACAACAACAGGGGGTCCTAGCTCAACGAGCTCAGCCCCGATAATCTAAGACCCAATCGAGGTTAAGGGATGTACGCTCCTCGTAGGCTAGCCCTCGGAGCCCCACTCTCCTAACGGTCGGTCCCTTCAGCGGTTGTGCCATGATCTGTGGGTTGTTCCCGTCATCAATGGCCCCGTCCTTCTATTCTCACCCACGGAGTATTGGTGCCCCTTGTAGGCTAGTCCTCGGGGTATCCTATCTGATGGGATCTTGCTGGCTGTCACTGTGCAGACCGGCGGTTTAGGGGCTTGCTCCATTAGTGAGCATGACCCCGCTTCTCCCCTGCAACTCTTCAGGTTCAGGGGAGATGCTGTCCAATTTTGGACAGATTAAGATTGAGTAATCTATAATGAAACGCTCGTTCTGGACCTAATTATCCCGGTGCTCGAGTAGGAACCTCGCACTGGCTTAATCACACCGTCCTTCGGGGTCCTGGACTTCAATTCAATAAGCAATTGGCCCCAAATAACTTCAGAATCCTCACCCAAAATTTAACAAACTCAATAATTGCAAAATTCATAGAAAGAGTGGGTTGAACGGCGCGGCCTTAGCCGGCGCGCCCTAATCCGGCGCGGTACCCCCCCGCGCCGGATTAACGTTAGACTCATTTCCATTTTTTTTTCCTTTGCGCCTTTCCGGCGCGCCCTAAGCCGGCGCGCCCCCAAGCCCTTGCGCGCCGTTTAAACACGCATGGTCACCGCGCCGTATTAACATCTATACCTACGTTTCACCGCGCCGTATTAACATCTATACCTACGTTTCTTCGCGCCGTATAAGCTACCTATTGCAGGGTCACGCCGGTTTTGAAGCCTCTTGTTGCTTTAATCGCTCACTAGCCCCCCCGAGTGGACCTCGTCCCTCGGGGTTGGCGTTAATAAATCATAATAGATAATAAATTGAATAAGGGAGGGGCCAAGCGAGCCCGAATTATATTGCCATCATATCTTCATTACCACGTCCTCCGCCATGTACCGAGGGTCCATAATTCCATAAACATATGCATCCTGCATGTCTTCGTCATGATCATCATGTAGCTCTTTTTAATCCGGCTTCGACAGCCCGCTATCTCGGCAATTAATCAAAGGTGTTCCCTCCTCGTGGGGGATGTAATTAACGCCATAGCCTTTATGGTATGGCGGACTGCTGGTCCCGACCGAACCTCACATTCGCCCGACATGGGTCAGAATGAGCGCACAATAGAATCGTCACGCATGTGACTGGCACGCCCGCGTCGTCAATCAGTCAGTTGACTACAAGTTAGTTAATTGGTTGATCGATACGCGAACGAAAAGGCAAAACGAAAGGAGAAGAAAAAGATGTGCGAAACAAGTCTGGCACGCCCGGTGGGACCAGTGTCACCTTTCATCTCTTTGCCGAGATATTCAGGCTTCGAAGCCCTCTCAAAGGCTACTGATTATCGCCTTGTTTGATATTTCAGTGCAAACAATGACGACTCACGGGATAACCGGCGTCGGCTTCAGTCCTGCGATCGTCGCCAGACACGCGCAAGGGTACCTGGCGGTGCCCATGGAATTTGGTAGCTTTCCTCCTGCTGTGGGCTTCCCCAACTTCTTGGGGTTGGCCTTTGTCGACTTGCTGGAGGTCGAAGCCACGGAACCCGTCAAGGAAACCGTGAAGGAAATGGAACCTCTGAAGGCTCCCTGCTGCAATGGTTCGCTCAAGGATCCGGCCCCGGCCGCTAGCTGCCTGGTGCACCACCTTGTACGTGGGATGCATCCCACTCATATCAACAAGCCCCCTGGAGGACGTCAGCGTCGCCAGGCTCGCAAAAATACTGCCGTGATCACCGGAACTGTCTCTCAGTCCGGAAAATCAATGCTGGTGGGAGGCATGCGTGTCTTCCTCAACGGGCGCACGGCACGGGTGACCCCAGATCGCGTCATCCCAAACGTCCCTGTCTACAACAACTATCAAGCTCTCGCTGGAAGGAGGGCAGAAAGAGAAGAAGCCGGCCACCATGGCCAAGAAAACCCGGCGCTCAGGCCGAGGAAATTCAAACAGGTGTGGGTTCCCAAGCGGACCCAACCTGCCTACCATCCAACGCCCACCCGCCGTCGTCCTATGAACGACGAGGTGGGAGCGAGAAGAGAAAGGGGCTTGCCCCCGATGAATGAAGAAGAGGTGGTTGCGGATCCTCCGCGTCACAGAAGTTTCCGGGCTGTGGCCCGTCAAGCCAACGTCCCTGCCACGGGGCGAAGGTTCCAACAACCAGCCGACAGGGCTCGACTGGCCTACATTCCTCCTGCTGGAGGTCGACCACTTTCCCCCGTGCTACATCAAGAACGGGGTCGAGAAGAAATGGCCTGCCTGGTCAGAAGCTATTTCCGAGGATTGGGTAACACCTCGCTCGGACAGCAGCGGCTGATGCAGACAGTCGCCACTGAAGAAAATTACTGCCCATCAACGGCAGATGAAGAAGAAATGGAGGATATAATGAGGATGTCGTCGGTCGACGACAATGGACACAATGACGGCTTTGAGATCGAAGCCGATGAAACCTCCCCCGAGCGGGAAGAAAGAAGAAGAATTTCTGTGTTCGAGAGGCTGACCTTTCCGCAACAAGCAAGGCGGAGGGTCCATCGACAAAGAAGGAGGATGCAGGTTTTCACTTGCAACATGGCTGGTGTATCCAGCCGATATGGGGAGCTTCCTGAAGACCCCCAAGAACTGGCTCAGTTGGCCGTACGGCCGGGACCAGCTACCCGCAGGACAGAAGCAGCAAGAGGGCTTCTGACAAGGATGAAAGAGAAACAGCCCCAGTTATACCTCCACTGGGATGACAAAGCCCCCGTCTTGACCGCTAATGTGGTAACGACGGAAGAAGAAGACGACGTACTCCTCGACATCCTGCCCGAGGGTACGTCCGGGGAAACAACAGAAGGTGTCCCCACCACTATAGATCCATCAGTCTTGATGTTGCTGCAAAGATATCAACGGGAAATAGATTCCCTGAAGAAACAGCTGATGGAGAAAACTGAACACTCATCGGCCTCTAAACCACCCGAAGTCCAAGGTGAATCATCCCGGGGAGCGGCTCGTCGAGACGACCCTCCACCACTTTATACACTACCCCAGCCGTCAGAGCCAACTGTGACGACAGCACAACAGCGGCCACCACAGCCTCAGCCGCTGCTACCTCCGGTGCTTCCTCAGGTGCACCCAACACCCCCGCTGCTGCATCCTCCACAGGCGACCACCCTGGTCACCCCGTACCTGCAGCCAGCACACTTCTATCCGGAGCCAGTCGACCCCACGGTCGTGAACCGGATGATGGTGGAGAGGATGATCGAGCTGAAGCTCGCAGAGAAGAGCGAAGGCGACTACGTCGCATTCGATGCCTATCGGGTGCCCTACCCGCAACACCATGCGGCTAAGCGACTTCCCCCGGGAGTCAACAAGCCACCTAAATTTGACAAATTCAACGGGAAAGGTTCCCCAAAAGAACATATTGCATATTATATGACCGTTATGGGTGATCTGTCCACCGACGAGTCATATTTGCTGAAATTCTTCGGGTCCTCGCTGACGGGGCTCGCATTTGAATGGTACTCTAGCCTCTCGGCCGGGTCAATCAATGACTGGTCAGATATGCAGAGGAAGTTCAGAGAAAGATTCCATGTCACAGAGAGGGAGGTCACAGTGGCCGAACTCTATTCGACAAAACAAAGGGCAGATGAGACCGCCCTTGACTACATCAAGAGGTGGAGGAACCTCGGAATGAGATGCAAGCGACCCCCGCATCAGGAGGACGCTGTGCAAATATGTAAACAAAATCTCAGGAGGGAGGTCCTGGAAAAAATGATCGGAATGGAAATACGGTCGTTCGACCGGCTGAATAATGTGGTGGCCGAGGTAGAGGCTTTCCTAGCTAAACCTGTCCCGACGTCAGCTGTCAGCATAGCCCAGAAAGGCAAGGCTGCGGAGCGGCGCCCCACACCTAAAGAAGCAAATGCGCTTGATATCAAGGCATTCGAACAACAGAAGGAGAAAGGCAAGAAGGCGGCTCCCCCGCAACCTGCGAAAGCTCCGGATGATAAAGAAGGTCCTTCGTTGAGGGACAAAATGAAGAAGGCTTATTCTTTTCCTAAGGATAAGACCCGGATCCTGTTTGACTGGGTAACGGAATACAGTATGGTCACTCTGCCTGAGCCGAGAAGACCAGAGGACCTGAAGAGAAAAGACAGTCCAAGATTCTGCCCCTATCACCAAATGCTGGGACATTCAATCGAAGACTGTTATGTTTTCAAAGACGTCATCGAAGGGATGGTGAAGAAGAATGAGATAGAGCTGGGAGAGTACAAAGTAGACCCTCCTCAGCCACATGAAGCTCCTCCCCGAAGAGCGGCAGTCAACATGGTCTCCCTCTATCAGGCACTACCCGAGGAGATCTCTGAAGCAAGCACACGGAGCACCTACGAAATCCATTTCCTGGAGCCCGTGAAGGAGCAGCAGGGGTGGCAGCAAATCCCTGTGAAGCACAAGAAGAAGAGGGCACCCCGCCCAAAAGAGGGGGCACATATCCGTGGCGTTACACCCCGGCCTGCTCCGCCAGTGGTAGCGCCCGTATGGGTCACTTCACCTACAGCTGTCAGAATATATACACCCAACAGGAGGAGACAAACTCCGCTGCCAGTAATCAAGGAAACCAATCCTGGGGTCCTTCGACTGCAACACTTAATTGAAGGGCTAGAGGAATATGTACAGCCCGAACTGAAACCTCTGCTGGTACGGGACCACGTCCCATGGCAAGAGCTGGAGCAACTCTCACTCAAGCAAGGGGAGGAAGCTGAAGCAGCACCACCTCAAGAGAGCAACCTGTTCTGGGGGCAAGCACCTGCAGAAATCAAAAAGAAGAAAAAGCAAAAGAAAAAGAAGAGAAAGGCCGCTGGGGCCCATAAAACACAGGTCGTCTCCTGCAATACCCTGTCAGCACTCTTCAACCTACCCGGAGAAGAGGAAGAAGAAGAAATTTGCTTCACACCCCATGCTGGGGGAGGCAAGGCCGAGGCCGCAACTGCTGCACATGCCACTCGGTCAGGCCGGAAATGGGGGCGCCAGCCGCCGCCCAATCACAACATTATGTTCAGAGGGGAGCAACCCTACAAGACACCTCCGCCGGAGGTTAAGGGAGTACAAATCCCTCCTCCGTCAGGTCTATACAGCAAGACTGGGGGCAAGACAGCCCCTTCATTCCTTGAATTTATGAAGATGTCAAAGGGAAAGCAGCCTTGTCAGGAGGCTAACCCTACACTCGGGGTCAATCACCCTCGGCCAGTGCAATCTACTGAGGATGCAAATGCAGATGGGGCTTGCCCTACAACAGCTAATAAAGAAGACCCGACAGCCGGTGCCAGTCAAGAGGGTGCCGAGTCCGAGGAAGATGAAGCAGGTCCGTCTGGACCCACAAATCAAAACCCTCCTAAGCCCAGATGGGTTGAAGAGATGAAGCTCTCCAATGTCCGGGCTGGAAGCCGAATAATGAAGTTGCTCAAGAAGCTCCCTGCTCGATTTACGATCTGGGAAATTCTCTCTTTGAGTGAAGAGACTCGACAGGCAATCATCACTGCTCTGCAGACGCCTGCTCATTTTGAAACCTGCATAGCTGAGGCTATACCAGAAGCCAGTATGACCTTCTCTCCAGAAGACATGCTACTACCTACTGCCAGTCACAACAGGCCGCTATATATGAAAGGACATCTGAATGGAAGAGAACTGAACCGGATTCTGGTTGACCCGGGTGCAGCAGTCAACATCTTGCCATATAGAATATACGAGAGGTACCACTTCAATGTACATCTCGAGAAAGTCGGGGATATGCGTATCGCTGGCTTCAACCAAAAATGTGAAGTATCTATGGGAGTGGCAGAGTTCACACTGACCCTGGCAGATTTCACTACAACGGTGCAGTTTCACGTCATTGATTCTCGCACCTCCTACAAAGCACTGCTCGGCCGCCCATGGCTGCACGAAAATATGGTGGTGCCCTCCACGCTCCACCAGTGCATCAAATACAGCCTCCAGGGGAAGGAGGAAAGGATATTTGCTGACATCCACCCGTTCGAGGTGTTTGAATGTCACTTGGCGGACGCCAATCTGTATACGGGGTCTCCCCGGAAGGTTTCTGAAACTGAAGCCCCCGTAGGGGCATCAAAGAATAGATCGGGTGACGGTTGGTATCCACCACCGCCGCGCGGATATGTCAAGCCGAAGGTGGTTTCCCACATCACGGCTTCTGGAAATGTCGGCAGGGTGACACCCCCAGCATTATACCCCAAAGCTAAGGAAGCGCATGTTGATCGACAGCACGACCGCATCGGAGTCCCGGCCGGCCTCACCAAGCCAGTCTCCGGCCTCGATGGTCCCACTGTCGAACCTTTCAAAGCCTGGGAGGTGGCACAAGAAGATGGGCCCAGCAGCTTGTTCTATACGGCTGAGGAGCATCCCACTCAGGAAGACACAGACTGCAGCCTCCCTGAGGATCTAGCCGACCCGCGGGTTCCTGTTCAGGGCCTGGCATTTACCACTGATCGAACGGCCAGGATGTTTCAAAAGCAACACATCCCTCCCGATCAACCTCAAAAACGCAAGGAAGCTTTCCAGAAGATGTGGTATCCTGTAAATCTGGACAAAGAAATGAGACGTGTCTCTCAACATCCGGGTCTGGGCTTCACCCTGGAAGACTACTATTACAGTGGGCGGTACGAGGTGGACACCATCTCCACCTTCTATCCAACTGAAGATAGCCCTCTGGGGGCAACCTTTGATGAATACCCGGCGGAAGCCGAACATGCTGAATTGGCTCTATCCGGGAATCAACAAATGGAGACCTTGATCTCCTGCCGATGCTGGGAGCAGGTCCGTCCTGAAGGAGCGGCCTTTCAAGCCGAATTTGATACGGCTAGCAGCAGCGAAGCCGAAGATGCTCAAGAAGCAGAAGTCTCTCCCTCCGCAGGGGTCATGCTAATGACGACTTCAACACCCTTTCTGCCAGTCAACAGAGCCTCGGTTTACTCCAATCAAGGGGAGCCGGCTACCAGAAAAGAAAAAGCCACTTCTGTGGAAGATACAACTGTCCCAGAAGGCGAGACTCCCTCAACTTCTGCTACAAATCCAATATGCTGTCCGAGTCCGGCGGCAAACAACTACCGGCCTGTCATGGCTGCAACCTCATCTACAAGCACTGAAGCTGCTCCCTCACCCTCAGGAGCTGCAACGGCAACGGAAGTATCAATAGATCCATCCACACAGTCGCTAGCACAAGAGATCAAGAGACCCCATGAAGCTCTGGCGGTGTCTGACGAGGAAGTCGAAGTACTCGACCCTCAAGATGGTATTCCAGACTTCGTCGACCTCCAACCGGCACCTCCGGAAATAGAAGACGGAGGCCAGGCCACAGTCGATGAACTAATAGAAGTCAACTTGGGAGATGAGGGGGACCCTAGGCCTACCTTCCTCAGTGCCCAACTATCCCCGGAAGAACGGGAGCTGTACATTCAACTACTACTAGAATACCGGGATTGCTTCGCCTGGACTTATAAAGAGATGCCAGGTCTAAGCCCTGCTGTCTCACAACATGAGCTGGCAATCAACCCTGAAGCCGAGCCGGTGAAGCAACCACCGCGGCGTATGAGGCCAGAGCTCATCACCCGAATCTGTGCTGAAGTTGACAAGCTCATTGATGTGGGATTTGTTGAAGAAAATCAGTACACCACATGGCTGGCGAATATCGTCCCCGTAAAAAAGAAGAATGGACAGATCCGGATTTGTGTCGACTTCCGAGATCTAAACAAAGCCTGTCCTAAAGATGACTTCCCGGTGCCAATAACCGAGGTCATGATCGATGCTACAACCGGCCATGAAGCCCTGTCATTCATGGATGGGTCGTCCGGCTACAACCAGATTTGGATTGCGGAGCATGACCGGGTCCATACTGCTTTCCGAACTCCTAAAGGCATTTATCATTACAAGAGAATGCCATTCGGACTGAAGAATGCTGGCGCAACCTATCAGCGCGCAATGACCAAAATCTTTGATGAGTTGCTCTACCACAAGGTCGAATGTTACATAGATGACCTGGTGGTCAAAACCAGAAGAAAAGAAGATCACCTGCAAGACCTCCGGATTGTTTTTCAGAGGCTGAGGCAGCATGAGCTAAAAATGAATCCTATGAAATGTGCGTTCGGAGTGTCGAGCGGAAAATTCTTGGGCTTTGTCGTCCGATATCGGGGGATCGAGATAGACCCCGCAAAGATCAAGGCGATTCAGGAGTTACCTCCACCAAGGAACATCTCCGAGCTGAGGTCACTACAGGGCCGCCTGGCTTATATCCGGCGGTTCATTTCCAATTTGTCAGGGCGATGCCAGCCTTTCCACAAGTTGATGATGAAAGATGTTCCCTTTTATTGGGATGAAGATTGCCAGACAGCCTTTGACAAGCTAAAAGATTATCTGAAGACTCCTCCAGTATTGGGCGCACCGGTGAAAGGACGGCCATTGATACTGTATATAGCAGCTACACACAATTCTCTGGGGGCAATGCTAGCCCAGAATAATGAAGAAGGAAAAGAGCAGGCCCTCTATTATCTCAGTAGAAGACTGGTCAGAACCGAAGAAAAATATACTTATATTGAGAAGATCTGTCTGGCACTAGTCTTCGCAGTCAAAAAGCTCCGGCATTATATGTTGTCGCATGAAATCAGCTTGGTGTCCAAGGAGGATCCCCTAAAATATATCATGTCCCAGCCAGCACTCAAAGGCCGCCTGGGCAAATGGGCGGTAATCCTTATGGAGTTTGATGTCTCTTACGTACCGCGCAAAGCCATCAAAGGTCAAGCTATTGCAGATTTCTTTGCTGAACATCCGATACCCGGAGAAAGCCCGTGGGAACCGGAACTTCCCGAGGATGAAACCCTAGAAGCCGCCCAAGTACAGCCTTCCTTATGGCAGCTATATTTTGATGGCGCTTCCAGAATTGACACCTCTGCCACCGGATCATCCAGGGTCAGAGCAGGGGCGGGCATAGTCTTGAAGTCCCCAGAAGGAGAAGTGGTGCATACATCCTGCTCCATAAACAAACAATGCACAAACAATGAAGCAGAATATGAAGCCCTGATAATCGGGTTGCAGATCGCTCTGTCCATGGGAATTCAGATGCTGGAAGCGTTCGGAGACTCCATGCTAGTTATAAAACAGCTGGAAGGAGAGTTCGAGGTGCGAAAGCAAGAGCTCCTCCCCTATCACCAGTTGGCAACTCGACTGATGTCAAAATTTTACTTCATCAGCATCAAGCACATCAATCGAGGCCAGAATGCTCAGGCAGACGCCCTCGCTAAGCTGGCCAGTTCATTGGCGGTCCCGCCAGACACAAGCCTGAATATAACAGTAATCAACCGCCGACAGGTCCCCAGCGTAACAGAGGTCCTTGCCGACGAACATGAGATGGAGGTAACAGTCATCGAAGGGGTCCAGCAGCCCGACTGGCGAGAGCATCTCCTACGCTGGTTTCAACACCAGCAACTTCCAAAAGAAAAGGAACAAAGAATGAAGCTCCTGAGGATCAAGGATTCTTATGAAATGAGAAGCGGGACCTTGTTCCGAATTATGGCAGATGCCCGAAGGAAAGTCCTACTCCGTTGCTTGTCTTCAGCAGAAGCGGGACAGGTGATGCAAGAAGTTCATGCGGGATCAGCTGGGGCACACCAGGCCGGTCCGAAAATGAAAATAGAGATAAAGAAATTGGGTTATTATTGGCCCACTATATTTAATGATTGCTGCAAGTTTGCCAAGGCTTGTCAGAAATGTCAAGAACATGCTAATGTGGCGAGGAGACCCCCAGTGCCACTACATCCCACCCTACCAAGTTGGCCGTTTGCTCAGTGGGGCACGGACGTGGTAGGGCCACTACCAGCATCTTCATCAGGATGCAGATACATCTTAGCAGCTACAGATTACTTCTCCAGATGGGCGGAGGCAGTAGCACTAAGAGATGTGACCGGAGAACTAGTTGCAAGGTTCTTCCGGCAGAATGTAATATTCCGGTTCGGGATCCCCAGCCGAATCATCTCTGATAACGGCAGCCATTTCAGAAATCAGAAGGTTTATCGGCTAGCTGACAAATACAAAATTGACTGGAGGACGTCGTCCCCCTACAACCCTCAAGCCAACGGACTAGCAGAGGCTTTTAACAAAACCTTGTGCACACTATTGGCGAAGACTGTCAAGTCTAACAAAAAAGATTGGGAAGAAAGGATGTACGAAGCGCTTTGGGCCTATCGTACTGTCTACAAGACCCCAACCGGCTGTTCACCCTTCTCCCTTGTCTATGGGTCGGAAGCTGTAGTGCCGATTGAACTCGAAGTTCCTTCATTGCGAGTTGCCATCCAGCACGGATTAGTCAGTGGTGAGCAGACCAACGCAGAAAGAAGATTGGAAGAGCTCGCTGAGCTCGAAGGAAAACGCCTCCAGGCGCAACAAAACATCCAACTCTACCAAGCTCGCATGGCCCGTGCTTTTGACAAGTTAGTCAAGGGTCGAGAGTTCAAGAAAGGAGACCTGGTGATGGTCAAAAGAAGAGAAGTGATGGCCTCTAACCCCAAAGGGAAGCTGGTCGAAAACTGGGTCGGACCGTATATCGTTCGCCGAGTATATGAAGGGGGTGCCTACGTCCTTGTAGACCACAAAGGAGCCGTCCAGTTCTCTCCCCTCAACGGAAAACACATTAAGCTGTATCATGCGGCGCAGCCAACACACCCCGAGTGATCGGCCGGAACATACCCTTTTCTTGGCTAGTGGCACTCCGCCCTAACCAAGCTACCCTTTTCTTGGCTAGTGGCACTCCGCCCTAACCAAGCTACCCTTTTCTTGGCTAGTGGCACTCCGCCCTAACCAAGCTACCCTTTTCTTGGCTAGTGGCACTCCGCCCTAACCAAGCTACCCTTTTCCTTGGCTAGTGGCACTCCGCCCTAACCAAGCTACCCTTTTCTTGGCTAGTGGCACTCCGCCCTAACCAAGCTACCCTTTTCTTGGCTAGTGGCACTCGCCCTAACCAAGCTACCCTTTTCTTGGCTAGTGGCACTCCGCCCTAACCAAGCTACCCTTTTCCTTGGCTAGTGGCACTCCGCCCTAACCAAGCTACCCTTTTCTTGGCTAGTGGCACTCCGCCCTAACCGAGCTACCCTTTCCTTGGCTAGTGGCACTCCGCCCTAATCAAGCTACTTTTCCTTGGTTAATGGCACTCCGCCCTAATCAAGCTATTTCCTTGGTTAGTGGCACTCCGCCTTAATCGAGCTACTTTTCCTTGGTTAGTGGCACTCCGCCCTAATCAAGCTACTTTTACTTGGTTAGTGGCATTCCGCCCTGACCGAGCTACCCTTCCCCTTGGTTAGCGACATTCCGCCCTAATCGAGCTACCTTCTCCTTGGTTAGTGGCACTCCGCCTTAATCGAGCTACTTTTCCTTGGTTAGTGGCACTCCGCCCTAATCAAGCTACTTTTCCTTGGTTAGTGGCATTCCGCCCTAATCGAACCACCTTTCCTTGGTTAGCGGCATTCCGCCCTAATCGAGCTACTTTCCCTGGATTAGGCGGTTTTTCCACCCTAATCAAGCTATCTCTCCTTGGTTAGTGGCATTCCGCCCTGATCAAGCTACCCTTTCTCGACTCGCATTCCGAATAAAATAAAAAAAAGAAGTCAAAAAATATATATATAACAAAAATGGGGTTAAAAATAGAGATACCCCGCCAGACTTGCTCCCACATCGGGACAAGTGCAAAAATGGCTATAGCCCGGCTGTGGCGAAAACCCGAAAGGGCGTCGCAGGCAAAATTGGGTACCCCGCCGCGTGAAAACCCGAAAGGGCGCGCGGGCAAAAGCAAGAGGGGGCTGGCTTCGGCGAAAACCCGAAAGGGCGCCTGAGTCGGTAAAGTGGTAATTTCCAAATGCCTCTCCTGTTCTCCACCCTATAAACTCCGAAAGGGACAATCATCAAAGTCCCACCGGGAATACTTTAACAAACCCTTTCGACCCTCGTCATCATCGACGAGATCGGTTGATCTCTGTCCATAACTTGGACCTTACGTCCTTGTTAATAACCTCATCTTTGCTTCGGCATGTGACCCATGTCGATGAACAAACCCCTTTTGACCCTCGTCATTCTCGACGAGATCGGTCAATCTCTACCCCCAACTTGGACCTTACGTCCCTGTTGACAACCCCATCCTTGTTTCGGCAGTGACATATGTCGATGAACAAACCCTCCTCGACCCTCGTCATCCTCGACGAGAGCGGCGATCTCTACCCTTCACTTGGACCTTACGTCCCTGTTGATAATCCCATCTTTGCTTCGGCATGTGACCCATGATGATGAATAAACCCATGGTCGACCGTCGTCATCATCGGCGAGATCGATCAATCCTACCCCTAAGCTTGGACCTTCCGTCCTGGCTAATAAACCCACCTTTGTTTCGACGATAACCTATGCTGGTCAATAAACATGTGTTTGACCCTCGTCATCATCGGCGAGATCGGTCAAGCTTTACCCCTAACTCGAATCTTATATCCTTGCTAATAGACCATATCCTTTGCTTCGACATTTAACCAGTGTCGACGAGATAAACCTAAGACCAACCCTTGTCCTCACCGACAAGGACGGTCAGCGTTCCCGCGGTCCAGTTCTTCTGAATCTCGAATTCAAAAACAAAAAAAAAGAAGAAAAGAAAAAAATGGGGTTAAAAATAGAGATACCCCGCCAGACTTGCTCCTATATCAGGTCAAGTGCAAAAATGGCTATAACCCAGCTGTGGCGAAAACCCGAAAGGGCGTCGCAGGCAAAATCGGGTACCCCGCCACGTGAAAACCCGAAAGGGCGCGCGGGCAAAAGCAAGAGGGGACTGGCTTCGGCGAAAACCCGAAAGGGTGCTTAGGTCAGTAATGTGAATAAAAATGAATGATGAATAGTGATGAACCATCCGTCGTCCAAAGGCCATTTCCGAGGTCGGGGCGAGGGTCTTCATCCGATATCCCACTTATACACGTCCAGTGTCTATCCCTTTCGGCCCTTGTCACCATCGGCAAGATCGGTCGCTACCCCATCCGGTTTTTGTCACCATCGGCAATACCGTCTACCCTTTCGACCCTTGTCACCATCGGCAACATCGATCACTACCTATCCAGTTTTTGTCACCATCGGCAGGACCGTCTACCCTTTCGACCCTTGTCACCATCGGCAAGATCGGTCACTACCTACCCGGTTTTTGTCACCATCGGCAATACCATCTACCCTTTCGACCCTTGTCCCCATCGGCAAGATCGGTAACTACCTATCCGGTTTTTGTCACCATCGGCAAGACCGTCTACCCTTTCGACCCTTGTCACCATCGGCAAGATCGGTCACTACCTATCCGGTTTTTGTCACCATCGGCAATACCGTCTACCCTTTTGACCCTTGTCACCATCGGCAAGATCGGTCACTACCTATCCGGTTTTTGTCACCATCGGCAATACCGTCTACCCTTTTGACCCTTGTCACCATCGGCAAGATCGGTCACTACCTATCCGGTTTTTGTCACCATCGGCAATACCGTCTACCCTTTTGACCCTTGTCACCATCGGCAAGATCGGTCACTACCTATCCGGTTTTTGTCACCATCGGCAATACCGTCTACCCTTTCGACCCTTGTCACCATCGGCAAGATCGGTCACCACCTACCCGGTTTTTGTCACAATCGGTAAGACCGTCTACCCTTTCGACCCTTGTCACCATCGGCAAGATCGGTCACTACCTATCCGGTTTTTTGTCACCATCGGCAAGACCGTCTACCCTTTCGACCCTTGTCACCATCGGCAAGATCGGTCACTACCTACCCGGTTTTTGTCACCATCGGCAAGACCGTCTACCCTTTCGACCCTTGTCATCATCGGCAAGACCGGTCGCTACCCGTTCTCGGTTCTTGCCACTCTCGGCATGACCGTTTATCCGCCAGTTTCACTATGCCCCCCTAAGTTCCCCGAACTCTCGACCAGCATAAGCCGTTTCTAGTCTTGAGAAAAGTCGTGGCGCGGTGGAGTGAACACCTCACCCCTTCCCTGAAGGCGTGAGCGCTCTCCTGCCCTAATGACTCATACACTCAAACTAGAATCGACGGGCAAACCAAAAAAAAAGAAACAACACAATGACAAGATGGAGTCTTCATTCAAAATCAGGATGGAGATTTTTCATTACTATGAAGTGAAGGCGCATGATTACATGGACCATGCCCTGGGATACATAAGGTGCATTAAAAGTGAGCACATAAAGAAAAGAGACTACGGCAAAGGGCGTCGGAAGATGTCCTCCAGCACAGGAATACCCAAGGACGGATGACGGATCAGTTCTTGCAATCTGAACTCGGTGGCCTCCAGCTCGGATAGCTTCGCCTCCAGGGAAGCAGCTTGTCCTTCGGCCATCTCAGCATCCTCAACCTTTTGGACCCCCAGGCGATCTACTTCTTCAAGTTCAGCCTCTATCCTGGAAAGTTCGGCCCGCAATGCCGTCATCCGGGCCGTCAGGGAGTTCCGGCGTTGAAGAGAGGCGTTGGCTTCGTCCCTCGCCCTCACCGCGGTCTCTTGCAGGGAAATGAGGGCCGTCTTGTTTTCAGCCCGCTCCATTGATATGGCCACCAACTGGTCAGCTGCCTCCCAGCCCAAGAACTCCCTCCGGTTCACATACTTCAGGAGCAGGATCACCCGTGGAGTCCAGTCGTCCATGGGACAGCCAAGGGCCAGCAGCGAGCGGGACAGATGCTCTATCAACCCCCTCAGCTGAACATAAGTTAAATCCCTACTGGCTGTTACGGCCTGCTGGAGGGTCCCCAGGAACTGCCACACGACATCACTCGAGGATTGAAGACCAAGTGGCGACGTCTCGGGCAGTTCGAACTCTACTCTGCTATCTACGGCAGCCCATATATCATCAGCCGTCCCGGAAGATGACGACGGCATAAGCTGCAGCCCACTACCACCGGGAACAACCGCACCGGCAGATGCGGTGGCTGGAGCCTCAACAACAACAATCTCCTTACCGGTCCCCTGGGATGGAAGTCCAACAAGAACCCCAAGGTTCGGGACGTCCGTCCCTCAATAATCTCCCCGGCTTCTATCTCAGCAAAGCCACCCTTCTCCAGAGCTGACTGCTGTGCAGCCTCCCTTGGCGGAGAATCTCCGGCTATCGCCGAACTATCAACCTCCACGAGCGCTCCGGGACCAACTGGAACCATTGCTGCTGCATGATCCTTTGGGTACCGCAATGCGATGGGCCGCAGGACGGACGGGAAAGTCGCCTGCCCTGTTCCCAGGGCCGGGAGTGGTATTTGCACCGTCATAGTCGGTAGCGCCACCTCAGTCTGCATCAGAGATATATACACTTAAAAGCCTGGCTAAAAGGAGGAGGAAAGAAGCATGGCAAGTATTGACCCTGGATAGGTCCTTACCTCGGCCGGGACTAAGCTCAACTCTTTAAGAGCTGCTTCCCCAGCGCCAACTCCCTCACTCGTAAGCGATAATGACGGCACAGGACCGCCCCATGATAACCGGGCCGGGCTGAAAGTCAAATAGTCGCTCTCGTAGGCCGAGGACACCCCAGCATCGTCGGTCTCAAAATCAAGCAGCGGTGACTCCTCGTCACTGGAGCCGCCACCATAGTCTACACGCTCAGAGGAAGAGGATCCCTCTGCTCTCTCGGGATGCTCCACCGACGGAGCAGGAGCCTCGCCAGCAGGAGCATCGCCCTCGGCAGGAACTCCCCCAGTGCTCTCAGCACCAGGGGCAGCAATAAATGATACCTCAGGGGCGGGTTCTCCCTGCCCCGAGGGGATCACCTCCTCTACGCTCTCCGAGCCCGGAAGCAATGATGGTTGTATATCGACTACAAATTCACAGCAAAACAGGGTCAGGACGACTGAAGATACAAAGATTTACGTTGCTATCGCAACTAAACTGTGGATTACCTTCCATCTCCCGCTGGGGTGTGGGGGAGGGCAGATCCCTTTCTATGGGAACAACAAGGATTTCCTCTGCCCCGTCCCCAGCCTCTGCATCCACCGTCGCCTCGGGACCGACGACCCCAGCAGCTGTATCAGTGACTGTCAGCATGGGCCGCCCCAAGCAGTCAAGACAAGCTAATGCACTTTGAAGAAAAGAAGAGCCTACCTTCGGCCTCTGGCCCTTGTGCGCGAGAAGCCTCAAATTCTTCGAAAGATACAACGGGAGGAAGGTCGGTTGTCGATGTCTGCTCCGCAGCTTTCTTCCGGCGTGCCCGTGTCACCCGGGTCACCGCCGCTTTCGCCTTCCCGACGGCCTCTCGCAGTTGGGACCTGGTCCTCTTCCTCGAATCCCTAGGAGGCAATGGCGTCATGGTCGGCGCCGGCTCAGGAACTTCAAAATATGTCAGCTTTTGGGCCTTTATGATCAATTCCCTGAAGTCGATCACCTTACATAGGTGCAGCTTCCTGCCAAGGTGGGCCCATTAGCGACCGAATGATCACCCAGCTCGGGCGGAGCTATCCCTGGTGCTGTCACGCCTTCCGAGAAGCCTCGGAAACGAGCCAGGCCAAACTAACGGCATGGGTCAGAGAGCTGAAGGCCGTGTGCCCGCAGAAAACCCGTGCGAGTAGCCTAAAGCAATCCAGAACCTGGAGAATGGCCGTACGCCAATCTAGGAGCTTCGACAGATCATATCGTCTAACTCTTAGTGAACAGCAGCAGAGTACATGTTCACGATGGCCCCGGAATTATCCCCGAGTTCATCGACTGGCTTGAAGCGTGCAAGGAGTAGTAGCCCCGCGCGCCCTAAACCGGCGCGCCCTTCACTCAATGCCCTTAAACCGGCGCCCCCCTACCTTCAGCCTTTAGCCCGACGCGCCCCCCTCACCTTCAGCCTTTAGCCCGGCGCGCCCCTTTACCTTAAGCCCTCATCCCGGCGCGCCAGCGACCCTATCGAATGGCCTCTTAAACCGACGCGATAGATTGATGAAGACTCCCCCGGCGCGCCAAAAGCTCACGCCGGATGAAGAGCCTCCAACCTGTTATATATACGGGCGAGGTTCGATTGAAGGAAGAGAGGAAGCCTGGAAGCCTGGAAGGCAAGAAAGACTCAAAGGAAAAAGAGGCGGCTCTCAGAAAAAAAAAGAAAGAGAAGGGTGAGGCAACTGTGAAAGGAGAGGGTCTTCTTCCTTTCTCGAGATACACAGAGAGGGGGGGTTTCTCTTCTCTAAAGGGGCGACCGTCGGCCTGCATCGACGATACTCTGTTTTGAGGAACAGGTGGGCAGGGGCCGTGTTTCTTCCTGCTTTCCGCATTTTCTTTTCATTTTCTGTCGAATGTAAGCGATGAAGGGGAGGGGCGACGATGATATGAGTCGATCCCCCCTTTTTCTTCGCGATTTCTTCTGCCATCTTCTCTCTGATTATCGTGACCTGGGCGTCCTCTGCTTCTGAATATCATTAAACGGCAACGAAACAATGGTGCCGGAATTGTAATCTCGCCGTGCGAATGTTGAATCCTCCCTGTCTTAGGGATGGTGATATGTATGCATGCCTGTGGATGCTTGAATCAATAAATTGGAGGAACGACCTCCCCTTTCTCTATCTTTATTTATACTGATATGCGCGACAGGGTTCTTCTTTGTGGAGGGCCGATCCCGGGTTTCCTCGAGGTTCATACCACGCCCCGAATCATTGCGGGCTACAGAAACACCCCTCCCCGGGGGCTTTCTTTCGTTTCAGTCCTTTTATGTTTGGTTCAAGGGTTTTGCATCCCTTTCTCCTCCCGGATGGAGCCGTGCCTCTGCATGCGCCTTTGTCCCCTTGAGTATTGTTCTCTAACCGTTCGAACATATGTCCCTGCCGAGGGTCTGTCTAACTTAGGCCTTTATCATTTGTTCTTCGTGGCTATTTGCATCGTTCCGAGATTTCCTCGTTATTCCGATCATCCGGGGAGGGGGACATGCCCCTTTTAGCTCCTGCAGTTGCCAGGCGACCGAGGAACCTACCTCTCCATGGTGGGCGTCCTCCCGAAGCCATGGCTAATAACGAAGGGGAGCTCGGGTCAACGGACTCAACCCCGACAGACCAGGGCCCGATCGAGATCATGGGGTGTGCGCTCCTTGTAGGCTAGTCCTCGGAGTCCCACTCTCCTAATGGTCAGTCCCTCCATGGGACGAAGCACTGACTACGAATCCTTCATCCCTCGTAGGCTAGCCCTCGGGGTGTCGTCTTCATCATCAGTGACTTCGCCCTTCTATTTCCTCCCCCTTGGAGCTTTGGTGCCCCTAGCAGGCTTGTCCTCGGGGTATCCTATCCAGTGAGGTATGCTGGCCGCCTTTGGGCAGACCGGTGATTTAGGGGCTTACTCCATTAGTGAGTATGACCCCGATCCTCCCCTGCAACTCTGTTCGTTCAGGGGAGATGCTGTCAAATTTTTGACGGACTCTAGATGATTATGTCAATAAAAATGATCGCTCCAAACTGAATCAACTCAGTGCTCGAGTATGAACCTCGCACTGACCTCCCCCTCATTTCCAGAAGGCCATGGACTCCAATCAAATGATCAATTGGCCCCAAACAACTTAAGAAAGGATCCCATGAAGCCTAATAAACTTAAGAAGTTCATAATTCAACAAAACAGGTTTAATACGGCGCGGTCTTAACCGGCGCGCCCTAAACCGGCGCGGTACCCCCCCGCGCCGGATTAACCCGACACTCATTTTCTAAAAATTTTTCCTTGCGGCTTTCCGGCGCGCCCTAAACGGGCGCGCCCCAACCCTCTTGCGCGCCGTCTCAAAAGCATGGATACCGCGCCGTATTAACCACTATGCCTACGCTTTATCGTGCCGTATTAACCACTATGCCTACGCTTTATCGCGCTGTATAAGTGTTTCTTGCATAGCCACGCCGGTTTTGAAGCCTCGCCTCTCGGGGGCAATGTCGACAAGCCGTAGCAGGCATTGAATTGAATAAAGAAGGGTCAAGCAAGCCCGAGTCATGTCATCATCATACTCACCGTCATAATCCGTTAGCATTTCGCTTTCGCTAGCATACTTGCGCCGCTCTCCCTCTTCTCGACGAAGGGTAATAAATGTGGGTGATTGTCACCATTTTCATAACGCTATCTTCATGTTCAAAATAATCATGAATGTCTTGTGTGCATGCATGCATACATCCCCGAGTATATTAAATGTCGTCGGTTAAAAGCCGGATCATGTCTGGCCGGAAGCCTTCGTCACGCGCGATGGTGGTCCTCGGACCTGCGTCCTCCGCCACGTACCTAGGATCCATTTTCCCATTTAACTACGCATCTTTTGCATGATTAATGCTGCATCCTGTCTGTCATTGCTATAATCATCATGTAGCTCTTTTAACCTGGCTTCGACAGCCCGATATCTCGGCAATTAATCAAAGGTTTTCCCTCCTCGTGGGGGATGTAATTAACGCCATAACCTTTATGGTATGGCGGACTGCTGGTCCCGACCGAACCTCACATTCGCCCGACATGGGTCAGAGTGAGCCCACAATAGAATTGTCACTCATGTGACGGGCACGCCCGCGTCGTCAATCAGTCAGTTGACTACCAGTTAGCCAAATGGTTGGTCGATACGCGAACGAAAAGAAACGAACAAAAAAAAAGAAAGAAAGGAAGAAAAAGATGTGCGAAACACTTCCTAACTCCCCTCCCCTCATTCGAGAGCATCCCCAACTCCCACAACCCCTCTTAACTCTATCCCAACCCCAAGGTAGCCTCCACCACTCCCCATCTCACCCTCCAACCACCAACCACCCACTCCCCTTCCCAAGCACCCCTCTCCTCTCCCAAGGGGAGAATCCCATCTTCCCAAGCCCCCCCTTTCCCTTCCCCACACACCTCTTCCCATCCCCAAGACCAGAAATTAATCCCACCCTTAAACACATTTTCAAATACTCCTTCACTCTCTCCCTCCCAACCCAAATTCGCAGCTCCTCTCTCACCCACTTCAAACACCACCTCCCAGACCCTATCTACCCCTCTCACAAGCCTGGTTTGCCCCTCTCTTGGTCCCCTATCAGACCGGGGTCACCCTTCACCCAATCCCTCCCTTGTTCCCCCATTCATCCCCCCATTCTCCCTCCCTATCTCACCTGCTACCAGTCTGCAGCAACAGTAGATTTCAACAGCAACTTGAAGCATCGCCACCGGTCACTACACGAAGATCCAAGTGGCCAACCATGTACCGGTGGAATCATCATCGAAGCAGCTTCGCAAGCGAGGTGGTCCTGCATCCATCCGACATCCCTGCTGCCCAAAGGATCCATTCTCCCCCGACTGCGCAAAGCTGCTCCGGGAGGGAACCTGAGCCTGAGTGGAAGCTCGACCTCGGCCTCTCCTGTGCGAGTTTGGGCATGATTATTTGGCTGAAATCTTTCCCTTCAAGTCCTCTAACATCTCCAAGAAGTAGAGCCATTTTTGAACCTTGGAGTCAGAAGTTCTTGATTTTCCTTCCAAGGTGTACAAGGTCAGTTTCCCTGAGCCTGAACTGACACCCCCCCACTATTCTGGCCTTCACGATCATCTCTAACATCTACTGATGGCCCCGTCGATCCCAGCTCGAAGAAGACTTGACCACAATTGCAACGACTCAAGTCTTGCCTTAAATAGAGCACAGGACTGTCCGTAGCGCCCCCGTCTTCTAGAAGCATCACTCTTGGAGCAACCAGAGCCAGAGTGGTCTAGCCTTGTTCCAGACCCTACCCCAGCCAGCGACATCGTCAGGAAATTCCACGAAAATTCAGGCGTTCTCCTGGGTCAACTCAGAATGTTTTGGCACTAGTCTCGACCTCTTCTGAGTTCGGAAGAACCCGTGGTGGTGTCGACAGTGACTTCCTATCTTGCTGTCCAGAGAGCTGGCAGAACCGGCAAAGCTCGGCAATTCGGTTTCTAACTTAGCTCCCCCACCCCGCCTGGCCGGCTTACAGCCCCTCCCTGCTTGGAGGTAGTGTTTGAGTGTAATCCTACTGTCCCCCACCCCCAGTCCACCCCCCCATTGCAAGGGGCGTAGTGAATGTAAATTATAAATTCAGGTTGAAGCTTCATCGGCGCGGCATGCGGGTAAGCCCACGCTTCCTCGCTCGCCCTCATCTCCGGCCGGGATCGGCGTCTTCACGTCGATCAGGTGAGCTTCTGGCCCCTCTCCTTGCTGGTTTTATTTTGCTTAATTAGTATTGCCTCTTAGCTTCATCGGACAGTGAGAGAGTGCCCGATCCCGATTACTCATCTAATTTAGTGCCACCGCGGAGGGAGTTGTGAGAGAGACCCTTCAACCCACGCCCTTAGCGTGCTGGACGCCCATGAAAATTGGGCATCCCGGGCCCTTAGGGGTTCAGCCTCAAGCTAGCCAAATCTCCCGGAGTGTCAAAGTCCCGCCCTGGACCCTCTCCATCATCACGTGGTGCCCACGGGCACATGTGTGCATTACGCGGGTGAGTCCGCTAGAGTGGGTTCGTCGATCCGTTGCTTGCTTGAGAGTATACGTCCAAGGTGCATTGGCCTTGTGGCTATCACCCCAAGGTGGTGTCACATCAAGTGGTATCAGAGCAAGTCGTTGATTTGTTCCCACAAGTCAAGTCCTAGGGCTTTTGCATCTATCACCCGATCATCATCACTTCCCCATTCATATGGCTACCTCATACCAATCACACCCATCTCTTTCACCTCTCCCAATGGATCCCAAACCCCTTGGAGGCCCCACTGCCAAAAAGGTTAATTGCATCAACTCTGTCATGGAGGCCATGCCCAACATTTTTGGGTGGCTTGATGATATCACTGCCCAACTTGATAAACTTGAGGGAAGTGGGCTCGCACCAAGGGAGGATGAGAGTTACCCCCAGAAAAATCCGGATGACCACCTCTTGGCGCTTTTGAAACTCAAAACCCCCGCCTTTGAGGGATCCTACAACCCAAGCCTCTATCTAGATAGGGAATTTTTGATGGGCCAATACTTTGATTGGTACCCCTTGGCCGAAGAAAGGAAAGTGAGACTAGCCAAAATGCACCTCTCCAAGCAAGCCAAAACTCATTGGCTAATGGTTGAGGGTTTAAGGAGGATCCACAGGCAAGTCCCGATTAACACTTGGGAATAAATGAAGGCCAAACTTAGAAAGGTCTATACACTACAACCCTCCCCCTCCTACCAGGGTAGACATAGCCTGAGGTGTACTACCACACCTCCACTACCACCCGGCCCGCCTAAGGTCACCCCAATGGCCCAAACCCCACCGCTCCCTACCGATCCTACTTCGGCCACCTTCCCCACACCCCACCAGCTAACCCTCAACACTCAAGCCCAAATGGTCCCACCCTCTGCTCTTCCATCTTCCCCCATAAGGGACACACCTCCCAAGACCAACCAAACCAAGCCTCCTCACCCAACCCATCTCCCAACCCCAACTCTACCATGTCCTAGGCCTCCACTACTTCCCCTCCCTATCCTAACTCAAGTCTCCCTTTACCCACCACCCCGGGTGCACCATGCACCAACCATCATCACCCCATCCCCAAAAGACGTTCCCATTCCCTTGGGAAAGGAGGCCACACCCACTCACATAGGAGTAGATGCTAGCCTGGACCCTCTCCCCACCCATGAGGAAACCCAAGTTCACACCAATGATGAGGAAGAGCCTCTAGCCTTCACCACTCCAAACAGTCCGGATCCTCAAGAACCACAAACCTTCACAAATGGCACCATAATCATAGATGGGCCCCTAGCTAGATGGCTAAAGGAGAGACTGATTCACCCTATCACGTCCCATGTCTACCCTCCCATGGAGCTACACCTCCCCATAGTGCCCTTCAACTCCTATCGCACCACCATCCAATCATACTACAAAGTGGAGACTTTGGAGGATCTTATTAAGGGCCTAGCATGGCAAATTAAGCTGACTGGTATGTTGTTCATAGGGGCTGACAGACCTAAGAGCCTTAACCTTCTTCACTTATGTGTCGGGTCTGTCACCTCGGTTTGCACCATTGGTTGCTACACTAGCGACCTCCTACTATTTCTCCCCACACCCGATGAGCCCGACCTTATCTTCAAATTGGAGTTTCTTATCTCGGGTAGACAGCCAAACCTTCCCCTCAAAGCTAACACCCCATCTCCCATCACTCTTGGAGAAGACCCATTACTCGATGAGAGAATTATGATGTGGGAACCTATTGGGAATGAACTTGTCATTGATCCCTTTGACCCCTTCCTATGGGAGCCTAGTTGCCTATATGACCCACCTACCTTACTCACCACCCACTACTCCCTACCCTCATCGACCATAGTGGAATAGGACCACCCCTTCCTAAACGTAGGTTTTATCATGGGAGCCATGACCTTGGGCAACATACGCCTAGGTATTGAGGAAGTACCCCACTCCACTTTCCTAGACCCCTTCAACCCTTTTGAGTGGAAGCTCAAAGGCCATCCCAAAACCCCGCACATGGAAGTCATCTCTGGGATAGGAATGCATATGTCTTGGCATCTCACACCACTTGGCATGATTAGTAAGTCGGGTACTTTCATTCATGTCACCCACATGTCAGGTCGAAAGCATGATTGGTCCATATTTGGGTGTAACGGCCCTCTCCCATTCATCATTGGTCTTACACATGTTAGGAGCATTCATGGATGTCTGGGTCCCCCGGCATTTTCCACCCCCATGCACGATAGATCCACCTATGGATGTCCCGGCCCCCCTGAGTCCATGAAAGTCTTCATCGCATCAATGCATGATAGGTCTATATATGGTTGTCCAGGTCCACCTTTGCACACCATACTTTTCACACCTACACCGCATCATAGTGCATGGCATACGCGTTCACGCAAGCATTTAGCAATGAGCGGTGAGGATCATAAAGAGCAGGCAACAGCTTGTAAGCGCCACTTGGGATTCCAAGAAGGCAACCTGGTGATGGTGAGATTGGAGTGGCTCTACCCTAGGGTCACCTCCAAATCGAGGGCACGAGGACTTGGACCTTCCCAAGTTCCGAGTGGTTTTGACAACCCAGCTTATGGGTTGGACTTACCGATGGGTTTTGAAATTCACCCCACTTCCTATGTGGTAGACCTGGCACCCTATGCGGGCACCGCGGTGAAACCTATCGAGAGTTTCAAGCCTATACCTACCATTGTAAGAGACACCCTCGGAGTGCCACCACAAATTAGCTTGAGAGCCCGACGTGAGCACACAGAGGCAATATTGGGCAAGGAAGATGCCATATGTGCCAAGAGGGTGTGCCCGTGCCACCTTGAGAAGCTGAAGCGCCGTCCCCCGGCTATGGACGCGGGGTCGAGTAAGGAGATCATTGTTCACTTGGAGCTGCTTGGGTGTACCACTTCCCCTGTGGACCCATACTCGCTGGGGTTGAGTTCTCCCCACCCTAAGGGTATGATGGGGGCATCCCTTACCCCTCCACATTTTTTTAAGGCTCGGATTGTTCGTCGGCATGCGTCATTATGTTCGTCATGTGTTTCTGAGTCTAGTCATGTACTTTTCATATTTTATTTGAGTCATCAACCATGTAATTTTCCTTTTATTTGAGTCCAGTACATAGGTATAAGGGTCATTTACCTAAGTCTTGAGTCATGTGGTTAATTAAGTAGTCTAATGGGCCCAACTAGTGTGCCAAGCCAAGGGGTGCCCCCCCTTGGACTTGTCTAGTCATTTGTCTAAAGAGTCAGGGCTAGTTTGGTCATAAAGAATTATGTAAGCCTATAAATAGGCCCCCACTCCTCTCATATGTACAACTTTTGGATGAATATTGAAATAAAAAATTTCCCTTGCATTTCCTCTCCTCTCTACACCTCTCTCAATTTCTCTTTCTCTCTCTCAACAAGGGGGCTGCACCCCTCTCTCCCTCTTCCCTCTCCCACCTACTTCCTAACTCCCCTCCCCTCATTCAAGAGCCTCCCCAACTCCCACAACCCCTCTTAACTCTATCCCAACCCCAAGGTAGCCTCCACCACTCCTCATCTCACCCTCCAACCACCAACCACCCACTCCCCTTCCCAAGCACCCCTCGCATCTCCCAAGGGGATAATCCCATCTTCCCAAGCCCCCCCTTTCCCATCCCCACACACCTCTTCCCATCCCCAAGACCAAAAATTAATCCTACCCTTAAACCCTTTTTCAAATACTCCTTCCCTCTCTTCCTCCTAACCCAAATTCGCAGCTCCTCTCTCACCCACTGCAAACACCACCTCCCAGACCCTATCTCCCCCTCTCACAAGCCTGGTTCGCCCTTCCCTTGGTCCCATATCAGACCGAGGTCTCCCTTCACCCAATCCCTCCCTTGTTCCCCCATTCATCCCCCCATTCTCCCTCCCTATCTCACCTGCTACCAGTCTGCAGCAGCAGCAGATTTCAACAGCAAATTGTAGCATCGCCACCGGTCACTCCACGAGGATCTAGGTGGCTAACCATATACCGGTGGAATCGTCATTGAAGCAGCTTCACAGGCGAGGTGGTCCCGCATCCATCCAACATCCCTGCTACCTAGAGGATCCATTCTCCCCCGACTGCGCAAAGCTGGTCCGGCAGGGAACCTAAGCCTGAGTGGAAGCTCGACCTCGGCCACTCCTATGCGAGTTTGGGCATGATTCTTTGGCTGAAATCTTCCCCTTCAAGTCCTCTGTCATCTCCAAGAAGCAGAGCCATTTTTGGACCTTGGAGTCAGAAGTTCTTGATTTTCCTTCCATGGTGTGCAAGGTCAGTTTCCCTGAGCCTGAACTGACACCCCCCACTGTTTCGGCCTTTGCGATGAACTCCGACATCTATTGATGGCCCCGTTGGTCCCAGCTTGAAGAAGACTCGACCATGATCGTAACGGCTCTGGTCTCTCCTTCAATAGAGCACGGGACTATTCGCGGCGCCCCCGTCTTCCAGTAGCATCACTCAGGGAGCCACCAGAGCCAGAGCGGTCCAGCCCTGTTCCAGACCCTACCCCAGCAAGAGACATCGTCAGGAAATTCCAAGAAAATTCAGTGATGCGGGACGGACACGGGGTCCGACTCTAAGTGATGCAGACCTCAGACTCTAAATGCGGACATGACCAGTAACATACAATAGTGGAGACACTTTGACCCGACACTAAGAGTTCCTATGGGTTATACGACGCTAACAGAAACGCAAGCTCACTCGTCGTCCCAAGCGAGGGGAAACGCGGATCCGCGCGGTTGAGAAACCGGCAGAGTCAAGGGTGGTCGACTCACTTCCTTGCTCGGATCGAGCCACGGGACGGGTCACTCTCTCACTCACAGCGGTGACATGGACTCACGGGCTAGGTTCCTATCGCACTCAGCAGCGGCACATGACGATATACTAGCTAAGCAAGTAAATGCCAAGAAGTCGAGATCGTTACCTCCACGCTCCCGACGTGGGGAAGACAACCCCGGCCGATCCTGTACTCCTGATTAAACAAATATACTGTGGTACAAAGATTTGACCCACTCCACGCAGGGAGGTAACAGGTCACACTTGGGGCCCGGGAGTCACGGGAGTTGGGTTGACGGGCAGCATCTTGATGTCGCTCTGTCGGTGTCGAAACCACATTTTGGTGTTGTCCGGACGGCGTGATCTACGGGTTCATCCTCCGGATCTGACGGGGTGGGTCCCGCTGTGATGGAGACCCCTGGAGGCGCACCTCCCTGGACAGCGGTAGGGCTGGATCGCAGGTCGGAGGCCGGGCGGCTCCGATCACCACTTGTCGGAAGTGCTGCCCATGGATCTGTTGCTTCTGTTTTACAGTGCACGATCCGGCGAGATCTGCTACTGCGTTCACTCCCAACGTCGGATCATTGTGCAAGAGGTATTTTGGAAAGCTCTTTCGAAGTAATTTGACCCTCTGTGACTCCAGAAACTTCGTTGGGATCGTGCTTCTGATGGGCTATTTTAGAACTGGACTGGTCTCAGTTTCAGATCTTGCCTGGCAAAACTGAAGTTTACTGAGAGTGGGCATTGACCGCAAGGTAGACCTCTGATTCAGACCTCGAGCTCTTCATGAAAGTTGTAGAGGGGAGAGATAGGAAAACGGCAATAATTCGTATGACCGATTTGGTGGAGGTTTGGATGGGGAAAGATATTTTAGACTGGTGGGTGGTCGGATCTGGACAGAGACAGATAGAACTGAGTGGGATCTAAAAGTGATTTTTAGAAAATAGGTGAAGGCATTTAGAAATTCCAAGAAAATTCTTGTATCAAGGGGGCCTTGGACATAACCTCCAGTAAAATTGGGGGCTCAAGAAAAAATCAAGAAGAGATCCGAAGAGGGGAAACTCGGAGCTATTATGAATCTTGACTGAAAGCTAGCAGATCTGGGTGGAAAGGAAGAGCGAAAATGGAAAATTGCAAAATGGAAGCTTGAAGCCCAGCCAAATTTTTTGGGACGTGGTGAAGACCCCCGGAAAGCACCATGAAAGTTTGGGCTCCAGATGAACTCGTGGCTGAGAGCTAAAAATCCAAGAATGGCCTTCTGTCACCCGATTGGCAGAATACCGACGGAGGCGGTGCAACGGCGGCTCGATGGCGGCGGCGGCGGCAACGCCGAACTCCACACCAGATAGATGAGGCTTCCCACCTCAGAACACAGCCTTCCCAGCTGCAAGAAGAAGAGAGGAGAGAGAGAGGGGCGGCCCTTGCTAGGCTTCCAACAAAATTCAAGATTTCTTATGCATTAATTCCCTTCAAAATGAAAATACAAGTAATATATATGAAATACAAAAAGACATCAACTATCCCTAGATGTAGGGTTGGGGAGGGGTAAAAGACAGAGTCCACATTTTATTCCCCCATGTGATTTGGACCAAATTAAAATAAAAATTCAAATCCTATTAAACTATAATATCATGGGGAGCCCCCTTGACTTTGGTGCCCTTTTTTTTTAAATTTTGTAATCCTTTGTCCCCCCCTTGGTCCAACCCTTCTAGAAGCCCACCATGGAGGTTTGACTGACCCCGCATGGGCCCAAGAGATAAGGTAGATCAATGGGAGAAGGGATGTGGGGGCCCGTGGGACCCAGGTGGTCCCATTTTACAAATAAACCCCTCTTACAATTCAAATTACAATCCAAGTAAAGTAAAATAAAAATACATTATAGACAAATAAAGTCCCAGTAAATACTATAAATATCGAGACTCAAGGGGGAGTCTCCAGACTGTCTCTGAGCCAGATTGAAGCCGAGGTAGCCCGGGTGGTGCTCCGCGTACGGTACCGACGGTTCGCCGGTTCGTGCTTCTCGCTCACTCTGGTGTCCGCACCAATTCTCCCCGGGTGAGAGAAACTTGACCCTGTCGAGTAAGGGTCAGCATGGCTCTTGTCGCGCTCCAATAGGTCCGGATCTATCCGCTGCAACTCTCCACGGGTGATCCAAGTATCCTCGGTGGCTGGTCGCCCTCTCCAACGCACTAGGTAGCGCGGGTAGGATCCACTCCTGGTAACTGTCACCTGCTCATCTAGTATATGATCGATATGCTCTCGCTGCTGTGGAAATGTGGCAGGTGGTGGACACTCAAGTGAGGGATCACTCTCAATGGGAGGAGATGGCTCAAAAGGCTCACTAGGGATCCCCGCTGGGTTCCTATATGCAACTAGATCCGACACATTGAAAGTTGAGCTTATACCATATTCCTCGGGCAGGTCCACAACATATGCATTGGATCTAACACGTTTCAACACTCTAAATGAACCGGCTCTGCGAGCTTACAATTTCTTTACGGTTCCAGAGGGAAACCGTTCAGGTCTTACCCTGATCATGACATATTCACCCTCTTGGAACTCACGGTGGTGTCGATGGGCATCGGCTAACTCCTTATACCGTGCATTGCTGGCCTCAATGTGACGACAGATGTCGTCATGCGAACTCCTAACATCCCTAGCAAAAGACTCTGCAGACTCAGACGCTCATGCGTGAATGGGCATGGGAACAAGATCCACTGGCTTCCTAGGCTTACGACCTGTGACAATCTCGAATGGACTCATACCGGTAGAACTGTTAACCGAATCATTATATGTAAATTCTGCCAATGGTAATATGAGATCCCAATCCCCTAGACGATCCCTGACAAGACACCTCAAAAGGTCACCCAGACTCCTATTGACCACCTCGGTCTGACCATCTGTCTGGGGATGATATGCAGTGGAAAACTTGAGGTGAGTACCCAACATATGTCACAGTGTCTTCCAAAAATAACTGGTGAATCTAACATCACGGTCAGACACTATGGTACGAGGCAACCCGAACTTGCACACCACATGAGTAAAGAATAGGCGGGCTACCCTCGAAGCATCCGAAGTCTTCGAGCAGGGAATGAAAAGGGCCATCTTCGAGAATTGGTCAACCACCACATAGACCGAATCATGCTTCCTAGGGGTACATGGCAATCCTAAAACAAAGTCCATGCTAACATCATGCCACGGAGCATCAGGCGCGGGGAGAGGCGTATAAAGACCCAAGCTTTGCTTCTTCATCTTGGCCGTTGCACATGTACGGCACTGGGCCACAATATGAGCAACATCTCTCTTCAGACTCGGCCAATAAAATCTGTGCTCAACAGCCTCAATAGTCTTATTCTGACCAAAGTGGCCGGCTAGACCTCCCGCATGTAGCTCCCAGACTAAGAAGTCACGAACCGAAGTTCAGGGAACACAAAGCCTACCTCCTCGAAAGAGGTAACCCTCCTGAAGCACATAATCATCATGGTCTCTCGAGGGTCCAACCTGGAGAGTGGTATAGATCTGACCGAAATCAGGACAGTCAACATAGGCCTCTCTCATCTTTTCTAACCCTATGACCTCGGCACTCATGGTGGTCAGCAGACAAGCACGCCAACTCAAGGCATCGGCCACCTTGTTCTCCACTCTAGCCTCATGTTTAAGCACAAATGTGTGCTGTTGGAGATACTCAACCCATCGGCTATGATGCGCATTGAGCTTCTTTTGGGAATGGAGGTACCTCAAAGCATTGTGATCGGAGTACAAGAAAAACTCCTGATGTAATAGATAGTGCCTCCAATGCCTAAGAGCCTGAAGAACTGCGTAGAATTCTTTATCATAAGTGGAGTATCGCAGTTTCACGTCATTTAGCTTCTCACTGAAATATGCGATCAGGTGGGCCTCTTGACTCAACACTCCTCCTATCCCAACACCCGACGCATCACAAGAGACCTCAAACACCTTCGAGAAATCTGGAAATCGAAGGATAGGTGTCTGGGTCATGCGCTTTTTGATGTCCTTGAAGGCAGCAGCTGCGGCCTTCGTCCATACAAATGTGCCCTTCCGAATACAGTCTGTGATCGGGGCAGTGATGGAGCAAAATCCGCAGATGAAACGATGATAGAACGTCGCAAGGCCATGGAAGTTACGGACATCATGGACCGTACGGGGTTCCGGCCACTCAACAATGGCCCGAACCTTCTCCGCATCGACGTAGACCCCAGTACTAGACACACCAAAATCTAAGAAGGTAAGCTGAGGTGTCATGAAGGCACACTTCTGTGGGTTTGCAAATAACTATTCTCGCCTCAAAAGAAGATAGACCTACCGTAGATGATCCAAGTGGTACCCTTTTGTGCGACTATATATAAGGATATCATCAAAATACACAACCACAAAGACTCCAATGAACGGTCGAAGGACTTGAGTCATAAGTCGCATGAAGGTGCTAGGGGCATTAGTTAGCCCAAATGACATAACCAACCCTTCATAGAGACCATCTTTGGTCTTAAATGCGGTCTTCCATTCATCACCTGACCTAATCCTCACCTGATGGTAGCCACTCTTAAGATCGATCTTCGAGAAGATAGTGGCACAGGCCATCATGTCTAGCATATCATCTAGGCGGGGAATAGGGAACATGTACTTCACGGTGATTTTGTTGATGGCACGACTATCAATGCACATTCTTCACGTGCCATCCTTCTTTGGGGCGAGTAATGCGAGAATAGCACACGGACTCATGCTATACCGAACAGACCCTCTCTGCATCAACTCATCGACCTGCCGTTTCAGCTCGGGCATGTTCCGTGGGACTCATGCGATAGTGAGGAAGATTGGGCAATGAGGAGCCCGGAATCAGGTCGATAGCATGCTGAATATCCCGCATGGGTTGGAGTCCCTCGGGAAGCTCCTCGGGAAAAATGTCAGCAAACTCCTGCACAATAGGAATGACATTGGGTGGGAGTTTACCCTCGGACTTCGGCTCCACCTCTTGGACTATAATAGCGAACACAGGGCAGCCCCTACTAGGCTCCCACTCCATTTCCCGGGAGCTAATCATCATCAATCTCCTAGTCGAGGGTTCGCCTGGGCCAGATGTAATGGTCATAGCCCGAGCTGGGGGTGGGGTACTGGGCCCTGGGATGGAAGGCTCCGAAGTACTAGGACCAGTAGGACCCCTAACTGAAGGCTTCTTGGGCTGAGAGGGTTGGAGGAGAATCCGTTGGCCAATATGTTCGAAGGTACATGTGTTCGACCGGCCATGAAGTGTGGCATCCCGATCAAATAACCAAGGCCTACCAAGAATAATGCTGCCCACCTCCATGGGGAGGACATCACACCAGATCTCGTCACGGTAGGCATGGAATTGCAGTGGGACCAGACACCGCAGCCTGATCGAAATGGAGGTGGAATCCACCCATGATACTTGATAGGGGCAAGGATGGTCCACGGGTGTAAGACCAAGACTGGAGATAGTGCCCGTGGAGATTGCATTGATGCAACTCCCACTATCGATGATCACCTTACAAACTTGCTTGCCCAGCCTACAGAATGTATGAAAGATAGTGCTCCAACGCCAGTCATCACTGGCCTATGGCTGGGGGAGAATACACTTGACGACCCCCAAGTGGGTATCATCCGGATGCTGGGCATCCTGGCCATCACCTTCGGCCTCATAATACTCGTCAGCTAGCTCCGGATTTGCTTCATAGCTGATTAACAAGAGATCCGTAGGGGTGGCGTCCTCGGCCTATGTGTCCCCTATGACAAGAGATGGGCGAGTGGGACACTGGTTGGCGAATGGCCAAACCCATTGTAGCGATAACACTGCTACCGTGATCCACTAGGCTCCCCAATCAAAGGTCCTTTCCTTTTATCCTCCCGACGGATAGGAGGTGAAGACAATAAGGGACGAGCAGGAGGTGCGGGTGCCGGTGGATGGGCGATGGGTGCCGTAAGTTGTTGGGGACGAGGAAGGTCCCTCGGAGGTGGAGGGTGAGGCCTAGGACCAAACGGTGAGGTCGGGCTATGGGGGCCCTTGGGTACATGCCAGAAGAGCCACGGGGCTTGACACTACGAAAGGGGAAGGAGCCCAACCAATGGGTAGACTCGAACTCGGCCTCGAATTGCTCCAATTCGAGAGCAACCTGATACGCCTGTTCCAAAGTGGTCACATTGCGACAAAAAAGTTCATATTGATAGTTTGGCCGCAGACCTCTCCGAAAGCGTGATATGGTTATGGTGCTCTCTTCCGTAACTCCACACCACAAATAATACTCATCAAACTCGGCGGTGTACTCGATCATGGATCGGTTCCCTTGGGAGAGACTTTGCCATTTGTCTATAAAACGTTGGCGATATGAGGTAGGAAGGTACTTCCTTCTCAATTTCATTTTCATGTCATCCCAAGTGCCGATCGGGGGTTGACGTCGCTGATTTAGCAGGCTCTCCACATTGGTCCAATAAGTTTGGGCCTGCCCATGCAGCTTCATCTTCGCGTATCGAACTCTCCGGTGGTCCGGCATCTCAAACCACTCGAAGTACCGGTCCATGCCAGCCTCCTAATCTGAATAGACCTTCGGGTCCAAGGACCCGCTAAAAAGGGGAGGGTCCGCACGCACGCCCTGAAGAATGCGGTCGTCATCATCGTCATCACGATTCCGTAGTTGGTTGCGACGACCGTATCCTCATTGCTCATTATGAGATGCATAGTCAGCTACCTCATGCACTTGTTGCCTCCCAACATCTACCGCCGGAGCTCTTGGTGCAGCATCTTGCTGAGCCGGCTCCTGTTGACCATTGGTCGGCGCAGGTTGCACCGCCGCTGGGGTCCTCTCAAGGACGGCAATCCTCCCTACAAGATCTTAGATGGACTGGTCTGAAGATTCGGCCCGATCCTTGAGGGCTTTCATCCTCCCTTCTAGACGTGTTCCTACGTCATCTAGATGCGTACTAAGGCCATCCATACGTGTATCGAGACGATCCATGAGGGCTCGGAACATCTCGGTCGTTGAGGGCTCGTGGGAGCTACGGGCTCGGGAATCTGCCATAGGTGGTGGTGGCGAGTATTGGGTACCTCGACGGGTGGGCATGCAAAGATACACGAACTCGGAGACACAGACTAATGTAAACACTGACTAATGCACCTAGACCTAAACCAATATCCGGTATGTGGCGGAGTTAATCGATCCGAAGATCACTCGCGCAAGTGTGCGGCCTTCCCGATAGGCGTAGCCTAACGTTCGGACAATACCTTTTAAAATACTGAATTATCGGGATGAAATGTAATTTTAAAATAATTTTTTTTTTTTGTAAATAATGATGATCCTAGACTCGACTTAGACCGTGCAAGACTCATGTAACGACTACCCTAGACTCGACTCACCTTGATACCAAACTGATGCGGGACGGACACGGGGACCGACTATAAGTGATGCAGACCTCAGACTCTAAATGCGGACACGACCAGCAACATACAATAATGGAGACACTTTGGCCCGACACTAAGAGTTTCTATGGGCTATACGTCGCTAACAGAAATGCAAGCTCACTCGTCGTCCCAAGCGAGGGGAAACGCGGATCCGCGCGGTTGAGAAACCGACAGAGTCAAGGGTGGTCGACTCACTTCCGTGCTCAGATCGACCCACGGGACGGGTCACTCTCTCACTCACAGCAGTGACATGGATTCATGGGCTAGGTTCCTATCGCACTCAGCAGCGGCACACGACCATATACTAGCTAAGTAGATAAATGCCAAGAAGTCGAGATCGTTACCTCCACGCTCCCGGCGTGGGGAAGACAACCCCGGCCAATCCTGTACGCCCGATTAAACAAATACACTGCGGTACAAAGATTTGACCCACTCCACGCAGGGAGGTAACAGGTCACACGTGGGGCCTGGGAGTCACGGGAGTTGGGTTGACAGGCAGCATCTTGATGTCGCTCCATCGGTGCCGAAACCGCGTTTTGGTGTTGTCCGGACGACGCGATCTACGGGTTCGTGGGGCCCACGGATCGCTCTGTCCTCCGGATCTAACGGGGTGAGTCCCGCTGTGATGGAGACCCCTAAAGGCACACCTCCCTAGATGGCGGTAGGGCTGGAATGTCGGTCGGAGGCCGGGCGGCTCCGATCACCACTTGTCGGAAGTGCTGCCCACGGATCTGTTGCTTCTGTTTTGCAGCGCGCGATCCGGCGAGATCTGCTGCTGCGATCACTCCCGATGTCGGATCGTTGTGCAAGAGGTATCGTTGGAAAGCTCTTTTGAAGTACTTCGACCCTCTATGACTCCAGAAACTTCGTTGGGATCGTGCTTCTGATGGGTGATTTTAGAACTAGACTGGTCTCAGTTTTAGATCTTGCCGGGCAGAACTGAAGTTTCCTAAGAGTGGGCATTGACCGCAGGGTGGACCTCTGATTCAGACCTTGAGCTCTTCATGAAAGTTGTAGAGGGGAGAGCGTGGAAAACGGCAGATCTGGGTGGAGGTTTGGATGGTGAAAGATATTTTATACTGGTGGGTGGTCGGGTCTAGACAGAGACAGATATAACTGAGTTGGATCTGAAAGTGATTTTTAGAAAATAGGTAAAGGCCTTCAGAAATTCCACGAAAATTCGTGGATAGATGGACAAAACCTCCAGTAAAATTGGGGACTCAAGTAAAAATCAATAAGAGATCCGAAGAGGGGAAAATCAGAGCTACTATGAATCTGGACTGAAAGCTGGCAGATCTGGGTGGAAAAGAAGAACAAAAATGGAAAATTGCAAAATGGAAGCTTGAAGCCCAACCAATTTTTTTGGGATGTGGTGAAGACCCTTGAAACTCACCCTGAATGTTTGGGCTCCAGATGAACTCATGGCTGAGAGCTAAATAATCTGAGAATGGCCTGCTATCACCCGATTGGCAGAATACCGACGGAGGCGGTGCAACGGCGGCTCGATGGCGGCGGCGGCGGCAACGACGAACTCCACACCAGATAGATGAAGCTTCCCACCTCAGAACACAGCCTTTCCAGGTGTAAGATGAAGAGAGGAGAGAGAGAGAGAGAGGGGCGGCCCTTGCTAGGCTTCCAACAAAATTCAAGATTTCTTATGCATTCATTCCCTTCAAAATGAAAATACAGGCAATATATATGAAATACAAAAAGACATCAACTATCCCTAGATCTAGGGTTAGGGAGGGGTAAAAGAGGGAGTCCACATTTTATTCCCCCATGTGATTTGGACCAAATTAAAATAAAAATTCAAATCCTATTAAACTATAATATCATGGGGCACCCCCTTGACTTAGGTGCCTTTTTTTTTTGAATTTTGCAATCCTTTGTCCCCCCCTTGGTCCAACCCTTCTAGAAGCCCACCATAGAGGTTTGACTGACCTCACATGGGCCCAAGAGATGAGGTGGATCAATGGGAGAAGGGATGGGGGGCCCGCGGGTTCCAGTCGGTCCCATTTTACAAATAAACCCCTCTTACAATCCAAATTGTAATCCAAGTAAAGCCAAATAAAAATACATTACACACAAATAAAGTCCCAGTAAATACTATAAATATCGAGACTCAATGGGAAGTCTCCAGACTGGCTCCGAGCTAGATGGAAGCCGAGGTAGCCCGGGTGGTGCTCCGCGTACGGTACCGACGGCTCGCCGGTTTGTGCTTCTCGCTCGCTCTGGTGTCCGCACCATTCAGGCTCCCTCCTGGGTCAACTCATAATGTTTTGGCACCAGTCTCGACCTCTTCTGAGCTCGGCAAAGCCCGTGGCGGCACCGACAGTGACTGCCTATCTCGATATCCAGAGAGCTGGCAGAACCGGCGGAGCTCGGCAATTCGGTTTCTAACTTAGCTCCCCCCCCCCCCCCCCCCCGCCTGGCCGGCTTACACCCCCTCCCTGCGTGGAGGTAGTGTTTGAGTGTAGGATATCCTACTGTCCCCCACCCCTAGTCCACCCCCCCTTGCAAGGAGCATAGTGAATGTAAATTATTAATTCAGGTTGAAGCTTCATCGGCGCGACGTGCGGGTAAGCCCACGCTTCCTCGCTCGCCCTCATCTCCGACCGGGATCGGCGTCTTCAAGTCGATCAGGTGAGCTTCTGGCCCCTCTCCTTGCTAGTTTTATTTTGCTTAATTAGTATTGCCTCTTAGCTCCGTCAGACGGTGAGAGAGTGCCCGGTCCCGATTACTCATCTAATTGAGTGCCACCGCTGAGGGAGTTGTGAGAGAGACCCTTCAACCCACGCCCTTGGCGTGCTGGCCGCCCATGAAAATTGGGCATTCCGGGCCCTTAGGGGTTCAACCTCAAGCTAGCCAAATCCCCCGGAGCATCAAGGTCCCGCCCCGGACCCTCTCCATCATCACCGGGTTGCCCACGGGCACATGTGTGCGTTACGCGGGTGAGTCCGCTAGAGTGGGTTCGCCGATCCATTGCTTTCTTATGAGTATAGGTCCAAGGTGCATTGGCCTTGTGGTTATCACCCCAAGGTGGTGTCACATCATTCAAGCATTGAGTACAGTTGTTTTTTGTCTGCCTTTTTTTTTAACGAAACACATGATGCTGCACAACCCTTCACTGTTTGACGCAAACCTTAACTCTTGGCTTAGGAGAAGCATGCCATGTTACTAGGATCCGGGGCATTTTTTCATGGTTTTTTTTCAACAATGTGCTTTTGCACTTATTTGATGGATAACTTTGGCAGATAGCTTTATTAAAAAGATCTTATCTCCAAGAAATGTAGAGTATCAGACACCACTCCAAAATAACAGAAGGCTTGTCCTACTTGTTTCATTAGCATGCAAAGTATTTTATTTCTTTTTCTTTTCTAAAGTGTTAATGAACTTTAAAGAGATTATCAAATCAGTTTTCCATGGCTAGGTCAAATAAATTTTCCATCATCCTTCTCCCTAGTCTTTTTTATTCCAGAATTTCTTTCAATGAGTGCATGAATCAAGAAAACTCAGTAACAGGGAGGTGACAGGCTTTTCCAAAGATGAGACGATAAGGTGACATACCAATGGGAGTCTTAAATGTAGTCCTATAGGCCCATAATGCATCATCGAGTCTATCAGACCAGTCTTTTCTATCAGGCCGAACTGTCTTATACAAGATATTCTTTATCTCCCTATTGGAAACCTCCACCTCGCCACTCGTTTGGGGATGATAGGGGGTGGCCAGCTTTTGAGTGATGCCATATTTTCGGAGTAAAGCTCGGAATTGAGAATGTGTGAAATGAGAACCCCCATCACTTATAATAGCCCTAGGACGGCCAAATCTAGAAAAAATATTTTTCTTCACAAACTTCATCACAACTTTATGATCATTGGCTCTCGTTGCTATTGCTTCAATCCACTTTGAGACATAGTCGACCACCACCAAGGTATATTCATTCCCAAAAGATGGTGGAAGCGATCCCATGAAATCTATACCCCAAACGTCAAAAATTTCTACAACTAGAATGGGATTCAGTGGCATCATGTCTTTCTTTGAATTACTGCCCATAGCTTGGCACCTCAAACATGTTTTGGAAAATTCATATGCATCCTTAAATAACGTGGGCGAGTAGAATCCTCTCTGTAAAACTTTTGCCGCAGTTTTCTTTCCCGAAAAGTGGCCTCCACAAGCTAGGGTGTGACAAAAGTTCAACACAGATTGTTGCTTCTCTTCATTGACACACCTTCTGATTATATGATCAGGGCCCATGTGAAATAGCTCCGGGTCCTCCCAAAAATAATGCTTGACCTTTGAAAAAAAGTGATCCTTTTCTTGCTTAGTCCACCCACTCAGAATTTTTCCTACTGTCAAGTAGTTAATAATGTGAGCATACCATGGGGTTGTAGTGTGGAAAATGGCAAGAAGTTGCTCGTCGAGAAAGGAGTGAGACATGTGACCACTAGTAGGTATGACAATGCAAGATAGATGGTCAGCTACAACATTCTCTAACCCCTTCTTGTCCTTGATTTCAAGATCAAATTCTTGCAGCAAGAGAATCCAACGAAGAAGACGAGGTTAAGCATCCTTCTTGGAAAGCAGATATTTAATAGCTGCATGATCGGAATAGACAATGACTTTGGCCCCCAAAAGATATAAGCAAAATTTCTCTAGGGCAAAAATGACAGCTAGTAATTCCTTCTCTGTGGTGGTGTAGTACATCTGAGCATCGACGAGGGTGAGACTCGCATAGTAGATCACCACAGGTTTCTTATCAATTCTCTGACCTAAGACAACTCATGTAGCATAATCGGAGGTATCACACATTATTTCAAAGGGTAGCGACCAATCTGGAGATTGAAGAATCGAAGCTTGGGTCAAGGCTACCTTCAAGGAATGGAAAGCCTCAAGACAAGAATCTTCTAGCTGGAATGTAGTGTCCTTGGCTAGAAGCTGAGTGATCGGGCGAGCTGTGGCCGAGAAGTTCTGAATGAATCTTCTATAAAATCTGGCATGGCCTAGGAAAGAATGAATTTGTTTGACAGAAGTAGGGGGAGGAAGATTAGAGATCAGATCCACCTTAGCTTTGTCAACCTCTATCTCCCTCTCTAAGACAATGTGGCCTAGCACAATTCCTTCTCTCACATAAAGTGACTTTTCTCCCAGCTAATTAAGCACCAGATTAGATTCAATGCATCGTGCCAGCACCTTCTGCAAATTCTCCAAGTAGCAATCAAATGAGTCACCAAATATTGAAAAATCATTCATAAAGATTTCTAAAAATTCACCCACCATTTAAGAAAAGATTGCCATCATACACCGCTGAAAAGTGGCAGGGGCATTACAAAGCCCAAACGACATTCTTCTAAATGCAAACGTGCTATAAGGACACGTGAATGTAGTCTTTTCCTGATCTTCCACGTAAATAGCAATTGGAATGTACTCGGAGTATCCATCCAAAAAGTAAAAATATCTTTGCGTAGCTAATTTTTCCAAAATTTGATCTACAAAGGGGAGAGGGAAATGATCTTTCTTCGTCATTGAGTTTAATTTTATATAATCAATACAGACTCTCCAACCCATTTGTAGTCTCATTGGCACCTCTTCACCTTTCTCATTTTGAATCACGGTCAGCCCTAATTTCTTTGGAACTACTTGCGTGGGGCTGACCCATTTGCTATCTGAAATGGGATATATAATTCCGGCATCCAACCATTTTACCACTTCTTTCTTAACCACCTCCTTCATGTTGGGATTTAACCATCGCTGCATCTCCCTGCTTGGTTTAGCATTCTCCTCCAAATCAATGTAGTCCATGCAAACATCCAGACTAATCACTTTTAAGTCTGTCACTAACCAACCTATTGCCCCTTTATGCTCCTTAAGAACATCTAAGAGTTTGGATTCTTGAGCCGAGGTGAGATTGGAGGTAATGATAACAGGAAGATTGTGATCAGGGCCCAAATACGTGTATTTCAGGGAGTCCGGAAGAGGTTTGAGTTAAAGAGTAGGAGGATGTTCAAAAGATGGCAAGACATGTTCGGACTGTAATATAGGAAGTGGCTCTACCCTAGACCATGGTGCATAAGAGAGAGATGAGTCTTGAAGCATGCTACCTTCTTCTATGGTATCCTTAGCATCATCCAGACTCTCATCCATTAAGTCTTCAATTATATCAACAACATGACATTCCTCCTCTTGGTCTGGGTATTGTGATGCCCTAAAAACATTCAGAGACACTTTCTCTCCTCTAAAAGATATATCCATCATTCCCGTGCCACAATTAATGTTGGCCTTAGCTATGGCAAGAAAGGGTCGTCCCAAAATAATTGGTGTATGTCTAAGCTCCTGGGACGAGGCCATGTCCAAAATCAAGAAATCCACTGGGAAATAACATTCATGAACTTTCAAAATAACATCCTCATGTAAACCTTGGTGTTTTCACATATCGATCTACCAATTGCAGGATTATAGATGTTGGCTTCAACTCTCCCAGATCAAATTGCTCATAAATGAAGGTGGGCAACAAATTTACACTGACTCCCAAATATAATAATGCCCGATCAAAAGTATCTCCACCTATATCACAAGAGATCAACGGGGCACCGGGGTCCCTCATTTTTTTTGGAAGGTGGTTCATTACCACCGCACTGACATCCTTGGAAAAATGGATCTTTTCGGTAGTTACCTTAGGTTCCCTTTTTGGTGTGCAAAGCTCCTTTAAAAATTTCGCATACGTCGGCACATGCTTAATCGCGTCTAGGAGCGGGATATTGATATTCACATGCTTAAACAACTCCATCAGCTCCTCTTGTTGGACTGGCGGTTTCTTATTAGCCTTAGACTTCAATGCATGTGGGAAAGGCACCTTTGGCACATAATCACAGGGTTCTTCCACAAGCTTTCCTTTTACTTTATCCTTTTTCATCTTGTTTTCCTCATCTTCCGGCTTCCTTTATCCTTCTCTTATAATCATGGGCTCCTCATCCTCACTATCACTTTCTTCCTGTTGGTTTCTTTGGGCCGAACTACTGCCCACTTCCTTAGCCTTATATGGATCTTCTAAAATCTTTCCGCTCTTAAGGGTTGATATGGCCTTAGCATTCTCGAATTGAGGACATACAGGCAGGGGTGGCTGAGGTGGACCAGGTTGAGGACAGAGAGGAGCTCTTTGAGGGAAGCCAAGAGGTAGATTCTTTGGATTCACTATAGGTTGACTTGGAAGCTGACCTAACTCTCTCGTCATGCTAGCAACAGCGAGTTGCCCGATTTGAGTTTCCAACTTTGAGATGGATTGTTGCTGAGTAAGAATCAGTTGTTGGAGTTGTTCAAATTTGTCCTCAAAATTCGGCTAAGGAGGGGGATGAGATGGAACTTGAGCTTGTGGTGAGGACACCCGAGCTCGAGATCGGCACGACGCGGCAGAGCGACATTACAGGGCACGCAGCACTGTTCGGGACTTGTCGACTTCTTTGTGGCTTAGAGATTGCTTGGAGGATTAGACTGGAGCTTAGAGACTTTTACTACTTTTATTGTGGACCTTTGTAGGCCATTTTGAGGCCAATTAGACTCTATTAGGGCCTTATTTGAGCTTTGTAGGCTAATTCAGGGCTAGTGGGCCGCTTTTGGTTCACTTCCATGGCCCAATTGGGCTGGGCGCCCATGGGTGAGCCCACACTTGGCTGCCCATCCTTTTCCACTCTCCCAGGCACATTACGGTTTGGGAGGAGGGCACGCCCCCACCTTCCCACCTCTTATGGGAGGTGCGCACCCCCCTCTCCTATCTTTTAGGAGGAGGATTTGATTCCCTACCCTACCCTTGCCTATTATGTAGGAAGTTCAAATTTAATTGCCCTCTTTTCAAGATTTCTTTTTAGAAATTAGGGGTTTCTTCCCCTCCCCATATAAAACATGATTTCTTATTTTTGGAAATTAATGATGAAGAAAATCTTTTGAGAAGAAACCTAGTGAAGGCTGCGGCCTCCCCCCTCTCCCTCTTGGTGGGTGCGACTCCACCCACCTCCCCTCTTCCTCTTCCGCTTGGGTGCGACGCCCTAACCCCATCTCTCTGATTTTTCTGCTACTCGTGCTGTTGGGAGGCGATCTCCCCAACATCCCACAGAGCCTAGAGTCCTCCGTTCATGGTGGTGCTGCAAGCGTGGAGGAGAAAGGAACCCTACTTCTCTGGTGCGCCCCTGGTTGACTGTCTGCTGGGTAGAGATGCAAGAATCGGGTTGGTCCGCTCCTTTCCTCTCCTTTGATCGCATCTACCTCTTCTGAACATTTCTGCCTCCACATGTCCCCGACCCCCAGTTAAAATTTCATGCCCTAACTAGTTCTGTGGCCAAAGTTCCCTTCATAGCGCATTTACCTGCGCAGACTACACCTGTGCAGATTTGTAGGTATAGAGGTCAACCACAGACCATCTTTCGCCCCCCAAACCTTCTCCAAACGCCCTAAAAATTTGAACACTTCTTCCCCAAGTCCTAACCCATCCCTCATTATTTTATTTTAATTTTATGAGTCCATTTACCCCACGCCCCATCAGCCCATTTCTCAGGTTCGCAGTCTGCCTGTGCAGACTTGTAGAACTGAGCCACACACAAACTATTTCCCTCTCCGAAAACTTCCACTATGCATCACCCTGCCACTTCTCCCTAATCTTTCCACGACCCTCACCTATCCACCTGAGAAGGCCCTGCCCCAAAAGCCGCCCGAAAGTCTTGGTACCACCCCCATCTTCCACCGTCTATCCTGCTGCCGGCAGACGGACCAAAACACACAGGGGTCTCTTCCTAAATTCACCCCGGCTTCCTCGACGCTCCGTTGCGGCCCTCCTTCCTCGAGCATTACAAGGACATCTCTGCCCACATCCCCGCTACGTTTTGTGTTCAATGGACGACCAAAAGGTCGCGTTATAGGCCTCCTCGCCCACTGGTCCCCTATGCCTGTGCAGACTGGCCTACAGTCTGCCCACCGTTCATGATCACGTCGGAGGTCCACGTCAGCGCCGTCGGCTTCCTTCTTCTTCCAGGAGGATCGTCGTCCACTACCACACGCCGTTAGGGATGTTTGCCCCATCCTTGGTGCCCGGGACTCGCCTTCCCCGCTGCTAGTTCCAGTTCGACCCGTTGGCGCGGTTCAGACCATTTTGGTTCGCAGCACCCCGTGGGCAACAAGCTTCACCGACCCGTGGCCCGTCAACCCACGTCATAGATCCTCGGATTCATGGTGTGCCTTTTACCTCCTCGCAAGGAGTGGGCATGTTTGGAGGTGTATTTGTTTAGCTTTTGTACCGGGTGATCGTATGACTTGGCTAGAAGTCTTCCCCACACCCCGAGCGTGGAGGTATACGACCGCTCCTACTCCTGGTATTAGCCTGCTTACTTAGTATAGTCTCTGGATGGCGCTGCTTGTGAGTTTGCTGGGTTCTTAGCTCATGCTTATTATGTCACTGCCACGGTGAGAGAGTGAAACAGTCCCGTGACTCGTCCGAGCCACGAGTGTGGAGTTGCCTACCCTAGACCTTGTCGATTTCTCAACTGTGCGGATCGGCGCTCTTCCCTCTCTTGGGACACCTGTGAGGTTGAGTTCCTTGTTGATTGACGGACTTTCCTTCTTCGGAGATCGTGGTGTCGAGTCTACGCCGTTCAATCTATTGTAATGTTGCTGGTCATAGTTGTCAGTTAGTCTCATAGTCGCGTAGAGTCGTAGCTTGCATAGCGTCCCGCATCAAATTTGGTATCAGAGCAAGTCGTCCGATTTGTTCCATCCAAATCGGGATCCTAGGTGTCTCATGTCCGCAATGTTCTTTAGCTTCAAAGTAATCCTCCCCCACAATAAGCTTACAATCGTGTTTCTTGATGAGGATTAATCGGGCAATTACATCTCCCAATCTCTTGTGAACTCCTTATCACAATAGGGAAAAATTGTCATCCATGGGGAATGGATCTTCGTAGAGTTCTACCTACCTTGTGTATCCCACATTCCATCCAAGTCCATTACATGGGTTAATGGAGCATGGTGTAAAATCCGGCCCCTTGGATCACATATTAGCTTGGGGAAAGAATGGATGGAAGAACAACAAGTGGTCATAGATCCCGATGGAAAAGGGTGTCATTTTAAATCCCCCAGAGACAAGAAGAGGTTCCACTTCCCAAATTCTTATTACCAAGCCCTCTCCAAGTTTGAGCAAGCCGTTCAAAAGCGGTTAGCTAAAGTGGAAAATGAGCCTCAAATCTCCATTGCACAAAACCAACCCAACCCGCAACAAGAGCAACTCATCCCACCCACTGCTGAGCTAACCATAGTTGAGCCCTTAGCTACCCGGCTCAAAAATTGCCCCACCCTGCATCTTTCAACCCCATGCAATTACCTCATGGAGCAACTCCAACTAGTGCCATGTCATCCTCTTCACACCACCTACCAAATATTTTGCTTTATGGAAACCCTCGAAGACCTTTTTAGGAGTTTGTATTGGCAAATAGAGCTGACTAGCATGTTGGCCATGGAGTCCAACAAGTCCAAGTACCATGGCCTCGCCTATCCCTCTATTGGCTCCATTACTTTTGTGTACACTATAGGTCGGTGTACTAGTGAGCTCTTGATATTTCTGCCACTCCCGAAGGAGCTCACAGCCACCACTCAAGTCCTAGAGCTCATCCAATCGATCAAGCCCACTATCTCGCCAACTCACCCACTTATTGATAATCCAATCCACACGGGAAGAAGTGAAATTTGGACGTACCCATTCTTAGAGTTAATTAGGAGAGGTACATGTCTTAAAAGGCTTCAATTTCTATGACCCCTTTGACCCCACCCAATGGAGATCCCCTCCTTTCCAAGCCCCCAAAACTCTCTATCACTTCTCCCATCCCGCAAATAAAGAGTCTAGGAATGGTCAATTCAGATGGCAACCAAACAGCAAGCATGATTCTATTTTTGTGGTGGTTGACATATTCTCGAAGATGGCCCTCTTCATTCCTTGTTCGAAGACTTCTGATGCCACTAGGGTTGCTCGCATATTCTTCTCTTATGTAGTGAGCCAATTCGGACTCCCTAAGTCCATTGTGTCTGATCGTGATGTCCGGTTCACTAGCTACTTTTGGAAAACTCTTTGGCATATGATGGGCACGCAGCTCAAGTTCTCTATTGCGTATCACCCCCAGACTGATGGGTAGACTGAGATAGTCAATAGAAGTTTGGGGAACCTCTTGAGATGCTTGGTTAAGGAACGTGAGAGGGATTGGGATATGGTTTTGCCACTTGTCGAGTTTGCATATAATGACTCAGTCTATGGGTCCACGGGCATGAGTCCTTTTGAGATTGTCACATGATATAGACCTAGGAAGCCAGTGGATCTAGTTCCCTTACCCATGCATGCTAGAGTGTCGCAGTCTACAGAGTTGTTTGCCGAGCATGTTAGGGGTTTGCATGATGATATTCGTAGCCATATAGAGACCAGCAACACGCGATATAAAGAATTGGCTGACGCTCATAGACACCACCGCAAGTTCCAGGAGGGAGATCATGTCATGATCTGGGTCAGACTGGAATGATTTCCTTCTAGAGCCATGAAGAAACTACAGGCTCATGGTGCCGGCCCCTTTAGAGTTTTGAGGTGAGTTGGGTCCAATGCATATGTTGTAGACTTGCCGGAGGACTAAGGTATCAGTTCCACATTCAACGTCTCAGATTTAGTCGCATATAGGGACCCAGCAGTAATCCCCAGTGAACTATTTGGGCCTTCTCCACCCCTTGTGAGCGAGCCCTCCCCTGAGAGTCCACTTCTAGCCCCGTCACCTCAGCAATGTGAGCGGATAGAGTCTATACTGGAAGAGTAGGTGACTACCACTAGGAGTGGCGCGTATCACCGCTACTTGGTATGTTGGAGAGGACGGCCCGCGTCTGAGGACACATGGATCACTGGGGCCGAGCTTGAGAGGATAGATCAGGACTTGATCGAGCGATACTGGAGCGACAGAGACCCTTACTCGATGGGGTCGAGTTTTTCCCGCTCGGGGAGAATTGGTGAGGACACTCAAGCTCGAGATCGGTGCAAAGCGGCAGAGCGACATTACAAGACGCGCAGCACTATTCGGGACTTTCCGGCTTCTTTGTGGCTTGGAGATTGCTTGGAGGATTAGACTGCAGCTTGGGGACTTATACTTCTTTTATTGTGCAGCTTTGTAGGCCATTTAGATGCCGATTAGACTCTATTAGGGCCTTATTTGAGCTTTTTAGGCTAATTCAGGGCTAGTGGGCCGCTTTTGGTTCACTTCCATGGCCCAATTGGGCTGGGCGCCCATGGGTGAGCCGACACTGGGCCACCCCTCCTTTTCCCCTCTCCTAGGCCCATTAGGGTTTGGGAGGAGGACACGCCCCTACCTTCCCACCTCCCATGGGAGGTGCGCCCCCCCCTCTCCTATCTTTTAGGAGGAGGATTCAATTCTCTCCCCCACCCTTGCCTATTATGTAGGAAGTTTAAATTTAATTGCCCTCTTTTTAGGATTTATTTTTAGAAATTAGGGTTTGCTTCCCCTCCCCATATAAAACATGATGTATTCTTTTTGGAAATTAATGATGAAGAAAATCTTTTGAGAAGAAACCCAGTGAAGGCTACGGCCTCTCCCCTCTCCCTCTTGGTGGGTGCGACTCCCACCACCTCCCCTCTTCCTCTTCCTCTTGGGTGCGACACCCTAACCCCATCTCTATGATTTTTCTACTGCTCGTGCTACTGGGAGGCGATCTCCCCGACATCGCACAGAGCCTGGAGTCCTCCGTTCATGGAGGTGCTGCAAGCGTGGAGGAGAAAGGAACCCTACTTCCCTGGTGCGCCCCTGGTTGACTGTCCGCTGGCCAGAGATACAAGAGTCAGGTTGGCCAGCCCCTTTCCCTTCCTTTGATCGCATCCACCTCTTCTGAACATTTCTTCCTCCACATGTCCCCCACCCCCAGTTAAAAGTTCACGCCCTAACTCGTCTTGTGGCCAAAGTTTCCTTCATAGCCCATTTACCCGCGCAGACTGTACATGTGCACATCTACAGGTATAGAGGTCGACCACAGACAATTTTTTGCCCCCTAAACCTTCTCCAAACGCCCTAAAATTTTGAACACTTCTTCCCCACGTCCTAACCCATCCCTCATAATTTTAATTTAATTTTTTGAGTCCATTTACCCCGCGTCCCATCAGCCCATTTCTCAGGTTCGCAGTCTGCCTGTGCAGACCTTCAGAACTGAGCCACGCCCAAACTATTTCCCTCTCCTAAAACTTCCACTACACACGACCCCGCCACTTCTCCCCAATCATCCCACAACCCTCACCTGTCCACTAGAGAAGGCCCTGCCTCAAAAGCCACCCGGAAGCCCCGGTACCACCCCCATCTTCTACCCCCTATCCTGCTTCCAATAGACGGACCAGAACGTAGAGGGGTATGTTCCTAAATTCACCTCGGCTTCCTCGGCACTCCATTGCCACCCTCCTTCCTCGAGCATTGCATGGACATCCCTGCCCTCATCCCTGCCACATTTCGTGTTCAGTGGACGACCAGAAGGCCGTGTTCCAAGCCTCCTCACCCGCTGGTCCCCTGTGCCTACGTAGACCGGCCTACAGTCTGCCCGCCATTCGTGATCACGCCGGAGGCCCACGTCAGCACTGTCGACTTCCTTCTTCCTCCAAGAGGATCGTCGTTCACTACCGCATGCCGTCAGGGACGTTTACCCCATCCTTGGCGCCCGAGACTTACCTTCCCCGCTGCTGGTTCCAGTTCGACCCATTGGCGCAGTTCAGACCATTTCGGTTCGCAACACCCCGTGGGCGACAAGCTTCACCAACCCGCGGCCCATCAACCCACGTCACACATCCCCGGATTTGTTGTGTTCCTTTTACCTCCCTGCGAGGAGTGGGCGTGTTTGGAGCTGTCTTTGTTTAGCTTTTGTACCAGGTGATCGTGTGACTTGGCCGGAAGTCTTCCCCACGCCCCGAGCGTGGAGGTATGCGACCGTTCCTACTCTTGGTATTAGCTTGCATACTTAGTATAGTCTCTAGATGCCGCTGCTTGTGAGTTTGCTAGGTTCTTAGCTCATGCTTATTATATCACTGCTACGGTGAGAGAGCGAGACCGTCCCGTGACTCGTCCGAGTTACGAGTGTGAAGTTGCCTACCCTAGACCCTGTCGGTTTCTTAACCATGCGGATCGGCACGCTTCCCTCTCTTGGGACGCCTGTGAGGTTGAGTTCCTTGTTGATTGACGAACCTTCCTTCTTGAGAGATCGTGGTGTTGAGTCTACGCCATTCAATCTATTACAATGTTGCTGGTCATAGTTGTCCGTTAGTCTCATAGCCGCGTAGAGTCGTAGCTTGCATAGCATCCCGGATCGGCTTGATTTGATCGAAATGGAGGATATTGATGATATTGGCCCTGAGAAAATTGAGCTTGAGGGTATGGGGCTTGTGAAAGCTGAGCTTGAGGTTGATGAAATTGATTTTGATGTATATAAAATTTTTGATAAGACTGGAACGAAACTTGGAATGGTTGTTTTTGAACTGGATGATTGGAGGTTTTGGATGATGGGGATGGTCCTTGCTGATTTTTCCAAGAAAAATTTGGATGATTTCTCCAGCCTGGATTGTATGTGTTAGAGTATGGATAATAGGCCGGCTTGGAGACACCCTGAGCAGCGAAAATCTATTCTTGGATGAGCGGAGAGAGTTGGGCCGCTGTAGGGCAATCAGAAACAGCGTGATGTGGGCTTGAGCAAAGAACACAAACTTCTTGAGGATTAGAATCTAAGAATGGTTGAGAGTGAGAACCAGATGGAAAAGAGGGCTCCTACCTATTAATTACGAACAATTGATCTAGCTTCCGAGCCACTTGGTCTACTTTCTCCATTTTTTTTGCCAATACGTCCATTTTGTTCAACTTTTGAGTGAGGGCATTAATGTCCATTCTATTCTCAACCTCACCTTGATTTTTCACCTCATAAAGCCCTGCCCTTTTTGGCTGTCCAACCATTCTTTCATATGATGAAAGTGAGGTATGACTAATAGAGTTCTCACTAAGCATCTCAAATAGGTCGTATGCCTCATCTTCACTCTTACTAATGAAGGCCCCTCTACATGACGCATCCACCATTTGCCTATAGTTGTCGGTTAATCCCTCATAGAAAGCTTGAACAATTTGCCACCTTGATAATCCATGATGGGGACAATTCCTAAGTAAATCCTTTAATCTCTCCCATGTCTCATGAATTTGTTCTCCAGGATTTTGTGTAAACCCCGTGATGGCTCTCCTCATTGTATTAGTTCTAGCTATGAGATAAAACTTCTTAAGAAATTCTTTTTCCATGTCTTCCCAAGTTTCTGTAGGTTTACCCAAGGCTCCTAACCAATACTTGGCTTTGTCCTTCAAAGAGAATGGAAATAGAGTCAATCTAAGGGCATCATCAGAGAAGTTTTAGATTTTGAAAGTTGAACAAATTTAGAGAAACTCATCAAGGTGTTTGTAAGGATCTTCATTTATATTGCCATAGAATGATGGCAAATTAGGATGATGCTTGATTTGATTTCATATTGGATGGCTTGTTTTGTGGTGCTTGAATATAGAAGGATGGTGTAGGCGCCTACTTTCAGACATCCCGCATATCCCAGTGGACCTTCATGTGAATGACGCATAATCGTTATATTTGGTTTATCATTGTTCCACGCTTTAAAGCCCAGCCCATAGCCATAGAGTTATTGGGCCTCGTCAATTGGAGGGGCCCAAGGACCATGTTCTAGGCGGGCAAGGACCTGGCCGCCCCTGATCCTGGGTGGCTAGGTCGATGGCCGCCCTCCTCTGCTGGGTGGCCAGAGAGCTGGCCGCCCTCCCCTTCAAGAAGGCCAAGTCGATGGCCGCCCTCCTGTTTTACTTGCTCCAAGAACGTGGCTCAGTTCGTGAGCACATTCTCCCCCCTATTTTGCACCATTTTCCCACATGATTTCATGCACTCCGACCTGAATGACAAAACCAACGATCTCGAGAGAGAGAGGGGGAGAGAGAACATTTGGAGAGGAGGAATTTTCGGGAATTCAGGTGAGTCGAACGATTGGAAGAGGGAGTTGCGCCTAGTCTCTGTTGGATCGAGAGGACGGTCAAGCTAGAGGGGGAGTGACGCGGGACGGGGACCGACACGGACTAAGACTCACAAAAGACTCTAACTCAGGCCAGCAGTAGCACGCTCAAGGGTCGCCAAGTGGCTGACCACCGTGATATCCCACAGAATGAGGGACGTCACTCAACAGAAACTCCGACCTCGGCCGTCCCAAGGAGGGAAGCGCACGTGTCTAGGCGTATAGTCGACCTCCAAAGACAAGGGGAGTCGAGTCCTAGCTCGAAGCTCGGCTAGTGCTAACGGACGGGTGCTCTCACTCACGGTCCGCGGTGATGGCAAAAGTAGCTAGGCGCCTACTCTCTCTCACGCGGCATATTCAATCACATACTAAAAGAGCAAGCAAAGGTGGAGGAGTCGGAGCGCGTACCTCCACGCCTAGGCGTGGGGAAGGAACCCCGGCCGTGGACCAACAACCCGATACACCAGAGCAATAAATTACAACCCCCAATAATGGCCCACTCCTCGCAGGGAGGTAAGAGGCTACAAACAATACGTTCGGGTTGCCGGACACGGGTTGACGGGCCGCACTCGATGACGGGCGCGATGCTGCAGAATCGGTGTCGCGCGCGCCTGGACGGAGACGGGTCCCACGGGTTGATGCGATGTCCGTTCGAGGCACCGTCAGAGAGGACGCGTTGCTGATGGTTGGAGGAACGCTCAGACCAGAGGGGACGCGCTGGATGCCCCGGTGGTGGCCGTGGGCGCTGCCGAAAACCAGGTCTGGTTCTGTGGTCGCAGAACCGCGCACGCCGTCGGTAAAATCCGGAACTCGGTCGTCTGGTGCCCGAACAGGTCCGGGCCGGTTGGAGGTGAGAGCTGACTGGCAGAGGTGACCCTCGGCCAAACGGCGTCGGCAGATGATGCCGACACGAGTCGCAGGAGCCGCTGGAAGTTGGGGTTGGTTCGCTGGGCGGACTGTGCAGGCACGCCGGCGCAACCCCACGAGATCGACCGCCACGGACGGTGACGATGTCGAAACGCGACGCCGTCGGCGGCGTTGGAAAGCTGACTCGGAGATCCACGAACCCTGAAGAAACCAGCGCAACAGACACAGCGTGGAGGCCTGGGGAAAATCCGCAATCAGGGTCTCCCCGCTGGGCGAGCAGAGAAAGTGGTGCTGGCGCAGGTCGGCGGAGAAAATCGGTACGGGCAGTGCCGATCTCCGATTGATGCAAAACCGGCGCCGACGGGAAGCTGATCCGCAGACGTATCTCCAGAAAATAGATCGTGGCAAAACTCGTCCAAGAAGGGGGCGCGAGCTCTGCTACAAGTCGGGGCAGAAATCTGGAATCACGCACACGAACCGTTGAGGAAGAAGATGAGGATAAGAGGGAACCCCGGAGTCCACCGAGGGCTGAGGCTTCACACCTCGCCGTTCTCCCGTCGCAGGAGAAGAGAAAGAGAGAGAGAGGGGCGCAAATGCCTTGCACAATAATCCATTTTTGTATTCAAATTATGTCTAAACCGAGATCAGTACAAGGAGAAGATTACTTATTGGGGAAGGGGAATTAGGGTTTTCACCCAAGCCAAAGGGAAGGGGGGGGCGCAAAAGGGAGGGGGGTAGGGGCGGCCATCCCTCCACCAAACAGGGGGGGTGCGATCCATCCTCCTCCAATCAAGGAGGAATCCAAGGGGGGGGGGCGCCCAAAGGGGAAAGAGGGGAGAGGAGGAAAGGGGAAAGGAGGGGGGGCCTAAAAAGGAAAGAGGAGGGGCAAGAGGGGAAAGGAGGCGCAGCCACCCTAGGTGGGGGGTTGCGCCCTCCTCTCCAAACCCTAACCCTAACCCTAACCAAGGACCAAGGCTAGGCCCAATAAGGGAGGAAGAAGCCCATTATCCCTACATAGCCTGATAACAATAGGAAAGAAACTAGATAACGTGTCCACGCAGGGACCAAACCTAGGCCCAACATGGCCTAAAGCATAATAAAAGATAACTAGAAGGTGCCGCCGTCGCCGAGCCACAAGGAGGTAGCAGTGTGTCGGGTGCTCCATCGGGGATAGCGTCGCGTGTCCTCACCAATTCTCCCCGGGTGGGAAGAACTCGACCCCGTCGAGTAAGGGTCACGGTCGCTGAGGTACCGCTCCAGCAGGTCCGGATCGATCCGCTCCAGCTCTCCACGTGTAATCCAGGTGTCGTCCGACTCGGGGCGCCCTCTCCAACGCACTAAGAAGCGTTGGTAGGCTCCGCTCCTGGTAGTAGTCACCTGCTCATCCAGTATGCAATCTATATGCTCGCGTGTATGTAATGGGGCTGGAGGAGGTGGACTCTCAGTAGGTGTGTCACTCACAACAGGAGGGTCAGGCCCAAATAACTCACTGGGTATCACCGCAGGATCCCGATAAGCTACCAGATCAGAGACATTGAACGTCGAACTGATCCCGTAGTCGTCTGGTAGCTCGATCTCATACGCGTTCGACCCAATACGCCTCAACACTCTGAATGGTCCTGCACCGCGGTCTTGGAGCTTCTTTACGGCTCCCGAAGGAAACCGTTCCGGTCTAACCCGGACCATGACGTACTCTCCCTCGCGGAACTCACGTGTGCGTCTGTGCGCATCAGCTAACTCCTTGTAACGTGCGTTGCTGGCCTCAAGGTGGTGATGATGCAGACTCCGAACTAGCTGTGTTGACTCATACCTATGTGAATGCAGTGGTGGTCCTGGACATCCAAACATGGATCTAACATGCCTATGACGTCTACCTGACTTGACAACATGGGGAGGGCCTGGACAACCAAAGTAGAACCTAGCAGGCACATGTGTCCTATGACATATGGTAGACTCAGAAGGATGAATAATCCCAAGTTTACTCATGACATCTCCCCTATATGACGATGGACATGGTGAAACATGGGGAAGAGACATGTGTCCCTGGCCTCCTAAGCTCGGGCATCTGGATGCCTGCACGGTGAGGTGTTGACTAGAAGGCCTAGGTGGTGTATGATAGTGGACCCCCTCGACAAGGTGGGGAAAATAATATGGGTCGAGAGGCTCACTAGGGAGGGGATCGAAAGGGTCAAAGAAATGATGACCCCTCCCGACAGGTCCCTTCACTATACTTGTCCATGTGCGACATTCGCCCAGGTGCAGATAATCACCTTCAGGCACTCTCATGTATGGGGCAAGAGGCTCATAAGGAAGGCAAGGAAGGCTAGGTTCCTCCCTCGGGACCGTGAAACCATAAGCGGGGACAAAATCAACCTCCACGGGTATGGGAAATAATAAAAGGACCTCGGATGTGATATGTCCTATGGTGTAGACCGAGGTAATAGACCCCAAAGCAGGGAGTGTAAAGCTATGACTATAGGGTTGGTCAGACCCTAAGGTCAACATATAAGTCAACTCCCATTGATAATCTAAACTCCTAAGGAAGTCCTTCACATTTTCAAGAAAGCAGAAGGACCGAAAAGTGGTGTGAAAGGAGTTAAGGGGTATTATTGGGAGGGCTGGTCCCATGGGTGTATAGCGAGGAATGGAGACATCTAGAAGTGGACCCTCCCTTAGCCAGCTAGCTAAAGACTCACCAATGACCAGTTCACCCTCGGAAGGTAAGAATGTCTCTATATGAGGGTCTAAGGGTGAAGCATCTCTCTCGGGAGTGGAAATGGAGTCCTCTATGATGTGAAGGGGATCACTCCCTAACTCCTCAACCTCAGTTAGGTATTCCTCAGCCAACTCCTGTTCAGCCTCGTAAGTCACCGGAACAAGAGGCGGAGTGGATCGCTGGGGTTGGGTGGCTAGCGACACGGAGGTGGTCGGCGCAACATCGTCATGGAAGACAAACTCGCCTGGAAGGTGAGATGGGTGTAAGGTGCAGGTCCTCCTGTCCAGGTCGATGGTCGCACTTCTTTCCTCCAACCAAGTTCGCCCTAAAATGATGCATGGACCAGCAAGTGTGCTGATCTTGCACCAAGCGCCATCGAAATATTTAACGGGGCCAAACCACCGTTGAAACTCGATAAAAGCTAAACCATCACGGAGAACAATCTCCCCAGTCTTAGAGAGAGACTCAACAATGTCCTGTGAGACACAATTATATGAAACCTTACTGATGAAGTCGATCTCCGTATGCAACCCATTAGGTAGGATGGCCACGGACATGACAGGGCGCTGAAACGACTCGGTCATCGGTATAGGGATCGGGTCTCCCGACGACTGAGTGGTAGGGCCGACACCCACGGGTCGTGCCATAAGAGCGTCGAATCGGGCCAACAGGGATGACCAATCTGACACGTGGGAACGAGGAACCACCATGGGGCTGGCGGGGAGCTGGACATGCAAGACTCAACGAGACAAGGATAAAAACTCTAACTAGACACAAGCCTAAAATGACAATGCAATGGTTGGTTACCTAGATGAACTAAGAGACTCAATGCACCCTAGACAACCTAAAGACTCAAAAGACCTAAGACCCCAATTTGTTAGAACAAACTGGTTCCCTAAGCTCTGATACCAAATTTGACGCGGGACGGGGACCGACACGGACTAAGACTCACAAAAGACTCTAACTCAGGCCAGGAGTAGCACGCTCAAGGGTCGCCAAGTGGCTGACCACCGTGATATCCCACAGAATGAGGGACGTCACTCAACAGAAACTCCGACCTCGGCCGTCCCAAGGAGGGAAGCGCACGTGTCTAGGCGTATAGTCGACCTCCAAAGACAAGGGGAGTCGAGTCCTAGCTCGAAGCTCGGCTAGTGCTAACGGACGGGTGCTCTCACTCACGGTCCGCGGTGATGGCAAAAGTAGCTAGGCGCCTACTCTCTCTCACGCGGCATATTCAATCACATACTAAAAGAGCAAGCAAAGGTGGAGGAGTCGGAGCGCGTACCTCCACGCCTAGGCGTGGGGAAGGAACCCCGGCCGTGGACCAACAACCCGATACACCAGAGCAATAAATTACAACCCCCAATAATGGCCCACTCCTCGCAGGGAGGTAAGAGGCTACAAACAATACGTTCGGGTTGCCGGACACGGGTTGACGGGCCGCACTCGATGACGGGCGCGATGCTGCAGAATCGGTGTCGCGCGCGCCTGGACGGAGACGGGTCCCACGGGTTGATGCGATGTCCGTTCGAGGCACCGTCAGAGAGGATGCGTTGCTGATGGTTGGAGGAACGCTCAGACCAGAGGGGACGCGCTGGATGCGCCGGTGGTGGCCGTGGGCGCTGCCAAAAACCAGGTCTGGTTCTGTGGTCGCAGAACCGCGCACGCCGTCGGTAAAATCCGGAACTCGGTCGTCTGGTGCCCGAACAGGTCCGGGCCGGTTGGAGGTGAGAGCTGACTGGCAGAGGTGACCCTCGGCCAAACGGCGTCGGCAGATGATGCCGACACGAGTCGCAGGAGCCGCTGGAAGTTGGGGTTGGTTCGCTGGGCGGACTGTGCAGGCACGCCGGCGCAACCCCACGAGATCGACCGCCACGGACGGTGACGATGTCGAAACGTGACGCCGTTGGCGGCGTTGGAAAGCTGACTCGGAGATCCACAAACCCTGAAGAAACCAGCGCAAAAGACGCAGCGTGGAGGCCTGGGGAAAATCCGCAATCAGGGTCTCCCCGCTGGGCGAGCAGAGAAAGTGGTGCTGGCGCAGGTCGGCGGAGAAAATCGGTACGGGCAGTGCCGATCTCCGATTGATGCAAAACCGGCGCCGACACGAAGCTGATCCGCAGACGTATCTCCAGAAAATAGATCGTGGCAAAACTCGTCCAAGAAGGGGGCGCGAGCTCTGCTACAAGTCAGGGCAGAAATCTGGAATCACGCACACGAACCGTTGAGGAAGAAGATGAGGATAAGAGGGAACCCCGGAGTCCACCGAGGGCTGAGGCTTCACACCTCGCCGTTCTCCCGTCGCAGGAGAAGAGAAAGAGAGAGAGAGGGGCGCAAATGCCTTGCACAATAATCCATTTTTGTATTCAAATTATGTCTAAACCGAGATCAGTACAAGGAGAAGATTACTTATAGGGGAAGGGGAATTAGGGTTTTCACCCAAGCCAAAGGGAAGGGGGGGGCGCAAAAGGGAGGGGGGTAGGGGCGGCCATCCCTCCACCAAACAGGGGGGGTGCGATCCATCCTCCTCCAATCAAGGAGGAATCCAAGGGGGGGGGGCGCCCAAAGGGGAAAGAGGGGAGAGGAGGAAAGGGGAAAGGAGGGGGGGCCTAAAAAGGAAAGAGGAGGGGCAAGAGGGGAAAGGAGGCGCAGCCACCCTAGGTGGGGGGTTGCGCCCTCCTCTCCAAACCCTAACCCTAACCCTAACCAAGGACCAAGGCTAGGCCCAATAAGGGAGGAAGAAGCCCATTATCCCTACATAGCCTGATAACAATAGGAAAGAAACTAGATAACGTGTCCACGCAGGGACCAAACCTAGGCCCAACATGGCCTAAAGCATAATAAAAGATAACTAGAAGGTGCCGCCGTCGCCGAGCCACAAGGAGGTAGCAGTGTGTCGGGTGCTCCATCGGGGATAGCGTCGCGTGTCCTCACCAGGGAGGGGGTGAATAGGTTGACCCTTTAAAATTCTATGCGCGATCACACTTGAAATATAGTGCAGACTGATAGAGATATGATCAACAACTAAACAATAAAGAGAATCGAGCCTAATCAAACATCTAACGAGAGGAGAATGATCAGAGAAAGCAAACCACAAGAGAACACAATTTTAAGGTGGTTCGGTCTCCCTGTGGAGACCTACGTCCACCTCCCCACTTAACCAGTGAGGAACCCTGCTGAGCTTTACAGCTTTGCTAAACCGAGGAAGTAATTCCTCTACACTGTTGACTACACCAACAGAACACAACGAGGAACGAATCCTTAGATCCGCTGTCAAACAGCTTGAAGGCAAACTGCCTTGACACCCCTGATCTCAGCACAGCCCGCTGGATCAGAATCACCGTCTCTTCACTAAATCCAGTAGAAGAGAGGAGTACAATGTTCAATAACAAGAGAAAAATGAAAAGATAAGAAATCACACTTCAGCACTTGGACGCAGCGGAATTGGAATCACCAACAGAGAGATCCATGCACATGAGGTTCAACCCTTGAATCTCCTCCGTCTGGAATGTAGAAGAGTCTTGGTGGCGCGATGATCTTCTGATCTGATTTTTCAGCAGCCTTCGTCCAGTTCTGCCCTCAGCCTTGGTCCCGTTCTGCTCTCAGCCTCTCTAGTTCTGCTCTTCGCCCCTCACGTTCTGCTCTCAGCCCCTCACCCTTGTTCTTCTCGGCTAAACCTATTTTATGGTCTTCCCGCGCACAAAAAAATTCACGTGAGGCAGGTGGGCCACCACCCTGATTTCCTGGTTATCCTCATGATTGCTCACGTGGGGAACCTTCTGGAGTGGTGGAAGGTACGAAAGCTTATCCGCTTGTGGCTGATGTGGCAGTTGACGACTGAAGGTGGGATCCACTTAACGCGCTCAGCAACTGGAATTAGATGGCGTCAACCCTCTTGCTCCAAGGAGTTGACGTAGCCTTCAGATATCTTCTTCCTACGAAACTCAAGTCTGATGCGTTGACTCCATCAGCCAGCTACGTTAACACATCGGCAATCCAGTGATCAAGGTCTTCGGCAGATAGACGTGCTGCGTCGACGCTGCTAATCCACAGCGTTGACGCAGTGGTGTTCCAGAGCTGAATGTATATCAGACTCAATTGCTGCATAGACGCTGTCTTGCAATGGCGTTGACGCACTGTAGTATTCCAGTGAGCTATGGACTCTGCCACATTAACTACTGCGTCGACGCTGCTGTAGCATGGAGTTGACGTAGCCAAGTGAATCTCTGAAATCCTCTTCAACTGAAGCGTGGACGCATTGAACTCCCAGCGTCGACCATGTTCCTCTATTGCATCAAAAAGAAATTATATGAAAGTATTACTGAATCAATATTGTAATCAACATTTTTGAGTTGAATGCTACATTCACAATTCATTGTTGTCATCATCAAAACCAGGGGCACAACAATCTCCCCCTTTTTGATGATGGCAACTATGAGGTGAATGCCATTGCATATAAATGACAAATGTTCAAACAAGAAGGTTCAGATCAACAGGATTTTAATTCAGTGACAGAAGAAAGCATCAATTTTGTCATTCATTCAGGTTCAGAGTTTTACATCCTAGGCACAGACAAAAAGAAAAAAAAACATTTAGTTAGTCAACATGATTGATGCAGATGCAATGAACTCTAGTCTAGATACCAGCTTGACTTCATGATTGATGCATTTAACATTGTAACATTCTCCCCCTTTGACATCATCAGGAAGGGGAGTAGATGTGGAAGAGCTATTTCAAGATGGGAAGTAGTGATTGTGTCTTCTGGCAGAAGTAGGTTGTTGTTGCTGACGAGAGGATTGCCCTTGAGTAGACTAAGATCCTTGAGGTGGCTGGCGAAGCTGCTGCTGTCCTGAGGCAGATTGATCTCTGGCCAGTAAATCTCGGATATCCTGAGAGAGCTCACCCAGCTGATGACTTAGAGTGGTGCGTACACTGTCAATGGCAGAAGTAAGATCAGCTGTGATAGATTCCTTATGTTGAAACTTGTCCCCAATTGACTGAATTGCTGCAGTCACTTTGTCAATCTTTTCTAACATAGCTTTAAGGCATTGGGGAACTGCATTGACAGGACCTTTGATGGTTTCAACTGCTATCCTCACATCAAAACATAAATCAGTAATCTTGGCAAGGGATTGAAAAAATGAAGCTTGATTGCTGTGCATATCAGTCACCAGTGTGGATAACTTGTCAAGGAGAGATGATATGTTTTGCAAGACGGTCCTTGTAGCTTGGTCAGTTAACATCTTGGTGAGTAAGAATTTTTGCCACTCGGATAAGACGGAAACTTCAAATTGAACAATCCGAGAAGTCAATTTGTTTAGATGAAAATTTGTAAACTCCATTAACTTGTCCATCTTTGCATCCTGACGCTGCAGCATCATAGTCATGTGTGCGAACATCTCTTCAACAGTTGCTGGAGGTGGAGCTGCATCAGAAGTTGGAAAAGTTCTTCTATAAACTCCAATGGCTCCAGTCATAAGGGGTTCCATTGTAGGTGCAGAGCCACTGGGTTCCCCAGTTTCCAGCTGAGGGCTTGATGATCTAGCAAAAGTTTTCTCAAACTCATGCTCTCCTCTTGCTGAACGACCTTCTGGTCTTTCTTCTCTCACCACAGGTGGTATTGGTACCTCTGTCCTGTTCACTTGACTGGCATCTGCAGTGTCTGTTCTTGATGCCTGACCTGTTTCTAATGGAGCTGTTTGCTGACTGGGAAGAATTCTAACTGGCTTACCATCAATGATTTTAAAGCCCATAAACTTCTGAATATAAGAAAGGGTGTAAACATTCCCTTGAGGGATGATTATTTTCTTCTCAGAACCAAAATCTACTCCAACCTTTCGAAAAATGGCAGTCAATGGAGCATCATAAGGAAGTGTTCTGGATTGATTCAAGCAAGACCCCATAGTTTGAATAACTACATCAGGCAGGGAAATGTGTATTCTTTTCAGCATACAGTATAGGAGAAATCTCTGCATCTCAGTGACCCTTTCCCTACCACTACTCTGCGGTGTGATCATTGATGTGCACATATGGTGGAGCAATCTATTCAATGGAGGGAACTGATTTGCTTTGAGACTGGATAAGTAAGTTTCCCTGACATCGGAAGGATCACTAGGTTAGTCAATCAGGAGAGCATAAGCATCATGCTCATCATACTCAAAGCTATGTATTTGAACTCCACTCTTGGGGATTTTCCAGGCTCTGGCAAACAATTTATTTGATAATTCAAAACTAACATTCCTGACAGTTGATGTAAGTTTTGGAATGTGAGGTTCATACTTCAAATTTTGGTAGAACTCTCTGACCAGGGTGGGGTAATAAACCTTATGGGTTGTAACAAAAGACCACCAGCCCTGATAGTCCAAAGTAGGAAATAGTTGCGGAAAAACTTCAAGCATTTCATGATCGGTAGCAGCAATATATCGGGAAATGAGAACTTTCAAAGGTTCCTCCACAGTGACGGTAAGAGAGATGTCCGCACTTTTCTGTCCCATTACAGCATCTGAAGATGAACCCTGCCTTGCTGTCCTGACATCAGATGCCTTTCTCTTTTTGATTGGCGGGCTCGGATCGCGTGGACGTGTCTCTTTCCTCTTCCCTTTATCGTGCGCAGCTTTGGAGCGGGGCTCCATTTTGCCTTCGGCTGATGCTGAAGTTCTTTGATGTTCCTCTGCCTTCTTCTTCCCCTTGTTAGTGGATGTCAGAGAAGCCATGGCAGCGGGATGAATGGAACAGGAAAGTGCCGTGAGGGTTTTGGAGAACAAGGAAGGTAGAACGACAAGGGTTTCGAAAGAAATGGAGACAAGCAGCGGTCACGCTACGCTTTTAAAGAAGCTGCGAAGCCCTTTTCCGAGAGCGGTTCAGCCAGTTCAAGTCAGGGAACCGGTTTGAGATGAGTCAAGAGACCCACTGTGTCAAGAGACCCACTGCGTTGACGCATTGGAGTGGTGCGTAGACGCAGTGGTGTTATAGCCAAGAAGGAGGTTGTGAGAAAAATAGCCGAATATAGGAAAAATTATTGAGCCACTGAGATGATGTTGAGAGACACTTACTTTCAAGGATTTTTAATTGTTGCAGATCAAGTTCCGTTGACAGAGATATATGTAAATAGGCTCTAATTCATTTAATGATAAAGAGAAGAAATAATCTTAACACATTGAATTAAAAACCATGAACCACTAAAGGCACCTGCCTGGAGAAAAAGTGGAACTCTTTTCACACTAGAACCATTTTCATTTCTGTCCCTTATATCTGTCAATTTTAAGATGCCTTTCAGAGAGAGAGGAATTTAACTGGCATTGACGATAGACTCAGTTGAATAAAGAGCTTCAGATCAATCACACTTACATGTTTTAATTATTTTTAACATTTTCAGCATTTTCAACTTTGTCAACTTACTTTCACTTTTTCATTAGCAGTCAAGTATAGCTAGCCTTTTGACACGGGTACACATGTTTATCAGACACTCGAGTCCCTGGTTACTCAGCATAGCAAACTATTCTGCATTGAAGGACCAGAGTTGGCAATTGACGTCATGACATGCCTTTCAGCACTTCATAGGTGCATGAAGGTAGTTTCTCAGTTAACAGTTACCATTGCTCTGTAATGATTTATTTTTCACTTGAAGACAAAGATAGCAGCTCACCTCATGACTTGCTCTTTAGCACTTCTTTGGTGCATAGGGCTAGTTTCTCAGTGAAGACCTACCATTGCTCGGAATTTTATAACATGTGTAAGGGATTGCTTCTTCAGCATTTAAAAACAATTTCTGAGTTTATTACCAATACAAATATTAAATTCCTCTACACACAGTGGTTTCTTTACTTTTGAACAATAAGGTTCGAGAGATGATAAGGTCCTGGTTTTATTAAATTGTTCAACTTTTATTCCATACAAAGTGCATTATTGGGTTCAAAAGTTCTTGAATTCAAACATCATAAGAATTATAGATCTCCTATCATTAACATTTCATAGAGCCATTCAGAACATATCTCATATTCAATAGGAATTATCACTGTAACTCCTCCTGAATTTAAGACATCATCTACATATCCCAATACTCAAGAAGTTTTCCCTCATGTAATTGAGAATCAAAACGATGAGATAGATCAAAGAGGTGAGTGAATCTGAAGAAGAGGAGGCTCCAAGAAGAAAAGATTTAGAGAAGAGACTTCAAGAAGGAATAGCTGCGTAGACGCAAAGCCAGGGCTGCGTTAACTCAATCCAACCATAGCGTCGACTTACTCATCCAGCCAGAGATACTTCACATCAGGTTTTCAAAGAATAAGCTGTCTGGTGCGTTAACCCTATCTCCACACTACGTTAACTCACTTATCCAACCAGCAGTAACAATTCTGTACTTTATTCAGCCTTTTGTCACCGAGAAATTAATCCTAAGCTAACTCCCCCTCAGACCATGCATGAATGAAATTATAACTGCCAATAACATGAGTATCATGCTGAAATTTTATTCATTATCAATTGATTGAAAGAAAGATAGACATAACATGCACAGACGACTAAGCTCCCCCTGAGTTTAAGACAGATACACTTCAAACCAAGACAACTTTAATCATTCAGATTCCAAAAGATAAGTCAGGCACTCAAATCAGGCATCCAGATGATAATTGCACAGACCAAGCTCTCTTCTATGATAAGAGAATCTATCATTGTTCAAAGGCTTGGTAAAAATATCGGCCAATTGAGATTGTGATTAAACAAATATGAGTTTAAAATTTCCTTTAATTACTTCATCTCTTAAGAAATGGTGTCTAATTTCTATGTGTTTGGTCCTAGAGTGCTGGATAGGGTTTTTGGCCAGGTTTATGGCACTTGTGTTATCACACAATATTGGGACACACCCAAGATCAGTCTGATAATCTTGGAGTTGGTGTTTGATCCACAACACTTGAGTACCACAACTCCCTGTAGCGACATATTCTGCCTCTACAGTGGATAGTGCCACTGAGTGTTGTTTCTTGGAAGCCCAAGAAATCAAACATCCTCCCAAAAATTGGCAATAGCCACTCGTGCTTTTCCTGTCGAGTTTGCATCCAGCATGATCTGCATCTGAATAGGATACAAGATCAAAAGAGCAAGATGCAGGGTACCAAATCCCTAAATCTCGAGTTCCAGCAAGGTATCGAAAGATACGCTTGACAAAACTTAAGTGGGATTCTCTAGGATCAGATTGAAAGCGAGCACACATGCATATACAAAATTGAATGTCTGGCCTAGATGCAGTAAGATATAGGAGTGATCCAATCATACCTCGATATGTTTTTGCATCAACCTGTTTACCTTTCAGATCTTCATCCAAGTTTGTGTTGGTGCTCATAGGACTGCTGATTGCTTTCAGATTTTCCATTTTGTATTTCTTCAGCAACTCAGAAATATACTTTGCCTGGTTGATGAAGCATCCTTCCTTGCTCTGAGTAATTTCCAGACCGAGAAAGAATTTAAGCTCACCCATTAGACTCATTTCAAATTCAGTGGTCATTAAGCTGGCAAACTCCTCACACATGTTGGGTTTAGTGGAACCAAAAACTATATCATCAACGTAAATTTGAACCAGAATAATATCTGAATTTCTTACCTTGGTGAATAGAGTTTGGTCCACTTTACCTCTAGAATAGCCTTTCTCTGTGAGGTACGAGCTGAGTCTATCATACCACGCTCGAGGTGCCTGTTTGAGTCCATAAAGAGCTTTGTCCAATCTATACACATGGTTAGGATTTTCTGTGCATTCAAAACCAGGGGGTTGTTCAACATAAACTTCTTCCTTTATTGACCCATTTAGAAAAGCACTCTTTACATCTATTTGATGTAACATTATTCCATGACAGCAAGCATAAGCAAGTAATAATCTAAAAGCTTCTAATCTAGCTACTGGAGCAAAGGATTCTTCAAAATCAATGCCAAATTCTTGATTATAACCCTATGCTACCAGCCAAGCTTTATTCCTAACTACCATTCCATTTTCATTCTGTTTATTTCTGAAGACCCATTTAGTTCCAATTACAGAAAGCTCTTTGGGTCTTGGCACAAGGTACCACACCTTTTTCCTTTTGAATTGATGTAATTCTTCATGCATTGCGTTTATCCAATTACTATCTTTCAAAGCTTCAGCAACGTTTTTTGGTTCAATTTGAGAGACAAGGGCCAGATTGTCCATTTCCTCAACGCCTCTAAAATGAAATCTAGTTCTCACAGGTTCATGCAAGTTACCAATGACATTGGATAAAGGGTGATCCCTTAGCATCCTTACATCGGTTTGAGAGATACCTTCATTCATACCTGCATCACCATGGTGGGTTGATTCTGCATGATTATCATTTAGCCTTGTCTCTTCATCTTGGAGATTTTGTTCTTCCTTTTCTTTAAGGAACTTCCCTTCATCTTCATCCCTACATAATTCCTCAATCTCAGAATTTTCATTCATTTCATCAAACACAATATGAGGGGATTCTTCAACAGCATGTGTTTTTAGGTTTAAGACTCTGTAGGCCCTAGGGTTACTAGAATATCCTAGAAGGATGGCAGGTTCACTCTTAGGTTCAAATTTGTCCAACGCCCGTTTGTCATTATTTTGAACAAAGCATTTTGATCCAAAAGCTCTAAAATAAGCAACAGAAGGTCTCTTACCCTTCATCAATTCATATGGAGTCTTTTTGGACTGAGGTCTTACCATTGCCCTGTTTATAATGTAGCAAGCTGTATTTACCGCCTCTGCCCAGAACTTCCTTGGGAGTTGTCCTTCAATCAGTATGGTTCTAGCCATCTCCACAAGGGTTCTATTTCTTCTTTCCACAACTCCATTTTGTTCAGGAGTTATTGGAGATGAGAACTTGTGTGAAATTCCTATGGCTCTGCAAAAAGCATCAAATTCAGAATTGTCAAATTCTCCTCCATGATCTGACAAGATAAGTGAAATGGCAAACTTACCATCCTGTTGCACATTCTTGAAGAATGCCTGAAATTCTTCAAATGCATCATTTTTGTGAGTTAGAAAGAACACCCAAGTAAACCTAGAGAAATCATCTACTAGAACAAATCCATATTTATTTCCACTCACACTAGCTGTTCTAGTTGGTCCAAACAAATCCATATGAATGAGTTCAAAAGGTTTAGATGATTGAATTTCAAGTCTGGACTTAAATGACTTTCTAGTGTGCTTACCTTGAGTGCATGCACTACAAACTTTGTCATTTTGTTTAAATGATACATCATGCAGACCTTTCACCATGTTAAACTTTGCTAACTTATGCAAGACACTATAGCTAGCATGCCCTAGTCTGCAGTGCCACAGCCAAGCAAGTTCACTTTTATTCACAGTAAGACAAAGATTGTTATGTGCAGGGTCATCTAAATCTACCACGTACATGTTGTTTATTCTTTTTCCAATGAATTTAACTTTTCCAGAACTCATCTCTAAAATGGTGCAAGTATGAGCATCGAACACAACTTTATTTCCTTTATCGCACAGCTGGCTTATGCTAAGTAGATTATATTCTAAGCCATCTACAAGTAACACATCATCAATGAAATTTGAAGGATTTTTACCTACTTTACCTTTTCCAATTAATTTTCCTTTATTGTTTCCTCCAAATGTAACATGACCCCCGTCTTTCTCCACCAAGACACTGAATTTAGCTTTATCCCCCGTCATGTGCCTTGAGCAGCCGCTGTCGAGATACCACCTATTATGTACAGCTGCAAGACACTCCTGCAAAACACATTAAACAAGAGATTTTGGAACCCAGATATACTTGGGTCCCATCAAATCATAGGACGTGTTCAGGTATGACATCAAGCTCTTGGGAATCCATAGTTGCTGTTGTGAGGGTCTTTGATGTGGTAAGTTCAATGGTTTGACTGATTTGTGATTATTCCTGTGCCATTGATAGTGATGACTCCATGATGTACTGGGGAAATTTGACTTAAGGACTCTAGATGAGTGCATGCTTCTTGGATGATTGAGAGTTGGATGCGTAGACCCTCTAGTGTTGCTGCGTTGACTCATCCACCTACCATATCTATCATGGGGGTTCTGGTACATGTAATGCGTTGACTCATGGTAGTGACTGCGTCGACGCATCTTTCTGACCGAATGCCCTTTCTGGAAAGCTAGATGCGTTGACGCCATGTGACCAGTGCGTTGACGCGGTTGACTTCTATCAGACCTTGAACATTCTGATCTTCTGTATGATTGCTGTTGGGTTGATGAATTAAAGCTAGGATTCTTGTATTGACCTGAGGAGACATATTTGAACATAAGTATGCTTTTCTGTTTGTTAAGATTCAATGTTGCCTTCACTTTCTCATTTCCTTTTTCATTTTCATCCATTTGATTCTCTTCAGATGTGTCCTTCTCAGAGACAAATGTCACCAATCTAGTTCTCAGTTCTTTCTTTTTATTAGGATTGAATCCAAGCCCTTCTTTTCCAAAGTTGCACTTAATTCCCATAACAGTATCAAGGTTGTTTTTACCCTGTGTCATTTTTTTCGAGGGATGCTTGTTTGCTTAGGTTCTCATCCTCTAATTTCTTCAGATTTTCTTGAAGTTTTGCATTGACTCCACAAATGGCCTCATATTTCTCTTCAGTAATTTTTACTTCTTTCTCCAATTTCTGCATTCTTAATTTCAATTCATCATGCATCTTCAGTATAAAATCATTTTCTCTCTTCATTTCAATTAACTGTTTCTTATACTCATCTTTTTCTTCCAAGGCCCCTTTTAGACACATGATTTCAGCATCTAGCGTTTTGACTTTTTCATTCAAATCATCTTCTTGCCTGGTTTGATTTTTCTTTTTCTTTAGGGATTTATTTTCTTTTTTAACACCTTCATACTTATCCAGCAATTCGTTAAAAGCTTCTTCCCAATCATTACAAGAGAAATCTGCAAAGGGAGAGGTTACCTCGACTTGATCATCACCATTTGCCATGAAGCACAGTTTCACCTCGCTTTCTTCTTCAGAGGTGCTTTCATCATCTTCATCTTTTTCTTCATCACTCCAAGTGCTTAGCATGGCCTTGGGCTGTTTGTTTCTCCACTTTGTCTGTGTCTTTTTCATATTCTCATGACACTCCGACTTGATGTGTCCTTGTTTCCTGCATCTATAGCAAACAACTTTATCAGATTTCTTTGTATTTTCTGCCTTGAGTTTTGAGCTAGTTCTTACCTGATATCCTTTATATCTAGCAGTCTTACCTCCCTTTCTTAAGAATTTTCTGAATTTCCTAGTAAGTATGGCTATTTCACTTGAGTCATCATCAGATTAAGATGACTGACTATCATCTAAGCTTTCCTTGCTGCTGGAACCAGCCTTCAATGCAAGGGGCTTTTTCTTCTTCATGTCCTCATCTGTTCTTTTCAGATTCAGTTCATAAACCATGAGAGAACCTATTAGCTCATCTGGTTTGGTGGTAGGAAGGTTCCTAGATTCCTCAACGATAGTGGCTTTGGTATGCCAGATTGGAGTTAGGGATCTAAGAATCTTCCTAACCACCTCATAGTCACTATAGGTCTTTCCCAAACCTTTAAAACCATTCACAAGAAGAGTTAGTCTGGCATACATTTCAGATATATTTTCCTCAGGTTTCATCCGAAAAGATTCATATTCTGAAATTAACATGTTAGCTTTTGTCTCTCTTACCACTGAGGTACCTTCGTAGATTACCTCGAGTCTATCTCACATTTCTTTTGCGCTGGAGCATGAGGATACACGCGAGAATTCCTTGGGATGGAGTGAGCACTGCATAATGTTCATGGCTTGCCAATTTACGTTCGACTTTCGAATCTGCTCCTTCACCCAGAGTTCTTCATTGCCTTCAATTTGGTATGGCCCTTTGCTCACGACTCTCCAGATTTCATGATCCTGCGCTCTTAAAAATACTTGCAGGTGATTTTTCCAATACGAATAATTAGTTCCATCAAAAAATGGTGGCCTATTCACTGCACACCCCTCAGGCATGAGTCCTCTGTTCTCCATTAAATCTCTCTAGGCTGTGAAACCTTTGCAAGAGAGCCTGGCGCTCTGATACCACGTGTTGGATCGAGAGGACGGTCAAGCTAGAGGGGGAGGGGGTGAATAGGTTGACCCTTTAAAATTCTATGCGCGATCACACTTGAAATATAGTGCAGACTGATAGAGATATGATCAACAACTAAACAACAAAGAGAATCGAGCCTAATCAAACATCTAACGAGTGGAGAATGATCAGAGAAAGCAAACCACAAGAGAACACAATTTTAAGGTGGTTCGGTCTCCCTGTGGAGACCTACGTCCACCTCCCCACTTAACCAGTGAGGAACCCTGCTGAGCTTTACAGCTTTGCTAAACCGAGGAAGTAATTCCTCTACAGTGTTGACTACACCAACAGAACACAACGAGGAACTAATCCTCAGATCCGCTGTCAAACAGCTTGAAGGCAAATTGCCTTGACACCCCTGATCTCAGCACAGCCCGCTGGATCAGAATCACCGTCTCTTCACTAAATCCAGTAGAAGAGAGGAGTACAATGTTCAATAACAAGAGAAAAACGAAAAGATAAGAAATCACACTTCAGCACTTGGACGCAGCGGAATTGGAATCACCAACAAAGAGATCCATGCGCATGAGGTTCAACCCTTGAATCTCCTCCGTCTGGAATGTAGAAGAGTCTTGGTGGCGCGATGATCTTCTGATCTGATTTTTCAGCAGCCTTCGTCCAGTTCTGCCCTCAGCCTTGGTCCCGTTCTGCTCTTAGCCTCTCTAGTTCTACTCTCCGCCCCTCACGTTCTGCTCTCAGCCCCTCACCCTTGTTCTTCTCGGCTAAACCTATTTTATGGTCTTCCCGCACACAAAACAATTCACGTGAGGCAGGTGGGCCACCACCCTGATTTCCTGGTTATCCTCGTGATTGCTCACGTGGGGAACCTTCTGGAGTGGTGGAAGGTACGAAAGCTTATCCGCTTGTGGCTGATGTGGCAGTTGACGACTGAAGGTGGGATCCACTTAACGCGCTCAGCAACTGGAATTAGATGGCGTCAACCCTCTTGCTCCAAGGAGTTGACGCAGCCTTCAGATATCTTCTTCCTACGAAACTCAAGTCTGATGCGTTGACTCCATCAGCCAGCTGCGTTAACGCATCGGCAATCCAGTGATCAAGGTCTTCGGCAGATAGATGTGCTGCGTCGACGCTGCTAATCCACAGCGTTGACGCAGTGGTGTTCCAGAGCTGAATGTATATCAGACTCAATTACTGCGTGGACGCTGTCTTGCAATGGCGTTGACACACTGCAGTATTTCAGTGAGCTATGGACTCTGCCTCATTAACTACTGCGTCGACGCTGCTGTAGCATGGAGTTGACGCAGCCAAGTGAATCTCTGAAATCCTCTTCAACTGAAGCGTGGACGCATTGAACTCCCAGCGTCGACCCTGTTCCTCTATTGCATCAAAAAGAAATTATATGAAAGCATTACTGAATCAATATTGTAATCAACATTTTTGAGTTGAATGCTACATTCACACTTCATTGTTGTCATCATCAAAACTAGGGGCACAACAGTCTCCTTCCTCCTTCATCCTCGATCCAGGTTTGAACTCCAGAATCCCCCATTATTTACTTCTCGTATCATGGATTCCTGGTAAGCACATTCTGCATAGCGTAATCTCCCTAGCTCCTATACTTAAGAGATTTTTTCCCCAAAACAAACGGGAAGGTGTGGGTGGTCGAAAGTCTCGGCTATCCCTCCTTCCTACCACCCCAGGTAATCACGCCGCCATTATTCTTGTTACATTAACTTTCATTAGAGTAGACACTGCACTTCCCGTTACTAATGGTCTTCTTCTGTTCTCTTCTTTGAGCTTCACTGTTTGTAGGACTTTAGCATCAAGGAACTACGCAGGGCTCCTTGCCCTTGGCCGGCCGAGGATGAGGAAGAGGGACCCTACCTTCTCCCTATTTTGAGCATCTCCCCGCGATCATCATTCCTGTACTCGTGGTCCAAGAAGGTTGAGGAGACAACCCCGGGAGGCTGATTCTCCAAAACTAACTCCGCTCCACCACCAACACACCAGTCCCGATGATCCACGGAACCTACAACCAAGGAAGTGGCGATCACGGTGGGACCCTCCAATGCCTACTGTGAGTTCGCCAATGCTTGAAGTCCTAGATAAGTGAAGCATGTGTTTACATTAGATTAATTTATGTAGCTCTATTTTTGTGTTTTTTAAAAGTTGGACAGAAGGAGGCCAACCCCCAGGCCGCCTAGGCCCCTAGGCGACCAACCCAGTGGCCGCCTAGGACATCCTCTAGGTGACCAAGAGTCTGGCCGCCCAGATCACTGGACGGCCCTCAACCTGGACGCCCTCTTCCCCTCCAGAAGGCCAATACTCTGGCCGCCTTCACCGCCTGAGCATCCCTCAACCTGGCCGCCCAGTTCTTTGAGTAGCCAGTGACCTGGCCGCCCTCTGACTCTCTTCTTGTGCTCCCCGTAACTAGTTCTTTTCTTTGTTGTTTTGCTTGTGTATTGTGTGATCTCTCTCCACATGGTTGAATCATGGTTGGGTTTAGGCAGATCCGACATCACCCCTTATTAGGAATCCCTCCCATTGGAATTGAACCCTTCACTTGAGGATTCCCACTCGAGTGTAATTGGTTCGGTCCAACCGGGAACCTCCGTGAGTCCTCGCGAACCGTGGATTCCCACACGGTCGCCAGACAGGTTGTACCACCGGAAGAACCTATAGTGACCCTGGGCTTGGAGTGAGGTTTCTATTAAGTTCCCCGGAGTTCACCCTTCACCCACTTAGTTTCCTTCTCTCCTCTGAGTGGACAAAAGAGAAAATAAAAAAGAAAAAAAAATAGAGAAGAAGGAAAAGAAAAATTCTAGGACGTTGCTTGTGGTCACCCCCTTTCGTGTGCTTAGAAACACTTACCCCTCCCCCTTAAATTTCATTCTCTCTTTTCTAAACCAATTAAAATTGGTTTAGGATGGAGCTGGTTTTCATAAATCTGGGTTATGAGGAGGAATTCCCTCCCCAATATGAATCCGGGATTAGGGGCAATCCTCTATTTTCAATAGACGATGATTATCCGGATGCCTTTATAGGCATGTTCTCGGCCACGCCAAATGAGGCCGTCCATGCCGATTCGGCTTCTTCACCGAGTGATCATAACCGTGGTAGCCCGAGGGCTCCTACACTCTCTCCGCACGAGGATCAAGAGTTGATCAGTGTGCTATCCCGCTACACTCCCACGGACTTGGCCAAGATGGCATCTGGCCATTCCACACATGCCTCCCCATATCACACCTCCTCACGCTCAAACCCCCTTTCAGGGGTCCATGAGCCGACCCATTCCCAAGAATCCACTCCAATTCAGCTATCCAATGGCTCCTCAAAGGGTCTCTTCACCCCCAATTCCATCAACCACAAGTGTCCCGATGAAGGGGATAGACCCGTCATTCCAGCATGAGATTCAAAGCTACATTCAGCTGGCAGTGGCCGAGAGTATGCCAAACTCACGTCCCCACTCGCTAGCCCAATACTACAAACTCCCTAATGTTTTTTCCCGCCTGGGTTCAAGGCTCCTAAGTATAGGAGATATGATGGTACCATTGACCCCCATCATCACCTTTCGGGTTTCCTCATGTATTCCCATCAATGGCTCTACGATCGGGTCCTATTGGTTCATCTATTTCAAAAATCCCTTGAGGGCGAGGCCCTACGTTGGTTTTCCTCCCTACCGGCTGCTAATCTCATCAACTTTGCCATAGTCTCCGAGCGATTTCTTGCTCACTTTGGTCATATGTCTTCCATTTCTCCTACGTTGTTTGACCTAGTCATGGAGAAAATGAAGCCCGACGAGGACTTCATTAATTTTGCAAATCGGTGGAGGATCATGGCTTCTAGGATGAAAGTTCCCATCCCCGAGTCTCAGGCTATCACCATGTTGGTGTAGATTATGGAAAATCCACTTAAAAATAAAGAAGAAAAATAATAAAGCACGTGGTGCTAATGGGAAGTGTGATTGCCAGAGGGGTTACCTCAAAAAGAATAAAAATGATCGCATGTACCTTGTGTTGAGCATGAGAGATTATGAGCTTTTCCTTCCTCCTTCCACCGGCTAGCCGACGAAGGGGGTTCTTAGCTATATTACCCTTGTAAGAACACACGAGACAAGTGAAAAGATTGATTAGCCAAAAGTGTGTATTATCAATGTTCTAATGATATGAATTCAAGCAAATAAAGCATGAACACACCTGGTGTGTTTTGATTTTTAAACCCCTTAAGAGGAGTATCAAAGGTATGGGAATATGAATGCAAAGTATGCAAAGCAATGTATATGATGTGAAAGTGACAATGTCTTCTAGCAAAGTAGCTAGAAAGAACAAGATGATGATGATGCTAATGCTAATAAGGAAGAGGATAATCTCCTCTCTGCTGTGTGTGCAGCAGTACTGGGAGAGAAACCAGTTGGGTAGCAGCTGATGACCGTGGAAGAAGAAGAAATCTCCAAGAGGAAGAGAGATTACTTGAAGCAAAGCCTGTAAAGAAAACTAAACTCTCTTCTCCCTATTCTCTGTTAACGTTCTTCCTCTCTCTCTCTCTTTTCTATGTTCTCTGTGTGTGGTCCTCTCGCGTGAGGGAGATCAAGGGGGGTATTTATAAGCTAAAAATCCTTGCAAAACAATAATTAAAACAAGGTAATGACTCTCCAACAAGAAACCCTCTTCCCAATTGAACAAAAGGTGCAAAATGGGGTAAGGATCATTATTGGAAAGAAACAGGCGAAACGGATTTGAAAGTGAAAATGACGACCTGCCGAAGGGCATCAATTAAAAATGACGACTTCACCAAGGGCATTAATTAAAATGACGCCTCCTATAGTGGCGTCAATTCCTGGACTTATTTTTGGCAACAAAATACTTTCCTTATTAAAATTTTGAAATGACGCCTGTTCAAAAAGGCGTTAAACAAGAGACACCCTTAAGGGGGACATCAATCCTGTGATTTTTTCATTTTTCTTAGGATTCGTAAAATTCCAGGAAATGACGCCACTATACATAGCCGTCCGTTTATGAAGAGGCGCCCTTGACTACGCCGTTAATTAAAAGATGCCCTTACTTAAGGCGTCAATTCCATTAAACACAGAAAAATGCTAAGAAATCACAATTAAAACATGAAAAATAGAAAAACTTCATATTAAGCCAATATTGAAGTCCACTTTGGGGCGTCACATGGTGACATGAGATTTACTCAACATAGCATCGATTTTGGCGTGTCTACAGCTGCCCCGCCTTGGCGTCTGCTTTGCAAGGGAGTGAGACGGAATGAAGTGAAAGTGAAACAAGCGGAATGAAGTGGAACGAACTGATAAGTAGATGCCAAGGTGTGATGTGACACGCCTTCGACACTAAGCGCTGGAAATCTTTCCAAGACTCTGAATGAAACAACTCTGGATGATTACAAGAAAGCATTGATGAGCTGGACCGAAGGGATTAAACTAAATGAAAAAAAATGTGCACGAGGGCACGAAAGGGAGACACCATTGGAGAGCGGTTACCAGCCAATGTGGACGTGCTACAACCAAGGTGAATTTGCAGGAAAATAAAATGAATTGAGATGAAGACCCAGCAAATGAACGCTTTTCAAGGAACCAGCCTGAACGGCTTCAAGGAGAATAAAGTACTTGATTTAGAATGGAATATCTCATGTCAACTCAATTAAGAGCGAGCGGCCTTCATTATTGGCATAATATGAAGATTTTCATCATTAAGCTCAAGGTCCTACATGATGCATGCTGGGCTAAAAGAAAAATTAAATCAAACTAAAAATAGAAAATAATCAAGGATAATATTGTTAAGCCATCTAGATTTGGTCAAGAACCCAGATCTCTATGCTGACACTAAGCCGAAGCCCGTTTGTCCACGCATCAACTCAGAAAGTGGAACCATCGTCCCAAATATTGGATGATTCAACGGCCTATCCGTGTGATTAAAACTCTCCTGGAATTATCACTGTTTTTGATGAAGGGGAACTCAAATTCCAGGTTCATCAGAACCACAAGGTCCTTGATATGCTATAGTAGCGTATAATATCATATAGTAACAATGCTTACAAGAAATGCATACAGGAAGATGGTGATATCAATGAGCACGTGGGGAACTGAGAAAGGAGCACAGTCACCGTGGGGCTTGGATGATGCTGCCGGGTTGGTGGGGTTAAGAGCTTCTTATGCTGTGCTCAAAATTGTGTTAGTCCAAGATATAAAGATGCATAAGGCATTAATTTAAGCATGAAAGCATAATCAAAATACTCAACAACATTGGTTTGTAATTGAAAATTTTTTGTTTGGAGTATATATATATATTTTATTTTTTGTTTATTTTGTTTATTTTTTTGAGTTATTTGAGAATTTTTGAATTTTTATTGGATTTATTTGAGAATTTTAGAATTTTTATTGGATTTATTTGAGATTTTTTGAATTTTTATGGATTTATTTGAGATTTTTTAAATTTTTATTAAAATTTTGAGAATTTTTGAATTTTTATTGGAATTTTGAGAATTTTTGAATTTTTATGGATTTATTGAGAATTTTAACCGTGGGATGGATGTGTAGACATGGAATGTACAGACTTTGACAATACTTAGACTTTAGGAAATGTATAGACATGGGGAATGTATAGACTTATAAATGTAGAGACTTATGGATGTGCAGACTGGTGGAATGTATGGACTCGGAAGGCAATGTGTAGACTTAGGGTGTACATACTTGTGAAATGTGTGGACTTGGAGTGTATAGACTTGGAGAATGGATAGACTTATGATGTACAGCCTTGAAGGAACGTATAGACTTTGGAACGTACAGACTTAGCAATGTATAGACTCTATGGAATGGAATGTATAGACTTCGAAACGTGCAGACTTAGCAATGCATAGAGATGGAATGTATAGACTTTGGAACGTGCAGACTTTGAGAATGGAATGTATGGACTTAGACAATGCAATGTGCAGACTTATGAAGGGAATGTATAGACTTAGACAATGCAATGTGCAGACTTGTGAAGGGAATGCTTAGACGGAGGAAATGGAAGATAGAGGAATGGAAGATGGAGGGAATGGAAGACAGAGGAATGGAAGACGGAGGGAATGGATGGAGTGCACAGACTTTGGTACTGTATAGACTCTATGCAACGTATAGACTCTATGCGATGTATAGACTTATGCTTAAGATGGATGGAATGTATGCATGGACTTCAGAACTTATGAATGTATGGACTTCAGCAGTGCAAAGATTTTGACAATGTACAGACTCAGGAGGAATGAATGTATGGACTTCAGAACTTTGCACCCATGATGCTTAAACTTATGCAAATACTTCCAGGCTTGCACAACCTCCACTTCTGCACTTCAAAGCTTATTAGTTTGTCAGAAGAATTATCAGCTCAGGACATTTCATAATATGATCATAAGTGCATAAAATAATTAATTCCATCAAGATACAATAGCACTTAAGTTCAAAATGCTGTAAAGCAATTTAAAACCGTAAGCTCAGAAAATGACGCCCCTTTACAGCGGCGTCAAATCAAGAAATGACGACTGTCAATAGGGCGTTAATTGCAATCGAGGTTTGATTTGGAATTGAACCGCAAATGACGCCTTCTAGGGAGGCGTTTAATTAAATGATGACCTTGGCTGTGTCGTTAATTAAAAAAATGACGCCAAACAGCGCGTCGTCAATTAACAGTTTTCATTTCCTGCTCAGAATTAAACTTCCAGCAACTCGTTTAATTCAGACACAAACTGTGATATCCGTTAGCGTTCTAAAACATTATAAAAGGTAACCGTCCGTCTTATGAGTACATCAAACCAATTGAGCAGATAGAGAACTTGCAGAGGATCTACCAGAAGAATTGAAGCCCTCTTTAACAGAAGCATAGCACTTGCAGAACAACTTCCAGGAAGATGAATATGATGATACAGAAACAAAGGCCTTCCAAGAAGCCGAAGATGAGTTTTCCACGGATTTCTGAAGTTCCAGGCCATATTAGTGGGAGAATTGCCAACAACCAAGTAAGTGTTCTTACGTTAAAGCTTTTATTTTGTTCTTCTTCCTTCCTTTTCAAAATTTCTGATTACATTTCCTCTTCTTCTTCTTTCTTTCTTTTATGTTTTCAGGATTACCCAATTGTTCCTGGTCCAAGGAGATTTCTCAAAATTAAGTGGCTTTCTTTATTACTCTCCAAACTCTCATTAGACATGAAATCCTTCCTCTCAAGGTGGCACCTTCTTGGCCTCATAACCCATGCTACCCATTATAATGACATTCACTTAGATTGGGCCTCCATTGGAGCTCTTATAGAATTGTGGCACCCTCACACCCACACATTCTCTTCCCAACCTTTGAAGCTACTATTCTCCTAGAAGAAGTAGAGGCACTCTTAGGCTTGAGGAAGATGAAACAAGGAGAGGAATCTAGGATGGCTCACATGGCTAGGCCAATACAAGCTCAAGACATACTCACTAGCCTCATTCAAAGCCCAAATCTAGTGAACCAAATTAAAGCTCATAAGGGGATCAACCTTCTAAAGTTAGCCTCATGGGTATACAAGAACATGGACAAGGCTCAAGAAGATGAAGACTTGTTGGAGAGGGTGATGAAGGGATTCGTCATATGCATAGCGGGAGCTCTCTTATTCCCTTCAATGGAAGACCACATAGAGGAGCATCACTTGAGTGCTATAGCTAGCATATGGGAGGGAAAAAGAATAGGTCCGACGGTATTAGCCAACCTATACAATGGGCTCACCTCGGCTTCCTTAGGACGGCCTCTCTATGGGTCAATGCTCCTTCTAGCTTGTTGGGTGGACCTCCACCTAAAGTTTGACCCATGCCAAGAGACTCAAGCGGCCTCAAAGATATTCTCAAAGAGCCCACTACGATATATGACAAATTCTTTGGGCCTATGTGAGAGAGTGACCAATCGAGTACCTAAGCTCAAGAAGAGAAGTGAATGGAGGGACTACTTCAAAACAATGCCAAAGAGCGATTCACTTGCGCACCGGGGTTTCTCAAGACCCAAGATCTTCGCTCAAGATTCTCCTCCGGCATAGAGCTTCGGTTGCTAGGCGGGACCGACTTCGTCCTTTACAACGCACACCGGTGCCTCCCACAGCTCGGGCTACCTCGGCACCTCTTTGAAGAACCTTCTCACCTTCCTCCACTCAAAAGAAGGGAATTGTGCTCAAGTGGAGACCAAGAAGAAATCAAGACAATAATGGCTCAGTGGAAGGTTGGACTACTCCATAAGTCCAAGGCACATGTAGAAGAGGAAGAAGACAAATGCAAAGCTTATGTACTAGCACTTAGGAAGATAAGGCCTATGATGGCTCATTAGATGTAATCATGATTTTTCTTCAATGAAATAAAGATTCTTCCTTTACTTGAGCCAAAACAATGAATTAATGATCATATCTCCCAATTCATGCAATTCTGTCTGATGAAAAGAGGGCTTCGGGTTCTCTGTTATGAACAGCGCCTTCTTGCATGGCGTCAATTGAAAACAACATTGAGATAATGTCGTCAATTCCATTAAATCAATTCCTTAAATTAATTCAAAATCATAATTAACGTTTCCAGAACAGGCGTCTCTTAATTCGCGCCTCAAGGCAAGGCGTTGCACCCTTCAAATTCCTTAAAATGTTTTCACAATAAAACCCTCAATTATATGAAAAAGACACCTTCCATCATGTCGCGTATTAAAAACGGATGCCGGTTTGCATGGGCGTCAAATTCAAACAGTAATTATGATGATCGATCAAATCAGTCACTGTCCCATTAATGCGTCTGACGACGGCTACAATTTCCCACGCAAATAAAAATGACGCCTAGCTTTAGGACGTTACATAGAAAAACCACGCCACAGCCCAAACCGTCAATTGATATAAAAATGACTTCCCTCACGGTGTCAATTTATTTCGACCGTTAAGTCCCTTTTTCCCTCCTTCTTCTCCTTCTTTCGTCTTCTCTTTCCCTTTCTCTCTCTTCTGCAAACCCTAACCGAAAGCCCCCCCCAATCTCTTGTTCTGTCTCTCTCATCTCTATCCCTCTCATTCTCACTCTCTCTAATTCTCGTTCTCACGGCGGGCGGTGCACAGAAACGCCAACGGGTCACGGCCCCCGAAGTGTGGATCTAGGCGGTGAAGAACAAGCGGTGGAGGAGGTTCCTCCGACGACGGCCGAGGAGGGACCACCGTCCGAGGAGGCTCCAATGGTGGAGCAAGCCGGAGTGACCGAGGAAGAAGGAGAAGATGATGAAAAAGAAGATGAAGACAATGATGGTGATGACAACGAAGACGAAGAGGAGGACGAATAAGACGAAGGAGATGAAGAAGGAGAAGGCGAAGAACAAGGAGAAGAAGAAGGAGAAGGAGAGCAAACGCCGGTGGCGGCGGCAGTTACTCCTCGACCCGGGCAACCACGGCGACCGCGCCAACCCCAGCAACCCCTCCGTGGAGGGCTAATGGTGCCCGGACGACGCAAGGTAGGCCCCCAAACCCCCTATTTTTTATTTTATTTTTATTTTATTTTCAACTTCCACCCATTTTCATAGCTCTCGACCTCGGTCGAGGGAAAACCAGACAAATGACGCCCCCAGGGGTGTCGTCAATTTAAACGACGCCCAAGCCTGGGTCGTCAATTTAAATTTCTGAAATTGATTAATGTGAAATCACGCCCTGCAGCATGTTGTCATTTTTTAAATCATCATATTTTATCATTATGCTGTTAATTCACATGCCATTTCATTTATTTTGAATGTGTATGTCTCCGCTTTATTTTTATTTCGCATGCTAATAGTTTTAAAACCCAGAAAAATAGCGCCCCCTATCGGGGCGTCAATTCATTAGGTAACGACCAATGGGGAGGTCGTCAATTTAACATTTTCCAGAAATGTAATTTAGGATAGAAAATTGCTTTTAAAACAACGTCCCCGACAGGGTCATTACTTAGACAACTGACGACCCAGGGCTGGGCGTTTTTCAAAATTTCTCAGAATTTTAGAAAATTACCTTCAAAACAATGTCCCCTACAGGGGCGTCATTTAAATAAACAACGACCCAGGGTAGGTCGTCAATTCAAATTGCACACGAAATTACCAGAAACACATTGTGAAATAACGCCTCCCTTAGGGGCGTCAATTAATTGATTAACAGCAAATAAACTTGACGAATAACCACATGAAATCTTAAATGAGGCTTTTTATTTGTTGCATGCAGGGGTTGATGAGGACACGGATCTCTTGGGTCCAGGTCCGAGTAGCTTACTACGGACTCCCCGAGTTACAGAGAGCTAGGGTAGATGTTATGGGGTTTGGGGCCTTCCTTAGCATAGAGCCAGTTAGACCAGACCTACCCTTGATCCAAGTGCTCAGAGAGAGATGGGATAGGTCTAGCAGGGCATTTCTTATGCCGTGGGGTCATATGGTTCCTAGCCTAGAGGATGTTACTAGGATTACTAGGCTGAGGGTAGACGGAGAGGCGGTGAGCAGTATCACCCTACCTGATTATAGTGAGCTGACTCAGAGGCTACTAGGGCTAGATACAGTCTATGAGACGCCTAGCGAGTGTAGGACCATCTTCCGCACCGACCTTACAATAGCTATGGGTTTAGGTGATTCTAGGCAGAGGTCAAGGGAGTCTCTGGAGCAGCTATCACAGAGATTGATAGACGGGGCTAGGGCTGCCTACTGCCAGGACCCGGCTGAGAGGGAGAGAGCAGATCGAGACTTGAGGAGGTTTCTATTCTTGATGCTCGGGAGGTTGCTACTCGGCACGAAGGGCGATATCATCAACTGCCGATTCCTAGGGATACTCGAGGACTTGGAGGGCGTCGATAGATATGCTTGGGGAGCGGCGTTGCTGGCGCACTTGATAGCCGATTTGTCCACGGGGACAGGTCGAGAGACGACTGTCAGTGGCTTCTCACCTTTTCTTCAGGTATGCATTTTCTTTCTTTTCTTCTTTTCTTCTTTTCTTTTTTATGTGCATGTGAATGCGTTACTAATGCAATGCATGGATGCAGCTATGGAGCCACCTATACATGCCGATGGGGCGTGCTGACCCACGGCCTGGAGAGAGGGATCCATCCCTCTGGCGCGGCGCTGGCTACCAGTGGTGACTGGAGCCCCACTCGCCTACGAGCTGCGAGTGTTACGACGGGAGTTCCGCGACTTCCCCGCCTCACTGGTACGCATGCTTAATGTGATGCATTTTTTTTTGTTTTTATGTGAAATATGTTGATATGATGATGATATGCGTGCTTGTGAATGCAGGTGAGGTGGAGACCTTATGAGGGGATGACTGATGAGGGCTAGCCCTGGGTCGTAGCGGGCCGACCTTGCTTCGAGCATGAGCTTTGGGTTCATTGCCTGAACGAGATTGAGCCGCTACGGCTTAGGCTGGTGATGAGGACCCTTGGCCTGCACCAGGAGTGGATCGAGGTAGGAGAGCCGCAGGGGATAGGCAAGAAGACGCGCGGTCGCACAAAGGCGATCGACTGGAGAGTCCGGTTCTCAGACCAGTACGCCGACTGGCAGCGTGGCGGGACCCGAGTCACTTCCCAGGCAGCAGACAGCTCCGAGTACCTCCGACGCTACTGGGAGGTTTACGCCGGTCGACCTTAGATGAGGGTCTTAGGGGTATGTATGAATGCACTTACCTTTTAAATTAAATGCAAATGCTTATGTATATCTATTATGTGACTAATATGTGGTGTATGCAGGATGCACGGGACATAGTGGCGATGGGCATGCAGACCCACCTTCACAGCCTAGAGGCCCAGCTGGCTACCACACGGGCAGACCTTGAGATCCTGGTGAGTGTTTAATTTATCTATATGCATATGAATTACTGAATTATTGATGATTAGCCACTGACAATCTCCATGAATGCAGCGTGCCCAGCAGGGAGCAGCGGTGAGATCGACGGGAGAGGCCTCCAGCTCGAGAGGACCTAGTGCAGAGACGACTGTACTGGCGGAGCTGTTAGCTGGAGCGGTGGCACGGGCCGAGGCGGCAGAACGCAACCTCGTCACACGGGTATGCTTTAAACCTTAAACTCAAAATTCATTCAATTGTTTATATGATATGCTCATGAAAAATTGTGTTTACAGACTGAGGAGCTCCGGGCCGCTCTTACCTGTGTTGAGGAGGGACAGCAGGCGATGGCCACTCGGGTGTGTTATTTATTTTTAGTTGTTTATTGCTTATTTCATGAATTATTGAATTAAATATATGGAACTGATGATTTGTTTACCTGTTTGCAGTCTTCAGAGTTACAGGAGGCACTTACCTGGGCTGCCTTGGCCGGTACAGAGTTGGCGATCCGCGAGCAGCGGATCGTGGATCTCGAGAGGGCCTTGAGGAGACGAGAGGAGCTACCTCAGGACGTGGCGGATCTGCGAGTCGCCCTCGAGATGGAGCGGAGAGAGCGTGCTCGGGAGCGCGAGGAGCACCAGGCGGACCGTGCCCGTGACCGTGAGTAGCACCAGGCGGACTGTGCCTGGGATCGTGAGCAGGGGGTAGCACGCGAGCGGGAGCTTGCGGACTTGAGGACCCAGCTAGCCGTTACCCAAGAGCGGCTACGAGCGTCCGTGAAAGCGCCTTCACCGAGGCCGAGAGCGAGCGCGGGCTGCGGGGTACGGCTTCACCAGCTCCACCTTCATAGCAGGTTCCTCTCTCCGACAGAGGAGCGAGGCAGAGGGGCCGGCTCGAGCTCCAGCTACTTCACGGGGGTCCATGCCCCCTCCACCAGCGCCTGTCGTGGGGACGAGAGTGAGGCCGAGAGTAGGAGAGAGGAGGGTGGAGGCGAGAGCTGAGAGAGACTTTACTTGTGCTTCTTCACCCTCACACCTGTACTCAGATATACATTTGATATATATATATATGAGATTAAAATTTTTGTTACTTGAGCACTTGTGTAGTTGTGATACTTGTGTTTTTCTTCCACTTTCCGCCTTTTACTTTTGCCCTGCGCTTGTAGCTGTAGTTCACACTTAAACAAACATGTTAATCCATCTGTTCGGCTTGGCCCCTTGATCAATAAGCAAGGGGATGTCTTTACTTTGACCATGATAACGGGTCAAGGGGCCAAGCCTTTAATCAATGAAGGTAAATGATAAATGAAATATAGGAAGATGCAACAAGCAAGCAATCAAATGCTAACTAAAAATAAAAGATGCTCACACACGAATGCAACTAGGCATATGTATAACAATGTTCCATTTTTTTTGTTTTGTATATATTTTTTCTTTTTTGTTTTGTTCAATTTTAAAAATGACGCCCTCGCAAACGGGCGCTTATTGTGAAATTGACGCCACCACGATAGGCGTTTATTGCAAAACAACAGTTTTTTTAATGTTTTAAATTGAAAATGATGACTTAGCGAAAGTCGTTAATTTTGAAAAAGACGCCCGTCATCAGAGGCGTTAATTTTCATTTTCCCTCTTTTTTGATTTTTGAAAATGACGGCTTGACTAAGGACGTTAATTTTGAAAAAATTTTCTTTTTTTGTTTGAAAGCAAGCATAGTACAGGGCTTTAAACCTTATGTCACCATGATCTTAAATTCATTAATCTTTCTCAAAAAACTTAACAAAGGGATCAACGTGCTGAATGACTTATGCTTCTACTCATATTCTCTTACAGCCCATCCTTCTTAGTGAGTCTTCACCATTCTTCGAGTTTAGAACCTGCCCCGAAGAGGGAAAAGAAGAATAATTTGGGGAAGCTCACGAGAGGTTTTCAAGGGTGGGGCACATTCCTCCCTTGCCCTAATGCCTGTTGGGATTCGGTCTTTGGCTTAGGAAAAGTTTATTGCTCTTTTTGCCCTTATTCATGCATGCTTACGACCAGGGTTTTCCCTGCGGGGACTTTGCCCTCTTGACATGTTTTCTTTTATCATATTTTTCTTTCTTTCCTTTCAGAATAGATAAAGACCTAATTGTACTTGGGCTTTAAGCATTTTGTTCCCTTTGGGGCCCTGACTTCCACCTACTAGGGCGGCGGGCAGACTTGGTTAGTAACCCTTTACTCGTACTCCCTCTCGTGAGCCGAAAAGAAGAGAATAGGTAAGGTTTTTACATTCTTAGTTTGGGTCGGATCTTCCTCGAATTTCGAGCTGCTGGAGTTTAAGAGTAAAGCGTGTGGTGTGTGTGGAGTTGACCCAAAAGTTAAACCATCGAGACTGAAGAATGAATTAAGGATGATTACTCAGGCTTGTAGCCCATGTACCATGCCTGCGATTTTCAATCAATTTTTGTTGTTTTTGTTTTGTTTTTGCTTTTTTTCTTTTTTGTTTGTGATGACTTCGGGGTAGTATTTCTTCCAATAGAGACCATTCCAAGGATGAGTTAGCTCTTCACCTTCAGCATTAATCAATTTGTAAGCGTTGCCAGGATAAACATCTTTTATAACAAAAGGACCTTCCCAATTAGGTTGGAGTTTTGAGCGCGGTCCACCAAGTTTTACAAAAATTCTTTTAATTACCATCTCACCGACTTTGAATTTTCTCTCAATCACTTTCTTTTGGTAAAAATGTGAAAGCCTATTTTGATAAATGCGTGCATGCTCAGCGGTGGCCAAACGCTTCTCGTCTAGGAGTTCCAACTGAGCAAGGAGAGACTCACGACGCTCATCAATGGGGAGCTCCTTGTCCAATTGCACTCGTAGAGAAGGAATAAGAATCTCGTAAGGAACTACCGCCTCCATTCCATAGGTTAGGGCGAAAGGGGTTTGCCCAGTAGGGGTACGAATGGAAGTGCGATAGGTCCAAAGAGCTTCAACTAATTTTTCTGGCCAATCCACAAATTTAGTAGCCTCACACATTTTCTTGATAATTTTAATCAAAGTTTTATTAGTTCCCTCTGCTTGACCATTGCCCTACGGATAATAAGGAGATGAATGGTGCAATGCAATGTTATACCTGTTGCAGAGGTCCTGAAGCTCTTGAGAGATGAATTACAGTCCATTGTCGGTGACGATGGTGCTCGGGATGCCGAACCTTGCGATGATGTTCTTCATTATAAATTTGCAGATGGTTGACGCTTTTATCTCCGCATAAGCTTCCGCTTCCGCCCACTTGGTGAAGTACTCCGTCGCCATGAGTATGAATGACTTTGGTTTTGTGAGGAGGGTCGGATCACCAAGAGGTCCAATGATATCGAAAGCCCACATGGAGAAAGGCCATGGGGAAGATATAGGATGGAGTGAAGAAGCAGGAGAATGAATTTTGTCGACGTGTAGTTGGCACTTAACACACCTTCGAACATAGATAGAACAATCCTCTTCTAGAGTGGGCCAATAGAAACCTAGCACAAGGATCTTCTTAGCTAGCATCTGGCTATTGACATGACCGCTGCACACTCTGGAATGCGCCTCTTCCACGACCTTCCAAGATTCATCATCATCAAGGCATCTTAGCAAAATATCGGTAAGACCTCTTCTATAAAGTACACCTCCAACCAAAGTGTATCGCTGAGCAACTCTTCGAATGGCTTTCTTATCTTCAGCCATGGCTTCTCCAGGATATGATTCATCTTGGCAATATTTAGCAATCTCGTAATACCATGGCTTTTCTTCATCATCTAATTCGTCATCCAAGTCCAATAGCATGACTTCCTTATTCTCAATGATTCCTTCTTGCTTCACCTCCCTAAGCACCTCCTCCTTAACTCTAAGGAAAGCTGGATCCTTAATAGCTGGAGTGAGCCACTTGTGAATAATGATAGAATGGGAATCCCTTTCGGGAGGGAAAGCCAAGAAAGAAGCAAGAGAAGCGAGAGCATCAACTAAGATATTATGATCACGAGGAACATGGATGAAGATTAATTTGGTGAAAAGCTTGGTGTAAGCGGAAGTCAATTCTTGATAGGGTTTGAGCTTAGGATTAAGCGTGCGGCACTTGGTGAGCACTTGGCGAAGAATAAGCTGACTATCACCTACAATCCGCAAATGGGTAACACCGAATTGATGAGCGGCCTCCAGCCCGGCCAGGAGAGCCTCGTACTCAGCTATATTGTTTGTGACTAGAAATGCGAGCTGAGAGGTGAGTGGAATAGTGATACCCTCTAGCGATAGAAGAATAATACCAATCCCTTTCCCTTTTGAATTCAAAGCTCCATCAAAATGTAACGTCCACATTGAATCGGTCTGATTGACGGACATTAGTTCCTCATCTGGAAACTCTGAGCAAACGGGGTCAAATCTAAGGAGGGGATGGTGAGCAAGATATTCTGCTATGGCATAGCCTTTAATTGCTTTTTGCTGAATGTAAATGATGTCGAATTGAGAAAGGAAGCTTTGCCGTCACGCCAATCGGTCGGTGAGAACAGATTTTTCAAGAAGGAACTTAATTGGATTCATACGAGCGATGAGGTGAACCTCGTGAGCTAAGAAATAATGCTTAAGTTTCTGAACTACCCAGACTAAAGCAGCACAAGTCTTTTCTATAGCTGAGTACCTTTGCTCACATGGGTTGAGAAGCTTTGACAAGTAGTAGGCTACCCTTTCTTTTCCTTCTTCATCAACTTGGGCTAGGACAGCGCCTACGGAGTCATCCAGGACGGAAATGTAAAGAACAAGCGGTTTGCCTGGAACTGGCGGCCTCAGGACAGGAGGATTTGAGAGATAATCCTTCAATCCGTCAAAAGCTGCCTGACACTTGTCATCCCAAATAAACTTGACTCCCGGCTTGGTACGCTTGTAGAACGGCCTACATCTTTGTGAATGTTGGGAGACAAAGCGGCGAATAAACTGCAACCTCCCGATCAAACCTCAAACTTCTTTCAAATTCCTAGGAGGAGGCATTTCTCTTATGGCCTTTGCCTTATTGGGATCAATCTCGATACCCCTCTAACTCACGATGAATCCAAGCAACTTCCCTGATGAAACACCAAACACGCACTTCTTAGGGTTCATCTTCAATTGATATTCCCATGCCCTTTGCAGGACTTCGGTTAGAACCCTGGGTTGCTCAATCCTTGTCCTTGATTTCACTACCAGATCGTCAACATACACCTCAATGTAGATGTGGATCATATCATGAAAAATTGCCATCATAGCCCTTTGATAGGTGGCTCCAGCATTCTTAAGTCCAAAAGGCATGACCACGTAACAATAGGTCCCCCATGGTGTAGTGAACGATGTTTTCTCTTGATCTTCCTCAGCCAGGCGAATTTGATTGTAACCTAAAAAACCATCCATAAAGGAGAGAGTCTCATATCTTGTCGTATTGTCAATTAAAACATCAATATGAGGGAGGGGGAAGTCATCTTTAGGACACACGCGGTTGAGGTCCCGAAAGTCTATACAAATTCGAACCTTTCCGTCCTTCTTCATGACCGGGACGATGTTAGCCACCCAATTAGGATAGAGGACAACTCTAACAAATCTAGCCTTATGCAGCTTATCGACCTCTTCTTTCATTTTTAATGCCATATTAGGGTGGAAACGTCTCAACCGCTGTTTAACCGCGACAGACCCCGGCTTAAGTGTAAGTCGATGTTCAACGAGCGCAGGGTCTAGTCCAAGCATATCTTCATAACTCCATGCGAACGTGTCCTTGTATTCTTGAAGAACCAAAATAAGCGCCTCCTCTTCATTGGACGGCAAATTCTTTGAAATGAGGACAAACCTAGGGTCTTCTTCCGTACCCAGATTTATTTCTTTGGTAGGCTCTTCTACTGAGGCTGATGGTTCATCAAATCTCATCATGCCACTAGCAAAAGCATCAGCCTCGTCCTCATATTCTTCATAACTTTCATCCCCCTCTTCAATAGGGTCTTCATCGTTCATTATCTCATAAACACCAAAACCCTCATTAAAAGCACAAGTATCCTCATATTCTATCTCTGGCAGGATAATCAGATTCTCCACAAATTCGGGGATGGCTAAACAAGCCTGACATCTGACAGCTAATTCTCTAAGGAATCTACGAGGAATCTGCTTGCCCTTGGATTTCTTATGTGAAGTCACCCCATGAGTCTTAATATCAGAAGAGTAAGAACAACTAGCTTGATCACTAAAACTTGACGAAGAAGAGAAAGGAGGGGGGAAAGCGGGTACAGAAGGTGATACAGATGAAGACCCCTCACTAGAGGGGTAGAAAAGATCTATCAATGAATCCTGAAAGAGCGGCCCCGAGGTCGGGACACACTTAGAAAGGAGATAGGAGGTCTCCTCAACGGAGATGGAGGATTGAAAAATTGGAATTTTGACGTTTTTTTTTCGTTTTCATTTTAATTTTCATTGTTATTTTCATTTTCTTTTTCCAAGAGGAGGCAATGTGAGGGGGGAACAGGAGGTGAAGTTGAAATCAAAAGATTGGCAAAAGATTGGATCAATGATGGCCCGTACGGGGGCGTGATGGAGAGTTTGGAAAATTGCTGGAGGAGCAAGGGAGGAATTATTGGAGATGAATTTGGAGAAACAGTTATTAAGACCACGGGCGGTCTAGGGATATCTGAAAAAAATAGTTGATTGATCAAACAGACAACAGCCGTCGGGTGAACGGACTTGGTAAGGAAGAGGCCGGCCCACAGCCTGTCTATATTGCAGCCCTCCTCGAATGGGACATCAGGCTCTCTGGTATCTGTATAATCACTTAACAACTGCCTCTTGTCTGTGATCACTGCTGGCTTCTCAATCAACTCATGAATCAACGGCGGCCATTCCGGATCAGTTGGCATAAACAGTCGGCTTAGAGCAATAGCAATGTCATTCACATCAAACCATCTATACCAGTCACATTCAGGGTCATCCATTTTTCTTCTCTTATCTGGTCGCAAGGATTCCAAGGCTTTGTAAGTAGCCAGTGGGGCTATGTGGCGAGCAAACTGTCGTGCATGTACATCTTGACAGTCTAGCATAGAAGTAACCAGCGTGGTTTGCTCGTCATTATGAGTTCCCCCTTTTATAAAATGTGTTTGCAGGGTTCATGTAAGAGGCTGCCGGTCTGTCTTAAGAGTGGAGGTCATGACGGCCCATGGCCCATCTTCATCTTTGCTTTTGTTCGGCACTTTATACCCTAGGCCACCCCGGGGAATCACCTTTTGGTGCCTGATTGGTTTAACACGGCCTTGGAGATTGACCCCCAAGCCTTTACCGGTCTTATATCCCATTTTTAACAAGATATTCCATCCAAAAGTATTCATCATATTCTTCTTTTTCTTTCCTTGAGGAGGCATGGGTGTTATTAGGGGTGAAGCTGGTTTAGTGACCGGGGGCTTTAGCAAATCTTGCCATGGGTCGGCAACATCCAAGACTGAAAGTAAAAGGCCTATTGGAAGGCCACATGGAAGGCACTGAAGTTGCTGAATGTATATCTTCTGTCGGCAAGATTTGCATGCTAGTAACTTTGATAATGCGCCCTTTGTGTGGAAACTTTATGCATTGATGGTTGGTAGAGGGAACATCATCATGTTCTTGAATATAGGGGCGGCCCAAGATGCCGTTGAATGTTGGATCCATGTCTAAGATGTGGAAGTCCGATGTAACAGTAACTGGACCCAAACCAACTCTTAGAGTGATCATTCCCAACGGCGGCTTCTTAATATTGTCATAAGCTATGATGGTAATTGTAGATGGCCGAATTTGATTTTCTAGAATGCCGCACATCTTCAAGGTGCTTGGCGGTAGAACATTAATGGATGCCCCGGTGTCAACCAAGCATTGCTTTACAGCTATCTTATTGATATCAATAGTGATACACAATGCATATTTTCTAGCCGGCTGCGGAGCCAGTTCTTGTTCATAAAAGGTAATAGCCGGTTGATTGCTGGCCGGATTCAAAAATGTGGTGACTTGTTCAGTAGGAATGTCTTCATTGACCATCACTTTTTGCAAATACTGTTTTAGATCCAACTGATGTGCAGTAGATCTTTTAATCAATTCTAAAATAGAAATCCGGGCCGTTGTTCTGTCCAAATGTTTCAACAAATCATACTCTGTGCCCGGTGTGGATTCTTGCTCTTGCTCTCCTTGTTCTTGTACTGGCTCCTGCTCCCGCTGTGGAAACACTCGGTGGAACATCCGTCCACTACGGAGCACCATAGTTCGAGGCGCCTCTGTCAGGGTTGGAGTGGGTGAAGGGGTAGAGGAAGTAGAGGGAATAGTGATATTGGGCGCTGGATTGGCAGGGGGAGGGGTTCCTGCAAGGGACCTCGCTGGCTGGGGATTATCGGAAGGCGGAAGCGGAGGCCGAGTGACAAGGAGGGGCCTTGGAATCATGATAGTGGTAGGTGGAGGTGGAACAGGAGGAGTGATGGCTACTGGCGAGCGGCGGATAAGAAGAGGTCTATTTGGTGGAGGGTTTTGGTGTGGAGGGGAGTTCGGGGTTTGGCGTAAAAGAAGAGGCTGCGAAGGAGTGGTGGAGCGTATAAGGGTACGTTGTGGCTGGGAAGGAGATACAAGTTGAGGCCTTCTTATCAGCTGTGGTGGTTGTGGTGGATTGGAATTTTGGCTAATAGCCCCGACAGAGGTGCTTTCATTATGCCAGACATGCCCCCTTTCCACTTCATGGGTCGAGGTGACAAGGTTCACTTGTTGGTTATGAACCGAGTGCTCCGGTAGCGGGTTATTAACAATCCCCATATTTGGCTGGGGTGCAGGAGCCTGTTGTTGCTGTGGAACCTGTTGTTGACCTTGTTGTGGTTGCTGAACTGGTGGTTGCCGAGGAGGCCTTCGAGCCTTCAACGTAGCAATGACTTTCCTCATCTCTTCCCAATTAATATCACCTTGATCGTTCATGTTATGTATGTAATCCTTAAAGTGAAAACAATAATCAATGTTGTGCCCCGGCTGCCGATGGAAGACGCAATACCGGGAGGTGTCCACATTTTGTGGCCATACTGCCCTTTCTTTAGGCAATGCGAGCAGGTTAGCGGCCATGAGGGCGTTAGAAATGTTCGACAAACTTTCAGGTAGGGGAGGGTATTGGGCTCTTCGTGGGCCCATTGGCCTTCTTGGTTGTTGTGGCTATTGCGATTGATAATTAGCCGGGGGGGCACTTGGTGATATTGGTTTTGTGGAGCAAAGGGGAGTTGTTGTTGCTGTGGAGGTGGAGGAGGCCTTAGGGTCTAAGGAGGGTTATCATTTGGCTGGTGGACTTGATTCTGGAAGGCGGGCTGTTGTGGTGGCCTTGGATTTTGAGGGTGGCGGAAAGGAGTGGAGTTGCCGAACGCGCTCACCTGCTCATTGATGACAGTGCCTTCAGTACTTGGACCAGTATTACCAGTATTAACATTCTTCCTTATCACCTTCGGCCGTGGCTCGTACATGCCCATAATGGGCGAATCTTTCATTTGAGTTTGTATATATATAGCTCTTTCATAGAGCTCCTCCATAGTGCTTAATTTGTTCATGGCCAAAATATGGCGGAATTGCGGAGTGGAATTTGATATTATCATTTTTACTTGTTCTGTTTCCGACAATTAATCCTTTAACTTCTCGGCCATAGCCCTCCACCTATCAGCAAATAAAACGAAGTCCTCCTCGAGCTTCATCTTCTCAGTGACCAAATCAGTAACAGACAAGGAGGGACCTACACGGTCCTTATATTTCTACACGAACTTTCGTTGAACTATATCAAAGTTGCCGGCATCAGTCGGCTCCAGAGAATAAAACCATTCTAGTGCAGGACCATCCAAAGACCGCCTAAAGAGATAAGCCAACGAGTTCTTATTATCCTGCCAAAATGATGCTTCATACATAAAATCCTTCAAGTGAATGTTCGGGTTGCCCGTGCCATTATATCACCGGAAATTCGGCATTTCAGACGGTGGTAGATGAAAAACCGGCATAAGGGGAAGCATGATTTCAGGAGCGGTCTTGGATGCAGTGACCCTCTTAAGCTGTTCCTCCATACTAGCCATCTTTTGGAGGAGTAGAGCATGGCTATCAGACTCGGCTGGGGCCTGACAAAAAGAGTGTTGGTTTGTCATAGGCCTTCTCAAAATTTGAGAAACAGGAGGTTGTTGTGGCCTAGCAACGGAGTGACCTGCTGGTTGGGCCGGCATAGTCATAATAGGAGTTGATGGGCGCGAGGGCACCCTAGGGACGACCGCCGGGTCGTTGGGAGAATTAACGGAGTGGCCACCCATGGCCTGGGGAGGGTTAGAAGATGACGGGATAGACTTTCCCTTTAGGAGGGCGGCTTGAGCTGCGTGGCGTTGGGAGTCATCCAGCTAAGCAATAACCTTGAGGAATTCATTAAAATTGAGAGAAGGGGAAGTGTCCCCTGGAGTATTGTTAGTAGGTTGGGCCTGGGAAGAAGGCTCAACCTCCAAGGCAGTAGTGGTGGCATCCACCATGTGGACCTGAGTAGAAGAAGAATTGTAGTTTCCCTCGTAATAAACAGAATTCTGAGAGGGAATCTCATAGAACGGGTCAGAGTGACCCTCCTCATAACCGTCATAAGTGTACCCATAGTTGGCCATATTGATGATTTTACCTGAACGCAATTTCATACTTAAGGAGAAAGAAATAAAGTTCCAGCCATGAGATATAATCAATGAATATCACCTTCTCAAAAGAAACACACAAGTTGTAATGAGCCCCAAAATTTTAAGATTTCCCTTAAAGAATAGGATGAGTTCAATATTAGGTTCTCTCTTTTGAAGGTAGATCCTGGTTGAAAATTTGGGTATAATCTTCGAGTATCTAGGTTTTTCTCTCTCCTTTCCAACTTATGGGTCAACTATACTCCGGGTACTTCAAAGGTACAACCTGCCTGGCATCCGTGAGGGAATCCACGGGTGCGAGGACTTATGGAGCCTTGGCTTAGGAATTTCCGATCCAATGAGACGGAATGCTCAAAGGAGGGTCCTTCCTTCACCAAGAGGGGTATAGCTCCTAAAAAGTGTGGGGAGAGGAGGTCTCCCAAACCGTATGCCCTGAATGCAATATAATGCAAGCAATTATCAAGCAGGTGATATCAAATAGCTCAAGCGAGTAAAACAACAATAATCAGTGCTTTTGTGGGCATAGAAGTAAATAACGCCTTGATGCAAGGCGCTGATTCTATGAAAAACACCTCTGGGCAGGGGCGTCAAATAGCAATGAACAGTGAACAATACTGGTAATATAAGAATGACAATAAAATGACGCCTTGCGATAAGGCGCTGAATCAGTGAAAGACGCTTCCGTGGGAGGCGTCAAATCGTGCAGCAAGCAACAGTAAGTAAAAGACGCCTTGGAGTGAGGCGTCAAATGACGAACATACACCTCTGTAAAGAGGCGTCAAAACACTGTAAATAGTAATGAGATAAAGAGTAAAATGATAATAATCAACTAAATGACGCCTTGGTGTAAGGCGTTGAATGATGAAATGACTCCTCTGTAAGGGGTGCGAATTATAAAAATGACAAAAATGCAGGAAAATGACTGAAACAGTGCCTCAGTCGTGGTCGCTGTATGAATAAATGACGGCAGTGTGGAAGGCGCTACTCAGTTCAAAGAACCGACATCCCTGGCAATCAGACAGAAATCAAACAGAGATAAAAAAGTCTAATCAGTGGGAGGTGTGCACGTGGTGCACAAAGGGAAGGGTGCTACGTGGAGCACAAAGGAGGGGTACATGAGGGTACCAAAGGAGTGGCACGCGAGGGTGCCAATGGGAGGAAGCTACGTGGAGAACAATGGAGGGGTACGCGAGGGTACCAAAGGAGGGACACACGAGCACAATGGAGGGGTACGCGAGGGTACCAAAGGAGGGACACGCGAGGGTGTCAATGGGAGGGTGCTACGTGGAGCACAATGGAGAGGTACGCGAGGGTACCAAAGGAGGGACACGCGAGGATGTCAATGGGAGGGTGCTACGTGGAGCACAATGGAGGGGTAATCAAACTAAAAACAAAAGGAGTCCCACCGTGATCGCCAATTTGTAGATTATGGAAAATCCACTTAAAAATAAAGAAGAAAAATAATAAAGCACGTGGTGCTAATGGGAAGTGTGATCGCCAGAGGGGTTACCTCAAAAAGAATAAAAATGATCACGTGTACCTTGTTTTGAGCGTGAGAGATTGTGAGCTTTTCCTTCCTCCTTCCATCTGCCGGTCGACGAAGGGGGTTCTTAGCTTGATTACCCTTGTAAGAACACACGAGACACGTGAAAAGATTGATTAGCCAAAAGTGTGTAGTATCAATGTTCTAATGATATGAATTCAAGCAAATAAAGCATGAACACACCTTGTGTGTTTTGATTTTTAAACCCCTTAAGAGGAGTATCAAAGGTATGGGAATATGAATGCAAAGTATGCAAAGCAATGTATACGATGTGAAAGTGACAATGTCTTCTAGCAAAGTAGCTAGAAAGAACAAGATGATGATGATGCTAATGCTAATAAGGAAGAGGACAATCTCCTCTCTACTGTGTGTGCAGCAGTACTGGGAGAGAAACCAGTTGGGTAGCAGCTGATGACCGTGGAAGAAGAAGAAATCTCCAAGAGGAAGAGAGATTACTTGAAGCGAAGCCTGCAAAGAAAACTAAACTCTCTTCTCCCTATTCTCTGTTAACGTTCTTCCTCTATCTCTTTTTTTTGTGTTCTCTGTGTGTGGTCCTCTCGCGTGAGGGAGATCAAGGGGGGTATTTATAGGCTAAAAATCCTTGCAAAACAAGGATTAAAACAAGGTAATGACTCTCCAATAAGAAACCCTCTTCCCAATCGAACACAAGGTGCAAAATGGGGTAAGGATCATTACTGGAAAGAAGCAGGCGAAACGGATTTGAAAGTGAAAATGACGACCTGCCGAAGGGCGTCAATTAAAAATGACGACTTCACCAAGGGCGTTCATTAAAATGACGCCTCCTACAGTGGCGTCAATTCCTGGACTTATTTTTGGCAACAAAATACTTTCCTTATTAAAATTTTGAAATGACGCCTGTTCAAAAAGGCGTTAAACAAGAGACACCCTTAAGGGGGACATCAATCCTGTGATTTTTTCATTTTGCTTAGGATTCGTAAAATTCCAGGAAATGACGCCACTATACATAGCCGTCCGTTTATGAAGAGGCGCCCTTAACTATGCTATTAATTAAAAGATGCCCTTACTTAAGGCGTCAATTCCATTCAAAACAGAAAAATGCTAAGAAATCACAATTAAAACATGAAAAATAGAAAAACTTCATATTAAACCAATATTGAAGTCCACTTTGGGGAGTCACATGGTGACATGAGATTTACTCAACATAGCATCGATTTTGGCGTGTCTACAGTTGGTGAACAACGCCACCCCTCAGCTTAGGGCCATCATAATGCTTAGTGAGCTCCACACCTTTCACCAACTCTATAATCGAGCTCGGATAGTTCAGACCCAGGTAAGGGATTCCACCTTGCCTCATTTCTTTGAGCCTCGCACCAAGAGTAGGAAGACTCCAGCCGTCCCTACTACCGAAGGCGTCATGATAAATGAGCAAGTCAATGCGGTTGGCCAACCTTTCAAGTTTAACAATCGCCAGGGCTCCCATCCTACTCAGGCTAGTGCAGACCAGGGGCAAGGCAATCCCAAGCCTTATGCAAACGCCCCTCCACCTCAGAACTACAACTGCACTGAGCCAAAAAGCGCTTCTTATCCTCCGTTGCCTGAAACTTTGGGCGACATTTTCTTTGCCCTTATGTCCTCCGAATCCATTCAGCTTCTCCCTCAACGGGATCGGGTCCATCCCAATGCTGATACCTCCAGGTATTGCCCTTATCACCGAACTCCTGGGCATGATATATTCAACTGCTTCCAATTCTGGGATTTGGTGTATGACATGAATGACGAGGGGAGGATCAATTGGGCGGATGTAAAATTAGCCATTGCCTACCTCAAGAAACCCAACCGGGACCTTGGTATCGTGCAAAACCCATTACCAACTCATCAGTCAAACAAAGATCCCTCGAGCTCGAGGCAAAAAGAGCGGGTGAACACTGTAATTGGAATTGAACCACGGGTGCTCAAAAGGACCCAGATGTGGGGCATTGAAGGATTCCCGGGCTGGTACGGGAAGTTAGAAGTGGAAGCTAATGAACCGTGGGCAGACGTCAACATGTTCACCCAATCCCGAAGTCTGATCTCACCTTCCAATCAGTTTCCAAACGCTACCCCAAAACCACTCACCTTAATCAACCCTCCTCAGATACCATGTCAAGAACCTCATGTCTTTTCACAGACTCGGCCAGTGTAGGAGCACCCTTTGGTCCTCCTTAAGCCACCTCAGCCAAAATCAGTCCCTTCTTCTTCTCTTGTCGATTCCGGAGACGATTCAGCCTTCCTCTCATGCAACTTTAGGTCTTCAGCTCCCTTGCAGCTCATCCGCCTGAAACCTTTCGAGCAAGAGGACCCGAAAGAGGCTTCAGTGAATGTCACTCTCCGTAATCGCATCATTCCCCCGTCCCAAAGGCTGTCCCAGCCCAAGGAAGGGGTCAATTCTCAAGACCCTCCTGCGGAGTATGACATTCTCCAACATCTAGACATGACCCCTGCTAAGGTTTCCATCTTGGAGCTCATTAAGAAGTCCCTGTCACACCAAGCCACTCTGCTTCAATTCCTCCAAAAGATCATGGTCAACGAAGACCTTCTGGCAAGGGGTGTGACCGAGGCCATCATGGCCCTTACATGTGGACCCTCCATCTCATTCTCCGATAAAGGCCTTGCTTTGCCAAAAAGTAGGTCACTCCCGTTGTGCCTCATAGTCTTTCTCAACGGAGTCAAGGTCGACTCCGCCCTCATTGACACGGGAGCTTCAATCAATGTGTGTCCCATGAAGACCATTCAGAAAATTGGCCTCCAAGAAGAGAACCTGGAGGAGGTATGCACTACCATCTCAGCTTATGGCAACTCAAAGAGATGTGCAAAAGGAAAGGTGACCTTACAACTCAGCTTAGGTACAATGGTCATGACATCTGACTTCTTTGTCCTTGATGTCGATCCTGCATACAAGGCCATCTTAGGACGGCCATGGATTGAGCAAACCCTCGGAATCCCATCAACTGCCCATCAATGCTTCAAATTTCCTTACAATGGTAGGTGATCAAAATCAAGAGTATCCCACTGGTGGAAACTCTTAATGCTATCACTTCCGAGCAGATCCCATTTATGACCATTCCAGATAAGGGCAAGAAGCCTGTCCTTTCCATAGAGGGTGCCATAGGGCCCTCTGCCTTAAGTCCATAAGATTCTCCCTTCCTTCCTCGGCCAATCACACATTCCAATATCCCTCCCAGTAAAGGATGGGAGATCATGTCCAGAATGGGTTTTACCATGGGTAAGGGTTTAGGTCAGCTCGAACAAGGTCCCACGCATAGAAGAAAGCTTAAAGTGGCTAGAGGTCGGGCAGGTTTGGGTTACTCTCCAGAAGAGCCGCCTAGGGCTACTCAAAGTAAGGGTTTGGTTTACGGTCACTTTGTTATAGGACCAGTTCAGTCAGGAACTCGGCTGGAGCTGAGAGAAAAGTCTGAAGTCTCTCAAAGAAAAGAAATTCCACCCGATTCACCACTCGAGAAAGACTTTGGTCTCTTCTCCCTCTTTCATCTTTATAAACTCCCCGACGAGGTTTTCCCCTTGGGTATCTTTCTTGCTTTAAATAGGCCTGCGCCTGTCCTCTTCATTCCCTTCCTATTTCACCCACCATTCCCTCCGCTCCTCACTTATCTGGCTGTGGGGCAACCCGCCCACAGGGTTTGCACATTCACCCATGACCACCACACAAAAAAATGCTGATTCTCAAACATGGGCTTACGAGCTCACTATTTAAGAAACGACCTCCTTGGAAAATGGATCCCTCGGCTAAGGGCCGACACTTTGCACTTGTAACTCCCTTCCACAAACTCCCCTTGTACATAGTAGGGTAGGGTCTAGATCGAGTCAAGGTTTGTACATAGTGTCCTTTCCTTCCAGAAAGTCTAGTGTCCGTTAGGTCCCCACACGATACATCAGCCAGTTGACTGATAAATGCACGCAGCACTGTCAGGTCTCTGAATTTGCATCCACTCCCATTCCCCTAGGGGTAGTTGAACTAGATGGATCTTCAGTAGATGACGGTCTAGGGGTGTATGTATTAGAAGAGGATGATGGCGCGGAAGAAGAAGAAGAAGAGCCATTAGAAGATGGTAGTGATCCCATGGCTTCCTTCATCGACGGAACCAAGAAATTTGATGAACCTAATGTTTCCATTGACGAATCCACCAAGGAAGTCAATCTCGGCAACAAGGATGATCCAAAGAATATATTGATAAGTGCCAATTTGATTAATGAGGAGGAAGCTGCTCTTGTGGTGGTTCTCAGAGAATTTCTCGATGCTTTCGCTTGGTCCTATGAGGACATGCCGGGTCTGGACCCGTCTTTGGTTGAACATCGTTTGGTCTTGAGACCCGATGCCCGAGCTGTCAAATAAAAGCTAAGGTGACTTCACCCGAAGCTTGCACTCAAAGTCAAAGAAGAAGTGGACAAGCTCCATAAGGCCAAGTTTATCAGGGTAGTTTTATATCCGCAATGGGTAGCTAACATTGTCTCTGTTATGAAGAAGGACGGTAGGGTCTGCAGCTGCATAGATTTTTGTGACCTCCATCGTGCTTGCCCAAAGGATGACTTTCCTCTTCCACACATAGATGTCTTGGTGGACAACACCGTCGGCTATGAGATGCTCTCCTTCATGGATGGCTTCTCAGGGTATAACCAGATCCGTCTAGTGGAAGAAGACCAGGAGAAGACTTCTTTCACCAACTAGTGGGGGACTTACTGCTATGCCGTCATGCCCTTCGGACTCAAGAATGCAGGGGCAACATATCAAAGGTTGATGATGGCCATCTTCCACGACATGATGCACGTTCACATAGAAGTTTACGTGGATGACATTCTGGTTAAATCCAAAACAAGGTGTGGCCATGCAGAAATCCTCCGAGTAGTTCTCCAACGGTCGCAGGAGCACCAACTCAAAATGAACCCCACGAAATGTGTATTCGGGGTTTCTTCAGGGAAGCTTTTAGGGTTCATTGTTAGCAAAAGAGGAATTGAGATCGACCCTAATAAAGCTAAGGCCATTGCCGAGATGTCTCCTCCTAAGAACATCAAAGAGGTCCGTGATCTAATCGGGCGTTTGCAATTCATTAGGAGATTTATATCTCACCATTCTCAGCGATGCAAACCCTTTTACGACATGTTAAAAGGAGAGGCTAAATTTGATTGGAGCGACAAATGTCAAAAGGCCTTCGATGATCTGAAGAGTTACCTTTTGAATCCTCTCGTTCTAGCACCCCCAGTCCCCGGTCAGCCTTTACTGCTCTATGTTTCTACCACTGAGGAATTTGTTGGAGTGGTATTGGCCCAATATGACAAGGCCAAGAGGGAACGCGCGGTCTACTATTTGTCCAAACTGTTCAATGAAGCTGATTAGAGGTACACTTCCATGGAAGAGACCTGGGTGGTTGTCGTTTGGGTCGCCCAAAACCTAAAACATTATTTCCTCGCACATGAAGTAAAGCTCTTGGCGTGAATGGACCCAATCAAATACTTGTTGGAAAAGCCCACCCTAACTTATCGTCTGGTGAGATGGCAAAGTTTTCTCAACCAATTCGACATCACCTACGTCAGTTAGAAGGTGGTCAAGGGGCACGCCATAGCCGAGCACCTTGCCCATCATCCACTCCCTACATTCTCCCCTGTCGATGAGAGTTTCCCAGATGAAGAGCTAGGAGCCATCATAAATGGTGAGCCTTCGTGAATCCTCTACTTCGACGGTGCATTCAACTCCAAGGGCTGTGGAGTGGGAGCTGTTCTCCAATCCTCGGAAGGTGTCATCATTCCCCGTGCTTGTCAATTAACCTTCCCCGCCACAAACAATGTGGCTGAGTATAAGGCACTCCTCATGGGCTTGAAGTTGGCGCTGGAACTAGGAATTAAGGAGCTCCTGATCATCTGAGATTCCCAGCTCATGCTCCGGCAATCCCTCAGCAAGTATCAAACCTGGGACCCGAAGCTGAAACCCTACTAGGACCTGGTCGGTAAGGTAGTCCGACGGTTTAGGAAGCTCACCCTTGTACACACCCCTAGAGCTCAGAACATTCTAGCCGACGCTTTAGCGTCTTTTACATCTTCTCTTCCAATTCCTGGCGAAAGGCCATCCGCCACTGTCATCGTGCAGAGAATGCACATTCTTTCACATTCAAATCCCTGGTTCCAACAGTTCTTTGAGTCTTCTTCTCAACTCCATGTCATCTCTCATGAACCTGAGATCAACCTCAAAGATGGCAACCCCTAGTTCTTTGATGTCGAGAATTATCTCTGGGATGGTTCCTTCCTTAATTATGCTACCACCTCTGATCGACGAGCCATTCGTCGAGCCACGGAACGCTTTGCCATCATAGGTGGTCTCTTGCATCATAAATCTCTCAGTGGAGTTTACCTCCGCTGTCTCGATGAGACCGAATCCCGTGCGGTTGTCGAAGCTGCACATTCCGGTGAATGCAGTGGAGATGTGAATGGCCGCATGCTTGCTCAGAAACTCCTTCGTCAATACTATTGGCCTACCATGCATGAGGATTGTGCTCGGTATGTCCGCCATTGCGCTAAATGCCAACTCCATGTGGACAAGGTTCATGCACCCTCATCTGCACTTTATGCTCTTATAGCTCCTTGGCCCTTCGCCATGTGGGCATTTGACGTAGTCGGTCCCTTGGAGGATAGAACTAGAGAAGTCCGAATGAAATCCTTCATCCTCACCGCTATAGAAGATTTCACGAAGTGGGCGGAAGCTGAGGCATTCACGGAAGTCAAAGCATCAACGGTGGTAAAGTTTATCAAGCGCAACATCCTCGCCAGGTTCGGATTCCCTCATGACATCGTCACCGACAATGGACCACAATTCACATCCCAGGAGCTCCGCGACATGTGTGGTAAATATGGTATTAACTTGCATCATTCGTCTCCATACTACCCACAAGGAAACGAACAGGCTACAAACAAAACTCTCATCAGAATTATCAAGAAAACCTACAAATCTCACCATTATTCAGACTGGCCAGATCGCCTCATTGAGGCCCTCTGGGCTTACCGCACTTCTATCCGTACTCCCATGGTCAAACCCCATACACACTCACCTTTGGGACAGAGGCGGTACTCCCATATGAAATATTCGTTCCCTCACTAAGAGTGCAGTTGGATCCCGAGCTCGATCCCAAGCAACGTAGAGAAATTCTGTTGGCCCAGCTGGAACTATTAGATGAGAAATGAATGATCGTGGCCGATCATGCTCAAGTATATCGTAAAAGAATTGCCCGTTATTATGCCAAGAAAGTTTTGGAGAGAAAATTCAGGGTAGGTGAACTGATTTTAGAGAGGAAGATTACTAAAACTGCCAATCTAAAAGAAAAATTTCAAGAAAATTGGGAAGTCCCTTTTGTCATCAAAGAAGTCTACTCAAGTAATGCTTACAAGTTAGTGGACTCCGAAGGGGTAGACCTCACATATCCATGGAATGGGGTGTACCTTAAGAAATTATATTCATGAGACCTTGTACATAACTATTCAAAAAAAAAAGAGAGAAACTAAAAAAACAAACGAAAAGTGTCATTTTAATTCTTGTACATAAAATAAAAAAATCAACACCTGGTGACCACCATGCAGTCCAAATTCATTGCACCAACCCTTCATGTTAGACAGGGACCGTCATAATGTGGTAAGTATCGGGTCTTGGTCTGCCAGAACCGTGGAGATCCCTGTCCGGCCACGTCGGCCTATACCTTTTAGAAAGAAAATAACGTGCACACACTCACATATTTTACATCAAATGGGTAGCATCACCTACGATAAGGCCTCACCCGAAGGTCTCTAGGAAGGCAGCACTCTTTTGCTCTTCTTCTCTTCGACCAAATGAGACAGTCGACGCCCTTAAAACGATGAGCATCAAAGAACCGAAGCACAAGATCCTTAAGGCAAGAGTAGGATCCATTCCCCTCGAGCCCGGGTCAGAGCACAAGAAGAGGGCAGTGCCCTCGTAGGCACGGAAAAGGGGAATCTAAAAAGAATAAGATGACAATATTCTTTTTCCCCAAGGAAAAAAGAAGAAAAATTATGTATGCATGTATATGTGACAAAGTCACATGAAAAGCCTGGTCGTGACCGTGCCTGACTCCATCAAATGAAATCCCTCCCCATTCAAAAGTCAAAGTTTTCTACAAAAGGGGAATCTAATGTCATAATGCTCGGGGTGTGGTCCGAAATTGCCTGAAAGGGGAAAGTTGAGTAGCCCTCAAACAACTCGCCAAGTTAACGGCTTTGCCGGTCCTCTAAGGAGGTTTATCTCCTACGTTCTTTCTTCTCCCATCAAAAGATGAAAGCCCAATGGAGGTCCTGAAGGGTGAACCCTGTCAAGGTTGCAACCTTGATTATCAAAAATATATATATGGTTGTCCACTTCAAAAGCAGAAGCCATTGCTATGAAGGGGTCTCTGTGTTTCTGGCTAATCAATACCTCTATTTACCACCCTTAACGCTTTCTCATGTTACCTCGGGCTTAGGTCAATGCAAGCGTGTCACCTATGGGTGTGATGGCGTCTGATTCTGGGTAAGCGTCGCGCGGTTGACCGTTAGGGTTCCAAGGTGCTCCATCATATACCATCTAGGGTTGTGAGGAAATAGACCCATGTCGGGTAAATCATTTACCTCGAACGCTTTTTGGGTGTATCCCTATGGTCGGAAGCAACTGGGAACCTAAGCTTGGCATGACGGCATTATCATCAGGATAAGACTTAACCGGCGGGACTATCATTTGAGGAGTCTAGAGGCCCAAATCAACCTGGATGTGCGCTCAGGATACCTGAGAGATAATTTAGAAAACCCCCATCTCCATATAGGTTAGGTGCCCCATGGGTGGTCACCGGGCATTCATAAAAACAACATAAAAGCACAAAACAAAACAAACAAAAATCTATATTCTCAAAATTATCAAAAAATTCAAATATATATCTCCAAACAAAAAACAACACAAAAATGCATAAAATCACAAAACACCAAAAAAATATAAAAGCACAAAAGCCAAAAATATGTCTTGCATCCGCATGTGCATTTGCATGATCATATTTCCTTTTTTTTGGTCAAAACAACTAGTGGGAGAAAGGGAGAGTGCACCCCTTTCCAGAGGAAAGGAATGTTCTCACTCCACCTTTCATGCCACTAGAAGTATTTTTATTGCATTAAAAGTGAGTAAGTACAATGGTATGAGGGCCGTGCCCTTGGAATACAAGAAAGGTAATAAACTGTACAACTTGAATGTGTTGAAGGGAAAAATCAGTGACTATACACGTCGGATGTGAACATTAGGAATGTGGGAGGCATCAGTCGTGATATAACCTCTAGCCATAAGAGGCAGCTCCCTAGAAGATGAGAAGACATTATTGCAGCCCATCAAGATAGCATAGTTCGCCAGAGCATCCGCAATTTGATTAGCTTCCCTGTATGTATGCACAATGGGAGCTTGTTGCAATCTGAAAAGATGTTGAAGCTTTCTCCACCATGGAAGAAAAGACCAAGGTGGGCTTCTATTATGCTGTAGTAGAGTAACCAAATCTAGTGAGTCTGTGTAAATAATATAGACCGGAATGTTATGTAATTGGGCCAATCTTAAACCATCAAGAAGGGCCCTTCCTTCTGCAACCATGTTGGACCCATGTCCATAATAATGAGAGAAACCCAACAACATTTTCCCTTGAACATTTTTGAAACATCCACCTCCCCCAGATATACCTGGATTGCCTTTACTAGCACCATCAACATTAAGAGAAAGCCCTGTCCTTGGAGCAATCCAACAAATAGTGATGCAAGATAAGCTTTTATGATTAATGGACATACGCATTGATTGGAGAATGATTCTTAGGGAGTTACTAACACCACATTTGAAAGTAATTTGCGTCAAAATTTGGACAGTGTCATCATGTATATGTTTAGCTATCCGAGTGTATTTAGTTCTGACTCCTTCATACCTGATGCGACATCTATACTTCCAAGTTTCCCACACAATCATCATAGATACTATCAGAGATAGAAAACCTTGTGGGCTGTGAACATAGGACTCATTAAGAATGCTGCAGAGCCGACAATAAATGGAATTGATTTCCAGATGGGGATTAGCAATTAAAGGGCCAAATTTGTTCCACAAATAAGCAGCTATTTCACTAGCTATAAAAAGATGATCAATGTCTTCAACAACATGGGAAAATGAGCAGTAATCACACCGGGAAGCAATGTATATTCCACTTCTTTGGATCCGACTGTCTATAGGCACAACATGATTGAGAAGTTTCCAATAAAATAGAGAAGCATGGGGAGGAAATTTTTGATACCAAAGTTTAGCTGCAGAGACAGCAATCACCTGCCCTTTGATATAATCATAAGTAGACTTCATGCTAAAGTTGCTTGAATTTGTAAAAGTCCAAATTGGAATATCATCCCCATCTTGAATAGTATAACTATATAGATCAGTCTGCAGATTGTAATAAGTAATCCCATCCCAGACCGGATGATGGTGGTCAGCCAATACAGATTGGATAGAGCAATCTTCAGACCATGCACTAATCTAGTAGGACGAATGATCCAATAGAGGTTTGTCCTTATACCACGTGTCTTTGAGAAAGTTAGTATTTGCACCATTAAAAACAACCTTACGCATACCTGCCAGGAGGATCACTTTGGCCTTTTCAAAATCTCAAACTTTAATGCCTACTAGAAAAGGAATTTTATAATCTGAAATATGTTTCCCTTGAATGTATTTACTCCTGACAAATTTAGCTCACAATGAGTTACTGTGTAAAGAAGTTCATAGCTATTTAACATAGGAGCATAGTTGAATATCTCCCAATTTACGAATAACCAGACCACCTTCAGGTAAGGATTTACATACTTTATCCCATGAAACCCAGTGTTTTCTGTGAGCAGTATCAAGCCCTTGCCACAAAAAATTGGCACAGATTGTATCAATTTGCTTGTGAATTGAATATGGAATAGTAGTGGCACTGGCTGTGTATATGGGGATAGAGGATAGAACCGATTTGATTAATGTCAGTCTTCCAGCCTGTTAGAGAAATTTACTTTGCCGCCCAGTTAACTTTGCATTGATTTTGTCAAGTAAAAACTTGTAGTGAGGTGTTTTGATTCTCCCTTTGAAAAGAGGAATTCCTAAGTAGTTAATGCTTCCAGTTCTGTGCTGATATCCTGTAAACTGACGGATTCTGTCAATGGCATGATTTGGCATGTGCTTAGATACCATGAAAGAACTTTTATGAATATTAATCCTATGACCTGAAGAACTTTCATACCTTCCCAAGAATTTAAGCAACTGTTTAATGGAGGATATACTGCCATTCATGAATATAATTGAGTCATCTGCATAAAGAATATGGGAGATAGGCATGACCTGTCGAGGTAGATGATAGTATTGACACTGTCCAGAATTGAATAAGTGACTAAGACCTCTACTCAAAACTTCTTCAGCTAAGATAAGGAGGGTAGGGGCTAGAGGGTCACCATGTCTCACCCCTCGAGTGGATTTGAAGAATTCATGCAGTTGACCATTAAATGCAACAGTGTACCAGCAATTCATTAAAAGCTGAGCAATAAGAGAAATGAATCTATTAGAAAATCCAATTTTTCTCATAACATTGAAGATAAAATCCCATTCAATTCGGTCCTAGGCTTTAGCCATGTCTAGCTTGATCAAAATGTTATGACCTTTAACCGGCCTATCTAATTCCACGAAATAGCTCTGCCACTAATAAAGCCACTTTGCTGTTCGGAAATAATAGCTGGAAGGATATTACGCAATCTGTCACAAATTACTTTGGACACAATTTTGTATATGAAGTTGCATAAACTAATAGGCCTGAAATCCACAAAGGAAATTGGGCTTTAAACCTTAGAAATCAGACATAGAATAATAGATGTGACTCCCTTTGGGAGTCCCCACCCTTGAAAAAAACTTTGAGCAGTAGTTACCACATCATTCCCTACTATGTCCCAGCAGTGAGTAAAAAAATTACCAGTGTATCCATCAGGACCAGGAGAGCTATTGCCAGGAAGCGAAAAAATAGTTCTTTTGATTTCTTCTGCAGATGATATAGCACAGAGAACTGTGTTCTAACTTTCAGTAATGAGACTAGGAATAACTGACAGGAGCTGAACATCAATACTATGGTCTTTAGATGAAAGGAGATTCTTAAAGAAATAAGTTGCACCAGTTAATAAAGTAGCCTGATCTTCCACCCAATTGCCATCTATCTTCAGCTTATGAATATAGTTTCTCTACCTTCTGATTTTGGTGTAATGATGGAAGTATTCCGATCCCCATATGAAAGCCACTGAATTCGGGATTTTTGAAACCAAAAAATTTCTTCCCTATGTAGTGCAAGTCTCAACTCAGCATTAGCTTTGTAAAGTTTCATTCTTTTTTCCACAGAGGGGTTATCATCAAAATTATCTTGAGCTTGAAGTAACTGCAATTCAGCAATTTCCTTAGCTTGATGGATGTCACCAAACACATCTTTTTTCCAAGTTTTCAAAGCAACCTTCAGGTGTTTCAGCTTCTCCTGTAATAAGAAAAAGGGATGACATATCTGCTCATGATTATTCCATTGTTCTTTGACAAAGTCCAAAAAATCAGGGTGTGTGTGCCACATATGCTGATATATAAATCTACTAGGAGCAGCTTGCATAGGTTGCATATTCATGAGAAGAGGAGCATGATCAGAAGGACCTCTAACCAAATGCTTGACAGTCAGATTAGAGGGAAAGTTTAACCAGTTAGCATTGTATAATATTCTGTCAAGCTGGGCTCGAATATGAGAGGTCCCTGTTTGGTTGTTAGTCCAAGTGTAAGGAGAGCCTGAGTAACCAGCATCAATGAGGCCAGTAGTTGTGACAAAGCCTTGAAAATCAGTCATAGCAGTTGAAGAGGACATGATACCACCAAGTTTTTCTTCAGGAGAGATGATGCAATTGAAGTCACCACCAATAGTCCAAGGGATATTCACTTCTAGACTGAATGCCATCAAGGAATCAAACATTTCCCTACGAACACTAGCACAGCATGATGCATAAATAGCAGTAAAATACATAAAGATAGAATTGTCCTCCTTAAGAGCAACAGTAATATATTATGGGTGCTGCTCTATAATATCAAGGCAAATATAAGTACTATGAAAAAGCCAAATTCTAGAGGATGCACCATTGTTCCCAAGAACAGACCGAAGGTTAATGCGATGAGCCACATAACTGGCATGACTATAGTCAATACGAGGTTCAAGAATAGCTGCAATGCAGATCTTATGAATTTTGACAATTTGTGCAAGGCTTCTGACAGTGGCCTTATTACCTATACCCCAAACATTGCATATAAAATAATATTTCCTTTTATTTGCATTCTGCTTGCTTGCATGTGCATATCACGTTTACTGTTCTTTTTTCATAATCTTGTAAATATAATTTAGTCCTCTGACCCTACATCAAGGAAGGTACTATCTGCTTTCGGTAGGGGGCTAAAATCAGACTACACTAACCTTTTCCTTGTTAGTGTGGTTGAAACAGGTGAAAAGAAAGATGGCGTCAAAAGCCAAACCAAGCCAAGTACACTGAAGATAGTTCATTCCACTTCCAAAATATGTCCACTATGTTCTAGCGATACATCATTCTAGGGGCATACCCCCAGTGTACAAAAGGGGCAGCTACTACCTAGCTGCATCTCTCTCTCTCTATCTCTCCTCCAAATCTACGTCAGTACGAGGTCGGCTCCGCTGACTATCAACCTCGTCTCCATCTCCGCTCCCCATGTCTCGCAGCCTCGATGGCCGTGAAGCCCTCGAACCTGACGCGACTGGCTGGATCACTCCATGCTCTACAGGAGACGGCGTCATGCCCATAAGCTCCTTCATTGTGAAATGCACGTCTCCTATGGTCCATAGCGACTCGGAAGGAATCGCAGGCCTGGCACCCTCTCCTGGGGCACCTCTACCCTGGTATCTCCACAGCACTCACCGTCTCAGAGCCTCCAACTGGTCAAGGGCTCGCTACTCCCGAACTGCCATCACCATCTCTCGGGCATGTGCCTCGGCCTCTCTCTCCTTCGCCTCGGAGAGGCGACCCTCGACCCTCTTAATGGAGCTCATCTCTTCAAGGCGGCGTGTCAGCTCCTCTATACCCGCATCCTGCTCCCAACGAATGGCCAGGGTGGCTGCCAACTCCTTCCTCTCCAGAAAATGAATCATCGGGTAAGGCAGACAGTGATGTAAAAAGAGAATCGCTTTCAACTTGAGTGTTAGGTTCTCACTGTCTCGGCCAGCTCGGCCTCTTGCTCCTCGGCTCGCTCAATGGCCCCGGCCAGGCGATCCTCTAGCTCATCTCGGGCGTCGGCTCGAGACGAAGGGCCGGCCTCTCCACCCGCTCCTGCCCTCACCTGCACATAGGCCAACTCCCCTCGCTGGAAAGACAAGGGGAAAACGATTATTCAAATGCAAAAAATTCCAAGTTCAAAATCAATCAAGTTAATTTCGGCTCACCAACTCTCGGATCTCGTGTCGCAAGTTCACGATCGTCTGGTTAAGGATGACCATCCAATCCTTGAGTATCTTCACAGCCTCAATCTCAGACATCTGCACATCAAATCCACAAACTCACTTAGCTGCAGTTCTTAAATGAAAACATCACATTTGAAAGCTAAAAAGCAACTCACCGCTCGGGTGTCGAGACGAAGCCGTCCGGCATACCGGTCTTGGTATCCGCCAAGTAAGTCTCACTACTCCTCACGGTTTGGTCATGCTCCAGTGAGGGTCCTCTCTACAGTGCCTCTGCCTCTCTACGATAGCGGGAGGCCCAGTCTTGATCGCTCGCCGAAGTCCGTCGGCGTCCCCGATCTGACTCCTACTCGGCTGGAACCGCCACCGGCAGTTGATGCCACCCCAGGGTCCTCTGCACTAGGCGAAGGAAGAGTGGCTCCATCAGGTTCACGTAAAACAACATAGTGTCTTTGTAGAATCAAGTTTGCCCCTCCCTCACCCACGGTTGGGGGGTAGTGTCCTCTGTTGCATAGGGGGTCCAGATCACCTGCCACATAAAAATTGAACGTTTTGCTTATTTGAGTACAAATGCTAAAAAATCATAACTCTTTAGCCAAAACACTCACCTGGTGGTCATCTAGGGCTGTCCTAAGAACAGAGAGTCTAGTGGCCACTAGGGGCTGGTCCCGAACCATTTCCCATCTAGCCATGAGAGGGACCACCTGAATCAGGGCTCGCGGGATCTTACCGCGACCTAGAGGGAACCGAATATATCCCCAAATCTGGAAGCATAAGAAAAGAAACAATCCATCAATCAATCAAATTTAGAATCAACATGTGTAAAGGGGTAAACTCATACCTGTAAGAAGGGCGTGAAACTTCCCAGGTTACTCGAACCTGGGCGTACAAGATCCATGTGGGTGAAGAGGTGCGCCAGCATCGCTCTTCCCCCACACGAGTTGGGGTCCCGCTCAAGATCCCGTACCAGCAAGAGATACTTAAGATTTACCTTGTTCAAGGCCATAGTGAATAATAGTCTCCCAAAGAAATATAACAGGAAAAGCCTCAGTTCCTACTGGTCACGCCTCCCCCGGGCAAGAAGTCTCTGTCTCACTCACCCTAGGTATGCATCCAAATCCTCTAGTGGTCCCCGTACCACTATCGCGAGCCCCATCGCAGCACTGATCTTCCCAAGGGGAAGAGTGGTCACCGGTCTCTCAGATCGAGCCAGCTGAGGCCCGAGCAGGCTCTCCACCTCCTCCCGATAATCCCTGAGCTCTCGGCCAAGCACCAGGTTCCCTGCTACTAGCAACCCTGTCAAGAAAGCCACATCCTCAAGGGTGGGGATCATATGTCCCCACGGCATCACGAAAGCTCTGCAACTGTCCATCCATCTCTCCCGTAGTGCCACCAGAATGGTAGCATCAACAGGGAAAGGTTGGATCCTGAAGAACGGGCCAAAACCCATTCGATCCACCCACCCCCGTTGCCCAGGAAGTAAGGCATGGTACCAGCCCACACCAAGTCCCACGAAACCCGGGCTCTAATCCTCCTCGGACCCTGCACACAACAGAAAAAACACACAGAATTCATTAGATTTTCCAATCAATCCACCCTCCACCTTTCTTCAAAATTTTACTGCCCTGCCATGGGCGACCAGAACACTGGCCGCCCAAGTCCATCAATGGGCGACCTGTGCCCTGGCCACCCAGGATAGTGGATGGCCACTGACCTACCTGCCCACTTGTTTCTTCCCCACAAACCCGCACCTCATCGTCTCCATCTCTCCATCAATCCTATACACACACCAAGTCTAATGAATAGAAGAGCAAGGTCATAGGACTTACCCTTTCATGCCGTCCTCCCTCCTCCTGGTCGGCTTCGCCCTCATCCAGACCATCTTCTTCCTCACCTTCATCTCCATCACCGGGGTGAGCCTCGTCTGCCTCGCCTCCATCTTGTCTACTCTCCTCCAAGTCAGCAGAAGCCGTCGTCGAAGAGGATGAGCCCAACGGAGCTTGCACCTCCTCTTGCTCTTCACTCTCACTTGAAGATGAGGGATCAGGTGCGATGTCAAGCCGAGTTCTCCTTCGCCCCATTGGACAAATCTAAGGAACTAGGTGGCTAGAACCTCACTCACAGGAAGAAAGATCGACTCTCTCAACTCTTACTCCTACATACGTCCAAGATGAAGGCCACCCAAATGAGGGGGCTGGCCACCCTTTTAAAACCCTCAATACAGAGGGCGGCCGAGACTCTGGCCGCCCAGCCCCAAGTGGTGGCGTCAACAACCCTGGCCGCCCTCCCCTTTGTTCAGCAAAACAAAAAAAGAGAAAAATGCTAAAAAACAACAAAAATTAATGCAATTCCATTTTCACATAAAATCCAATTCATGCTACTTTCATTTCATCCATTCACTAACTATAAAAAAAGAATGCTGAACAAACATCAACTAGGTGCGTAGCCTCAAAAAGAACTCGTTCACAGCCGGTCTGAAACTCTGTAGGTAGCCCACATAACGCTTCAGATCATCTTTGTCCTCCTCAATGTAAATCTTGGCTTTCGCCACGGTGGCATGGCGTCTCCATGTATTCCTAATCCTCTGAAGTCGCTGTCGATCCGTGTCGGTTCTTGGAAGGCGCTTTGTAATCAATGCTCCCTTGGAAGCAGCCCATGGGATCCGTCTGGGTGGCCTTACATGGCGATGACAGCGGCGTGCCTGGCACTACAATAAGTCCTCGGCCCCCACAATGCTTCAAGAGGTTGCTCAAATGGCCGGGTATATCAAAGAGAACACCAAGTTCATGGTCTCCTAACGGGGTGGAAGAAGACGCCATGCCTAATCTTCTCCTTAGAATTGCTCCTCTTGCTTCATGTTGATGTTTAACGATGGAGTAGGAGTGCCCCGACATGGACTTTTGTAGGTCTAGAGTTTCTGGATAAGAGCAGGAGGGCGGCCAAGTCTGACCGCCCAGACCATGAGAAGGCCATCAATCTGGCCGCCCTCATCCCCCACTTGTGAATAATGCATCTTTGCTATGTATGGTCTAAAGGATCAGTAAATGAAATATGCTTATTGTTCCATCGTTATTATCATTTATGAACTTTACTAACATGTGTTAATGCAGCTGCAGATCTCCACAACTGTGGGACCATAGGGCGATGCCGCCCCACTACCTTTGCATTATAGGTAGAATGCCGGAGGCTAATAGCTTTGGGCGTATAAACTCTGAGTTCCTCTTTAATAAAAACCATGAAGAGTTTATACTCCTTAAGCTATTTGATGGCTGCCTATTGCCTAAACCCAGGATGACGGACTTCCGAATTCTCGACTATGCTTAAGTACAATGTGGAACGATGGACCCCTACCGGGATCCAGACCACGTCTGTCGCCAGGCATGGGATGACAGACTTCTCAAACTCTTGACCGATTGGTTCGGAGGTAGGCAAATAAACCCTCCGGCTTTGCATTAGATAGGTCTTTCTACTTTAAACCTAGTATGCATCATATAGGCCTTTTTAGCCCCATTTGACAAAAAGAAAAAAAATATAAATATATATATATGCATGATAAGATAAAAAAATGCATGCATCTCATCTTGGGAGCCATGACGTAGAGGTAAGGAAGCCGTGTTACTTTGACCAACCCGTGGACCTTTGGCCCCCGCATTTGATCTTTCGAGTCTCTCGATTTCGCTAAGCCTGCACGAATGAGTCTACGTGATTCCACTCCGATTTGACCGGCGGAAGATGTGTTTTACGCAAGGCCGTTTTGAGTATTTCGTGATTCAACGAGTCATTCAATTCCCATATCTTGATCTTTTACTTACCCTTGTTTTAGGTCTTGTATCTCCTTGAGCACTGGATTGTGTTCGTCTCCTCAAGTCCCGCAGCGCCATGCTAGAGGGTCCCATGCGACTACAAATACAAGTCCTCTTAGATTAATTGTCCTTCCTCTCCTTTGCCAATGACTTACTTGATTACTTAATGCTCATGCGACCCTACATGAAGCCTATTTTCCTCTCAAGAATCTCCTTGAGCATGTTGCCCTCATTAGGCTTGTTTCTTTTCCGAAACACCCATTTATCAGTTCCCTGGACTCCCTTGCAAAACGGGCATTCCAGAGGGGCATTTGTAGGCGCCTAACTTTGGATATCCCGCATATCCCAGTGGGCCTTTGTGTGAATGACGCATAATCGTTATACTTGTTTTATCATTGTTCCACGCTTTAAAGCCCAGCCCATAGCCATAGAGTTATTGGGCCTTGTCCATTAGAGGGGCCCAAGGACCATGGTCTGGGTAGCCAAGGACCTGGCCACCCCTGATCCTGGGTGGCCAGGTCGATGGCCGCCCTCCTCTGCTGGGTGGCCAGAGAGCTGGCTGCCCTCCCCTTCAAGAAGGCCAAGTCGATGGCCGCATTCCTATTTTACATGGTCAAAGAACGTGGCTCAGTTCATGAGCACGTTCTCCCCCCTATTTTGCACGATTTTCCCCCATGATTTCATGCGCTTCGACCTGAATGACAAAACCACCGATCTCAAGAGAGAGAGAGAGAGAGGGGGGGAGAGGACATTCGGAGAGGAGGAATTTTGGGGAATTCAGGGGAGTCGGAAGATTGGAAGAGGGAGTTGCGCCTAGTCTCCTTCCACCTTCATCCTCGATCCAGGTTTGAACTCCGGAATTCCCTGTTCTTTACTTTTCGTATCATGGCTTCCTGGTAAGCACATTCTGCATATCGTAATCTCTGTAGCTCCTATACTTAAGAGATTTTTTCCCCAAAACAAACGGGAAGGTGGGTGGTCGAAAGTCTCGGCTATCCCTCCTTCCCACCACCCCCAGGTAATCACACCGCCATTATTCTTGTTACATTAACTTTCATTAGAGTAGACACTACACTTCCCGTTACTAATGGTCTTATTCTGTTCTCTTCTTTGAGCTTCACTATTTGCTGGACTTCAGCATCAAGGAACTACGCAGAGCTCCTTGCCCTTGGCCGGCCAAGGACGAGGAAGAGGGACCCTACCTTCTTCCTATTTTGAGCATCTCCCCGTGATCATCATTCCTGTACTCGTGGTCCAGGAAGGTTGAGGAGATAACCCCGCGAGGCTCATTCTCCAAAACTAACCCCCCTCCGTCACCAACACACCGGTCCTGACGATCCACGGAACCTACAGATGGTTGATATTGATTTGACATGAAATAATCCTTCATCTACTTGGGAGCTTCTAGTTGATTATGATCTGCCATGAGGTTAGGTTGATGATGGTATCTAAGATACATAAACCTCTCAATTTCACCTATAGGTCCTAACAAGGTTGGATGTAGGGATCTCCTACCGTGCATGCATTGCAATAGGACCCAAAGAATGTGTGTTGTTTTTGTATTTGTGGCAGTCAATAAATCAACAACAATGTGAATGATGCATGCAAAAATGTTGTTTTTTAAACAAAGGAGGAATCGGCACCTACTACCAAGTTAGTCCACCGGCCAAGTAAGAGGTGTGGTTTTGGGAGGCTCCCCCTACTTCTGTAGGGACCTAATTAAATAACCACAAGCCCGCTTAGGCGTTTGTCACTCAACCTCTAGCCTAGACACCGACTTACCCAAAGTAGCAACAAATTCCAAAACTCTTCTTTGTTTTTTACTTCTAAGGGCAAGCTAACTCTAAAGTGCTTCTTGGTACAACCTGCCCGGCGTCCGTGAGGGAATCCACGGGTGCGGGGACTTATGGAGGTCTTGAAAAAAGAGATTCTAATCCAAAGAGACAGAGTGCTCAATGGAGGGTCCTTCTAATCCAAGAGGGGTGTGCCTAAATTACCCTTAAGAAGGGGAAAGAGAGAAGAAGAAAAGATTTTTTTTAAATGATGCAAGTAATGAACAAAGAATTATCTAAAGGTAACAATGCATGAAAGAGATGCAACTAGCATGAAAGTATGATATCATGATGATGAAATTTTTTTCTTCTTTTTTGATTTTTTAGGAATTTTTATATTTTTTTCAAAGGAAGATGAATATGAGAAAACTAGCAGCTAAAAACATTAAACAATATGCAAATCTATTGCAAAATAAGGCTAAAAATCATTCTTTTTGAGGTTTCTAGTTTTCTTATTTTTTACATTTTTAGTCTTTTTTCTAATTTTTTAAAGATTTTTCAAGAGTTTTTTAGATTGTTTGTAGAAATTCACAAAACAAAACATATTCGTACGCTTAGTGACCTTTAGCGACGCTTAATTTTCAGGATATTCAGATTTTCACGTTTTCTACTTCCTTTGGTGACATATTCAGCCTTCAGCGACTCTTTCTACAATAGTTGATTTCCTACGAATTTCAGGTCAGAATTTCTTGCATTTTCTGGTCAAAGCAGTCTGCAGTTTCAGGTGGTGGTGGAGTAATAAGGGATACCCATGGTTCTGTTATATTTACTTATTCTCACTTCTATGATCAAGCTAGTAGCATAATGGCTGAAGCTATAGCACTTATGGATGGTTTAAAATACTTGAGAACTATCACTTCCCAGCCGAGCCTAATTGAATGTGACTCACAGGTTCTTGTCCAAGTTATCAACAAAAAGATTCCATGCCCCTGGGAGATTCTAATATTTGTGAGGCAAATTCGGACCCTTCTTTCAGCAAATGATTCAATTACTCATATCTTTCGTGAGGCGAATATAGTGGCAGATTCTTTAGCAAATTTTGCTTGCAATACAAAATGTAATCTCTTTTTTTCTTCTCAGCAGCTACTTCCAAGCCATATTAAAGGTGCTGCCCGGTTGGATAAGCTAGGCATGCCTAGCATTCGATTGATGTAATTCTTTATATATTTCATTATCAATAAAATTTGCCTCCTAGCTATGCATTGGACCCCCCAATACCTAGGCAAGGTTTTTGATAAAAAAAAAAATTTCTTGCATTTCTTGCATTTTTTGATTTTTTTTTCTTTTCCTGTAAAATAAAAAAAGAAAAATTAGTATACAAATATACATATCAAACACAAGAATTCTCAACTATCAAAAATTATGTTCCTCCCCGGCAACGGCGCCAAAAATTGATAGCGCGAAAACGCACGTCCTTAATACGTCCACTACCAAATTTAAAAATCCAATCCACAATAAATTAGAGAGAATAGTTAAGTGGTGAGACCGAGTCGAATCCATGGAGAAGGTTAGATTTTAGAGTTGAAAATCTTGAGTTTGAAGATTTAAAACCGTGAGAGTTTGGTTGAAAAACTTCAGATTAAAATTGAGAAATTAAAATTAAATAAACAAAATGAAGGATCAATGAAAACTTAGGCTAAAAGAATTAATGAGGCAAATGAAAAGAAAATGACAATCACCATAATCACCAAACTTGAAAGGAAATAGATTGAGGGAAATAATTAAATAACACTTGCACAAAATATAAAAGACGGGTCTACATAGAACTTAGTGAAGAGAATTAAACAAAAGATGAGTGATGTTTGTGTTGTCTGAAATAAATAACTAAGAGAAGGAATCATAAAAATGCAACAAATAACAAGGAGGCTTTCACTTGCTCCCTGCTATGTAGCACAACACCCAAAAAAAAACACAGAAGAAAGCCCCCTTCCTAAATTATCTCATGTCTCATAGAACCCCAAATACACTCTCCAAAGCACTCAAAACAACAATAGAACCCTCAAAACAACATAAACATAAGGCATTCCCCCAAAAACTATCCACCACCGGAACTCTCCAAAAAAGCACCTCAAACAACAATAACAGAAGCCCCTTTTATAGGGCCAACCTAAGCCCTCACCGTCCTCTCCTTCTCTGCCTTGTGTGTGAAGAGGCTTTGGCCACCCATGTTGACACCGCCATCTTGCGTGAAACATGCCGCGAGAGACATGCCATGAGGGAAGGTGAATGCGTTAAGGAAATGGCCACGGCTTGGCCATGTTAACGCCGCCCGTGCCGCTCGTCGCTCGTGCCCGCGTGTGCGTTGACCCACCCCCGCCTTGGCCGACCTCTGCCATCTCCTGCGTGCACTGGCATGCGCCCGCCAGCGCTCGCCAATTGCTTCGCCCACCTCTCCCGCGTGCTGACCTCGTCGCCCGCCTGCCTCAGCCCGCCAACTTCGTCGACCGTGTCGCTCACCTTCGCGGTTGCGTGGGCATCCTCCCACACGTGAAGCACGCGCCATGGGCCCGCCGTGGGCTTGTTGAAGACGTGTTGGGCGCGCCTTTGAAATGGCTGCAGGCGATTGGTCATGGGCCTTTGGCCCATTATTTTCTTCACTATTTGTGCAGACTTGTGTACCTCTTCGTACTGGCCGAGTACCTACAAAATAATATATGTTATTTCTCAAATTATAATTAATTTCATCAAATTATTCATATTTATATTAATGGCATTTATTCATTGCATTTATTTTGTATTAATAATTCGAATGTGATGAAGTCCCTGAACCTGTGCGATGATGGCTGAATCATAATGAGATTATGATAATGAGATTAGTCATCCAGATGCACATGTTCTAGATGTTCTCAGTCATAGGATCTTCAAGAAGGGACATTGAAGATCCGGATAGGCTGGCACACATGATACTTACTCATATGATGGGTGTGATTGTTCTCATAGTCATCAGTGTGGAGACACTGAAGTACGTGTGTGGGTGCTTATTAGTGGAATGAGTACACTGAACTGACCTGATCTAGAATCCCTGAATGATAATCATACTTACTGTCAATTAGGGTATTATATGTCTCAGTAGCACAGTTAGATCTTAGACCTGAGTCACTAAAGATATCTTGTATAAGGGATGCTGAGTGTTTGATTACTAACTTATGGACTTCTGTTAAGTGGTCCTGTATAGTTAGTTATTCGGACTCAGTGGAACTAATCATAAAAGTGCAATTAGTTTGAAAATATGGGATCATTCACTCTCAGTATGATATATGAGAGAGAATACCCTACAGATCTGTACTCAGGAAACCCCTAGCCAGGGTACGGGAGTTCATTATGAAAAAGGAGTTTTTCTAATGAACCAGCTTGGAGTACAGGGTTCAGTTGAGCCGGGACACAATATGGTTTGACAGTTGGACCATACCCTAGTCCTGGTAGGGCAATGGATGAATAATGATCTATAGCTATGTGGAATCTGTAGACGGAAAGGTTCCATTGGGGGTTGCTTATCCCCAATGTCATTTGGGATCATGAGGCGTTGCTTGGTGCTTTTCGTGATCAGAAAGCCGTTGATTCCATTAAGAGTTAATGGATAATATTTATTAAGTTAAGAAGGAGTTCTTTATTTAATGGGCTGGAAAATCAAATAGACTATTGGGCCTAGAGGGTCACACACAATAGAGTATTGGATAGACCAGGATGGGTAGACTTTATAGACTATCATTGGGTTTTTATGAAAAATGCCAAGGGTCTATAAATATACGCTAAAGGGAGAAACCCTGGCCAAGCTACAAGGTAGAAACTTGGCCACCCTCTCTCCTCTCTCTCTCTCTCTCTCTCTCTCTCCAATGAACCCCCCCCTTCTCTCTCCTTCCTCCCCGGTGGATGGTAGTGTTGAGATCAGGTCGGCGGTTAGAGATCGTGGAGGAGATCCCGTGTGCTTCCACTGCTCGTGTGGATACGTCTAGAGGCCGGACGCTTAGATGGCTTGCGACCCTAGGATCTTCAACTCGTTCGCCTTCGAGCTTTTGGGAGATTCTCAACCCTGCAAAGGTAAAGAATCGTTCTTCACGCCACGGGATTTACCGATTTTGTTCGATTTTGAAAAACCAGCAACGATATGCAATCTAGGGTTTTGATATTTTTCGTTGCGGTTCCGACCAAAACCTTACAGTTTGTGCCTCTGCGCCCAACAACACGGCCGTGTCCAGTAACCTAACACGGGGTACGCGCCACTGCGTCCGCCAATAACGTACACTTGTCCTAACTGTTGACACATATTTTTAGCCAACAAGTCGAGTTATTTCTCTTATTCTCCTTTATCATACCCCAAATTATCCATTATTTTAAAGTCTTCTTAAAACCTATTTTGAGCATATTTTTTGGTCATTTCTAAGCTCATTAAGACTTGGAGCCCTTGGAGGATATTTTTCTTTTTTTATTAAAAAATAATAAAACAATAAAAAAATTTAATGTTGTGGTCAACTATTGACCATCAAGGTCAATTGTTGACCATCATGGTCAACTATTGACCGCCTCTTCCCCTCTTCTGCCAAAGTCCTAAGTATTCTAGACTCTGTTTCTGGGCATTTTTGCTCGCGGGGGACTTCATCTAAGGCCTCTATCTTTTAGAATTTTCCACCAAATCGGGTCCCGCTTGTTCCTATCTCTTGTACTTACTATTATCTCGAGTTTGGTCTATAAAAATCAAATTTTGGTGGACTATTTTACTTGGAAATGTGGCCAAAAATTTAGGGATTATGCAATCCCAGTTCAAGTCAAACTCCACCCGATTAGGCTCGGGGCCCTTCTTGCGGCGCAAATATCTTCTAGAATCCTCCACCAAATTGAGCCCCGCTTGTTCCAACTTCTTATCCTAACTATTATCTCGAGATTGATCCATAGATCTCGAGATTTGGTGGAGTCTATCTCTTGAAATTATGGAAGAAAGTTCAGGATTTATGCAGTTTCTATATAAAGAATCATGTGCAAACTGCGCGATGGGGGCACGTTTTCGAGACGACGATGAAGCCATGCCGGATTGTCTACTCAACCCTTCAACCCTAGCCTAAAGAGGAAAGTACAAGCTTCGATTTGATTCTTTATTTGCTTGATTTCATCATCGTTTGCCCTCTTAACTTCGCCCTTACTTCTTGCAAATCATCACAGTTTCTGGTTTTCCTGCTACAACACCGCAATGGGGGCATGTTCTTCAAGCCGGGGTGGAGTCATGCTTCATCCTATTCATCCTTCTTCGACTCCATATTAAAGAGGGGAGTATTAGCTTCGTTTTGATTATATATGTGCCTTATTTCTCTCATATTTTCACCCTCTTTCAAGCCCCTACTTTTTAGGTTTTACCACTTTGTTCAGTCAATCTGAAACCCAGATTTCTTGCGACGGGGGCACGTTTGCGTCGCCGGAGCAAAGCCATGGTGCACTTCTGATCCTTCCCTTCGACTCCAGGTTCTTAAGGCAAGTATACTCTTCATTTTCCTCCATTCTGGGCTCATTATCTCATCCTTTTCATGCATATTTTTCTCCATCTTTTTACACTTCATTCTGTTTTGACACTTGGGTCATTTGTCTTTCATGTTCTGCACCCTTTTATTTTCTTGTGTTTTCCACCACATTTTTCACTGTTGCCTTCCCCATTTTAAACCCTTGTTTTTGCCCTAGTTTAACACAATACTCCCACCTTTCCATATCATCTTTTCTTTCCCTTTCTGGTGTCCTATCCTGTGAGTTATGCATCATTCTTTGAATCCATTTTGTGCACTATTCTGCATTTTTTGCTAAATCTCCAGCACCATAACTTTCTGTGCAAACCTCCTTTTGGCATGATTCTTGTTCCTACTTCTTCACAATACTAAAGTCTTCTATCATCCCAATTTTCACCTTCTTTGGACTTCGTTTGCCCTACTATTTTCATCAGTCTTTGCACCATGTTCACCCTATTTGCACAGTTTTTGCTTTTGAACCGCACTTTTGCACTCCATCTTTCTCTCTTCATCATGGCATATTAAATCAATCTCTGCATGTTAATCTCATCACAATATACACACCTATTGTTTGCACCCATTTATAGGGGTTAAAAACCTTCCCCCGATAAGTTTGCCCTCAATCTTCCATGCTACTTTATGCATTTGGAGAGATTTCTACACTTAGCATTTTCTAATGGATTTTTTGCCTCTTGTTTTATCTTTGTTTCGCAGGAAAGCATGAAAAGTGAGGCCCTTACCTTCTAGCTGGCTGGAAGGAGAGGAGAGGTAATCCACATTGTCCACGCATCCTTGATATTGAGCGTGATCATCTCCTTTTTTCCAAGGTATACAACGCACTTAGTTTCCCCTTTCATATTCTTTTGGCGTTGTCATTCCTTGGTGACGATCACGGTATTTCTTCTACATCTTTTGACACCTTTTTCTTGCTGTATGATCATGCTATCATGTTTGCATAGTCACATGTTTATGATATTCATTTGATTGGCACATTATGTTATCACTTATGCACACATGCTTGTCTATGTGACTTGTGACGCCGCGTTTCACATTTTCCACATTATCAGCTCCTTTTTGGCGATCACGGTGGGACATCTAGTGCCCATCACTTTGTCCATGGTTTCCTACAATCTTTGTGTGTATATTCAAGTTTAGATAGCATTTCATATTCTTCATATTGTTCATCTTGTTTGCATCCATCTTGTTATGTTTGCATATGTTCATTAGATCTTGATTTGCTAGTTTTAGGCTAGAAATTGCATGCACTCTGGTGCACATAGGGCCATACATATTTCCATAATGTAGTTACATTCCCCCTTAGTAAGTGATCCTCTCGCTCCCATATTCCTTGGGCTCGACTAGGTGATCTTATCCGGGACCTCCGTAAGTCCCTGTGAGCCGTGGATTCCCACACGGATGCTGGGCTGATTGTACCTTTCCACCCCTTAGGCTTACATTTTGCATCTGCGTGAGGCAGTTAACCTTAGATTAACCCAAAGTTTGGCCTCTTCCCATAGGGCACCCATGTATTGAGGGAATTATGCTTAATTAAAATCATTAAAAGGGCCCACCAAAACTTTGGAAAATAAAAATTAACGATCATATGAACTTGTTTGATCTTGGTTGAACCCTCTCACATTCATATTGTTTGTTGTGTTTACCCCCAATCCCATTTGTGGTGTTGTGTGTTGTATTTTCCCATTCATTTAGTCATTTATGGTCCATTGTTCTGAGTCGCATTCGCATTTGCATAAGTCTGTTTGTCTCCCACCTTCTTCCCTCACGTCATCTCCCCCTCTCATTCATCTTCGAGCCCTTACTTCCCTCATTGTATTTCCATGATTTTCCTTGTATTAGGTCTCCATTTTCCCTCATGGATCACCGCCTTAACCCCTTGTATCCTCTTTCATCTTCCTATTCCCGCGTGGATTCCTCTTCCCACGCGGGTCGATCTCCTCGTGGCCTCTCTGACCCGTCGGATGAACAAGCCAATCTCATGACCCACTTATCATCTCTTGTTCACCGAATGGGCCCAGCCCAGGCCCAAAGACTCATTGCTAATAATCTTAATGGGCCTCATACTTCTAACGGCCCTCCCTCTTCTTCACTCAATGGGCCTTCTTCTACTCTTAACACACCCCCTTCCTTTAATGGCCCCACTCATTATGTTGGTGGGCCTACTCTTCTTAATGGACCCACTCCCCCTACTCATGTTGTTGCTGGCCTAATGGGTCCCCACGTTCATGATCCCTCTAGGCCCGCATATCCTTTCACTCCTAGAATGGGCTTTCCTTCTTCTTCTCAATCCGGATCCCTTTATCCGGCCCATTATCACAATCCTGGTCCAAATTCACAATCTCTTGCTCAAGCTGGCCGATATTCTTCACAATCTCTCCCTACCCCGGAGATGATTGTTCAAGCCCAACGCCAGCTTGATGAGCTCCAACGTTAAATTGATCCCCGATCCTCCTTGAGTGTCCCGATCGCATTTCAAAATCTTCGACTTCCACCTCCCTCTCAAATTCCCACATATCGCCGTTATGGTTGAATCGGTGACACTTATGTGCACTTTAAGGAGTTCGCTTATGAGTCGGCCCAGTTTCAACATGACCAACGCTTGATGGCTTATCTATTTGGTCTGTCGCTAGAAGGTCCGGCTCGGGATTGGTTCTTTTCTCTTCCGCAAGAGCAGATTGTGAGTTTTCAAGTGGTGCAAGAAAGATTTATCCAGCAGTTCCAGGACCAGGTTAGGCCCAAGTATTTTATGGTGGATCTGGCCCATGAGAATATGAAGCACGACGAGGGGTTCTCTGCTTTTGCCGATCGCTGGCGTCGCCTCATTGTGCAAGTCCAGAGACATATTTCGGAGGGAGAGCATATCAAAATGCTCATTTCCAATGCAACGCCAGAGTATCGGTTCATCTTAACTTTGAATGATATTACCTCTTGGCAACAACTCTATAGTCGAGCCCGCTTTATCCACCAACAACTCCAAGGTTACCTTGACCCTAAGTCTCCTTCACCTTCTACGCCCACATACGGCTCCTATTTATCATCTCCCAAGAGTCAGCCCTCCACGAGTCAGCCCTCCACCACATATCCTTCCATGAGTCAGCCTTCCGCTCCTACATACCCGTGCACCCCCGCATATCCCTCCATGAGTCCACCTTTTGCCATCCAAAGTCAGCCTTCCGCCTCCTCGCACCCCCATGTGCCTCCGCTTGCGTCTTCACCCCCAGTTAAGGGAATACCATACCCCGAGCAAGTGGATGATGTCCACTACATACGTCCCCATCCCACTCACCATGCGCCATTGCCGAGGCCCTCCACTAGTTGCCATGCACCATTGCCTACGCGACCCCCACAACCATCTTCATTACCTTCCCATACCACTCGGCATCCACCTTGCTCGAAGCGGGCTCCTCCTCCTCCATTGCCAGAGTGTTTTACAGACATTTTTAGGGCTTTGATGGCCACTCACACATTGAAGCTCCCTCCGGTTGTGCCTTGCCGACCCGCAGTCGGGAATATGCTTCAATATTATGAATTTCACCACCAACAGGGCATTTGGTTGAGGATTGTCTCGGGTTTCGGGAGTTTGTTTATGGTTTGGAAGATAAGAAGAGGATTGATTAGGCTTCCATGCATGAAGTTACTTTAGATCTTCACAGCAAGCAATAGCAGCAGCCGTCGCCGCCCAGGCAGCCATCTCCATCACTACAAGGCTAGGGGCACCCCTGTGATTCTACACCTATCGCAGCGCCCGCTCCGTCATCTACTCTATCACCCGTTCCCTCACCTATTCCATCACCTACCCCATTACCTTTACCATCTCCAACCCCGTCTCCATCTCCTCCACCTACCCAAGCCTCTACTTAGGCGAGTACCTCTACTTCTTCTACTCCCATTCCTACCCCCACTTCCATTCCCAACGCCGCTCAGCGCGTTGTGTCGATATGATGACGGTGGGTGCCGCGACCCTCCTCTTCACTCTCTCCACCTCCACCACCTCAACTACCCTCATTGCCTGCATCACCATCTCCTCCATTCTCACCATTGTCTAACCCGCCATCATTTTCGCCAGCTCCTCTCCCCAAATCACCTAACCCATTGCTTCCGCCTTCGTCGTCTCCACCATCTCCACCGCTTTTTTCAGCACCATCTCCACCGCCGTCTCCTTCTCCACCATTACCCTACTCACCTGAACCTGAGCAAGTTACCCCTACACCTACACCTTTACCCCCTCCTACACCTCCACCTTTGCCTTTGCCTCCACCTGAGCCTGTCATTATCACTATCCCTCCACCACTCGCATTGCCTTCACCCCCACTTACGCCTTCTAAACCTTCGCCTCCGCCTTCCAAACCTATTACCTCCACTTCTCCATCCATTTCCACCCGTCGGAGTAGGTGTGCGCTCCCTACGGTGCCCCTTGGGTCTGGTCTCCAGGGGGACGATGAGCCGTGTCAAGATGAGTCAGTGTCGGTTATGCATTTCAAGATTCAAGATTTTATTTGCCAGATGACAATTCGCGTCCTGGTCCTTGGTGTAGATTCTAAGAAAATCCACTTAAGGAAAACTAAGAATAAGTAAATATGCGAAGAGACTACACTAAGAGGTGAGAAAAGAGAAAAGGGAGCATACGTGGATGCTAAAGGGAAAGGTGATCGGCAGAGACACGCGGGCCTCAAATGATATAAAAATAAACAAAGGAGGGATCGCAAATATAAATACCTCAAAAGGATGCAGGGGATTGTGAGTGTCATCTTCTCTTCAAACCAGTCGGCCGATGAAGAGAGTTCTTCTTAAAGCTTGATTACCCTCAAAAGGATGCGGGGGATTGTGAGTGTCACCTTCTCTTCAAACCAGTCGGTCGATGAAGAGAGTTCTTCTTATAGCTTGATTACCCTTGCAAAGACAAAGAAAACACCAATAGAAAAATATGGATTAGAAACCAAGATATGTAGCATCAAATCTCAAATACGAATATGAGCATGGAAAGCATGGATATGAACACACCTTATTGGTGTTGGCCTTTAAAACCCCTATGCAAAGGGTACGGGAGATTATGATGGCATGATAAAGAAAATATGGGAGGGTGCAAGTGTTGCACGGGAGGAATATCTCAACGTGGTTGAGATAATGAAAAGTAAAATAAAATATAATGCATGCAATGTTAAGAATATAAAATAAAGAGAAAAGAGGAAGAGAAAGGCTTATTAGTTTTGTCTTTAATTGGTGCTTCAAGTCTTCAAGGTAGGAAGGAGATCTCCATGGGATGAAGCCTTAAGCATGTGGGAGACTCCCTCCTTGAGCCTCCAATCCAGCAGCACCTCCCCTTAGATTAGTTGAGCAGCCTTAAACACAAGGGAGAGAGGGGTCCTATTTATAGGGGTGAAATTCGGAGTTAATTCCAAGGGAAATTAGAAAACCATGTTTTAGTTGGATTTGGAAGATGATAAACCTTAAGCAAGTGTCCTTTCATCCTTAGAAAGCTTCTAGAATCCTTTCCCAAGTGAAAGGGGGCTCAAAATGAGGAAAGAACGAGGCTCGGTCGGAGTTCGGATGGTAGAAAGAAATAGCGACCACTCAGACTGTCGCTATTCAAAAGAGCGCCCACGCGAAGTGTCGCCATTCTGGAAGTGTTTCGAGACGGATTCAGACTTAAAATATGGCAAGGAAAATGGCGACTTCCCACACGGGCGCTATTTAATGAATAAGCGACCTTGTAGAAGTCATGGAATTAGAAAGAATCCGAGTTTGGCTTAAAATATGAAGAAAAGAATTGGCGACCTTCCGAACGGTCGCTATTTAAAGATATAGCGACTTTACAGGGTGTCACCATTCAAATAAATCCAAAAGAATCATCAAAACAAAGCTGCCTGGGAAAGGGCGCCCTATACCTGGGCGCTATTTAAGGGGCGCCCAGGACAGGGGCGCTATTTCCAATGAAGGGCGCCCCTGGCCTGGGCGCTATTTAAATGGCGCCCGGGTCCCCGCCACTATTTGACTTAAGGCCTGGAAAATGGAGAAAAGGCTTAGAAAAAATTGAAAAAATAGGAAAAGGTGTTTAAAAGCTTGGGGAAGTTGGGTATTCAAGAAAAATGAGGAAAATCACTCAAATAAGTCAATTTGAGGGTCAAATGGGGCATCACAGTGTGATAGGAGATATGCTCAAAATGATGTCAATTTTAGCGTGTCTACATCTGGCCATTTTGGGAATGATGAGCCTACACTTTTGAAGATTGTTGCCAAGAAGAGCCCCTCCGCATTAGTGCGAGTTTCTTCACAAGTGAGGCCGGTGGTAATCTCATTGCTTTCCAGAGGTTCGATTATTGATGCTGTTATTTCTCCTTGCTCCACTGCCATTCAGATTACTGGCCAAGAGGGGCTCTCTACTAGGATTGTGCTAACTCATACGGCCGCCAAGAGCTTGATGAATTCCATGTTCAAGGAGCAATTGGCCGTATTCTCAAGATTTTCCAAGGATATTCTGCACTTGTTATACAATCTTCCTTGATTTATTGGTGAGTCGGCCATGTCAACGCCGCGCATTGCACTCCCTCAGCTTCATCCCGCTCTTCTAGTAAGGGAGTTGTACTTCATGCCCGATTGTCGAGTGGAAATGCCGAATCTCATGCTGCTAGTGCCAAGTTACAAAACTCCGTGGTTTTCTGATATTCATTCATTTGAGGGGTTATCTGTTCAAGAATGTCCACATATTATTAGCACCGGGTGTCTAGGGGCAACCGCCCAAAGGAGGATGCATGTTCATAATCGGGCCAGGCCGTCTACTAGATGGGCCTATTCTTTGAGAAGATATTTCAAGTCGAGAATCCCAAAGGTCCATGTCCTCGCCAGGTGGGTCCACTACAAGGAAGTTTCTGCCAAGAAGAGGTGGCGGCGCCAATTCAGGGGCCGTCAGCTGTGCACTCAGGGGTCCACCTCACCTTCCTCTTCTCCCTTTTATTCATCTTTCTTTCTACTCAGCTCCCACCCTTGGGTGGTGTACCTTCCTTATTCTAATCCCACATCCATGATCTTCTCCTCTCCTCTCGGGTCCGTGAACCCCCGCTTTTCTTCTTCTCATTCGGGGCCTCCGAGTTTTCATTCTCGTTATTCTAGGCCTCAGACTATGCCCTCTCATCATCCCGATCTTGGGACTTCTTCTGATTCCCCTCCTCCAGTATCTCCAGGTTCTATCTCTCGTTCTCCTTCCCCGACTCTATCAGATCATTCTGCTTCTTCTTCCCCGACCTTGTCTGGTGTCTCCTATTTTCCTTCCCCGACCTTGTCGAGTGAGTTTCCTTCTTCTTCCCCGCCTCTATCAGGTGATCGTTATTCTCCTTCTCTGACCACGTTGGATGATTTTCCTTCTCATCTTCCTATTCACTCCTCACCCTTTCGGGGTTATTGCCCTTTTTCATGTTATTTTCGAGGCTTTAGTCTGCCTTGATCTTAGTTAATCTTCATTTCTTCTGCATTTGGTTCCTTATTATCAGGGTCTCTGCATCCAAACGAGGGAGTTATAGCCCTCGTCTCTCTTCCTTTTTATTATTCTTTGTCCAGTTTGGTGTCCACTGCTCCTCCGTGCCGAAGAATCTTGATCATTGTTATCCTTTCCTTTTCCTATCAAGCAAGGCATACAAAAGCTCGTGCTACGCGAAGCTCGCTGATAAAGATTGCTTCAGGATGTTACTTTAACGTTATGGATTCGCAAGGTATCTTTATTTTGTGCAAGAAACATGCTTTCATTTCCATTATTTCTAGTATTTCTGCGCATGGTTATAATGTTAATTCCCTAACATGATTGAGTGGCTTTAGGAGTCTTTATTTAATTAGATCTTAACTTTGTGTCAAATAAAAAAGTTCGCTTCTACAACATCTCAAGCTGGTGATAGCTCCATGCTGGGAGTCTAGTTTCTTTCCCCGATTGTTGAGGGTGATCTTGAGTATGGGTTTTTCACACACTTCATGATGAGCCATAGTTGATCTCTCTAGAGTGACACCATTGCTGCTTTGGCCATACTTTGGGTATGTACAAAGGTCTTTTTCTCTTCTCTACTCTACCGAGTGTAGGGGCAAGAGATGGATGGATGAGATGACCAACCTAAGCGCTCCCCAATACGAGAGAGGTCTCAAATCGGGGCAGTCTTGACCCTCAAAAAGTGAGCTTTCATGCTAAATCTAGCTAATAAGGGCTATCAAAATCAAAATGGATGAAAGAATGCAAAATTATGAAATTAAAGGCATGGCAAGAGTGGCAGTACAGTTCCCCGCAGGATGTCATGAGCCCGGTCGCATGCGTGCCTGATAAATATGGGTCTCAAAATTAAAGACACAAAGCTCCGGTGCAACAGATTGTATCTTTAAGGGGTAGTGCCCTGGGAGGAATTCAAATCCTGATGTCTCCCATCCTGTACAAAGCTTATCTCCTATTTCTCTTCAATTTCTCCCTCTTAGGCTGGGTTGTATCCTGGGTATGGCCTTAGTAGGGGCACGGCTCTTTAGAGACTGTTAGTTGTGGCGAGCCACCCTCATGCACGCCCTGCTTAGGAGAAGTCTTCAATGAGAGGGGGGGAGGGATGACGATCCCTGACCAGTAGTTTGAACCCGTCCTTAGGTGCTGTAGATTGCTATTTCAAAAAAAATAAAAAAAATCAAATATTTTAAAATTTTTAAAATCAAAAAAATCAAAAAAATCAGATATTTCAAAAATTCTAAAATCTAAAAAAATCAGATATTCAAAAAAAACAAAAAATAGCAAAGAAATCAAAAAAATTATCAAAAATCCAAACATATTTGTCTTTTGTTTCCTTCTTTATGTGTTTTCTATCTGTTTATTCTGAGGACATATATATAATCCATTTGCTAAGTGTGCAGGTTACAAGCTTCGAAGCTTTCCTTGCTCTATCTTTCACTCTGCTTCTTGTTCATATTCTTTTGATCTGTTCTCTCTTCTTCAATCTTGTTTCTCGATCTGTGTTGAAGCTCATGTCCTTCTCAGCTATTGTCTCACCTCATCATATCTTCATGAGAGGACTTTGCCTCACGATTATGAACCTGACGGTTCTGCTTCTTCTGATCTTGGGCTTTGATTGAAGGGTGTATTTGTCATGTCTTTTGTCCCGCCGGGTCCTTGTCACGTGTTTATGTCCCTCTGTGTCATCCCACGCATGTTGTCTTGTCCCTCACATCATGTTGTTAGTTGTCTTGCATATGTTGTTAGTCGTCCCTCTATGTCTCGTGTGTTGTCCCAACCGTGTGGTCACCCCTTATATTCTTGTCCCAACCGTGTGTTGTCCTACCGCGTTGTTGTCTTGTCCCACCATGTTCATCGTGTATACATGTTGTTTGTTCATGCCATTGCATATGTGCTTGTTTGTCTTGTTGTATTATTTTCCATTCGTTTGATCATGTTGTGTTGCCTGCCGTTCAGTTGATCGTTATGTTATCTTCGTTATGTTCATGCTTGTTTGCTCATGTTTGTTGGTTGTCTTATGATGAAAATCCCATAAAAATTCAAAATTACAAAAAAAAATCAAACAAAAAATGTCATTTCGCTTAGCAAGTAAGTCAGATATGGCTCTCTTTCCCTTCTCATTGTTGCATTACTATATGGTATTTATGTCATTATATCATCTCAAGGATAAGCTGGTTGCCCGTGTGTTCTGGGATCTGACGTTCCCCTTTAACAAAAATGATAATGATCTAAGAGCATATGGTTAATCGTTGGATAAGCCGTTATGTTGAGTTGGGTGGGGGACGATAGACTCTGTCTCGCACGCCGTGGTTGCAAGAAGATTCTTGACCCCATCTTGCTTAGTCTAGCAATAGTATTCTTGAGTACTTTCTATTTTAATCTTTTCTTCGCATTCATTTTGATGATTTCTCTATTTTAGCACAGCATGCATCATTTCATTTTGAGCATTCACGCCTCGCGATCCTTTCAAAGCTGTCTCCTCAGCAATGGTTAATTGCGTTTCAATTCTCTCTTGGATAAGAGATCTTCATTCCACTCCGAATTTGAACGGTCTCTCTGATCTGCCCGCTCGGTCTGGTTGGCCAGCATGATTCCTGTCTGTACTTTATCTCATTTTTACTTTCTCCTTTTCTAGCTTTTCAGTTGTGTTCTTCCGATCCCCTCATTGTCTGTGGATTGTGTCCCCGATGAGGTTGGTCATGTTTTCTTTTTCCTGTTAGTTTAGTTCTCCAGACATGTCTTATCCTTGTCATCCATTCCTTGTGGTTAGTTCGGCATTTTCGGGAGAATTCCTATCGCTTGTTGGTTATGACGGGTGTCTTTTGCCTTGATACCTACTTTTCAGTTCTCTCCACTTTATCTCCGCGTCATCTCCATTTCTCGTCACTTTCGCACTATCTCCTTTCCACTTCACCTCCGCGTCGCTTTCGCTCGTTCCCTTGCAAAGTAGACATTAAGGAGGGACATCTGTTGACACCCATTTTTAGCCTACAAGTCGAGTTATTTCTCTTATTCTCCTTTATCATGTCTTGAATTATCCATTATTTTGGAGTCTTCTTTAAACCTATTTTGAGCCCATTTTTTGGTCATTTCTAAGCCCATTAAGCCTTGGAGCCCTAGGAGGACATTTTCCTTTTTTATTAAAAAAATAAAAAAAATAATAAATAATAAAATTTTAAGGTCGCGGTCTGTCAACTATCAACCATCGTCGTCAACTATTGACCATTGTGGTCCACTGTTGACTGCCTCTTCCCCACTTCTACCTTGAGAGTCCTAAGTATTCTAGACTCTATTTTTGGGCGTTTTTGCTCGCCGGAGGCTTCTTCAAAGGCCTCTATCTTCTCGAATTCTCCACCAAATTGGGTCCCGCTTATTTCTATCTCTTGTCCTTACTATTATCTCGAGTTTGGTCTATAAAACTCGAATTTTGGTGGACTATTTTAATTGGAAAAGTGGCCTAAAGTTCAGGGTTTATGCAATCCCAGTTCAAGTCAAACTCTACCCGATTAGGCTCCGGGCCCTTCTTGCGGTGCGAATATCTTCTAGAATCCTCCACCAAATTGAGCCCCGCTTGTTCCTACTTCTCATCCTAACTATTATCTCAAGATTGATCCATAGATCTCGAGATTTTGTGGACTCTATCTCTTGAAATTGTGGAAGAAAGTTCAGGATTTATGGAGTTTCTTTATAAAGAACCCTGTACGAACTACGCGATATGGGTGCGTTTTCGAGACGACGGTGAAGCCATACTAGATTGTCTACTTAACCCTTCGACCCTAGCCTGAAGACGGAAGTACAAGCTTCGATTTGGTTCTTTATTTACTCGATTTGATCATCATTTCCCTCTTAACTTTGCCCCTACTTCTTGCAAATCATCACAGTTTCTGATTTTCCTACTACAACTCCGCGACAGGGGCCTGTTCTTCAAGCCGGGGCAGAGTCATGCTTCATCCTCTTCATCCTCCTTTGAATCCATCTTGAAGAGGGGAGTATTAGCTTTGTTTGGATTATATATGTGCCTTATTTCTCTCATCTTTTCCCCCTCTTTCAAGCCCCTACTTTTCAGGTTTCACCACTTTGTTCTGTCAATCTGAAACCCAGATTTCTTGCGACGGGGGCACGTTTGCATCGCCGGAGCGAAGCCATGGTGCACTTCTGATCCTTCCATTCGACTCCAGGCTCTAAAGGGAAGTATACTCTTCATTTTCCTCCATTATGGGCTCATTATCTCGTCCTCTTCATGCATATTTTTCTCCATCTTTTTGCACTTTCATTCTGTTTTGACACTTGGTCATTTGTCTATCATGTTTTGCACCCTTTTATTTTCTTGTGTTTTCCACCCTATTTTTCACTGTTGTCTTCCCCATTTTAAACCCTTTTTTTGCCCTAGTTTCACCACAATACTCCAACCTTTCCATATCATCTTTTCTTTCCCTTTCTGGTGTCCTATCCTGTGAGTTATGCATCATTCTTTGAATCCATTTTGTGCACTATTCTGCATTTCTACACGGTCTGCATTTTTCACTAAATCTCTGGCGCCATAACTTTCTGTCCAAACCTCCTTTTGGCATGATTCCTATTCTTACTTCTTCACAATACTAACGTCTTCTGTCATCCCAATTTTCACCCTATTTGGACTTCGTTTGCCCTACTATTTTCATCAGTCTTTGCACCCTGTTCACCCTGTTTGCACAGTTTTTGCTTGTGAACCGCACTTTTACACTCCATCTTTCGCTCTTCATCATGACATATTAAATCAATCTCTGCATGTTAATCTAATCACAATATACACACCTATTATTTGTACCCATTTATAGGGGTTAAAAACCTTACCCCGATAAGTTTGTCCTCAATCTTTCATGCTACTTTATGCATTTGGGCATATTTCTACACTTAGCATTTTCTAATGGGTTTTTTGCCTCTTATTTTTTCTTTGTTTCGCAGGAAAGCATGGAAAGTGAGGCCCTTACCTTCTAGCCGACTAGAAGGGGAGGAGAGATAATCCACATTGTCCCCGCATCCTTAATATTGAGCGCGATCATCTCCTTTTTTTCAAGGTACACAACGCACTTAGTTTCCCCTTTCATATTCTTTTGACGTTGTCATTCCTTGGTTGCAATCACGGTATTTCTTCTACATCTTTTGACGCATTTTTCTTGCTGTATGATCATGCTATCATGTTCACATAGTCACATGTTTATGATATTCATTTGATTGGCACATTATGTTATCACTTATGCACACATGCTTGTCTATGTGACTTGTGACACCGTGTTTCACATTTTCCACATCATCACTAACCAAGACACGTACGCTCAGGCAGTCCCGCCTCTGCTCAAGAGCATTGTACATAGTTGGTGGTCCTGCCCGGTCCAACCACTACCGGCCACTAGGATCTACCACAACCCGGGGAATCCTTCTGAACTCTTGTTAGGTGCGCAACTGGATCTAGAGGGGGGGTGAATAGATCATTTATAAAAAAATTATCCCCAATTTAAAAATCTGTTCCAATTGAAAATAAGCAACCAGAAACCCATATCCAATCAGATCTGAGAACACTGTTATAACCCTGTAAGACTAACAACTACTCTCTGCAGTATCAGATATCAGATCATGTAAACAAGATGCAAAGTGAAAGACCCAACCAGAACACTTAGAGAAAATTTGAAATATATTAATATGAAAGATTACTGTTCAATAGAACCGATCTGAGCAACAAGTTCTCACAGAACCAAGATCGAATACATTGCAGATATGAAAGATACTGCTATGAAGAATTGAGATTGAACCAGATATGCAACAAACAATCAAGTATCTCAAACCTTCAGTCACAGGTACTGGTACTTTGGCGGAGGTTAGAGTCCAAGAACTCTCCCCACGTAAAGTGTGCTTATGCACACCTTTTGATATACCAGAAGTGACGTAGCAATTGTGAGATGAATTCAGTGCAGACGATAATTCAAACACAATCAAATCAGTAAGGTACTCAGCATACAATCCAACCTGTGAAGGATATAGAAGATAAGGAGCAAACCCGTAAGATCAAACCACTGGATGGTACTTTTTAAGGTGGTTCGATCTGCACCAAGCAGACCTACGTCCACCCCTTACTCAACTGAGTAAGGCTTCCCTTGCACCAAGCAAGACAGTGGAAAACCTCCACTACAAACGCTGCCACACAGCTTGACCTGAGGGAGACAAATCCCTCACACCCTGATCTTGCCCCCAGCAAGATCAGAACCACTGCCTAAGGCAGTAATCGGAGGCCCCAATCCTCCATTCCTCTGATAGCTCAGAGGAAACGTGCACAACACTCAGCTATGCACACACCTGATCTTGCACCCAGCAAGATCAGAACTACTACTCAGCAGTTGATCGACCCAAAATGTCCGTTGTTAAATACAATGGCAGTCAATCTTAAATTATCAAACTTTCAAGGAAATGAAACCATAGTTTCGTGGCAAGTCCGGGTCGAATCCATAGGGAAGTTATATTTGTTTGTAAGTTGAAAATCTTATTTCTCTTTTATTTTTAAGAAAAATAACAAAAGAAGTTGTTGGAAAGATTTTTTTCTTTTTTATGGGAAACAATGAAAATAGTCCAAGATTAAAAACTATTTAAAGAAACGTGGAGGGGTAAAGGAAAGAAAGTGGAAAGAGAGAGATAGAGAGACCAAAACATTTAGAGAGACAATGACACTAACTACTTCTTAATACTCCAAAATATAAGATTACAATGCCTAGAAGTTCGAAAAAAATGACAAGTACAATACTCGGAATAAAATCTAGCTAAAGCTGAAAATTAAACAACTAGGGAGGGGATATAGCCGGTGAGCCGAAGACCTCGACGTCTACACTTCTTGAGCTTTTAAATGACGCCCAATCTCTGAGAAAACGTCGCCACGAGGGAGCCTTAGAGAGAGGAATAAGGAGAGATGTAGAGAGAGATAGAAGTGGAGGGAGAGGGGGATAACAAAAGAAATAAAAATAAAATAAAATGGAAGAATTTGTGTGGTGTGTGGTGCGAAGAGAATGAGCCTGAGGGGAAGAGAGTGAAGAGAGGTTGAGAGAGGAGAGAGAGTGTGTGAGAGAGAGAGGGAAAGAGAGAGAGGGGCCGTGTGTGTGAGTGTGGTGAAGCGGAAGAGAAAGACAGGGAGCAAGGGAGGCTGGGAGAACAGTGCACTGCTACGTGAAGTGTGTGTGGGTGTTTGCGCACGTTGTGTGAGTGTGGGAGACAGGAGAGAGAGAGGCCGTGAAGGCGTGAGAGGGCCGCCGACGCGAGCGTGTTGTGTGAGTATGTGATTGTGGTGTGTGCATGCAGTGAAGAGAGGGAGAGGGAGAGAAGCATGACGGAAGGGGGGGAAAGAGAGGAGAAGTGTGTGGCCGACGTGTGTAGCAGACGGAACTGGAGAGAGGGCGAGAGAGTGGGAGGCAGTGCATGTGTTTTAGAGAGAAAGAGAGAGGGGGAGAGAAGAGAGACAAAGAGGGGGCGAGTGAGAAGAAGAACCCGACGATGCCTGTGTGTGTGAGTGTGTAGTGAAGGGGAAAAGAAAGAGAGGGAGAGAGATATGTGAGAAGAGGAGTTGGGGGCAGGGAGTGAGGAAGCTGCGGTGCCCCTGTTCCAAACAGGGGCATCAGACTGTGGTTGCGTGAAAGAGAGAAGAGGGGTAGAGAGTTAGAGTGGAGAGAGGAGTGCAGACAGCTAGAAGGAGAGAGGGAGAAATCTAAAGGTGCGTCCAAGGGGGTACGGGAGAGAAAGAGAAGGAGAAGGAAGAAGAAAAAGCCCAGAGGGGAAGAGAGTCTGGAGGGGAAAGGAAGCAGAAGGGGAAGAGAAGAAGGAGGAGAAGAGAGGGCTTTGTTAGAGAGAGGAGGAGGGACTGCAGGCGGTGCCTGCGAAGAGAGAAAGAGGGAGAGAGGGGAAAGAAGAAGAGAGGAGGAGGAAGAAGCAGAAAGGGAGAGGAGAAGAGGTGGAGGGGGAGAGCAGGAAGAGAAGGCTCGGAAGGGGGGGGGGGAGAAGAAGTTCCCCGAGAAGGGGGGAGTTGTGCAGTTTTGTAGGATCCATGGTGCCCACGTCCGCCGTTGCACGCATGCATGCGTGTGCTCACACACCTCCTGCCACAGCCACCTCATGCATGACTTCTACTCGCACGCCGTTGATCATCGTCCATGCCTGCTACCGTGCCTGCATGCCTGCCGATTTTGCCTACTCCCTGTGTCTGCACCGAGATCTTGATGGTTCCCATGCAATCTTGCTGGTTTTCTATGTGATTTGTTGCGTTCCTAGAGCTCGCCGGCTCCCCATACGATCTCCTGCATGCTGCCATGATCACCTGGATACCAAGCGAGGAGGACGCACGCGAACACCTCTGCCCAATCACTTGCGAGGCATGCACGGGAGGAGGAGAGCGGCACTGTTCATAAGGTTGAGAAAAATGGAAAAAATTATGTAAAGGCCCCTCAACTAAGTTTAATCAATGAAAATAACCTTTATCATTTGTCCTCCCATGAATTTTGTAGAAACCACATTTAGAAAAATTCTAATGATTTTGTTGAAATTTAATTAAGCACTTCTTTTATTTTAAAAGTGTATCAAGTCCCATTAATTATAGAAAATTTTCCATTTTGTGTGAAAATGAGATTATCATGTAAGAAAATGCATAATTAGCTTTGTTAAAGCCCAAGAATGATGTGTGCGATATGAATAAGCATAGACAATTAAGCACTTAATAGAAATCAATGAGGAATCAACCCTCACAATTCTGATTTCCCAGAATCGACCATGCACAGAGATGATCTGTGCACAAACACCTTGTGTGCACCGAGCACAACAAGGCAGAAACAAGACCGAAGGAAGTAAAGAAATAGAAAAAAATACAGCAAAAGTCAAATATACAAATACTCAATGAAACGTAAATGAAACAATAAAAGTTGTAGCTTCTAATGAAGCCTTTTTCACTAGAATCTGGTGCTCTGTAGAACTTAGACTTCTTCTCTGACTAGAAGACTCGTTCTCTTTCTCTAAACAGGGCCAACTCTCACTTGAACTTCTCTTCTTCTTCTCACTCTCTCTTTTCTTCTCTTTTCTTCTCTTCTCACTGCAGGGATGAGCTCATAGATCCTTTTTTTTTGCTCGATCAATCTTCTCAAGAAGGCCATAGTGTTTTATTTATAACAGCAGGTATCAATCTCAACCTTTGATCATGGATAAGGTAAATCTGGGTCGTCCATCTTGTTGGAATGGCTCCAAATCCGAAACATTAATGTTCAGAAACCCATTCCAATAATTTGCTTCGAAGAGAATGCCCTAGAGGAGCCTCACGTGGCTACAAATGGAAAAACATGGTATATTCTGAAGTCATGTATTTTCTGATTGGCCCAGTCATAAAGAATGGAATTTTCTTCATAAAATGTCATCTAGAAGTCTTTCCACGTGTCCTGGGAGGTTGTGCCAATGATTGGAGGTCAATGGCGCATGATTCCATATAATGCTTGAATGGCTTTAGTGGACTGGCATTTTGTCGCCTTATCTTTGCTGCCTCGACTCCATGGTCTGATGGAGTCGACCCCATGGTCTGAAACCTATCTTCTAATTAAAGGATCCTTGTTCCTTGCATCGACACTATGGGCTTGTGTATGCGTGGGACTCCATAATCGCTGGTTAGGTGAAGACGAATGACTGCTTCCTTTGTGTAAGCTCTGCTGAACTAACCATGTCTGATGACTTCTGGAGATGAAGTTGCTGAAGTGTTGCTGCTGCTAAACTACAGTCTAAGTGTGAGGTCTGGTGAAATGCTGGGCTTGGCTTGCTGTCTGGCCCTTGGAACTGAAGAGGGGTCGACCCTTTTAGGGTTTGACTCAAGTGATTGACTATACCTTGAAGTCCAAATGATATATCCATGCAATGAGCATCTGTTCTTTATAGCTTGAATACCTTATGCCTTTTAAACTTTCTTCTGAATTTGGACTTCCTTGAATTTCGGGACTTCTAAAATTGAGATATGAGCTTTATGTCCCGAATTCCAAAAAACTGTCTAGAGACCAAGTCAACTTGAGCAGAGGACGAAGTCGACACTTCTTCTGGACTTCCCTAAGCTTCTAAATTTCTCTGAAAGATTTATGAATTCTTCCCCAATAGTTCTTCAGATTTGCTTCTAAAATCTGAACAGAACTGTTCATAGCTTCTCTGAACTACAAAACTTGGTTTTTCTGAACTTTCAAAGATATTTATATAACATCATCAAAAGCATAAAGGCTCATAAACGAGTCATAGTCTGACATCATCAAAATCACAGGGACACAATATTCTTCCCCTTTTTGATGATGGCAACTATGAGTTATTATGAACAATGTTAACCAAACCAAGTTCAAATCAAATCATTGTATGAATGCACTGACAACAACATCTAACATCATCTCCTTTTTAAAAACATGACATCATCTCCTTTTTAAACAATGACTCATCCAACTCCCTCCCCCTTTGACATCAGCAAAAAAGGAAGAGTTTGATACCATTTTCAGAATGTGGAGATGAGCAAGTGAATTGGGATCAGAAATCAAAGAAACATGCAGAGATGAATAAAAGCTCATTAAAACTAGTAGGGTCAGATACCAATAGATGAGAAGGTATGATCATGGGCATAGCATTAGCATGCCAACAATTTTACTCAAAAGAGAAAGTTCAGATGATGAGAGCCAGAGTAGAAAGGTGAGACGAGATGATGAAATTTCTAAACTTGGCATGATCAATAGCAGCAAAGCAACCAAGAGCAGGCAAATCAAGAATAGTAGGAATTGTAAGAGGAATTCCAGTAACAGTAAGAGACTGAAGAAGAATTTGTAGAATGCCAGCAAGAGTGAATTATTGAAAGAATTATGTCAGAGATTTCAATGAAACATTGAATTAGAAGAATCACAATCTGATACATTATTCATAAATCATAGCTCACTAATTTTCAGAATCTTTTGTTGTAAGGCCTTTTATGACACAATCCTTATTTTCTACTGGGTTCAAGTATAATAAATTTAGAGTTTATCAATTAAGTTCTTTAAAACATTTTGCACTCAGACTTAATAGTAATAAACCAAATTTTACACATTAAACCCTGTTTAACCTCTCTTTATCCTACTCATTCAGGTTCAATGACTCCCTCAGGAGTAACTATAGATTAGTATTGAAGTTAAACACATTTGACATTTCTGATTTAATCCTTAGGGTTACAACAATCTTTTTGACTATTTAGTCATAATTTTAAATTTTTCTTTTGGCTCAAAATTTTTAAGAGCATTCAGGTATAGCCCACACCTTTTGACATAAAGATGCATGTTGATTAGACGCCAGCATCCCTATCTACTCAGTGAGGCTAACAATTCTTCTTCATTTTGAGTAGGGATAGTAAAGTCACTTTATGACTTAGTCCACTTCATTTCTTTGATGAAGAGACTTAGTTTCTCAGTGAACCCTTAGCCATTGCTCTGCCTTGAGCATAGATAAATTCACTGTTTTTATTGTTTGCTGCCCTTTGGAATTTTTCAGATTATTCCCATGTTTAAGAACAATACTTAATTTAAGTTCCTCAACCAAGGTTGCCATTGAACTTTAAAATTTCAGCTTTTAGGAGATTATGTAGGACACAACATGTGAGAATTGGTTGAGGCCTATTAAGATCTGAATACAAACTCTTTCATGGAATTCATCTTTAAACTCTTGAATTCATTAGGCTTAAACTAGCATATTATTTATGGGTAATCATAGAGCCTTATAAAAGAAAATTCCTAAATAGGTTTGCTCAGATTAATGACTTGGCGAATAGATTGAAATTATTCTAAACTCAATATAGTTTCAGGAATTTCAGCAAGATTCAACAAGGCAGTTTTTCAAGAATGTCCATGCAGAACAGTTTCAAGGATCTTTACAGAAATGACATGGATGTCAGATCCAAAATTCATATAGAATAGGGGTTGATATAGAGTTTAGCAGATAGAAAGAAACTCCCCCGAAGGAAATGTGAACTAAAATTCTTGATATAAAGCTCCCCCTCAAGAATTGTTGGAATTTTGAAAACTGAAATTTTAGAGGTTACGAATATTTCAGAGAAGCTTCTTCTTTAGCAAATGTAAGGGATTGCAAAACCAGATTTTTAGAAAAGGATACGGCAGAACTTCTATCTTAACCCAATTTCAATACCATATAGAATCATCGAATAAGAGTCAATCAGTCAAGATAGGGACTTCCAGACCAAAAGGAATGCTGTTGTTCCCTAGTACAAAGTAGATAGTTGAAGGACAGTGGAGGTGGTCAACTTGAACTACTGTGTCGACCTGATGTGATCAGGGAGTCGACACAATTAAATTTCCCAGAACAACATATTTTTATCAAATGTTCTGATGAGTTGACGCATTATGATCAGTGCGTCAATGCACCTCTTTCACACAGGGAGATCATCAACATAATTCACTTAATTTCAGTTTCGACACACGACATATGCATTTTTTCAGTGACATGCATTTACCCAAAAGACATGATGCAGAATTTCAAGTAACTTTACTCCCTCTACATGTATGCATGAGGTTCACATGATCTTTTTGGGATTTTTCAGATGTAATAACATCAATTATCAAGCAGTCTGATAAGTGCTATATTTTATATCATAAGTTGCATCACATTTATCATCTTTGAGCATTAAATGAATAAAATTGTACAACATGAGCAGTTAATTTCATTCTCATAAGTACTTTGAGTCTGCATGCATTTTATCATCTTTCTAAGTAAAAATGACAATGTGAGAAATATTTAATAATTTACACAATTATTTGAAATCCATTTTTGAATGAAATATGTTGATTGTTTAAATTTTCTGAATTTTCAGGAAATAGCGACCGGGGGGTCAGACGCCATTTCTGAAGTAAAACGAATGAGCGACTGAGCAAACGGGGACCCATTTGTTTGACTGAAAAAAGAAGAAAAAGAAAAGGAAGAATTAGTGACTGCATGCACGGGCTCTATTTCATTTGATGAAAATAGAAAAAGAAGAAAAGCAGGAAAATAAGAGGAATTAGTGACCGTTGAAGTAGGCGCAGTTTCTTTGGAAAAGAATAAGCGACCGTGGGAGAGGGCGCTCATTCAGTTGTTCATAAAATTAGAAGGAAAATAAAAAAATGGCAAAAGAATTAGTGACTGTCTGAACAGTTGCCATTTCCTTGATTTATGGAAAAAAAGAAATATCAGCATAAGGAAACAAGAATGAGCGACCAGTGTGGAAGATGCTATTTTAATGTGCACCCACAGGGTTGGACGCCATTTCTTTTTAAGCAAGAAGCGGAAACGGGAAGGTCTATTTGAAGCAATCTTGCTATCATCGTCGTTATCTTTCCATGATTTGATCAAAGGAGAGTTTATCCATGACAAGAGCCCTAATTTGAGCAACTAATCCATGCTACAAAACTAGGTTTTGATCTAATCTGCAATTGCCAATCGTGGAAGTTCTTCTATGGCTATATAAAGCCACCCGAGAGTCATCGGAGGAAGATCTTTGGCTTTTTACATGCTTTTCTAGTCATCTTTTCAATTTGCTTTCTTCTACAAAGTTCTACATTTTTAAATTCTCTGCAAGTTCTTCTTATTCCTCTTCTTCCAATTCTCCTCCATTTTCAACTTATTCTCAATTTTTTAAAGCATGGTTCTGCACTTTTTACTGTTCATCTTCTAGTTTTTACAGTTTTTCTCTCCTAGTTTTTGCACTATTCTGATCTTCTTCTCCCTTTGCGTTCTTCATCAATCTTCTTCATCTCTTCAAGTTCTTCAACTTTCTCTTCTTCCGTATCCTCTAAATCTCTCTAGTTTTCAAGTTATTTCCTTTCTTCTCACCCTCTATTTTAACTTAATTCTTTTTACTGTGTTTGTAATGCACTTCCACCGTGCCTCACCTTCCCTCTCTCTGTTCACTTTCTCTCATCCAAACACACTCACGCACACACATATTTTGCTTTATTTATATTTTTCTTCTTCTTCTATCTACCTCTTCTATATTTCTTCACACATCCCTTTGGCAGAGATTCTTCCTTCGGTCCTCTCGGTGACCTCCACGGCGGAGCGGTTCACTCAAAGGCTTGGAAAGGAGACGGCAGCGTTCTTCATCCCAATTTCTCGGCTCTTATTTCTTCCCTTTCTCTTTTATTTGTAAGTTGTAATTGTCAACTTTTATAGATTGTAATTTTCATTTCTTTAGTAATAAAATTCATCTTTTGGCAAATTGTGTTCTCTTTTCTCCCTCTCTTCTTATTTCTCTTTTTAACCCTCTCATCTTCTTTAGATAGTTTTAATTTGAAGTAATTTTATTTTTCTTTTTAATATCACTCAAAACATAGATCTTTCAAATATAGGGATTTTCCATCATGCTTAATTGAGAATATTTCTTCTCCGTGGGATCGACCCATTCTTACCACTTTACTCTAATTCAAATCTTTTTAAGTGAGTGAGTGCGGTTATATTTTTAAATTGTGGCACGGCTTTTAAACAACAAGTTAAGTGACTATCAATTTTTGGCATCGTTATTGGGGAAGAAAGTGATTTTTAATTGTGGGAAATTCTTGTGTTTGATTTGTATATAGTTTTACTGATTTTTCTATTTTTTATTTTATAGAAAAAAATCAAAAAAGGAGAAAATTCGGATCTAAAAATCTCAGAAAATAAACTGTCACAGAAAGCATCTCTGAAAGCCCGAAACTATTGAAGAAAGCAGAAAATCAGAAAATCCAAGAAATTCAAGCGTCGCTAAAGGTCAGTAAATGTAGGAAAATGTTCTATTTTTCCATTTTCTGAAAAATCTCAAAAAATAAAAAAATGATAAAAATTTCAAAAAAATCATAAAAACTAGAAAACACCAAAAATATTATTTTAGGCTTTATTTTGGAATAGAGTTCCATGTTATTTGTTATTTTTAGTTGATAGTTTTTATCTCTTTTTAAAAAATCTAAAAAAAACTCTCAAAAAATCAAAAAATAGAAAAACAAAAAAAAATCATGCTATTATGCTCTCATCTCAGTGTATCTCTTACATGCATTGTGCATTTTAGTTGATTTCTTATTTATTTGCATCATTATTTTGAAAAAAAAATATTTTTATCTTCTCTTCTATGTTCCCTTCTTAAGGGCAAGTTAGGTTCCTTACACCCTTATTGGAATTGAAAAGACCCTCCATTGAGCACTCCGTCTCTTTAGATTGGAATCTCCTTTTCCAAGACCTCAATAAGTCCTCGCACCCGTGGATTCTCTCACGGACGCCAGACAGGTTATATCACGAAGTACCCCAGAGTTATATTGCCCTTAGAAGGTGTCACATAAAAAAAAGAGTTTTGAAATTTATTACTATTTTAAAAAATTGGTGTCTAGGATAGAGGTTAAGTGGCAAACGCCCAAACGAGTTTGTGGTTATTTAATTAGGTCCCTACGAGAGTAGGGGGAGCCTCCCACAACTCCACCTCTTACTTGGCCAGTTGACCAACTTAGTAGTGAGTGCCACGCCTTCTTTTCTTTTAAAAAAAAGTATCATCATTTGTTCATAAACCATTCATTTAGGAATTAATTCATTACATTTTAATTAACATTGCTTTCCAATTATTAAAAAAAAGAAAATTTTAAAAAAAATCTAAAAACAACAATCTTTCTTTGGGCCCTTTTGCATTGCATGCAAGGTAAGAGATCCCTACACCCACATTTGATAGGACCCCTTGAGGAGATTGAGAGGTTAGTGCATTCTAGAAATCATCTACAACTTAACCTCATAGAGAACCAAAATCAACAACATGTGCAAAAAGTTGCTCCCAAGCAAATGAAGGAATATTACTTACCAAACCAATACCAATTGTCCTTCTATGTCCAAGCACCCCAGAACCGGACGGTTCAGTATGAGATCAAATCTAGTACCATTTAAATGTTGCCATCTTTTTATTGAAATATCAATGAAGACCCTTATAAATATCTTGATGAGTTCCTCCAGATTTGCTCAATTATGAAAATCTAAAACTTTTCAGATGATACTCTCAAATTGACACTCTTTCCTTTTTCCCTCCAAGATAAAGCCAAATACTGGTTAGGAGTCTTAGGTAGATGTCACGCCCTGACCCTTATTTACAGCAGAAGACTCGCTCGGGGAGCGCGAACAGCCGGCATGGTAAGCCTCTTGCAAGAAAGAACAATCAGAGCGCAAGACAATCACACACATAAATGTAATTGCACAGGATTTAATCAAACTTTAACTTTATTTCATAAATGATAAATATTCATAATACAACCACTTTTCATCATCTTTTCCTTCTACTAGACTCAAGAAATAGGAAAATTACATTGACTCAATCTAAACATGATAAACTTCCTAAGTCTTCACTCGTAGCTTTACAAGACTTTCACTCACTTCCGGACCCGCTACTAGTATAGCCTAAATCCGAATCCGAATTACTTCCACCTCCTGTAAAATATTGGAAATAGGTAATGAGCACACTTACCCAGTAGGTATCTTCGCATCAACATGAAGGCACTATAAAAGTAGTTAACATTTTAGCTCTAAAGAATAAGGTAAAATCATGCGAATGCGAATCAATCATGCGATCAAACCAAAGTAACAAGATAAGATAGAATGATCAAGAATGAACTAGCAAAAATATAACATGAACATGATATTTGGCCTTTCACGAGCAAGAATATATCGAGAATGTACTAGCAAGAAACATATTCATCACTTTAGCATCTTATGCTTATGAGCAAGTGCTTCGTGAATTTCTGTGGAATATCAAGCAATAATGTCATGTCGTGTCGTATCGTGATCTTCACTTATTTATAGAAATAGTACTCCCAGTGCAATGCGACGCCAGTAGCATCATACCCCATGGTTTATAAAATAGTATATTTTCGGCAATCAGCCGAGGGGACTAGCATAGAGCCCTTGAACACAATCAGTGCCCGATCACATCTTCAGTTATAAATTAAGCTACTTCCACGCAATATAACAGTATAGTATTGCCAAGAATGTGGTACTTCCAATAATTTCATGATTACTAGAATCAATGAATGAATGCTTCGATGCAAGAATGAGTCAAGAAAATGACTTAAATAGTGTCATGCTCTTAGAAATAAATCGACAGCATAACGGTATTTTTCTTATCTTCCATTCCTTATATTAAGTCTATTAAGTAATGTGATAAGTTCTAGATCATCAAGGGTTATCTAGAATCATTGAAATATCAACCCTTGGTCAAACCTTGGGTTAACATATGCCAGCAGTATGACGGTCGTTTACCGGGCCGTTACATAATGTGACGCGCCAGTAATGGGCCGTTACAGCGATCCGAGTCCAGAAAGATGAAAATAGACTCAGAGGAATGTGACGGTCGTTCATTGGGCCGTTACGTGAGCCTACCGGTCCAGTGCAAGGCTGTTACATTACTAGAATCAGAAACAATGATAGTGTATTCAATTTAATAGGCTTTTAATGGTACAACCAACTCGGCGTCCTAGTGGGAATCCCAGGCTCGTGGAGAATTATGGAGGTCTTGAAACAAGATTTCCTAGTCCATTGGAAGGAGTATCCAATAAAGAGGTCCTCAAGTCCAAGATTGTGTTCCTATAGTGTAAAGTGTGAACTAATGACAATATATCGGAATATGTGCCATGTACTTATAGAAATGACTCTATTGACAGAGAGAGATATGTATAATTAATGTGAAAATCCTGATGAAAACTCCGTCAATACAAGGTTAAAAAGAAAAGTCATGCTTTATAATACAAACTATAGAATTGGGCTCATTAAACTAACATTACTTAAAATAACAATGAGACACCAAATCATGCAATACCTATCATGAACAATCAAATAACCTTAAAATCACATGATCATGTTAAAACTTAGGTAACTAGGCTTAACAATAAATAATATTGGCAAGTAATATTCTGTCTAGGGTTGACAGATCATAGACTCTGACGGTCTAGAGATGGGGCGTCACAGTGATTGTGACGGTCAGGAACCAGCCATTACATGAACGTAATGCGCCTGTCCTAGTGCGTTAGAGACAACATAGCAATCAAATAGAAAACAGAGACTGTGACGATGTACTACAAGCCCGTTACGTGAGTGTGACGGTCTTATAGGGATGCGTTATAGCTTCAGCTGACAGAAAATAAAATATAGAAACCAAGAGATCAACTCACATCATGTCTTTAATCAAAACATCATGAGTTCTGGACATGATACAAAGAAAAGGGCTATCTATATGCATGGGTATTGGTGAAATAGATAGGATAGTTTCTTTTAATTCTCTATTTAGGCTAAGAGATGTATGAAATACATTGAACTACCAAAACATGAAATTGATGATCTACAATGCATGAAATTCAATCAAACCAGAGGGCTTTTAATCCTATAATGTTGTTTTCGCCATTCATGAGTTAACCTACCTCTTTCCTTAAGCTTTAACTTCCAATTTTGGTCTGAACACCGAGCCCTAGTTACCTTCTTCTGTGACTTTTCCAGCAACTTCCTTAGGTTCTATCTCCACGACCTCTTGACCTAAAGATGTGAAATTTGGAGAGGAGTTAGTCTATAGTATTGTGAACAAATACTTCTAAGGAACTTACGTGACATAATGACTCCTTACCTTGATTCCACCAGAGCAAAAGTAGGGGTTGCGCAGTTCAGAACTAGGTCCTATTTATAGAGTTTTAGCTAGGGTTTGAGGATTAGATCGTTTCTAGAGTCCTTGTTTGGTCATAATCAAAACTCTAAGAGTCCTTAGTATTATTATAACTCTTCCCAAGTCGATCCTTAGTGGATAAGAGTCCAAAGTTTGGTTCTTTGTACTCGTTCTTTCCTTCACGGAACTAACAGAGTGTAATGGTCGGCTGCTGGTGCGTTAGGGGCCTGTGACGGTCTCGCGATAGACCGTTACATTACTCGTTCCCAGAGTTCAAAAGAAATCAAACTCTTCAATTTTCTGGATTCATAGAGTAACGGTCGAGCTCCTATGCGTTACATGTCTGTGACGGTTGTCAGATGGACCGTTACAGTCAACGTGGATAGAGTTCTAGATTAATAAAACTATATTGTTCATTATCCATATAATTATCTATATTAAGTGGTGTTTATCCTTAAAAATTCGTGGATAGACTTAATAACCTTCTAGAATATGGGCCAAACTTAATGGGCCTGGTCTTAAAACCTTTTTGGACTTTAATTAAGTGAGTTGGGTTAATTGATTAACACCATTTGGCCTTATATTGATTAATAAATTTAAATTAGTCCATTTAATTGCTAATAATGTCAGAAAATTCTTAAATAAATTCTGGGGCACTACACCCTCCCCCACTTAGAAGAATTTGGTCCCCAAATTCAATACATGGATTGTGGAGAGTGTACTTACAGTCAAACAATTCTGGGAATATTTTCTTCATAGCTGATTCGGTTTCCCATGTCGCTTCATAAGGCCATGTTTTCTTCCATTGGATCTTGACCATAGGAATAACTTTATTCCTTAATTGACGCACTTCCCGATCCAAAATCTTTATTGGTGTATGTTCGTATGTTAAGTCTTTTTGAATCTCCAGATTATCAAATGTGAAAATATGATCTGGATCATATACATACTTCTTTAGCATATAGACGTGAAATACGTCATGAACTCCTACTAACTGTGGAGGTAAAGCCAATCTATAAGTCACTTCACCGACCCTTTTAAGAATTTCAAACGGGCCAATGAATCTAGGAGTTAGCTTTCCTTTAATGCCAAATCTTCGAATACCACGACCCGGAGAAACCTTCAGGTATACATGTTCTCCTACTTGAAACTCCAAGTCGCGCCTTCGATTGTCGGCATAAGATTTCTGCCTATCTTGTGCCATCTTCATTCTTTCTTGGATGAGCTTTATTTTTTCTGTAGAATCTCTGATAAGGTCAGGGCCTAGAAATTGCCTTACCCCTATCTCATTCTAACATATTGGAGATCGACAACTTTTCCCATATAGAGCTTCAAAAGGTCCCATTTGTATGCTTGCATGATAGCTGTTATTATATGTAAATTCCACCAAAGGCAAGTGATCATGCCAACTTCCTCCTAAGTCAATGATACAAGCCCTGAGCATGTCTTCTATCACCTGATTTGTTCTTTCCATCTGACCATCAGTTTGTGGATGAAAGGCTGTGCTAAAATTTAATCTGGTCCCTAGTGAATGTTGTAGACCTTTCTAGAACTGTGATGTAAATCGAGGATCTCTATCTGATACAATAGAGACATGGACACCATGTAGTTTAACAATCTCTTTCATGTATAATGCTGCCAGGATATCCACAGACCATCGACTCTTTATTGGTATGAAATGTGCAGATTTAGTCAATCGATCTATGATTACCCATATGCCATCGTGTCCACCTCTTGTCTTAGGTAATCCCATGATGAAATCCATTCCTATGCTCTCCCATTTCCATTCTGGAATATTTAAGGGATGTAATTTACCGGCAGGTCTGAAATGTTCCGCCTTAACTTGTTGGCAAGTGAGACAACGAGATACAAAGTCGGCTACTTCCCTCTTCATATTGGGCCACCAAAAGTTTCTTTTGAGATCTTGATACATTTTTGTACCTCCTGGATGAATGTTGTACTTTGATTTATGTGCTTCTTCTAAGATCAATTTCTTTTTATCTTCATGATCCGGTATACACATTCGGCCCTTGAATAGCAATCCTCCATCATTAGAGATAGAAAAATCCGGCCTTTGTTCAATATTGGCCTTAATTTCCAGTAAAACTGGATCATCCTCTTGTAATTTGGCCAAATCCTCTATTAATGTAGGTTGAGCTCGGATATTAGCTATGAAGTAATCTTCTTCCTTAATATCAACATCTAAATTCAACTGAGCAAATTGAGGAATAAGGTTAGTCACACTAATCATGAGACTTGATAACATACCCATTGGTTTTCTGCTGAGTGCATCTGCTATAGCATTTGCCTTGTCAGGATGATATTGAATAGTAAAGTCAAAGTCCTTGAGATGTTCTAACCACCTCCTCTGCCTCATATTAAGCTCCTTTTGAGAGAATAAATACTTCAAGCTCTTGTGGTCTGAGTAGATCATGAGCTTTTCTCCATAAAGATAATGACGCCAAATTTTCAAGGCAAAGATAACTGCTGCCAATTCTAAATCATGTACAGGATAATTTTCTTCGTGACGCTTCAATTGTCTTGAAGAATAGCAAATCACTTTTCCATTCTTTATAAGGACACATCCTAAGCCAAATCCAAACACATCCGTATACACTTCAAATCCACCACCCTCCATTGGTAGTGATAAAATAGGGGCTGTGGTAAGATGATTCTTAAGAATTTGGAAATTCTTCTCACATTCCTCTAACCAGACAAAAGGATTTTCTTTTCTGGTGAGTCTAGTTAAAGGGACTGCTATCTTTGAGAAGTCCTTAATGAATCTTCTATAATAACCAGCTAGACCCAGAAAGCTCCTTACTTCAGACACAGTCGTAGGCCGACTCCAATTCTTGACAGCTTCTACCTTAGAAGGATCTACAGCAATACCTTCTTTTGAAATAATGTGGCCTAGGAATGAGACTTCCTCAAGCCAGAATTCACACATATTGAGTTTGGCATATAGCTTGTGTTCTCAAGTGTTTGCAAAGTTATTTTCAAATGTTCTTCATGTTCTTCTTTTGTCCTTGAGTATATCAGGATATCATCGATGAAGACGACAATGAATCGATCCAGTTATGGCTGGAAGACACTGTTCATAAGTTGCGTGAATGCTGCTGGAGCATTAGTTAACCCGAACGGCATCATCACGAATTCATAGTGGCCATAACGACTTCGAAAAGCCGATTTATAAATATCTTCTTCTGTAATTCTAAGTTGATGATAACCAAGTCTGAGGTCAATCTTAGAGAAGTACTCAGCTCCCAAAAGCTGGTCGAAGAGCTCATCAATACGCGGCAACGGATACTTATTCTTAATTGTAAGCTGATTCAGTCGTCGGTAATCGATACATAGCCTGAGGGAACCATCTTTCTTCTTGACAAATAGAACAGTTGCACCCCAAGGGGATGTGCTGAGTCTAATGAAACCCTTGTCTAGAAGTTCTTGTAACTGCTTCTTTAGTTCCTTGAGTTCTGTGGGGGACATCCTGTAAGGGGCTATAGAAACAGGTGCCGCATCAGGAATGAGTTCAATTGTAAAGTTTACTTCCCTTTCGGGCAGTTAAATTAGGTAGTTCAGATGGGAACACGTCTGGGAACTCATTTACAATAGGAATATTGGCTAGGACAATCTCTTAGATTCAGTAATAATGACTGAAGCAAGGAAAGCTACGCATCCTTGTCAGATAAGCTTTCAAGCGTGAAGAGAAGATATAATGGTAGGATGCTTTTTGTATTTGATGCCAAGAAAAGAAAATCTTGGAAGACCGGACTTTCGAAAAGATATTATCCAATTTCGGCAATTGATATAAGCATCATGGTCTACAAGCCAATCTATCCCTAAAATGGCATCATAACCTTTCATATCAAGGCATACTAAGTTTGCGGGGAGATTGTGTCCTTCTACCACTACCTCGCAATCAGGATAATACTTGGTAAGCTTAGTTCCAGATCATAAAGGTGTAGTAATAGCAAGATCTGAAGGTAAGGAAACTGATGCAATTGGTAAGGTTTTTGTAAAAGTGATGGAGATAAAAGAATGAGAGGCACCAATATCGAATAGCACGAATGCAGGGCAAGAACAGATTTGAAGAGTACCTTCTATAAGCCCATCATTTAAATCTTTGGGTGCTTCATCTTCATCTATGACTGCATTGAGGCGAGCCTGCCTCCTGCGTCCTCCATTAGCTGATTGCTCTTTCATAAGGGGGCAATCTGGCACACGATGCTCCCTACTTCCACAACGCAAACAAGCACCGAGGCGCTTCCATCATTCTTCCACCGAATGGCCGAATTTCTCGCAAAAAATGCACGCCGCAGCAACTTGCTCCTTCTCTTCCTTAACCCTTTTATTATTCTTTTGGGAACTTCCACCGTTCCCGCTCCTTGATCGGTTCTTGTTATCACTGCTTTTGTAGGGTTCCGTGATGCTAAACTTCTCCTTCTTATAATGCCGATCTGAGCGCCGGCTGGATTCCTCTCCCTTTCCTTTCAACGTTTCGACCTTCTCTAAGGTCCTCTTGCATAGATATGCCCTCTGAACCATCTCTGCGTAGGTGCGGATATTTTGTGTCCCAAGTTGTTGAATGAACCCATGCCGTAACCCGTCCATAAATCGATTTGCCTTTAATAATTCCGTGCTAATAAGGTGTGGTGCATATGGTGCTAGTCTTGAAAACTGCAGCTCATACTCTGCTACTGACATCATCCCTTGACGAAGGGAGGTAAACTCCATGGCCTTCCTTTCCTTCACATGTTCGGAGAAATACTTGGCACGAAATAAAGTGAGAAAACCATCCCACGTGTGAGGTGCATCGGCCGGAGGTGTCGGGACCGATTTCCACCAAGTACGGGCATCCTTATTTAATTGGAATGTTGCTAGACGGACCTTCTCCTGATCAGTGCATTGAATGACATCAAAGATACGATTCATTTCATCGATCCAATTTTCTGCTTCGTCTGGATTGGAAGATCCATAGAAACGCGGAGGATTTAGACTCCAGAAATTGCGATGAAGGTCGCCAGCCCGTGCTCCTGCCCCTGCCTGGGCCATGGTTTGAAATGCCTGCGTAAGGCTGGCAACGGTTTGTTGCATGCCATTCCAGTCTACGCGATGAGCCATGATAAGAATAATAAGGTACCTGAGAGAAATATAACAGCTTGTTATTTCTCGTGAGACCGAAAGAAAATCAATCTTAAAGCTAATAACTATCTCATCCCGGCTCTACCCAATTCTCACATGGGCATGAAAATTCCTTCCTTGGTTGATAGGTGTGGGTCCTGAACCCTTGGACTTATCCTATGACATGATTCTTTTCCCTAAGTCCTGAGACTTAGGCTCTGATACCAACTTAACTGTCACGCCCCGAGCCTTATTTATAGCGGAAGACTTGCTCGGGGAGCGCGAACAACCGGCATAGTAAGCCTCTTGCAAGAAAGAACAATCAGAGCGCAAGACAATCACACACATAAATGCAATTGCACAGGATTTAATCAAACTTCAACATTATTTCACAAATGATCAATATTCAAAATACAACCACTTTTCATCATCTTTTCCTTCTACTAGACTCAAGAAATAGGAAACTTACATTGACTCAATCTAAACATGATAAACTTCCTAAGTCTTCACTCGTAGCTTTACAAGACTTTCACTCACTTCCGGACCCGCTACTAGTATAGCCTGAATCCGAATCCGAACTACTTCCACCTCCTGTAAAACATTGGAAATAGGTAATAAGCACACTTACCCAGTAGGTATCTTCGCATCAACATGAAGGCACTATTAAAGTAGTTAACATTTTAGCTCTAAAGAATAAGGTAAAATCATGCGAATGCGAATCAATCATGCGATCAAACCAAAGTAACAAGATAAGATAGAATGATCAAGAATGAACTAGCAAGAATGTAACATGAACATGATATTTGGCCTTTCACGAGCAAGAATATATCGAGAATGTACTAGCAAGGCACATATTCATCACTTTAGCATCTTATGCTTATGAGCAAGTGCTTCGTGAATTTCTGTGGAATATCAAGTAAGAATGTCATGTTGTGTCGTATCGTGGATCTTCACTTATTCATAGAAATAGTACTCCCAGCGTAATGCGACGCCAGTAGCATCATATCCCATGGTTTATAAAATAGTATGTTTCCGACAATCAGCCGTGGGGACTAGCATAGAGCCCTTGAACACAATCAGTGCTCGATCGCATCTTCAGTTATAAATTAAGCTACTTCCACACAATATAACAGTAAAGTATGGCCAAGAATGTGGTACTTCCAATAATTTCATGATAACTAGAATCAATGAATGAATGCTTCGATGCAAGAATGAGTCAAGAAAATGACTTAAACAATGTCATGCTCTTAGAAATAAATCGACAGCATAACGGTATTTTTCTTATCTTCCATTCCTTATATTAAGTCTATTAAGTAATATGATAAGTTCTAGATCATCAAGGGTTAACTAGAATCATTGAAATATCAACCCTTGGTCAAACCTTGGGTTAACATATGCCAGCAGTGTGACGGTCGTTTACCGGGCCGTTACATAATGTGACGCGCCAGTAATGGGCCGTTACAGTGATCCGAGTCCAGAAAGATGAAAATAGACTCAGAGGAATGTGACGGTCGTTCATTGGGCCGTTACGTGAGCCTGACGGTCCAGTGCAAGGCCGTTACATTACTAGAATCAGAAACAACGCTAGTGTATTCTATTTAATAGGCTTTTAATGCTACAACCAACTCGGCGTCCTAGTGGGAATCCTAGGCTCGCGGAGAATTACGGAGGACTTGAAACAAGATTTCCTAGTCCATTGGAAGGAGTATCCCATAGAGAGGTCCTCAAGTCCAAGATTGTGTTCCTATAGTGCAAAGTGTGAACTAATGATAACATACCGGAATATGTGCCATGCACTTATAGAAATGACTCTATTGACAGAGAGAGATATGTATAATCAATGTGAAAATCCTGATAAAAACTCCGTCAATACAAGGTTAAAAAGAAAAGTCATGCTTTATAATATAAACTATAGAATTGGGCTCATTAAACTAACATTACTTAAAATAACAATGAGACACCAAATCATGCAATACCTATCATGAATAATCAAATAACCTTAAAATCACATGATCACGTTAAAACTTAGGTAACTATGCTTAACAATAAATAATATTGGCAAGTTATATTCTGTCTAGGGTTGACAGATCATAAACTCTGACGGTCTAGAGATGGGGCGTCACAATGATTGTGACGGTCAGGAACCAGCCGTTACATGAATGTAACACGCCTGTCCTAGTGCGTTAGAGAAAACAGAGCAATCAAACAGACAACAGAGACTGTGACGGTGTACTGCAAGCCCGTTACGTGAGTGTGACGGTCTTATAGGGATGCGTTACAGTTTCTGCTGATAGAAAATAAAATATAGAAACCAAGAGATCAACTCACATCATGTCTTTAATCAAAACATCATGAGTTCTAGACATGATACGAAGAAAAAGGCTATCTATATGCATGGGTATCTGTGAAATAGATAGGATAGTTTCTTTTAATTCTCTATTTAGGCTAAGAGATGTATGAAATACATAGAACTACCAAAACATGAAATTGATGATCTACAATGCATGAAATTCAATCAAACCAGAGGACTTTTAATCCTATAATGTTGTTTTCACTGTTCATGAGATAACCTACCTCTTTCCTTAAGCTTTAACTTCCAATTTTGGTATGAACACCGAGCCCTAGTTCCCTTCTTCTGTGACTTTTCCAGCAACTTCCTTAGGTTCTATCTCCACGACCTCTTGACCTAAAGATGTGAAATTTGGAGAGGATTTAGTCTATAGTATTGTGAACAAATACTTCTAAGGAACTTACGTGAGATAATGACTCCTTACCTTGATTCCACCCGAGCAAAAGTAGGGGTCGCGCAGTTCAGAACTAGGTCCTATTTATATAGTTTTAGCTAGGGTTTGAGGATTAGATCGTTTCTAGAGTCCTTGTTTGGTCATAATCAAAACTCTAAGAGTCTTTAGTATTATTATAACTCTTCCCAAGTCGATCCTTAGTGGATAAGAGTCCAAAGTTTGGTTCTTTGTACTCGTTCTTTCCTTCACGGAACTAACAGCGTGTAACGGTCGGCTGCTGGTGCGTTAGGGGCCTGTGACGGTCTCGCGATAGACCGTTACATTACTCGTTCCCAGAGTTCAAAAGAAATCAAACTCTTCAATTTTCTGGATTCATAGAGTAACGGTCGAGCTCCTATGCATTACATGTCTGTGACGGTTGCCTGATGGACCGTTACAGTCAATGTGGATAGAGTTCTAGATTAATAAAACTATATTGTTCATTATCCATATAATTATCTATATTAAGTAGTGTTTATCCTTAAAAATTCGTGGATAGGCTTAATAACCTTCTAGAATATGGGCCAAACTTAATGGGCCTGGTCTTAAAACCTTTTTGGACTCTAATTAAGTGAGTTGGGTTAATTGATTAACACCATTTGGCCTTATATTGATTAATAAATTTAAATTAGTCCATTTAATTGCTAATAATGCCAGAAAATTCTTAAATAAATTCTGGGGCACTACACCCTCTCCCACTTAGAAGAATTTGGTCCCCAAATTCAATACATGGATTGTGGAGAGTGTACTTACAGTCAAACAATTCTGGGAATCTTTTCTTCATAGCTGATTCGGTTTCCCATGTCGCTTCATAAGGCCATGTTTTCTTCCATTGGATCTTGACCATAGGAATAACTTTATTCCTTAATTGACGCACTTCCCGATCCAAAATCTTTATTGGTGTATGTTTGTATGTTAAGTCTTTCTGAATCTCCATATTATCAAATGTGAAAATATGATCTGGATCATATACATACTTCTTTAGCATAGAGACGTGAAATACGTCATGAACTCCTACTAACTGTGGAGGTAAAGCCAATCTATAAGCCACATCACCGACCCTTTTAAGAATTTTAAACGGGCCAATGAATCTAGGAGTTAGCTCTCCTTTAATGCCAAATCTTCGAATACCACGACCCGGAGAAACCTTCAGGTATACATGTTCTCCTACTTGAAACTCTAAGTCGCGCCTTCGATTGTCGGCATAAGACTTCTGCCTATCTTGTGCCATCTTCATTCTTTCTTGGATGAGCTTTATTTTTTCTGTAGAATCTCTGATAAGGTCAGGGCCTAGAAATCGCCTTACCCCTATCTCATTCCAACATATTGGAGATCGACAACTTTTCCCATATAGAGCTTCAAAAGGTGCCATTTGTATGCTTGCTTGATAGCTGTTATTATATGTAAATTCCACCAGAGGCAAGTGATCATGCCAACTTCCTCCAAAGTCAATGATACAAGCCCTGAGCATGTCTTCTACCACCTGATTTGTTCTTTCCGTCTGACCATCAGTTTGTGGATGAAAGGCTGTGCTAAAATTTAATCTGATCCCTAGTGAATGTTGTAGACCTTTCTACAACTGTGATGTAAATCGAGGATCTCCATCTGATACAATAGAGACATGGACACCATGTAGTTTAACAATCTCTTTCATGTATAATGCTGCCAGGATATCCACAGACCATTGACTCTTTATAGGTATGAAATGTGCATATTTAGTCAATCGATCTATGATTACCCATATGCCATCGTGTCCACCTCTTGTCTTAGGTAATCCCATGATGAAATCCATTCCTATGCTCTCGCATTTCCATTCTGTAATATTTAAGGGATGTAATTTACCTACAGGTCTGAAATGTTCCGCCTTAACTTGTTGGCAAGTGAGACAACGAGATACAAAGTCGGCTACTTCCCTCTTCATATTGGGCCACCAAAAATTTCTTTTGAGATCTTGATACATTTTTATACCTTTTGGATGAATGTTGTACTTTGATTTATGTGCTTCTTCTAAGATCAATTTCTTTGTATCTTCATGATCCGGTATACACATTCGGCCCTTGAATAGCAATCTTCCATCATTAGAGATAGAACATTTTAAAAAAAAATCCAAAAACAACAATCTTTCATTGGGCCCTTCTGCATTGCATGCAAGGTAGGAGATCCCTACAACCACATTTGATAGGACCCCTTGAAGAGATTGAGAGGTTAGTGCATTCTAGAAATCATCTATAGCTAAACCTCATAGAGAACCAAAATCAACAACATGTGTAAAAAGTTGCTCCCAAGCAAATGAAGGAATATTTCTTGCCAAACCAATACCAACTGTCCTTCTATGTCCAAGCACCCCAGAACCGGATGGTTTAGTATGAGATCAAATCTAGTAACATTTAAATGTTGCCATCTTTTTATTGAAATATCAATGAAGACCCTTATAAACATCTTGATGAGTTCCTCCAGATTTGCTCAATTATCAAAATCTAAAACTTTTCAGATGATGCTCTCAAATTGACAGTCTTTCCTTTTTCCCTCAAAGATAAAGCCAAATACTGGTTAGGAGTCTTAGGTAGATGTCACGCCCCGACCCTTATTTACAGCGGAAGACTCGCTCGGGGAGCGCGAACAGCCGGCATGGTAAGCCTCTTGCAAGCAAGAACAATCAGAGCGCAAGACAATCACACACATAAATACAATTGCACATGATTTAATCAAACTTCAACTTTATTTCATAAATGATCAATATTCATAATACAACCACTTTTCATCATCTTTTCCTTCTACTAGACTCAAGAAATAGGAAACTTACATTGACTCAATCTAAACATGATAAACTTCCTAAGTCTTCACTCGTAGCTTTACAAGACTTTCACTCACTTCCGGACCCGCTACTAGTATAGCCTGAATCCGAATCCGAACTACTTCCACCTCCTGTAAAACATTGGAAATAGGTAATGAGCACACTTACCCAGTAGGTATCTTCGCATCAACATGAAGGCACTATTAAAGTAGTTAACATTTTAGCTCTAAAGAATAAGGTAAAATCATGCGAATGCGAATCAATCATGCGATCAAACCAAAGTAACAAGATAAGATAGAATGATCAAGAATGAACTAGCAAGAATATAATATGAACATGATATTTGGCCTTTCACGAGCAAGAATATATTGAGAATGTACTAGCAAGCCACATATTCATCACTTTATCATCTTATGCTTATGAGCAAGTGCTTCGTGAATTTCTGTGGAATATCAAGCAAGAATGTCATGTCGTGTCGTATCGTGGATCTTCACTTATTTATAGAAATAGTACTCCCAGTGCAATGCGACGCCAGTAGCATCATACCCCATGGTTTATAAAATAGTATATTTTCGGCAATCAGCCGAGGGGACTAGCATAGAGCCCTTGAACACAATCAGTGCTCGATCACATCTTCAGTTATAAATTAAGCTACTTTCACGTAATATAACAGTATAGTATTGCCAAGAATGTGATACTTCCAATAATTTCATGATTACTAGAATCAATGAATGAATGCTTCGATGCAAGAATGAGTCAAGAAAATGACTTAAATAATGTCATGCTCTTAGAAATAAATCGACAGCATAACGGTATTTTTCTTATCTTCCATTCCTTATATTAAGTCTATTAAGTAATGTGATAAGTTCTAGATCATCAAGGGTGATCTAGAATCATTGAAATATCAACCCTTGGTCAAACCTTGGGTTAACATATGCCAGTAGTATGACGGTCATTTACCGGGCCGTTACATAATGTGACGCGCCAGTAATGGGCCGTTACAGCGATCTGAGTCCAGAAAGATGAAAATAGACTCAGAGGAATGTGACGGTCGTTCATTGGGCCGTTACGTGAGCCTGCCGGTCCAGTGCAAGGCTGTTACATTACCAGAATCAGAAACAACGATAGTGTATTCAATTTAATAGGCTTTTAATGGTACAACCAACTCAGCGTCCTAGTGGGAATCCCAGGCTCGCGGAGAATTACGGAGGTCTTGAAACAAGATTTCCTAGTCCATTGGAAGGAGTATCCAATAAAGAGGTCCTCAAGTCCAAGATTGTGTTCTTATAGTGTAAAGTGTGAACTAATGACAATATATCGGAATATGTGCCGTGCACTTAAAGAAATGACTCTATTGACAGAGAGAGATATGTATAATTAATGTGAAAATCCTGATGAAAACTCCGTCAATACAAGGTTAAAAAGAAAAGTCATGCTTTATAATACAAACTATAGAATTGGGCTCATTAAACTAACATTACTTAAAATAACAATGAGACACCAAATCATGCAATACCTATCATGAACAATCAAATAACCTTAAAATCACATGATCATGTTAAAACTTAGGTAACTAGGCTTAACAATAAATAATATTGGCAAGTAATATTCTGTCTAGGGTTGACAGATCATAGACTCTGACGGTCTAGAGATGGGGCGTCACAGTGATTGTGACGGTCAGGAACCAGCCGTTACATGAACGTAACACGCATGTCCTAGTGCGTTAGAGACAACAGAGCAATCAAATAGACATCAGAGACTGTGACGATGTACTACAAGCCCGTTACGTGAGTGTGACGGTCTTATAGGGATGCGTTACAGTTTCAGCTGACAGAAAATAAAATATAGAAACCAAGAGATCAACTCACATCATGTCTTTAATCAAAACATCATGAGTTCTGGACATGATACAAAGAAAAGGGCTATCTATATGCATGGGTATTGGTGAAATAGATAGGATAGTTTCTTTTAATTCTCTATTTAGGCTAAGAGATGTATGAAATACATAGAACTACCAAAACATGAAATTGATGATCTACAATGCATGAAATTCAATCAAACCAGAGGGCTTTTAATCCTATAATGTTATTTTCGCCATTCATGAGTTAACCTACCTCTTTCCTTAAGCTTTAACTTCCAATTTTGGTCTGAACACCGAGCCCTAGTTCCCTTCTTCTGTGACTTTTCCAGCAACTTCCTTAGGTTCCATCTCCACGACCTCTTGACCTAAAGATGTGAAATTTGGAGATGAGTTAGTCTATAGTATTATGAACAAATACTTCTAAAGAACTTACCTGAGATAATGACTCCTTACCTTGATTCCACCTGAGCAAAAGTAGGGGTCACGCCGTTCAGAACTAGGTCCTATTTATAGAGTTTTAGCTAGGGTTTGAGGATTAGATCATTTTTAGAGTCCTTGTTTGCTCATAATCAAAACTCTAAGAGTCGTTAGTATTATTATAACTCTTCCCAAGTCGATCCTTAGTGGATAAGAGTCCAAAGTTTGGTTCTTTGTACTCATTCTTTCCTTCACAGAACTAACAGCGTGTAACGGTCGGCTGCTGGTGCGTTAGGGGCCTATGATGGTCTCGCGATAGACCGTTACATTACTCGTTCCCAGAGTTCAAAAGAAATCAAAATCTTCAATTTTCTGGATTCATAGAGTAACGGTCGAGCTCCTATGCGTTACATGTCTGTGACGGTTGCCAAATGGACCGTTACAGTCAACGTGGATAGAGTTCTAGATTAATAAAACTCTATTGTTCATTATTCATATAATTATCTATATTAAGTGGTGTTTATCCTTAAAAATTCATGGATAGGCTTAATAACCTTCTAGAATATGGGCCAAACTTAATGGGCCTGGTCTTAAAACCTTTTTGGACTCTAATTAAGTGAGTTGGGTTAATTGATTAACACCATTTGGCCTTATATTGATTAATAAATTTAAATTAGTCCATTTAATTGCTAATGCCAGAAAATTCTTAAATAAATTCTGGGGCACTACAGTAGATCCATAGACACATGGGCGGAAATACAAAAGGAATTTGTGAAGAAATTCTATCCCATAGGGTTAACCAATACCATGAGGAGAGCGATAACTGGATTCACACAAAACCCTGTAGAACAAATCCATGAGGCGTGGGATATAATGAAAGATTTGTTAAGGAAATTCCCCCATCATGGATTATCAAGATGGCAGATTATGCAGGCATTCTATGAGGGTTTGATGGAGAATTATAGACAGATGGTGGATGCATCATGTGGGGGGGCATTAATGAGTAAAAGCGAGGATGTGGCTTACGATTTTTTTGAAATGCTTAGTGAAAACTCTATTAGTCATGCCTCGCTCTCATCCTACGAGAGAATGATTGGGCCTTCTAAGAGGGGTGGGCTTTATGAAGTTAAGAGCCAGGGTGAGTCTAAGAACAGGATGTATATAAATGCCTTGACTCAGAAATTGAACAAAGTGGATTTGTTGGTGAAGAAGATGGAAAAGGTTGATTTGGTAGCCCATAAGTTAGATCAGTTGTTATCTAGGCAGGAACCTTCCTCTTCTTTCTCTTCTGCTCCTCAACCTAAACCGTTCTCAGCTCCCAATCATGAAGAGAGTTGTGCTCTTTGTTCTAGCCCTGATCAACCTGTTACTGATTGCCCCACTGCGCCTCAGCTTCCCCCGTTCATCCAAGAACAGATTTTCGCTACTCAGGGTGTGTCCAAACCTGCTTATGATCCTTATTCTAACACCTACAATCCAGGTTGGAGAAATCATCCTAATTTTGCTTGGAAGTCTCATCAAGGTCCATCTACCTAATCCAATCCCTCAATTCAGAAATAATCTTTTCCAACTCCTAGTCAGTCTCATCAAAATCACTCTTATCCTTCTCCATTTCAACAACAATTTTAGCAACCTCCTTTCTATCAAGCTCAGGCCCCATATCCTCAAAATCAATTTTCTCAGGGCTAGTTTCAGCAGTTCCCTCCATATCGTTTTCATCAACCCCAATATCATATCAGCCACCTCCTACTCAGCCCAATTTTGATGAAAAATTTGAGCAACTCGAATAACTTATCCTTACTCAACAACAGTCTATTTCCAAGTTGGAGAACCAAATAGGGCAACTGGCTGCGAATAACATGAGGAGGGAGGTCGGCTAGCTTCCTAGCCAACCAGTGGGTAACCCCAGAAATCAACCACCGGGCTTCCATCAGAGAGCTCCTCCTATTCTTCCTCAACCTAACCAACCTCAGCATCCCCCTCCTTTGGGCCCTCAATTTGAGAATGCCAAGGCTATATCTACCCATAGGAGCGGGAAGGTTTTAGATGACCCATATGAGGATAGGGGAGTTGGTAGCAGTTCGGGCCAAGAGGCTCACATGGAAAGTGATAGTGAAGATGAGGAGCCTGTAATTATGCAAGAGAAGAAGAAGCTGGAGGATGGGGAAAACAAGCTGGATAAAGGAAAAGCAAAGGTTAATGAAAAAGGTACCCAAGAGTATGTTCCTAAGATCCCTTTTCCCGATGCTATAAAATTGAAGGCTAAAAAAAAAAGTCGGTCCACCAAGATGAGTTAGTGGAATTATTTAAACATGTGAATATCAATATTCCACTTTTGGACGCGATCAAACATGTGTCGACATATGCAAAGTTTCTGAAACAGCTGTGCACTCTAAAAAGGGAATCCAAGGCAATAACTCAAAAGATCCGCATATCTAAAGATGTCAATGATGTCGTAATGAACCATTTACCTAAGAAGTCAAAGGACCCTGGAGCTCCTCTAATTTCATGTGATATAGGTGGAGTTACATTTGATAAAGCATTGCTGGACCTTGGTGCCAGTGTAAATTTGTTGTCCACCTTTATATATGAGCAATTTGATCTGGGGGTGTTGAAGCCCACATCTATAATCCTTCAACTGACGGATCGGTTTGTGAAGACTCCGAGGGATCTATTGGAAGATGTGATTGTGAAAGTGCATGAATGTTATTTTCCAGTAGATTTCCTTATTTTGGTTATGGCCACGTCCCAGGAATTAAAACACACTCCAATTATTTTGGGACGACTGTTTCTAGCTTTGGCGAAGGCCAATATAAACTGTGCCACGGGAATGATGAATATTTCTTTTGGAGGTGAGAAGGGTTCTGATGGGAATCGACGTCGAGCATGTACATTTTATTTTACATTTATGTCCTTTAGTTTATTAATATCCATGGGAAAGTATATGCGCAATTGTAAGGCTTTGTAAGCCAATGCGTCATTCCCTTGGATTGTGTGGGTTTTTGTGCAATTGTGTAGTAGGTCCAGTTAGGGGGGCCATCACCCCTTTCCCATTGGTCCATGTCATCCTTGTGGGGCTGGTCAAACTTGCCTAGGTGGCATCTAGAAGGGTTGAATGTCAATATGCACATGGGAGACAATTGGACTTCAAAGTCCAAGGTAGGCTACCTACCATTTCTACCATGTCCCCCCCTTGGTCAAGGGGGCGCCCTCCCCTTGAATTTTTTTTATTTCTTTTGTGTGTTGGCCACATTTAATCCAGGCCATCCCTTCCCCATCCTTAGATCCAATGCTGGAGATTGGATTTTATGTGTAGCATATAAAAACTTGTATTTTCCATTTGAAAATTATGAATGAAGAGAAAAAAAGTTGAATGCCCAAGGAGCTTCTTGTGCCCCCTACCTCTCTCACTCTGGTTTCATCTTCCCCAACCCCAATTCTAGAGTGGTATCCTCTCTATCCCTTCCCCTCTATCTCAGGTTGTGATATGTGCCGTCGCCGTCGCCGTTCGTGCCGCCTTCGAGCCGCCGCGAAGCCACCGTCGAAGTTCTGTCCACACAAGATAGAAGCTGCTTCCACGAATTCCTGCTCCAAGATCCGAGCTCATCTTGAGCTGGGATTTTGAGGGTGTGTTCCATAGGTTCCCACCACCCTCCATAAAAATTGGTTTGGCCATTACATTCCGTTTCATATTTTCCCATTTTCGTTCATCATCTCCTTCCAATTCTGTCCAGTTTATGTTTACTGTTACAACCATCTGAATAACACCTTCTTCGACCCACCTTTTGCTTTTCCCAAGAGTCCCCAATTTTATTGGAGCTTCTTTCCACCTTCGCCAATCTCCATGAATTTTCCTGATTTTTGTTCAGCCCTTCACATATTGTATAAATTCGCCCAAGTTCCCAAACCTGTTCTGTCTGCCTCATTCCAGATCCGACCTACCGCTAGTATAAACTCTCTAGAAAATCCAAACGTCCATATTTTCCAGATCTAAAAATCTTCCTGGTTTCCTCTCTTGAATCTCTACCACTTTACTGAAGAACCCAACTTCATATTCGGAGGTCTACCTATCGGTCAACGGCAGTTCTCAGGAAAACTACTTATTATTCTGAGATTTTAGGTATTGTGTAACAGCAACTTGAAAAATAGTTAAAGTTCAGATCCGTGCAGATCCAGCTTCTCTCTCTAGTCTTATCTTAAAGTACCTCGAGAGAGCTTTCCAACGGTACCTCCTGATTGCCGATCCGACGTCGGGATTAGCCACAGCAAGCAATCTCGTCGGGTCGCGCGCTATGAAACAGCAAGTGCAGATCCGTGGCCAGCTAAGCCAGCGGGTGACGATCGGAGCCGCCCGGCTTCCGATCGGTGAACCAGGACGTCCCTAGCCCAGGGAGAGCTTCCCCAAGCGTCCCCACCACAGTGGTGCCACCGGGCCCCACACGGCCCCTTTGACCAGCACATGAACCCCACGGTCGTGAGTACGTGTGCTGCCGAAGCTACGCGAGAAGCCGCCCGTCAACCCTGAATCGGTCCTCCCGGACCCACTTGTGTAGCCCTTTACATCCCTGCGTGGAGTGGGCAGTAGTTCTTTGCTGTAACATTTGTGTATTAATCGTCCCGGGAGTACGAGTTCGGCCGGGTCCGTCTTCCCCACGCCGAGAGCGTGGAGGTATCGTGTCCGCTCCTTCACTTGGCATTTGCTTTATTCATATGTATCTGTTTATGCTGCTGCTAGAGAGCATGTTGTAGGGCCGTTAGCTCGATATATATTGTTGTATCACCGCTGCTGCGAGAGAGAGAGTGACCGTCCCGTGACCCGATCCGGGCACAAGAGAGAGCCGACCACCCTAGCTCGCTGCTGGTTTTTCAACCGTGCACGTCCAACGCTTCCCTCGCTAAGGGACGATCGCGAGTTTGCATAGAGTCCAAGGATCGCATTCCTAATTCAAGTCAAGTCCATGGTCCGTCCTGCATCAATTTGGTATCAGAGCGAGTTTGAGTCTAGGGTGTCTAAATTCAAAAAAAAAGAAGTGTCATTTAAGTCTAAGTGTCTAAGTCAGTCTTAGGAGTTACATTTGCATACCATTAATCGGTATATAAAAAGGTGTTATCCGAACGTTAGCCTACGCCTATCGGGAAGGCCACACACTTGCGCGAGTGATCTTCGGATCAGTTAACTCCGCCCCGTACCGAGTCTTGGTGTCTTATCCTTAGTGTGCATGCATTCCACCTTTGCATAGTCGGTCTAGTGTCTTGTCCAAATGGCCTTGCATATCCATTCCTAGGGATCCATTCCCATATTTTGGCAACTATGGCCAACCCATGTCGACCCGTCCAAGGCGATAGGTCCGTGTACGAGTACATTCGGGCATATCATACGTACTGGTTGGAATATGGCTTGGGAGAGGAGAGCACCACAGTCGCATTTCAGTTCCGGAGAGGTTTCCGCCTTCACTTCCAGTTGGAATGTCTTTTCCGTGACGCTATCTCTCTGCCGCGGTCTTATGAGGTCGCTCTAGAGGTTGAGCCATTTGAGTATCGGTATGATGCTACCCTGGCTACCCTTCGGCAAACATCTACCTCCCACCCAAGTCCCGAGCCGATCAGACTACCTACGCCATTGCCTTCCACCCCCGAGCCGAGAGCCGAGGAGCAAGTCCACTCCGAGGTCCCCACTCCAACCCGCTCCTTTGAGGAAATCGAGAAAAAGTTTTGGGATTGGTTGGAAAGGACACGTGCTTCTTCACCATCCGTGAGTGCTCCATTGCCATCTACTTCCGAACTTTATTCGGAACCATCTTATTTGGAGCCACCAAAACCCGAGCCACCCGTGTTTCTTACGGGAACGCTATACATAGCCGAGCCACTTCTTAGTTGGCTCAAGGATGGCTTGGTCCCACGTCCTTACCCTTCTATGGACCCCACCTTACAATTAGTGCCAGTCAACTCCTACCATACCACCTTCCGATCTAGTCACCATATCGATACCTTGGATGACCTTGTTATGGGACTAGACACGCAATGGAAGTTGACACATATGTTGGCCCAAGGCTTCGACCAACCCACGAGTCGTAGCTTCACCCACCCCGCCTTAGGGTCCATTACCTCTGTATACACCGTGGGTTGTGTCACCACAGAGGTTCTTCTACTTCTCCCGCTACCGGATGAGCCCGACTTCATTACTTTGCTTCCGAGGGAGGAGTCATATTTCCTATACACGGTCCCATCTACCACAGTGGATGGAGGTGATCATCACCTTCCCGAAATTCAAACGTGGGACTATGCAATGGGGGAACCTAGGGGTCATACCTTCTTTGACCCTTTTGACCCCTTCACTAGTAGGCCTCCCGAGTTACCACCCGTACTCCCCTTCTTCGAGGAAGCCCACTTTTACGCCCCTTCCCCACGGGATGGGCCATCTACATCCACCAATCCCGACCCACCTACATCCGGCCCTTCTAGCCCACCCAAGTCTCCCACATTCAAAAGACCATCCACGTATAACCACACCCGACGTATAGGTGTTCTCCATGCCATCCATTCCCGGTTGCATAACATGCATGCATGGCACACATTCGGATGTCCTGGTCCACCGTCACCCCTGTACGGGTCGGACTAACATTAGGTGTGTCTAGGGTCATAGATGAGTTAGTGTGCTTTTTCTTTGTGTGGCTTGTCTGTCTGCATGTGTCTTGTGCAAGCTCATCGATGTCAGTCCCTTATGAGTATGAAGCGAGTAGACTCACTCGAGGAGTTGGGATCGGTTCTATATCTACACCCGGATCTAGTCACCTACAGGGACTCAGCGGTGATTCCTTGTGAGTCTTCGAGCCGCCACCACCCCTTTTGAGAGTGCCCCACTCGGAGTGTCCACCTCTAGCCCATAGCAGCTTGTGCACATCGAGTAGATATGGAATGAGCAGGTGATGGTCACTTGGAGTGGCACATACCCGCGTTACTTGGCACGGTGACGGATCCGCCGGAGTACTCGAGCAGCCGCACCTCTTACTCGATGGGGTCGAGTTCCTCCCACCCGGGGAGAGTTGATGGGAATCGACACCGAGCATGTACATTTTATTTTGCATTTATGTCCTTCAGTTTATTTATATCCATGGGAAAGTATATGCGCAATTGTAAGGCTTTGTAAGCTAATGCGTCATTGGTCCATGTCATCCTTGTGGGGCTGGTCAAACTGGATTGTGTGGGTTTTTGTGCAATTGTGTAGTAGGTCCAGTTAGGGGGGCCCTCACCCCTTTCCCATTGGTCCATGTCATCCTTGTGGGGCTGGTCAAACTTGCCTAGGTGGCATCTAGAAGGGTTGAATGTCAATATGCACATGGGAGACAATTGGACTTCAAAGTCCAAGGTAGGCTACCTACCATTTCTACCATGTCCCCCCCTTGGTCAAGGGGGCGCCCTCCCATTGAATTTTTTTTATTTCTTTTGTGTGTTGGCCACATTTAATCCAGGCCATCCCTTCCCCATCCCTAGATCCAATGGTGGAGATTGGATTTGATGTGTAGCATATAAAAACTTGTATTTTCCATTTGAAAATTATGAATGAAGAGAAAAAAAGTTGAATGCCCAAGGAGCTTCTTGCGCCCCCTACCTCTCTCCCTCTGGTTTCATCTTCCCCAACCTCAATTCTAGAGTGGTATCCTCTCTATCCCTTCCCTTCTATCTCAGGTTGTGATCTGTGCCGCCGTCGCTGCCGTTCGTGCCGCCTTCGAGCCGCCGCGAAGCCACCGTCGAAGTTCTGTCCACACAGGACAGAAGCTGCTTCCACGAATTCCTGCTCTCAGATCCGAGCTCATCTTGAGCTGAGATTTTGAGGGTGTGTTACATAGGTTCCCTCCATAAAAATTGGTTTGGCCATTAGATCCAGTTTCATATTTTCCGATTTTCGTTCATCATCTCCTTCCAATTCTGTCTAGTTTCTGTTCACTGTTACAGCCAGCTGAAGAACACCTTCTTCGACCCATCCTTTGATTTTCCCAGGAGTCCCCAATTTTATTGGAGATTCTGTCCACCTTCCCCAATCTCCATGAATTTTATTGATTTTTGTTTATCCATCCACATATTTTTATAAATTCGCCGAAGTTCCCAAACCTAGTCTGTCTGCCTCATTCCAGATCCGACCCACCGCCAGTATAAACTCTCTAGAAAATCCAAACGTCCATATTTTCCAGATCTAAAAATATTCATGATTTCCTCTCTTGGATCTCTACCACTTTTCTAAAGAACTCAACTTCATATTCGGAGGTCTACTTATCGGTCAACGGCAGTTCTCAGGAAAACTACTTATTGTTCTGTGATTTCGGGTACTGTGCAACAGCAACTTGAAAAATAGTTAAAGTTCAGATCCGTGCAGATCCAACCTCTTTCTCCAGTCCTATCTTGAAGTACTTCGAGAGAGCTTTCCAACGGTACCTCCTGATCGCCGATCCGACATCGGGATTGGCCGCAGCAAGCAATCTTGTCGGGTCGCGCCCTGTGAAACAGCAAGTGCAGATCCGTGGCCAGCTAAGCCGGCGGGTGACGATCGGAGCCGCCCGGCCTCCGGCCGGCGAACCAGCACGCCACTAGCCCAGGGAGTGCTTCCCCAAGCGTCCCCACCACAGTGGTGCCACCGGGACCCACACGGCCCCTCCGACCAGCACGTGGACCCCACGGTCGTGAGTACGTGTGTTGCCGAAGCTACGCGAGAAGCCGCCCGTCAACCCAGAATCGGCCCTTCCGGACCCACTTGTGTAGCCCTTTACCTCCCTGCGTGGAGTGGACAGTAGTTCTTTGCTGTAACATTTGTGTATTAATCGTCCCGGGAGTACGAGTTCGGCCGGGTCCGTCTTCCCCACGCCGAGAGCGTGGAGGTATTGTGTCCGCTCCTTCACTTGGCATTTGGTTTATTCATATATATCTCTTTATGCCGCTGCTAGAGAGCATGTTGTAGGGCCGTTAGCTCGATATATATTGTCGTATCACCGCTGCTGCGAGAGAGAGAGTGACCGTCCCGTGACCCGATCCGGGCACAAGAGAGAGCCGACCACCCTAGCTCACTGCCGGTTTTCAACCGTGCACATCCGACGCTTCCCTCGCTAAGGGACGATTGCGAGTTTGCATAGAGTCCAAGGATCACATTCCTGATTCAAGTCGAGTCCGTGGTCCGTCCCGCATTAGGTTCTTTAAATGTGTTCAAGGCATCCCGGTACCCCGACCATGAGGAGGAATGTAACATCATTGATGTCATTGAGGAATTGGTTGAAGAAAGTTTGGAAGTTAAAGATGAATGTCTAGAAGAGGGTAGCATACTGCAGGATTCTCTATTCTCTTCCGCACCCTACTCTAGAGTAGAGCCACTCCCTCCATTGCAAGCCGAATCGATTCTTCCATCTTTGGATCAGCCGCCCATTCTGGAATTGAAACCTCTGCCGGATTCTTTGAAGTATGCTTATCTAGGTCCTGACCAAACTCTGCCCGTAATCATTGCATCCAACCTCACTACTGCACACGCATGCCAACTCCTAGACGTTCTTCAGGAGCACAAGGGGGAGATAGGTTGGTCAGTGGCAGATTTGAAGGGGATTAGTCCGAATGTGTGTATGCATTACATTTACTTGGAGGATAATGCCAAGCCGAGTAGAGAGATGCATCGTCGATTGAATCAAAACACGAAGGAGGTTGTGAAGTGGTTAAATGCCGGGATCATATATCCCATTTCTGATAGCAAGTGGGTCAGCCGAACTCAAGTTTTTCCCAAGAAGTCAGGGCTGATAGTTGTAACAAATGAGAAAGGAGAAGAAGTGCCTACACGATTGCAAACGGGGTGGAGAGTCTACATTGACTACAGAAAATTAAATTCAGCTACAAAGAAAGATCATTTCTCACTACCGTTCATAGATCAGATCTTGGAGAGACTGACAAGGCAGAAGTACTATTGCTTTTTGGATGGCTATTCCGGTTACAACTAGGTTGCTGTTTACCCGGAGGATCAAGAGAAGACAACATTCACATGCCCCTATAGCACATTTGCTTTTAAAAGAATGCCATTTGGGTTGTGTAATGCCCCCGCCACCTTCCAACAATTCATGATGTCGATATTTTTGGAAATGGTGGGGGAATGTTTGGAAGTGTTTATGGACAACTTGTCTGTGTTTCGTGATTCATTTGAAAACTGCTTGGAAAATTTAACTCAGGTGTTGAAAAGATGCATTGATTCAAATTTCATGTTGAGTTGGGAGAAAAGCCATTTTATGGTAAGAGAAGGAATAGTTTTAGGCCATGTTGTTTCAGAGAAAGGAATAGAGGTTGATAAAACCAAGGTTGATTTGATTTCCAATATTCCTCCTCCTTCTTCTGTCAAACAGATTCGATCTTTTCTTGGCCATGCTGGATTTTATCGCAGATTCATCAAAAACTTTTCCACCATTGCTCGTCCTCTCACATAATTGCTAGCCAAGGACACTCCCTTTAACTTAGATGATTCACGTTTAGAGGTATTCACTTCCTTGAAAGCGGCCCTCACTCAAGCTCTGATTCTTTAATCTCCAAATTGGTCACTTCTATTTGAAATCATGTGTGATGCTTCAGACTACGCTATTGGAGCTGTCCTGGGTCAGAGAGTCGATAAGAAGCCCGTGGTAATCTACTATGCGAGCCACACCCTCGCCGATTCACAGTTGAACTATACCACCACGGAGAAAGAATTGCTTGCTGTTGTTTTTGCCCTTGAAAATTTTCGATCATATCTGTTAGGGGCAAAAGTCATTATTTTTTCTGATCACTCGACTTTAAAATTTCTGCTATCTAAGAAGGACGCCAAACCCCGTCTCATTCGATGGATTCTGTTGCTACAAGAGTTTGATGTAGAAATCAGAGACAAGAAGGGGTTGGAGAATGTTGTTGCTGATCACTTGTCTAGGATTGTGATTCCTGAAAGTGCTCTTATGTCCGATTCATTCCCCGATGAGCAAATTATTTCCATCTCTTACACCTCAACCCCCTGGTACGCTCACATAGTCAATTACCAAGCGGTAGGACAGATTCCGGGAGGGTGGTCTAGGCAGGAGAAAGATCGATTCTTTTCGATGATGAAGTACTACTTTTGGGAGGACCCAGAGCTGTTTCACATGGATCTAGATCAATTAATAAGAAGATGTGTCCCCGAGGAAGAGCAACAATCTATTTTGAACTTCTGTCATAATCTCGTTTGTGGGGGACACTTTTTAGGAAAGAAGACTGCGCCTAAAGTATTACAAAGTGGATTTTATTGGCCCACATTGTTTAAAGATACTTATGAATTTTTAAAAACATTATTGAGGTGTCAAGCAGTGGGTAATAATTCTAAAAGAGATATGATGCCGCTCAGTCCCATTCTGGTAGTAGAAATCTTTGATATTTGGGGTAGAGACTTTATGGGACCATTTCCACGTTCGTTTGGCAGTGAATATATTTTGGTGGCGGTGGATTATGTTTCAAAATAGATTGAAGTTATTGCTACTAGGACCAATGATCATAAGGTGGTGATGAAGTTTGAGAAGAACATCTTTTCTAGATTTGATTGTCCAAGAGCTATCATTAGTGATGGGGGTTCTCACTTCACGAATTCTCAATTTCGAGCTTTGCTTCGCAAATATGGCATCAATCACAAGCTCGTCACCCCCTATCATCCCCAAACCAGTGGCCAGGTTGAAGTGTCCAACAGGGAGATAAAAACCATTTTGCATATGACAGTTAGGTCAGATAGGAAAGACTGGTCTGAGAGACTAGACGATGCATTATGGGCCTACAGAACTGCATTTAAGACTCCCATTGGCATGTCCCCATACCGCCTCATTTTTTGAAATGCCTGCCACTTACCTGTAGAGCTGGAACATAGAGCATATTGGGCCATTAAACAAGTCAATTTTGATCTTACTCAAGCTGGGTCCCAAAGAGCTCTACAACTCAATGAACTGGAGGAATTACGTAATGAAGCCTACGAAAATTCCAAGATTTATAAAGCTAAAACAAAGGCATTTCACGATAAGCATATTCACAGGAAAATTTTTTCTGTTAATCAAAAGGTTTAGCTTTTTAATTCTAGGTTGCACTTGTTCCCTGGTAAGCTCAAATCCAGATGGGATGGACCGTTTGTTGTCGTTAAAGCTTTGAATCCTACTAATTGTCATATTTTCACTATTAACGGTCAACGATTGAAACCTTATTTAGAAAATGATCAGTTGCAAAAAGAATCCATTGTTGTAAGTGATCTAGAATAAAATCTTCGTGAGCTTGCTTGCGTCTGGCTGAAGACGGAAAACTTAACGTTTCTGGGAGGCAACCCAAGGTTTTTTGTTATTTAATGCTTTATTTTTATTTTATTTTTTTCAGTAGACAGGCCAAGGAGAAGAAGTCGTTGCCATCCATGTAAAAGTGGTTTCGCCTCGCACACTAGGTTGTATCATTCCATCTCAGCAATCTTTATTGTCACATTGTTCTGTTATTACAATTCTACATGCCATTGAGGACAATGTCATTCAAGTTAGGGTGGGAGAGAAAATTCTCAAATTTCTATGCATGCAACCTGATATCTAGCATTTTTTGCATAAAATAAAAATATGAAATCCCCAATTAAGTTTTCTTGATTCATTCTTGAATTGAAAGTAATTCTGGATTAGAAAAGACTAGAGAGAAGGATGAAAGAAAACTTATTTTCTAGCGATGGAAAACTGATATAAGAATCTCTTTTAAGTTCATGTGCACTTTAGAAAAAGGAAATCACATTGCACGCTAATGAAATAAACATGACAAGCCTTCTGCTATTTCGGGTATATTGTCTGATATTCTGCACTTCTCAAGAAAGAGATATTTTCAAGTTTTCTACCAAGTTATCTATCAAATAATTGCTAAAGACACAACAATGAAAGAGAGAGAGGGAGAGAGAGAGAGAGAGAGAGAGAGAGAGAGAGAGAGAGAGAGAGAGAACACCATGAAAAATGCCCCAATTCTTAGTAACCGGACCTACTTCACGTAAGATGTGTTGAGGTTCGCGTCAAAAGGAAGAGGGAACTTTGATCTGTGTAACTGGACCTGCTTCTCCTAAGACAAGAGTCGAGGTTCGTGTTAGACAGTGAAGGGTAGTGCAGCATCATATGTGTAGGAAAAAATAAAAAAGATCCCAAAGGGACAAAGTAATGATGCAGACAAAATATGCTCAATCCTCTAATCTTGGAGGTGCAGGGTTGAAAGGCACTTGTTCGGAATAGTAAATGGGGGATGCAATTATCTATACTGTGGATTTAGTCTTACACATGCACATGTGCTATTGAACTTTGATTTGAATTCTTGATCATTTACTTTAATTTCCAAATTAAGACTAGTGTGCATTAATGATTCCAGATTCCTAATCTTTGGTCGATTTTGTAAAGGAAAAGCTGGATATGAAAGAATGGACTTGGCAAACTCTTGTTGGTCCTGAATTTTAATTTGTTTGCATAGCTAAGGGACTAGCAATGAGTAAGTTGGGGGTGTGATAAGTGCTATATTTTATATCATAAGTTACATCACATTTATCATCTTTGAGCATTAAATGAATAAAGTTGTGCAACATGAGTAGTTAATTTCATTCTCACAAGTAATTTGAGTCTGCACGCATTTTATCATCTTTCTAAGTAAACATGACCATGTGAGAAATATTGAATAATTTGCACAATTATTTCAAATTCATTTTTGAATTTAATATGTTGATTATTTAAATTTTCTATATTTTCAAGAAATAGCGATTGGGGGGTCAGACGCCATTTCTGAAGCAAAAAGAATGAGCGACTAAGCGAACGGGCACCCATTTGGAAAAGAATAAGCGACCGTGGGAGAGGGCGCTTATTCATTTGTTTGGAAAATCAGAAGGAAAATGAAAAAAATGGAAAAAGAATTAGCGACTATCTGAACAGTCACCATTTCCTTGATTTATGAAAAAAAAAGAAATATCAAAATAAGGAAACAAGAATGAGCGACCAGTGTGGAAGACACTATTTTAATGTGCGCCCACAGGGTTGGACGCCATTTCTTTTTAAGCAAGAAGCGGAAACGGGAAGGTCTCTTTGAAGCAATCTTGCTAGCATCATCGTTATCTTTCCATGATTTGATCAAAGGAGAGTTTATCCATGACAAGAGCCCTAATTTGAGCAACTAATCCACGCTACAAAATTGGGTTTTGATCTAATCTGCAATTGCCGATCGTGGAAGTTCTTCTGTGCCAATATAAAGCCACCTGAGGGCCACCAGAGGAATATATTTGGCCTTTTACATATTTTTCTAGTCGTCTTTTCAATTTACTTTCTTCTACAAAGTTCTGCGTTTTTAAATTCTATGCAAGTTCTTCTTCTTCCCCTTCTTCCAATTCTCCTCCATTTTTAACTTATTCTCAGTTTTTTAAAGCACGATTCTCCACTTTTTACTGTTCATCTTCTAGTTTTCATAGTTATTCTCTCCTAATTTTTGCACTCTTTTGATCTTCTTCTCCCTCTACATTCTTCATCAATCTTCTTCATCTCCTCAAGTTCTTCAACTTTCTCTTCTTCCACATCCTTTAAATCTCTCTAGTTTTCAAGTTATTTCCTTTCTTCTCACCCTCTGTTTTAACTTAATTCTTTTTACAGTGTTTTTACTGCACTTCCACCGTGCCTCACCTTCCCTCTCTCTGTTCACATTCTCTCGTCCAAGCACACTCACGCACACACATATTTTGCTTTATTTCTATTCTTCTTCTTCTTCTTTCTGCCTCTTCTATATTTCTTCACAAATCCCTTTGGCGGAGATTCTTCCTTCGGTCCTCTCGACGGGGTCTACCTCCACGGCGGAGCGGTTCACTCAAAGGCTTGGCAAGGAGACGGCGGCGTTCTTCATCCCAATTTTCTAGCTTTTTTTTCTTCCCTTTCTTTTTTATTTGTAAGTTGTAATTGTCAACTTTCATAGATTGTAATTTTCAATTCTTTAGCAATAAAATTCATCTTTTTGGCAAATTATGTTCTCTTTTCTCCCTCTCTTCCTATTTCCCTTCTTAACCCTCTCATCTTCTTAAGATAGTTTTAATTTCAAGTAATTTTATTTTTCTTTTCGATCTCGCTCAAAATTCGGATCTTTCAAATATAGGGATTTTTCATCATGCTTAACTGAAAATATTCCTTCTCCGTGGGATCGACCAGTTCTTACCACTTTACTCTAATTCAAATCTTTTTAAGTGAGTGAGTACGGTTATATTTTTAAATTGTGGCACGGCTTTTAAACGACAAGTTAAGTGGCTATCACAGTCCAATCTGAAGACATTATATACATTATCTGACCAATGTGCATTGTCACGTCCCGAGCGCGGAAGATACTCGGATGTGTGACGCGTCTATATAGATCGTGTCATTAGAGCGATAAATTTTTTGACATAGATACGGAGTGCGCAAAAGACTAATAAAAATCTAAATGATCCCAATAGTCCAAAGCGATAATTATCTGATTAACCAAAGAAGATAAAGGTAGTCCATGACAGTTCTAAATTAAAAATCCAAACACTAGGCTACATGCCTTAACAAGGTTTAGACAGCTACACTGACATAACTGGAAGTACAAGGTAAGGACTCAAATAAATTCAAAAGATGCGACTAGCTGACGGTTCAACGGGTGGTGATTCTAGCACTCTTCACTCGGTCTCATTCCCATTCGGGTGAATGTCGCTATCCGAATTACCTGAAAAATGTTAGGAAGCAACTGGATGAGCGAATCGCTCAGTAGGAATTACATCTCAAGTTCGAGCAATCTTTAAGTGATTTATAGGTTACATGTATTACCAGTACAGTTATGCTTGATGTATGAGTAAGAAAATCAGGTATATAGGTAAATCTATGCATGATGAACAATAAGAGATCAAGAACTGTATAAAGAGAGTATCACATGATTTCAAGTCTTTGTCAAGCAGGATATCAAGAACTTATAGATGTTGATGCCACTTCTCGGGCAAGCAAGAACTCATGTGCAAGCAAGTAAGAGTCGTGTTCAAGCAAGTAAAGTTCGTGTTCAAGTAAGTAATATCAAATACGTGTCAATAGAATTGGCTATTTCAATCAAGTAAGTATTTCACCCTTTTTTGGGCCACACAAGTCAAGTATCGCCCATTCCGGGCCACACAAGTCAAGTCAAGCAAGTAAAGAGAGAGTAAGTGTGGAGTGTCTAAAGTCAACAAGCAAGTCAAGCAAGTACTTTGGTGCAATGCCAAACACCGTGGTCAATAAACTCCCATGGGCACAAGTACCTTCGGGTGCTCCTCCCATGACCAGACCGGGCCCTATATGCACAACATTTCATGTATTACTTTTGACATCCACTCTCATTTATAGCCAATATGGAGTTTCAAGGGTTGCCATTGTAGGATATACACAAGGTAGATTTTCATGGAATGGAGTTCAAGGACTCATAATATGCAGGAAAATGAATTAGGGTTGTGTCGGTACAAATCACGAGACAGATCATGAATCAGAAGCAACTAATACTTAATTGGCGCCTGGGGGTTAGGCAGGTTTTCAATCAATTGGCACCCTGGGGGTAGCCCCTCTTTCTGGTTATTGGTGCCCTGGGGTCAGGGGGACTTTCAGGGAATTGGCGCCTGGGGGTTGGCCCCCCTTTCATGTAAATGGCGCCTGGGGGTTTGCCAATCTTTCAGAATTTTCATTTTTCAAATATATATATATATATATATATATATATATATATATATATATATATATATATATATATATATATATATATATATATATATATATAATGAAATTGGCACCCTCTCAGAGAGTCTTCAATTAATTGAAGACGTCCTGGCTGTCGCTATTCAGTGAATTGGTGCCCTGGATTGGGGCGCCAATTACATTGGTTGATTTACACCAGACATGTACGTTTTGTGACTCAAAGCACTATTCATACCGTAAAAGTTTCTCGAAAATAGGAAGCAAGGACATGAACAGGTAGTGAAAATTCTCATGAGTTCAGAAGCATGCTCATGCATAATTGTTGGGTTTTAGTTTTATAGATATGAATTTTCTAATGTTGTGTTTATATTTTCTCAAAAATGGAATTGGCGCCCCTCTGAGGTGTCTTCATTTAATTGAAGACCACTATGGGTGTCACTAATTGATATAAAGGCTCTGGTCAACTGGCGCCCCTCTGCAGTGTCTTCAATTAATTGAAGTCACTGCGGAGAGTCACCAATTGAGCCGTTATCAAGTGAGTCATGCTTCGCATCCAGAGGTACATTCTAAGATACGAGTTATTGTTCATATTTTCAGAGTTTCTCCGAATCAGGAACTAAAGACATGGACATGTAGAGAAAAATATCAGGATTACAGAACTATATTCATTCAAGAATTTCATGGTTTAGTTCAATAGATATGGATTTTTGAATGTGTTGATTAATAATTACTGAAAATTACTAAAAATTGAATTGACGACACTGTGAAGTGTCTTCAACTAAATGGCGCCCTGGCTTGGGGCGCCCCTTCAGGGAATGGCACCCTGACTGGCGGTGCTATTCACCTGAGGGCTAGGCTTTTCGGGTTTTGAAAACAAGTATGTATCTTATGTAACAGAGGCTATATACTAGTGCCAAAACATGATTATTTAAGGCTATAAAACTAGTGTAATAGGATATATTCAAAAGTCATAAAATCAGTGCAACAGATTGGGTATAAAACCATATATAACAGATGTGATCACATATGTAAAAATCTGTGTCACATGTTATATACTAGGTCATTTGATCACAATAAAGCTGGGTAATATTGCATGGAAGATGAGTTATTCTAACTCTAAGCATGCATGTTATGTTAACCTATTTAGCTACTAGTTAGGCAAGATCTTGAGAACACCTACCTTTTGATGTGATTTTGAGGTACAGAATAAAGAAAGCCACTTCAGGATTGCAGCAGGACGTAGACTGCAGGAAGAGGATGCTCATTCAGCACTGATGAGGGCAGTAGCCTCTGTCAGTGCTATAGAGGGGAATAGTTATAAGAAATCTAGTCGCCAATGTAGAGCATGGGTTTATTGTCTTGCGGGTCCAGTTTGGGGACAAGATCCCATACATGGTGCTTTGCCAGCAAAATGAGGTTGTTCGTGCCTCAACCTTCTAGAAGCATAGATGAAATGACGCCCTTGTAAAGGGACGTCCATTAATCTAGGTGGTCCTATTCATGTAAATGACGCCTCTGTTGTGCCCCTTGTGCTTTGATGATTATGTGGTGTTTTAATGATAGCAACATGAATGAGTCACCATATTGCTTTGCTAAGAAAATTACATTGAATGACAGCAACATGAATGCATATGACTGATATATTATCTGGAGAATGCTTGAGTGTGTTATATCTGATTTAGTCTGTGGAGATTGCATGAGTGTGCCATGTTTGATATCCTTGATGGGTCGATTCCCTCAGACTGTCCATCTTATTTAGTGTCTCATGCAGCGTCAACGCTATGAGTGTGTCTCAAGTCTGCAGCGTCAACGCTGTGAGCGTATCTCAAGTCTGCAGCGTCAACGCTATGAGTGTGTCTCAAGTCTGCAGCGTCAACGCTGTGAGTGTGTACACAGCATTCTCAAGTCTGCAGCGTCAACTCTGTAAGTCTATACAGGGGTTCAGCAAGTGTGTACATCGCTTAGTGTAAGCATGGCGAAGTCCAAAGTCTATACATTGCTGCTTTGCATTGGACTTAAAGTCCATACATTGACAAGCCTGTACAATGGCTGCAGCATGCTCGCATAAGTCTATACATTGCATCTTAGCATGTTTGCACAGCACACCATCAAGTCTGGACATTGGTTGCACTCAGAGTCTATTCACTGCTTCATGCGTTGCATTCTAAGTCTAGACAACATTGCACGATGAGTCTTCATATTCAAAGTATGTACATTGGTCTTCACCTGAAGTCCACACATTGGCCTTCAGGATTGGAAAGTCTATACATCGTGAAGTCTTCACACTGGCCTTTGAATCATGTCTGTACATTGTCAGTGTATCATATTAAGTCTGTACAGAGTCTTGTTGAAAGTCTGTACATCGTCCTCTTATTCATGCATAGCTTGCATTGTTCATGAACTCTGTACAGCCCAAGTCTGTACATCGCATCATAATGTTCATGTAGTGTCTTGGTGAAGTCTATACATCATTCACTGTACAAGTCCATACAATGCATGCACTTTCATTCAAGTCCACACATTGATGCACTGTAGATAGCTCGAGGTGAAGTTTGTACAGCCATTGCCTTCATATAGGAAGTATGTACATCCTACGGCACTGTAGCTTGCTTAGCTCAAGTCTATACATCCGTTTGTACAGCACATGAACTCTATACATTGCACTGTTCATGCACGGCACAGCAAGTCTGCACAACGTCGTCTCATTTAGCGTCTAAGGAAAGTCTATACACTGGAAATTGAAGTGTGTACATTAAGCGTCTCATTGAGCGTCTCACGTAAGTCTATACATCACATTGGGCTTCAGGCTTTACAAGTCTGTACAGAGCTTTCGTCTCATGCATTGTCTAAGCTAAGTCCATACATTGGACTGTAGCATCTTTACCCACGTTCTATGCTTCAAGTCTGTACATCCTTCAGTGAACTTCGAAGTCTATACATTGGAAGCCTTTACCTACGTTGAACTTCAAAGTCTGTACAGCCTTTCCGTTGGAAAGTCTATACATTGGCTGCTGAATGATCTTCAAGTCTATACAGACCTTGATTCGCTCAAGTCTGTACATCGGCCTGCTATCTTTGGCAAGTCTTCACATCGTGAAGTCTATACACTCAACTCCTTCACACTTCAACAAGTCTGTACAGCGGCTGTCTTCACATAGGAAGTCAGTACAGCCGTTCACCTTGTGAAGTCTAGACATTTGATGTGCATGGTCTTGAAGCATTTAGGAAGTCTGTACATTGGACTGCATTGCATTGCATGAAGTCCATACACTGCACAAAGTCTGAACATCGCCTCATGCATTATCTTCAGCAAAGTCTGAACATTGCTTCAGAGATTGCTTCAGCCAAGTCTATACATCGACTGGCAGTCTCATGCTAAGTATATACATTGCAAGTCTACACACTGCAGTGCCTTCATTAAAGTCTGTACAGGGTTTATACTTAACCTGATAAACTGATGACTTATTCGTCTGTCCGACAGGTGCCTCTGCTCGTGAAGCTTAAGGAGGGCACGTGATCTGAGGCTGGAAGACCTGACCAGATGATGACACGTGTGCTGAACCAAGTCTGGATGCTGCCACGTGGTCTAAAATATTTGGGCGGGAACTGTGGAGAACACGCGCCCAGGTGCTGCTGCTGCTGCGTACATAAGGAAGCCTTCTTCCACAGAAGAAGGAGGATCGAGATTCAAGAGGCGAAGCTTGAGCAGAGAATGCTGTAGCAGCAGAGAGCCACCACGATCCAGACAGAGAGAAGAAAAAGAGAGAAGAAGCAGAAGAGAAAGAAGAAAAGGAAAGAGATAGGGAGCTCGAGCAGATTGTGAAAAGAAGAAGAAGGAAGAGAGAGAGAAGAGAAGATCAGAGAAGATCGTTCCTACTGGAAGTTGGATCAGATCCACTCCAGTCAGCTCTTTAAGAGCCACATTGTGCTTCATTGTTTACAGCCTTCCGATCGCTGTTTGTTTCCCACTTTCGTTTTCCTTTTATACATTCCTTCAAGCTGTTAGTCAGCGGTTGCAGTGGTGGATTCCACTGGACGGCAAGCTGTAATGCCCAGCGGTTGTATGGCAAGCTGTGATGCCCAGCTGTTCAAGCTGTGAGTCAGCGGAATCCACACTCGGCTTGAGTGTGGGGTGGACGTAGGTCTGCAGGACTGAACCACCTAAAAACCCATTGTGCAGGGGTTTAATTTCTTCTATCTGATTGGCGCTAGATGAATGCTTACGTGCGCTTTGCTTTGATTGCTCATTGTGTGTTTGTTTAATTCTACAATTGCTTATTAGCTTTCAAGTTTGTCTAGTTAGCGAACTAGCAATTTTAGTGAGCATTAGATTTTAAAACTGGGCGAAGTTTTTAAAGGGAGATTCATTCAGCCCCCCCTTTGAATCATAGCACCGAACCCAACACTTGGTATCAGAGCGGGTCTCTGATCTATCAGATATAACAATCTACAGAGGATCCTGCTAGTTTTGGTGCATTTCAGAGTGGATCTCTTGTGCTCGTTGTTTTGTTTCACTGTCTTAGTGCTTTACTTTGCTTATTTGATTTTGCTGCATTTCCTGTCATTTGTCTTACTACGCTGAATCTGTCTGCCACTTGTTCAAATGGGTCGTCCTCCGGTTTATGATGGTTCTAACTTTGAAAGTTGGCTAGGAGGCCTAGCTGTGTACATAGACTCAATTGGTCCACATTTGTGGAGTCTTATATCTAAAGGCCCACACCGTTTACCTAAAGATCAGACCAATTGGTCTAGTGAGGATAGCTCTAAGAATCACGATAATACCATAGTTCTTAATATCTTGAGAGTTGTAGTTAATAATGATATGTATCCTTTTGTTCTCAGGTGCAATTCTGGAAAAGAGATATATGACAAAGTTATCTCTGCGCATAACCAACAGAATGATAGCTGTTTGATGGCCAACCAGGGAAATGAATATTCTTCATCCGAGGTAAGCTTTGAATCTGGAGAACTTTCAATTGATGACCTATGGAATATAAATGAGGAACTTAATAATAGATGTGAACAATTGAAATCTGAGAATAAAAGATTGAAAAAGAAATGTGATCAGATAACTTTGAAAGTTCCTTGTAAAAATAGTCCAGATCTGAAACAATCTTATGATGCATGTATGTTAGATGTTCAAAATTTTCAGGAACAAAATGGTTCTCTAAAACTTGAAAATCTAACATGTCTGGACAAGATATCAGAACTTGAGAATCAGCTAAATGAGAAGAAAAATGAACATCTAAAAAGCATGCAAGAACTGACTCAAGTTAATTCTGAATTGGATAAACTGAAACTTGAGAATGAAGAATTTCAAAAGAAAATTGAAAATCTTATGGGTAGAATAAATGAAATCAATGGGAAGGCTTCACATTCTTCTTCTGCTGAATTAAACTGTAATATGTGCTCAGCTCTAAGAGAGCGAAATGAGGATCTTTATAGTGAGAATGAATGGCTGAACAAACAAATAGTCTCACTTAAAGAGGATCACAAAAATTTGGTTGCTGAGAAAATTAATGTGGAAGAAAGAGAAGAGGAACTAATTGAAATATTGGAGAAAATGTCTGGAAGAGAGAGATGTGCTAATAATGAAATTCAGGATAAAAATCTTGAGGAAGAAAACATTGAATTAAAAGCTGAAGTTAAAAAATTAAAATGGTTAAATACTAGCTTATCTGAAAAACTTCTCACCACAGAAAAGGGAAAAGCTGTTTGTAATGAAGAATCAAAAATTTTGACAATCTTGAACAAGAAATTGAGAAGTATAAAACTGCAAACAAAGTTTTAAGCGAATGTGTAAATTACAGTGAATAGGAGATAGCCAGTTATGAGCTTCACATTGCTAGCTTGGAAGATAAAATTCATAATCTGGAAACTTTAGCAATTGAGTCTGCTAAGAGTGAAGGAAAAATGAAAGATGTTATGAAAAGTGAGAATAAGAACTCTAAAATGGGGATAAGCTGTAATTCTGATGTCAAGAAAATCACTAGAAACCAGTTATACACTACCTTTGTGCATAGTTCAGATGTAGCTAGTATTTCAACGCAATCCCCAAAATAAAATGAAAATCTGAAATCATCTTCATCTGTATTTCAGTTCAAAGCCCAGAAAAATGAAAAGCAAACAAAAATTGTGAAAGGAGGCAATAAATTGAAAAAGAATGGTCAATTGAATAAAGTCAAAATTGTCCCTGCATGTGATGTGAATTCTGCTAGCAGTGTGGAGTCTGATAGATTGACGCATGTCACTCACAATTCATCCACTCACTCACATGCATCTGAGAAGGAATTCTCATGTTATTATTGTGGCAAGGTAGGGCATATCATGGATGATTGCAGAATATTAAAAGAAGATGAGCATGCAAATGAAACAATGCATTCAAGGAAATTATTTGATAGAAACCATGCCACTAAGAAATTTGATGCATCTTGTTATTACTGTGGTAGGCATGGTCATCTAATGAATGCATGTTTTAAACTGAAGGAAGACAATAATGTGAATATTAGATCTTTCACACATGCTCATGACCCACATAGATATAGATCTACTTCAGGCCAGCAGATCATTTGTTTCACTTGCAACAAGCCTGGACATAAGGCTAATGAGTGCTGGTCAGGAAATCATTGGGGTAAAAATGAATCAAGAAGCAAGCATTTTAAATGCTTTGAATGTGGAAAGTATGGGCATGCAGTCAAAGACTGCTGGCATGCTCAGGGAAATAGGTTGAACTCTAAATCTGTAAAATTCCCTGCTTTCTATGATTCTGCAAGAAATAACTTGAGTAATAAAAGGAAAAACTTTGCATGTTTTGAATGTGGTAAGCTAGGCCACAAAGCTGCCAACTGTTGGCTGGCTGATTACAGAAAAGAAAATTTTCATGTTAATAAAGGAAACAATCATGCTCATACACATAATTTTCATACTCATGCGCATGCACATGGGCATCATGTTTCTGCTAACATGAATAATAAAAACAAAAATTTTGTGGCTTCATGTTACTACTGTGAAAATTTGGACATTCCATGTTTGACTGTTATCTGATGGAACTTGATGATCATACTGCTAGAAGACTGTTTAGAACACCTGATAGGGGTAATTCAGGACCCAAGACTTCTTGGGTTCCTGCAGGTTCAAAATGATTAATCTTTGCAGGTGTGCCTTGGAAATGAATAAAAGGGGTTGATTTAGCCAAGGCACTCAAAAAGGGATAACCCCAGGATTCTACTTATCAGGTCAGTTCTGAACACTGCTTATGTTTCATTATCTGAAAAATTGCTTGTTTGAAATGAATGCATATCATAATGATCTGTCTATGCTAAATTGATCTATCTTGAAAAGTTGATTGCTCTCTCATGATGCTATTGGAATAAAGAATGTTCTGATGTTTGAGTAAACATTCTGCATAGCATGTTAAATCTGATTTTTAAATCTGTGTTTTGCACATTCTTTCATGTTCAGCATTGTCAGGTTTAGATTTTCTGAATTCTTCTCATACATGATTTGCATATTGATGATTGTCTGAAATTGCATATGCATACATATAGTGAATGCATTGCGCATCATCATACTGAAAACTCCAAAAGAAGTAACTGTCTACATATAGAACTGCATTGGCACTGCAATTGTCATTCATGGGCATCATGGTATATTAAATGGAACAGTGCTGAAGGGCAGATGGAGTATGTCTTGATGCTACTGCCATGTGTGAGGTGGTCCTTGGACCAAGTCATCCGCCCAGTACCATGGGTCTAGTTTTCATATAGAATAGTGTACTGCATATCATCAATTTGAAGAAATTAAATATGAAAAGAAATGATTCATTGCATATAAAAGAAATTTCATTGCATCTAGACAGGGGGAGCATTTAGACTTGGTGTTTTGATTGTCACATCTTGAACACCTCTTGTCTAATAACTGATCAACTCTCATCTGATATCATATTTTTCTCTCTTGAAAAAGGATTCTGCCTTCTATTTGTTGAGCTGTTAAAGAAGAGTTTCTTTCAACTCCCTTCATGATACTATCTGTCAGCTGATCTGTCTGAATTCCAGACTCAGCCACTGTGTGTTGATGTACACCCTTCTGAAATATTTTTCTCTTGCTGATTGACTCCTCCACCAGCTTGTACTCTTTATTCATATACCTCTTAGCTGGTGTGACTATTTTGGCTCCATTATTGAGTTGTTGGTCAGCTAAATTTACTGATCTGGTCTGAGGAACTTAAGCTGCATGTTATGCAAGTCAGTCTGAGAATTTTGTAGAAACTCCTATCATATAGGTTTAAGAATTACCACTGAACCAGACTGATATAAGATTAATGTATTCTCAGATTTGTAATTAAATGAATTGAAAATATCTGAATGATAAGGTTTAATAAACTTTAACCACATGTGTCATGTAATCCTTAAACTCTCTCATCTGATATCTGGAAATTTGAAATCAAGGCTCCTTGGTAGAGATACATAGAGTGAGTACTGTGGTTAAACATTAACTTGAAAGAATGTTGACTAAATAAAAATTGTGAATTCAGAGCAATGTCTTGGTCACCGAGAAACTGGGTTCCTTGTCAATGAAATAAAGTAACTCATGTCATGAAGTGCCATAGTTATCTCTGATGAAAATTTATTATCAAAACCTGACAGAGCAATGGCAAAATTGTGTTGAGTAGCTGGGGAGTCTGGCCTCTAATCAAGGTGTCTCCTCATGCAAAAAGACACTTATATTGCTAACTCTGGTCTCAATGTTGAGAGGCAATGACAGTTATCACTCTGAGTAACTGGGTCACTTCAACTAAGACTTGTTGTGCCTCATGTAAAAAGGTGTTGATCAACTTAAATTGCTCAGGAAAAATATAATGTGCTTCAAATAAAAATATTGAAAAGTCTGTCAACTCATATTCTTGGAAAAAGTGTTTAACATCAATACTAATCTGTGTAACTCTTGAAAGAGTCATTGAGATCATGTGTGTAAGATAAAAGATGATTGTTTTTGAGTGCTTTCTGAATATTTGGTTCACCTTTATTAAAACTTGGATTCAGATATGATTATTGAGTTTAATTTGACAAATTTGGTATACATCAAAATTAAATCAGATTGGTTAAGTTGCCACTTCATAACCCTTTATGATAAGAGAGTCTACTCTTCTTAAGACTTATTGAAGTGATGTATGCATTAAAATCCCTCATGATCAGATTTTCCAGATAGCCTGATCAGATTCAGTCTGATTATTTATTGAGATGTCTTCTGATGATTGTTGTCTACTGTTGCCCTTCTATCATCAATCACTTTACTCTCCACACTGTTGGAATCTTCCATATTGTTTTGCAATAAGTTCTTGCATATGTGGTCTTTTCACCAGAATTCAGATTCTTTGTAATGGCTGATTTCAGATTGATTTATTGGACAACCAGAGTTCAATCCTGCACTTCAGGGGGAGTTATGGTTTATTTGCTTCTGAGGGGAGAGTAGTCAATCATGCATGTTGATAGGGGGAGAGCTGTTTCATTGTCATAAGTAAGAACTTCATTTTAATGTGATTCACTTTTTGATTATGTCAAAGGGGGAGCTAGAATAGTTTGACGAGTCAGTGTGACTCATTATGTTGCCATCATCAAAAAGGGGGAGATTGTTGTGCCCCTTGTGCTTTGATGATTATGTGGTGTTTTAATGATAGCAACATGAATGAGTCACCATATTACTTTGCTAAGAAAATCACATTGAATGACAGTAACATGAATGCATATGACTGATATATTATCTGGAGAATGCTTGAGTGTGTTATATCTGATTTAGTCTGTGGAGATTGCATGAGTGTGCCATGTTTGATATCCTTGATGGGTCGACTCCCTCAGACTGTCCATCTTATTTAGTGTCTCATGCAGCGTCAACGCTATGAGTGTGTCTCAAGTCTGCAGCGTCAACGCTGTGAGTGTGTCTCAAGTCTGCAACGTCAACGCTGTGAGCGTATCTCAAGTCTGCAGCATCAACGTTGTGAGCGTATCTCAAGTCTGCAGCGTCAACGCTGTGAGTGTGTCTCAAGTCTGCAACGTCAACGCTGTGAGTGTGTACACATCATTCTCAAGTCTGCAGCGTCAACTCTGTAAGTCTATACAGTGGTTCAGCAAGTGTGTACATCGCTTAGTGTAAGCATGGTGAAGTCCAAAGTCTATACATTGCTGCTTTGCATTGGACTTAAAGTCCATACATTGACAAGCCTGTACAATGGCTGCAGCATGCTCGCATAAGTCTATACATTGCATCTTAGCATGTTTGTACAGCACACCATCAAGTCTGGACATTGGTTGCACTCAGAGTCTATTCACTGCTTCATGCGTTGCATTCTAAGTCTAGACAACATTGCACGATGAGTCTTCATATTCAAAGTATGTACATTGGTCTTCACCTGAAGTCCACACATTGGCCTTCAGGATTGGAAAGTCTATACATCGTGAAGTCTTTACACTGGCCTTTGAATCATGTCTGTACATTGTCAGTGTATCATATTAAGTCTGTACAGAGTCTTGTTGAAAGTCTGTACATCGTCCTCTTATTCATGCATATCGTGCATTGTTCATGAACTCTGTACAGCCCAAGCCTGTACATCGCATCATATTGTTCATGCAGTGTCTTGGTGAAGTCTATACATCGTTCACTGTACAAGTCCATACAATGCATGCACTTTCATTCAAGTCCACACATTGATGCACTGTAGATAGCTCGAGGTGAAGTCTGTACAGCCATTGCCTTCATATAGGAAGTCTGTACATCCTACTACACTGTAGCTTTCACGGAACCAAGTCTATACACTGCTGCACGTTGTGTTTTATCGAAGTCTGCACATTGCTGAATGATCTGCAAGTCTGTACACTGGTCGAGCATTCAAGTCTGAACATTGGCCAAGTCTACACATCAGCACTGTAGCTTGCTTAGCTCAAGTCTATACATCCGTTTGCACAGCACATGAACTCTATACATTGCACTGTTCATGCACGGCACAGCAAGTCTGCACAACGTCCGTCTCATTTAGCGTCTAAGGTAAGTCTATACACTGGAAATTGAAGTGTGTACATTGAGCGTCTCATTGAGCGTCTCACGTAAGTCTATACATCACATTGGGCTTTAGGCTTTACAAGTCTGTACAGAGCTTTCGTCTCATGCATTGTCTAAGCTAAGTCCATACATTGGACTGTAGCATCTTTACCCACGTTCTATGCTTCAAGTCTGTACATCCTTCAGTGAACTTCGAAGTCTATACATTGGAAGCCTTTACCTACGTCGCACTTCAAAGTCTGTACAGCCTTTCCGTTGGAAAGTCTATACATTGGCTGCTGAATGATCTTCAAGTCTATACAGACCTTGATTTGCTCAAGTCTGTACATCAGCCTACTATCTTTGGCAAGTCGTCACATCGTGAAGTCTATACACTCAACTCCTTCACACTTCAACAAGTCTGTACAGCGGCTGTCTTCACATAGGAAGTCAGTACAGCCGTTCACCTTGTGAAGTCTAGACATTTGATGTGCATGGTCTTGAAGCATTTAGGAAGTCTGTACATTGGACTGAATTGCATTGCATGAAGTCCATACACTGCACAAAGTCTGAACATCGCCTCATGCATTATCTTCAGCAAAGTCTGAACATTGCTTCAGAGATTGCTTTAGCCAAGTCTATACATCGACTGGCAGTCTTCATGCTAAGTATATACATTGCAAGTCTACACACTGCAGTGCCTTCATTAAAGTCTGTACATGGTTTATACTTAACCTGATAAACTGATGACTTACTCGTCTGTCCGACAGGTGCCTCTGCTCGTGAAGCTTAAGGAGGGCACGTGATCCGAGGCTGGAAGACCTAACCAGATGATGACACGTGTGCTGAAGCAAGTCTGGATGCTGCCACGTGGTCCAAAATATTTGGGCGGGAACTATGGAGAACACGCGCCCAGGTGATGCTGCTGCTGCGTACATAAGGAAGCCTTCTTCCACAGAATAAGGAGGATCGAGATTCAAGAGGCGAAGCTTGAGCAGAGAATGATGTAGCAGCAGAGAGCCACCACGATCCAGACAGAGAGAAGAAGCAGAAGAGAAAGAAGAAAAGGAAAGAGATAGGGAGCTCGAGCAGAGTGTGAAAAAAAGAAGAAGGAAGAGAGAGAGAAGAGAAGATCAGAGAAGATCGTTCCTACTGGAAGTTGGATCAGATCCACTCCAGTCAGCTCTTTAAGAGCCACATTGTGCTTCATTGTTTACAGCCTTCCGATTGCTGTTTGTTTTCCACTTTCGTTTTCCTTTCATACATTCCTTCAAGCTGTTAGTCAGCGGTTGCAGTGGTGGATTCCACTGGACGGCAAGCTGTGATGCCCAGCGGTTGTATGGCAAGCTGTGATGCCCAGCTGTTCAAGCTGTGAGTTAGCGGAATCCACACTCGGCTTGAGTGTGGGGTGGACGTAGGTCTGCAAGACCGAACCACCTAAAAACCCATTGTGTAGGGGTTTAATTTCTTCTATCTGATTGGCGCTAGATGAATGCTTAGGTGCGCTTTGCTTTCATTGCTCATTGTGTGTTTGTTTAATTCCGCAATTGCTTATTAGCTTTCAAGTTTGTGTAGTTAGCGAACTAGCAATTTTAGTGAGCATTAGATTTTAAAACTGGGTGAAGTTTTTAAAGGGAGATTCATTCACCCCCCCCTCTGAATCATAGCACCAAACCCAACAGCCTCTGCATGAGGTCGTGCATTCTTTATGGATTTGGAAACCTTCACGTGTGTGTATATATATATTTATATTGTAGTGGGATGGTGGCCCCAAGGGTTAAATGACGACTTGTATAAGGGCTTTCAATTTGGTGAATGGCGCCTTGGTAAAGGGGCGCCCATTCCCTTGGTGTTGGAAAAGAAAACCCCACTTACGTACTATCCATGATGGCATAAAGTAAAGTTGGCTTGTACATTTATGTAATTATTCTCATATGATTTGGCTCTTTATATAAGGCCTCCATGTAGGATTCTTTAGGAAGAAGTTCACTACGTATTACCCATGATGGCATAAAGTGATGTTGGCTTAGATATTTATATAATAGACCTCATAAGTTATGGTTCTTTATATAAGGCACTCATGTAGGATTCTTTAGGAAGAAGTTTTAAATTTTCTCAATTGCTTTATCGGGGGTGCTACACCCTCCCCCACTTAAAAGAATTTTATCCCCAAATTCAACTTTATTCTATAGAAATAGGAAGGGTGCGGAGTACTTACAGACTAGAATAACTCTGGAAATCTTCTTTTCATAGACTCTTCAATTTTCCATGTAGCTTCTTGTTCTAAGCATCGATTCCATTGGATTTTCACCTTAGGGATCGTCTTGCTCCTTAGAACTTGAACTTCTCGGTCGAGTATCTTCATTGGCTTCTGCTCATAAATAAGGTCCTTGTGTATCACTAAGTCATTGTGGTCAATGACATGGAAGGGATCGTGCACGTATTTCTTCAGCATAGAAACATGGAATACGTTGTGCACTTCTGATAGTTGTGGAGGTAGGGCGATGTGATAAGTCACCTCGCCTACTCTTTCCAACACTTCGAATGAACCAATAAACCTTGGTGTTAGTTTACCCTTAACATCAAATCTTCTAATATCTCGACCGGGAGATACCTTGAAAAAAACATGATCTCCGACTTGAAATTCCAGATCTCGTCTTATGTTGTCAGAATAAGATTTTTGCCTAGACTGTGCTATCTTTAACCTTTCCCTAATGAGGTGTATCTTCTCGGTAAAATCTCTTACCATATCTGGGCCTAGAATTTGTTTTTCACCAACTTCATCCTAGTATATTGGAGATCGGCAACTCCTGCCATACAGTGCCTCAAAAGGTGCCATTTGTATACTGGCTTGATAGCTGTTATTATATGCAAACTCGGCTAGGGGTAAGTGGTCATGCCAGCTTCCGCCGAAGTCTATAATGCATGCTATCAACATATCTTCTATAACTTAATTTGTCTTTTCGGTCTGTCCATCTGTCTGGGGATAGAAAGCAGTACTGAAGTTGAGTTTCATCCCCAGATAATGTTGTAGACTTTTCCAGAAATGAGAGGTAAAGTGTAAGTCTCGGTCAAATACAATTGAAACGGGAACTCCATGCAATCTATGTTAGGGTGCTAGGCCCAGATACAGAGGGGGGGTGAATGTATCCCTCTAGAGATAATGCACAAATTAAAACTCTAAAGCTCAGATATGCGGAATAAAACTAATGAGCTGTCCAAGATGAGATGATAAGACAACACATGATCAAACAGTTGGACTGCAACAATGCAGTCACCTGATTGCACCAGAAACGCAGGCAGAGCTAAACACACCAAACACACTTAGCAGAATATAAACCTTGAAATTTACTCCCAAGATAACACAACTAATCAAGCATGCACAACTTGTGAATAGGAGGTAGAAGGCAAGGAACAAACGCATAAAGCAAAACCACTGCACAGAAGATTTTTAGGTGGTTCGGTCCTCCAGACCTACATCCACCCCTCACTCCCAACCGGAGTGAGGCTTCACTAGCCAACGCTAGAAACAAGCAGACTCAGTCTACGAACACTTACTGCCACACAGCTTGACCAGGGGAACAGCCTCCCCTCTTCCTCCCAACCGGAGGGACACCCTAAGTGACTCCCAGCCACTTGGAAACCAGAGACCGAAGTCTCTCTTCCTCCAGACCAGGAGGGAACTCACCAGTGACTCCCAGTCACCAGCAAACCAGAGGTCAAAGACCTCTCTTCCTCCAGACCAGGAGGGACCCTTGGACTTGTAACCCACAAGCCCAGAATCGGAGATCAGATCTCCCTTCTCCTGAGTCCACAGGAGGAACCCTATCCCCAATAGGGCAATCGGAAGAACAAAGCTAACCATAGAAACAAAATGAAAAATAAGAAAACATAAAAAGCACAGCAGCACAAGCTGTAAATGAAAGAACATCAGATGTGGCTCCCATGGAGCTGACTGGTCTGGATTTGATCCACGGTCCAGTAGATAGATCTTCAGTAGCTTCTTCCTTCTTCTCCACGAACTCTCTCTCTCTCTATCTCTCTTTCTTTCTCCTCTGCTCTCCTTTTCTCTCACGCCGTTCTCTCCTTCTTCTCTGCAACTCTTTTTCTTCTGCCGGCTCACTCTTCTTCTATTTCTTCCTCTTCTTCTATTTCTTCCTCTTCTACTATTTCTTCCTACTTCTGCTCAAGGCTTCAGTCCTTCTACTTCGATCACACCTCATCTGAAGATGAAGGTTTTTATTTATATCAGCAGTAGTAGCAGCTAGGGCGTGTGGTCTCCACAGCTCCCGCCCAATCGACTTTGCCACGTGTCAGCATCTCAGCTCCTTGGATCACGTGCCAGACACCAATGGAGTGGTGGAAGGTACGAAAGCTTATCCGCTTGTGGCTGATGTGGCAGTTGACGACTGAAGGTGGGATCCACTTAACACGCTCAGCAACTGGAATTAGATGGCATCAACCCTCTTGCTCCAAGGAGTTGACGCAGCCTTCAGATATCTTCTTCCTACGAAACTCAAGTCTGATGCGTTGACTCCATCAGCTAGCTACGTTAACGCATCGGCAATCCAGTGATCAAGGTCATCGGCAGATAGACGTGCTGCGTCGACGCTGCTAATCCATAGCGTTGACGCAGTGGTGTTCCAGAGCTGAATGTATATCAGACTCAATTGCTGCGTGGACGCTGTCTTACAATGGCATTGACGCACTACAGTATTCCAGTGAGCTATGGACTCTGCCTCATTAACTACTGCGTCGACACTGCTGTAGCATGGAGTTGACGCAGCCAGGTGAATCTATGAAATCCTCTTCAACTGAAGCGTGGACGCATTGAACTCTCAGCGTCGACCCTGGTCTTCATTGTTGTCATCATCTGAAGACAGTGTATAGACTTTATAAGCAGCAAATGAGCAAGTGTGAGCACTGAGTGAGTGTATAGACTTTGAGTCTTCATGCGAGCTCAGTGTATAGACTTGAGGAAATTCAAGCAATGCAACACAATGTATATACTTAGAAACAGTAAGTGAATAAGTGTGTACACTTCATGCAATGCAATGCAGTGTATAGACATAGAAAGCATTCAGCTCGTGTAATGTATATACTTCATGCAATGTACAGACTTGATGGCGTGGAGGCAATGCATAAACAAGCCTAACCAATGTATAGACTTTACTACGTGATGCAGCGTTGTACAGACTTGAACTCAAGGAATGGTTGTACAGACTTTGAGTGAAGGCATGACCAGTGAGTCAATGTGTAGACTTCACTTCAAGCAAGCTACAGCCTAATGTATAGACTTGCCACCAACGCAATGTGTAGACTTGATTGCTGTGAGCACAGGCTGTACATACTTGGTGTGAAGAACACAAGCCAAGTGCAGTGTATGGACTTTATGCAAGAAAACAAGTGTGCATTGTATAGACTTGAGTGGTGAGTGGATTTTCAATGAAGAGGCTATACAGACATGATGAAATCATGATGTGTAGACTTGCCAAATATAGCTGGTCGATGTACAGACTAGAACAAGGCTAAATCTGTACAGACTTGAACAAACACAGTGTATAGGCTTTGGCAAGGCAACGTCGATAAAACTACCAATGTGCAGACTTTCAAAACTGAACGTAAGTAAAGAACCCAATGTGCAGACTTGGAAGTGCAACGTAGGAACAGATGCCAATGAACAGACTTTGGCAAGCAACGATGTACAGACTTGCACAGTTCCAGCTGAAGAATGTATAGACTTTACCTATAAGTCCATTGTACAGACTTGAACTGAAGACCAATGTATGGACTTCAAAACAGATGCTAAGGCTGTGAACAACAAGGCATGCTGTACAGACTTACTTAATCAAACTGATGTATAGACTTTGAAGGATTTGAATGGTAGAATGTATAGACTTTAAGAACCGAAGCTCATGTTGTACAGACTTTGTTACCCAAACGATCAATGTATGGACTTGAACTTCTGGAAACGAATGAATAGACTTTGCCACAGTCTAATGTATAGACTTCCAACGTGAGTGACACGCTGTACAGACTTTGCTCAAACAGTCCGATGTATGGACTTGGAATTCCAACAGAAAGATGTATGGACTTAGATAAGAGAATGGATGTACAGACTTCAGGTGAAGACCAATGTCTAGACTTCCAATATGAAGACCAATGTACAGACTTGATCAAATGTCTAGACTTTGCATGAATAGTTGATGTGTAGACTTCACATGTAGAGATTTTAAACGTGTGTGCTGGCAGTGTACAGACATTGATAGTCTAGGGGAAGTCGACCCACTTCAGTCCTGACAATGCTGACAGAGTTTACACTTGAACAATTAATGCATGTGAAAGATTTATGCAGTAGATAACATGACTGAACATATAATGCAATGCTTCATGATCTGATGAACTGACTGAACAGCAAATTAACTGAACATATGAGAGACTGCATTATGTTCAGTAAATGACTGAATAACAGCATGATGACTCACAGTGATTAACTCACATCAAAACCAATCATCAAAAGATTAACTCACATCAAAGCCAATCATCAAAACCACAGGGACACAACAATCTCCCCCTTTTTGATGATGGCAACACTGCACTGAGTAATTTTGATGACACAAACTATTCTCCCCTTTTGACTTCATCAAAAAGAAAATAGTTTGAGAAGTTAAAGCAAACCAGCATGCAATGATTGAATAAAATTCTCCCCCTTTGGCAAAAATCTCCCCCTTTGATATAATCAATATGAATGCAGATGCTGAAGGAGATACCAAAATGCAAGAGCTCCCCCTAAAAATGTGATTGCAAGAACACAATTCTCCCCCTTTAAGAGTTTTTATGCAACATGATGCATATGACATAGAAGCTCCCCCTCAATAAGTGGAATCTTATGAGATGGATAACAAGGAGAAGTTCAAGTCAATGAATCAATGATATTGAGCAGAAGAGTTTCAAGTAGCAGATTTTCAAAGAAGCTCCAATCACAAGAAATTCAGTCAGATTTTCAAAGAGATATCAATCTCATAAATCCAAAACATAAGTTTTCAAAGTCTTCCATTATAAGGGTTATGAATGAGCTTTATTGAACAGCATGGTTTAAACATGATGTATGCAGAGTTTATCAATAAAATTCGGTATTGATATCTAAAACCATGGTTTAATAAAAATGAACCAAGCCCTCATATTTATCTTGATTAATCTCACTTTCTCTTACACAATCAAATTTAATGACTTCTTTCGGAATTACATGCACGAGTATTGAAATCAAGTAATTATGAAGTCATATGATTTTGTCTAGGGTTGTAGGAATTTGATTTTAGCATCAATATTCAGATATTTCAATTTGTTAAATAATTTTCTTTTTTTATGCTACAAAATTTTACGAGCACTCTAGTTCAGTGCACACATTGTAACTAGAGGATATACCTTGATCAGACGCCAATATCCCTAAGCACTTAGTGTGACTAACTGTCATGCTATATATGAACAGAGATAGCATTTACACATCATGACACACTACAAATCATTTCTTGATGAGTGAGTTGTATTTCTCAGTGTGCATGCCATTGCTCTGCCTGATTTTCAATTATTCTTAATCAGAGTTAACTATGGTACCTCATGACACAGTCCTTTGGACATGTGTTTCTCAGTGACCAAGGTCATTGCTCTGACAGATATTACCCTTTAGACATTTCAGAAAAATTCATTTGCTTCAAATCAATAATAGTTTCATGTACTTAACCAATTAAAGCCATGTATTCAAAAGTACAGATTTCAGAAGTTTTCACAAGACACAGCATGAAACAGATGATTAAGGTTTATTAAACATGCTTCAGATATTTTTAAGAGATTTTAAAGTCAACTCTTGAATACATTAAACTTAAACCACATGAGTTATTTCAGACATTCATAAGAATGTACAATAGAAGATTTCTAGTCCAAGAGTTTTCAGATTTATGATCGAGATAGCCCATTGAAATCTTCATGAAAAACTGATAGGATTCTGAAGCCAAATGATACCTATTGATAAGAGAGATTTTGAAGCCCAGTGTTTTCCGAATATGATCAAGGTTTGTCAGCAAAATGAATAAGAAAGGATATGCAATGAATTTTGACGAATGTATGCATTTGACAACCTATATGCAATGCATGGACTCCCCCTGACAACATGCATTCAATCACTCTTTTTGGCATTGTTCAATATCAGAAAATGCAATGCACTATATGTATGCAAGGATATGCAATTTACTCAACATTGATTGCTATGCAAAGTCATGCAATTAACTCCCTCTGAAAACATGCAATGTTTACCATGAGAAATTGAACATATGATTTTGATTCATGCACATTCAGACTGCCCTATCAAGCAAAATGACCCATGGTACTAGGCGGAGCACTTGGTCTAAAAGACCACCTCTCACATAGTAAGAACCTCCAGATAGATTTCCCTGCCTTTTGGTAGCTTACCATTTGATATACCATAGAGGTCATGAATAACAATGCAAACCAACAGTCCTATATGCAATTCAGGTTTTCAATGAACTATGCAACAGATAAATTTCAAACAACATTCATATGCAGTCCAGATTTTTCAGAATGCAATTTGTTTTCAGAGTTTATGCATTTCAACAATTATCAAACAACAACAAATGGCAGATATGCAAGATTACATCAAATCAGATATGTAATGAATTTCAAAATAGGTGTTGGGTTACGTGCACCCCTCCTTGTCTTTGACAATGGTTTTGATGATTCTAACATATTGTGTGTTTTATGCTTAATGGCATTTCGATGACAAACAAACTCAAACAAACTAACACGATGATCTTTTGCATTGCAGGATTGGAATCAAATGATGAATATCATTTTGGGAGTCAAATGGCTAATGGACAAGCTTTTTGCTATCCACAACTGATTTCTGTTTTACATGCCTCTCATGGATATTGATGTATTTGGTTTGAATAAGTTTCATGCATAGCAAATACATGGTCTTTGAGTGAAAGACATTATTATGGTGCTTGATAGATAGCATATTGCATTTGATAATTGGATGAGGAAATCATGTTCCTAAGTAGATTTTTCACATGTGTTTCATATGACTTTACCATGGTTCAAACATGTATATTCCTCTTGAGAATGAGTTAAGTTCAAACTGGTTTTGATTGTGCTTAGATTGGAAATGATTCATTGCTTATTCTCTTAATTGAGTTAAGTTGCTAATTGAGGAGTTAATGTTTTCAAAGTTCTTTATGCATGTCTTGAGGAGGTGTTAAAGATGAAAATGTGTTCAAAGCATTTATGTGCCTCATGCTTATGCTGTCATTTTCATATTTCATGTCATTTGGGTTTTGGTCGCAAAACTAGCTCATTATGCTAATGCATGACCCAAATATTTTGATCTCGATCTAACCATGTGTTTATTCATTGTTTCAGGTTAAAATATCATGGTTGATCATCATGGGACTTTGGTAACATCTAAACATTTATTTCCCCATGTTTTAACTGAGGTTTTTGAAGTGGCTTCTAGATGAACATGCTTTCTCTAAATCTTGTGTAAACAAGTTTGTTTGATGCATGCATTTGTTGAAAACATGTATGAATTGGTGATTCAAACTTTGGCAAAAGATTTGGATTGATTTCATGGAGATATCTTTATGTTTGGTTTGAACTACTTTTATAACTCATGTTGACTCATGCGTGCTGTGCATGAGTTTTTACATATTGACTCATGCGTGCTGTGCATGAGTTTTTGGAGCCTTCAGGTGGATCATATTCATAGTGTTTTGATTGGGGTCAAAATCCCTTTTTCATGCACTTGACTTATATTGACTGCATTTCAAGTGGGAAGTTTGCTCTTATTGTGAAAATGATGTGTTTAATGCTTACATTTGTTGAACGAGGTCTAAAAATGCTAACATCTTGTTTTCAATGCATAGTCATTTGATTTACATGTTGAATGAGGAGGAATGATTTTTGGTTGGACATAAATTGATGTCATTCGGGTTTAGAATGAGTTCTCTTACAAAATCATCATGACGATTTAGTTACATGCAAACCAATTTATTTAACTTGCTCTTAATCATTTAATTTCATGTTGAATGGTTGAATTCATTGGCTTGCATGTTTAGGTCATTAGATGACCTTTTGAAATCTCTTTTTCATGTCTCAAGGCAAGTGGGTCGACCCCCCTCACTAGATGGGTCGACCCCTGTGCAGAAAATGGCCAAATAGGCTTCTGGAACAAAGTGGGTCGACCCCCCTCACAAAGTGGGTCGACCCCTGTAAACCAGTTTGCAAAAATTGATTCTGGAGCAAAGTGGGACGTCCCACTTTGCTAGATGGGACGTCCCATCTACTGTTCACGCGTCCGTGCGTGAAAGTCGTGGGCCACCGTAGCCCATCCAAATGGACTCCGATTGGGGTGAAATTTTACCCTAATACCCTTGGGTTACTAATAAACATATTAGGGTGGTTTTGTTAGGGTTTTGCAAGGGTATTGTGGTCTTTTGCTCAACTTATCCTTATGATATATATAACATGCGAATTTGGAAGAAAAGAGGAGAGAAACTCTTACGTGCTAATATTTCCTTGTTGTCTTGTAGGAAAAGAAAGAGAGAAAGGAGTGGAGCTGAAAAAAAAAGTGGATATCATCTACATCCAGGAGGAGTTTGCAATTGTGATAGAAGGAAGAAAGGAGCAGAACGAAAAGATGAACGCGTGGACGTTCTCATCGTCGACATCCGGCTACCCTCCGACTTGGGGATAAGAGAAGATCTTCTACAACCTCTCTCTACTCATGGAGAACTACTTCCACATCTTGTTTACATCTTCTTGAGTCATCTATTTTCGATTTTCAAGGGTTTCTATCCTTTTAGCTGAGCATAGATAAATATTTTGGGTGTTCATTGTATATCCTTTTATTTTATCAAACTCGAAAGTCATAGTGTGTGGGCGGAGTTGTATCTCCGCATGTGTGGGCTTATTGTGGGGAAAGTTTCCCCGTGGATTGTTGTGTGTTGACGGAGCTGCGTCTCCTTGTGGATTTAGTGTCCGGGGCGTGCTCCCCGATTCGGTGTGTGGGTGTGTGTGCTGCGGTGGCAGCGTGTTGGGGATTTTCCCCGTGTGTGGATATTGCTGCGGAAGCAGCGTGTGTGTGTGGTTGGGGTTCGTCCCCGTGTTGCTACGAAAGTAGCGTGTAGTGAAGCCTCACCCGGTTGGGTGAGGGGTGGACGTAGGGAGCCCTCGTGGTCCCGAACCACCTAAAAATCTCCGTGTCCTTTGTGAATGCCTGTGCGATTGTCTTTTTCTTCTATCTCCCTTCACAGGTTAATTTAATAGATTTTTACTCACTACACCACTGCACACTGCTACTTCTGTTTTCTGTGTTAGGCATAATTTTATCTAACGGTTGCATTGTGATTACGAGTGAGATCGGAAAGATCGAGAGAACCTGTTAATTCTCATGTTTGTTTAGGCTAATCAAACAGTTGATTTTAATTCCACCGTGGTCAGTTAAGAGAATTTTTTAAATCCGCCATCAAGGTCAAGGGGACAATTCAACCCCCCTTCTTGTCCGCCATCCAGTCTGGGCCAACAATTGGTATCAGAGCCCAGTCTCTGATTTTTATTCAGCGGACCTCACGGTCTAGGAGAAAAGATCCTTTTATGATGGCTAGTCTGAATGCAGTTCCTGTCTTTGATGGTTTTGATTTTACATCATGGCTTGGAAAATTGTGTGTTTGGATTTCTGGGATTGATCCTAAGCTTATGAAATTAATAAGTCATGGTCCTCATGTTTTACCAAAAAATGAGTCAAGATGGACCGATGAACATAGGAAGATGAATTCTGATAATCTTTTTGTTCTGAATGCTCTTAAAGCTGCAGTATGCATTGACAAATTTTCATTTGTTTCTGATTGCAGATCTGCCAAAGAAATCATGGATCAACTGATCAAGGTTCATGAAGGAGGGCTAGAGAATGCTTGCATGATGGCTAATAGCAAGGAGGATCATTCAAGCTTAGAGTCTAAGGAGGTAAGCTCTGACTCTGAACTTGATGAAATCTCATTTGAAGAATTCTTGGAAGCATATGATGAACTATCGAGTAAGTACAAGAGATTGAAATCTGAAAATAAGAATTTGAAAAAGAAAATTGAAAGCTGTCACGTTGATAATTCTTCATGTGAAAAATGCATTGAGTTTGAAAAGCTAGTTGAGTCACTTGTCTATGAGGTGGACAATCATAAAGAAACCATTTCATGTTTAACAACTGAAAACAAATCTTTAAAGACTGAAATTTTGGAACTTCAACAAATAAAAGAAGACAATGAAAAGCTGAAAATATTGAATTCCGCTATATCTGAAAAACTGCTTCTTTTGGAAAATGGAAAAGCTACTTTGAATGCTGAATCTGAAAAGTTGAAAGAACTAAGAAAGGAAATTGAAAGCCTCAAGAACATAAATGATAAATTTGAATGTGATAAAGCCTTGAACAAAATTGTTGGTGAAAATGTGAGTTTTCAAATGAGTGAACTTGAACACACCTCTATGAACACAAATTCATTTGAAAAACTCCAAAATGAAAATAGTGCTTTATTGTTTCAAATTTCATTGCTTGAAAGTAAATTGAAAAGTCTTGAAAAAGTTGAAAAAGGTAAATGTGTGATTTCTGATGATTGTGACAATTCGCATGGTCTTGAACAAGAAATTGAAAGTCACAAAGTTATCAATTCCTTGTTGAATGAGAAAATTGCATCTTGTGAAGAAGAATTGGCTAGTTCTGAAATCATATTATGTCTTTGCAAAATGAAATCAAAGTTTTGACTGAATCATTGTCCGTGCATGATAAAGAAAATCAAAATCAGAAAATTGTTGATCATCGCTCTTGTATGCATGAAAAACATCCATCTGTTGAACATGCTTATGCATCAAGAAAAAGAAGGAATGTCTCATGTTACTATTGCGGCAATTTTGGCCATGATATGTACGAATGCTCTCTAATGCAATCTGATGATAATGAGGCAATAAAGTCACAACTAAAAGTTGTTGATGATTTTAAAATTCCTGAAAAACCAAAGAAGAAAAACCTCCATGTTCATTGCTATTACTGTGGTCTACATGGCCATGTTATGGAGGACTGTTTCATGAAGAAAGATGATGATGAATGGTTTGCCAACAAGAATTTTTCATGTTATTATTGTGGTGAACAAGGACACATGATGGATAATTGTTTCTTAATGAAAAATGATGAGAAATTGTCCATGAAAAGAATATCTTTCTACTGCTATTATTGTGGTGAGAATGGTCATTCTATGGATGATTGTTCCACAATGAAAATCGATGATGAGTGGTATGAAAGGAAAAACAAGAAAAATACATTTGTTCATGCTAGGACTAACCCCTCGGGACCCAAGATGGTTTGGGTACCCAAACATCCAACTTGAGAATCTATTTTGCAGGGGTACCTTGAGGTCGAAGAAATTAATAAATATTGGGATCTCAAGGTGAGGAACAAAAATGATTTGTTTTGAAACTTTGTCTCACTTGGTTCTCTTTAAAAAATCTGAAAAAGGTAAAATTTATGTTTTGAGAAAAATGCTTCCAACTTGGTTCACTGGTTATGGTATCTTTTGGAAATCTTGAGAATTTTTGAGTTCCATGTCAGAATGACTTGATCACTTCTATTTTCACTCCATGTGAATAAATTCTGTCTTCAAATGCTTTACTCTTCTCATAAAGTGTTTTCACACTTATAATCAACTCTTGTAAATAAAATTTGGTTTGAATGCTTCTCATTGTGCATAGAGTTTTCAAACTCTTACTTACTTTTTGTAAATAATCACTCACTTGTGCATACATAGATCACATGCTTAAGTTGCATAAAACATGCTGCACATATCATATACATCCTCACTTGCATACATTTGCACTTGCTTGCATACATTTGCATATTCCTCATATTCGTGTGCTTGATTGCTATGATTTTTCGGTATATAAAATGGTGTTTGTGGAAGGTTGGATTATGTCTAGCCGGAAGCTTTCACTATGCGTGATGGTGGTCTTCGGACCTATGTTCCCCGCCGCGTACCGAAAATCACTTTGTTTGAATAGTTTGCTATATCCTTGCTTGAATGCATGTATATAATTTTAGAACACAATTCCTTGCAAATCTTCTAAGACCTCACCTCCTTGCTATATAAAATGCAGTGATTTTAATCATTTGTGAAAAGTGACATATACAAAGGAGGATGATTCATTTCAACTGTGCATACATTTAGGGGGAGTCATAACTGTGTATAGGCAAATTCATCTTCTACATCCAAAGCAATTACCCATACATTATTCCAAAATGATGCATATGACTTTGATTGATAAGGATTTCAGAAATTCTTTTTAACACTTCATGGGAAACAAATTTCTACATGAAAATTGAGAGAATCGTGAGGAAAAAGCTGCCTACCCCGCATGCTTAAATAAGTGGTATGTCTAACTGAGTAGCCGGGAATCCCCACTGAAATAAATGAGGAAACTCGCGTCGAAAGGTGAAACAAAATCCACATTTTGTGATGAATCCTAGTAAGCCGGGAAACCCCATTGAGACACATGAGGTGACTCGCGCCGAACAGTGAAATCCAATAAAAGAAAAATAAAAAGGGGTTGAGCGAAGCTACCAATAGTCGAGGATCAAAATGGAAGTGTAGGAAGGAAATAACCCTCTAGTGTTTTCTAGAAACTCTGCTAATATCCATATAAACTTGAAGTTCATTGCTCATTTACATAAATTTCAATTGGGTATTTTTGTGATGATTGTATATCTTGAATTTGTTCTTATCATGGCTTATGTAGTACCTTGCATATATGAATGCACTACCTTTTTTGATTATGGTTCATATCTCACATTTTGATTTTGAATGAACTGTTCTTTTGCTATCCCCTTACCCCATTAAGGGGAGCTATAGTACTGTATGTGTGCTTAACTCCAATGCATGCTTGCTTGTTTGCTTGCTTGCATACTTCATTTCACATTTAAGTTTGCATAGATGCATCTTTAGGTTACATAATCCCATTGTCTGTTGGCTTTTGTTCTTGACAATTGGGGGAGAATAATGTGCTTTTTAGCATTATACACTGTGTGCATAGCTAGGTTTTATTTCTGCATATAGGTTAGTTAAATCACACACTTGTGAAAAATTAGTTTTACATATAATGAAAAATTCAAAATTCAAAAAAATTGACCATTTTGCATTGAATTCACATACCTGTTGATTGTATGTCAAATTCCAAACCTTTGCGTGGTTCATAGTTCATACTCTTCCCTTCACGGGAAGTTAATTGCTGGGTTCGTGTGCTCATTTTTTTTCAATTCATACTTACCCTTGCGTCCCCCACTTTTTGATAATGTCAAAGGGGGAGAGAGAGTTTGGTGGCCACAATATATTGTCATCATCAAAAAGGGGGAGATTGTTGGGTTACGTGCACCCCTCCTTGTCTTTGACAATGGTTTTGATGATTCTAACATATTGTGTGTTTTATGCTTAATGGCATTTCGATGACAAACAAACTCAAACAAACTAACACGATGATCTTTTGCATTGCAGGATTGGAATCAAATGATGAATATCATTTTGGGAGTCAAATGGCTAATGGACAAGCTTCTTGCTATCCACAACTGATTTCTATTTTACATGCCTCTCATGGATATTGATGTATTTGGTTTGAATAAGTTTCATGCATAGCAAATACATGGTCTTTGAGTGAAAGACATTATTATGGTGCTTGATAGATAGCATATTGCATTTGATAATTGGATGAGGAAATCATGTTCCTAAGTAGATTTTTCACATGTGTTTCATATGACTTTACCATGGTTCAAACATGTATATTCCTCTTGAGAATGAGTTAAGTTCAAACTGGTTTTGATTGTGCTTAGATTAGAAATGATTCATTGCTTATTCTCTTAATTGAGTTAAGTTGCTAATTGAGGAGTTAATGTTTTCAAAGTTATTTATGCATGTCTTGAGGAGGTGTTAAAGATGAAAATGTGTTCAAAGCATTTATGTGCCTCATGCTTATGCTGTCATTTTCATATTTCATGTCATTTGGGTTTTGGTCGCAAAACTAGCTCATTATGCTAATGCATGACCCAAATATTTTGATCTCGATCTAACCATGTGTTTATTCATTGTTTCAGGTTAAAATATCATGGTTGATCATCATGGGACTTTGGTAACATCTAAACATTTATTTCCCCATGTTTTAACTGAGGTTTTTGAAGTGGCTTCTAGATGAACATGCTTTCTCTAAATCTTGTGTAAACAAGTTTGTTTGATGCATGCATTTGTTGAAAACATGTATGAATTGGTGATTCAAACTTTGGCAAAAGATTTGGATTGATTTCATGGAGATATCTTTATGTTTGGTTTGAACTACTTTTATAACTCATGTTGACTGCATGAGTTCGTGCTGTGCATGAGTTTTTACATATTGACTCATGCGTGCTGTGCATGAGTTTTAGGAGCCTTCAGGTGGATCATATTCATAGTGTTTTGATTGGGGTCAAAATACCTTTTTCATGCACTTGACTTATATTGACTGCATTTCAAGTGGGAAGTTTGCTCTTATTGTGAAAATGATGTGTTTAATGCTTACATTTGTTGAACGAGGTCTAAAAATGTTAACATCTTGTTTTCAATGCATAGTCATTTGATTTACATGTTGAATGAGGAGGAATGATTTTTGGTTGGACATAAATTGATGTCATTCGGGTTTAGAATGAGTTCTCTTACAAAATCATCATGACGATTTAGTTACATGCAAACCAATTTATTTAACTTGCTCTTAATCATTTAATTTCATGTTGAATGGTTGAATTCATTGGCTTGCATGTTTAGGTCATTAGATGACCTTTTGAAATCTCTTTTTCATGTCTCAAGGCAAGTGGGTCGACCCCCCTCACTAGATGGGTCGACCCCTGTGCAGAAAATGGCCAAATAGACTTCTGGAACAAAGTGGGTCGACCCCCCTCACAAAGTGGGTCGACCCCTGTAAACCAGTTTGCAAAAATTGATTCTGGAGTAAAGTGGGACGTCCCACTTTGCTAGATGGGACGTCCCATCTACTGTTCACGCGTCCGTGCGTGAAAGTCGTGGGCCACCGTAGCCCATCCAAATGGACTCCGATTGGGGTGAAATTTTACCCTAATACCCTTGGGTTATTAATAAACATATTAGGGTGGTTTTGTTAGGGTTTTGCAAGGGTATTGTGGTCTTTTGCTCAACTTATCCTTATGATATATATAACATGCGAATTTGGAAGAAAAGAGGAGAGAAACTCTTACGTGCTAATATTTCCTTGTTGTCTTGTAGGAAAAGAAAGAGAGAAAGGAGTGGAGCTGAAAAAAAACGTGGATATCATCTACATCCAGGAGGAGTTTGCAATTGTGATAGAAGGGAGAAAGGAGCGGAACGAAAAGACGAACGCGTGGACGTTCTCATCGTCGACATCCGGCTACCCTCCGACTTGGGGATAAGAGAAGATCTTCTACAACCTCTCTCTACTCATGGAGAACTACTTCCACATCTTGTTTACATCTTCTTGAGTCATCTATTTTCAATTTTCAAGGGTTTCTATCCTTTTAGCTGAGCATAGATAAATATTTTCGGTGTTCATTGTATATCCTTTTATTTTATCAAACTCGGAAAGTCATAGTGTGTGGGCGGAGTTGTATCTCCGCATGTGTGGGCTTATTGTGGGGAAAGTTTCCTCGTGGATTGTTGTGTGTTGACGGAGCTGCGTCTCCTTGTGGATTTAGTGTCCGGGGCGTGCTCCCCGATTCGGTGTGTGGGTGTGTGTGCTGCGGTGGCAGCGTGTTGGGGATTTTCCCCGTGTGTGGATATTGCTGCGGAAGCAGCGTGTGTGTGTGGTTGGGGTTCGTCCCCATGTTGCTACGAAAGTAGCGTGTAGTGAAGCCTCACCCGGTTGGGTGAGGGGTGGACGTAGGGAGCCCTCGTGGTCCCGAACCACCTAAAAATCTCCGTGTCCTTTGTGAATGCCTGTGCGATTGTCTTTTTCTTCTATCTCCCTTCACAGGTTAATTTAATAGATTTTTACTCACTACACCACTGCACACTGCTACTTCTATTTTCTGTGTTAGGCATAATTTTATCTAACGGTTGCATTGTGATTACGAGTGAGATCGGAAAGATCGAGAGAACCTGTTAATTCTCATGTTTGTTTAGGCTAATCAAATAGTTGATTTTAATTCCACCGTGGTCAGTTAAGAGAATTTTTTAAATCCGCCATCAAGGTCAAGGGGACAATTCAACCCCCCTTCTTGTCCGCCATCCTGTCTGAGCCAACAATAGGAAATGCAGAGAATTTACCTGAAAATTTCAGAAGGGGTTTTTCTTTGAGTGCCTTGGTTTATTTACCCTTGTTTATTCCTCAGTCCCAAGGCACACTTGTAAAACAAATTATTTTGCACAAACAGGTACCCAAGAGGTCTTGGGTCCTGAATTAACAGTGACATTTCTAGCAGGTTTTCTAAACAATTTTCTAGCAGCATGGTCATCAGATTTCATCAAGTAGCAGTTTTTCATTGAATGACCAGATGTGCCACAATAATAGCAAGATGTAGTAGGTTTTAGATTAGATTTATGCACCTTCTTATAAACATGATTTTTATGTGCATATGTATGAAAATTTTTGTTAACAGAATTAAAATTCTATTTACCAAAATCAGTCTTGCTTTGGTATCCTGCCAGCCAACAGGTTGCAGCCCTGTGACCTGGCTTTCCACAGTTAAAGCAATGAGAAGAATTCATTCTCTTAAAATTCTCATGAAAAGCATGTCTATTTGCAGGGATTTTAGCATGTTTAAAATTCTCATTTCTACCCTGAGCATGCCAGCATTCAATGGCCCTGTGGCCTGTCTTTCCACAGTTGAAATGATGTGAAACAAAGATGGGAATGCAGCAAGACACTATGCTTCCTCGGACTTAATTCGCAAAACACAACTCAAGATTCAAGATTTCTTTGAAATTGGACCGAACCACCGTGCACACCCGCAACCCGTGGTGACTCGGTGATGCCGAGTCGAGGTGGTGGAACAAGACCCTTGCTGGTAGAGGGCCAGCACAACTAAGGTTCACCCTCCCGAAGGTATGATGCCCACAATCAAGGGCGGCCGGGTGCCTTGGGGGCACTAGGTCACTCACTCACTATTATCCACGATGACCATTCAAGATGGTGGATCCGGGAACGGGCACTCTCTTACTAGCCAGCGGACTAGCTTGACGGATATTAAACAAACAGATACTAGGGGAGCAAGGGTAGAGGCTCACCTGGTTGGTTTGAAGAAACCAACCTCGTTCGGAGACGATGGGCGAGCGGGGAAGTGTGGGATCCCCGCACACTGCGCCGATGAAGCTTGAATCCTGTTTAATACAAGCACTACACCTCACACAGGAGGGTTGACTTGGGGTGGGGATGTTGATTTACATGCAAACACTACCTCCACGCAGGGAGGGGCGGTAAGCCGGCCAGGCGGGGAGGGGAGATTCGCCGAAATTGCGAAAGGAGAAGCCGATGTCGAATCTGCCTGCTTCCTGTGGTGGATGACTGACAGTCACTGTTGAGGTCGTAACTCCCGGTCTGGAATTTTTCCGATGATGAGACCAGCGAGGAACTCTTCGTAACTGGGGCTGGGATGCCTCAGAATTATGTTGAATTCTTCTGATGTCGTTGCTGGCCGTGGTGGAGGTTCGAACAGCGCGACAGAATCTGGGACTGGCAGCTTCTGATCTCACACAGCAGGTTGCAGAGAGTGTCCCGATCGCTTCTGGACTCCGAATCATGAACCGCCAGAGTTTCTGGAACCGTGGACGAGCCCTCTTCGCAGAAAAACTGACGGGGAAGCCGTCTGATGTCGGAGAGGACTGGGGGACTCAGAATAGTGGAGGCAGGTCGTTGCAGACTGTGGGAGGCAGACCCGCGCAGCCGAGGGAGAAAAATGGTAACTTTGGCCCACAGACGTGGAACGAAGCTCCGCTTCTTGATTCTGAATGTTGACTGGACGAGGGAGAACTTTGTAGCAGAGCTCAAGGCCGAATTCATCTGTGGTCCATCGTGGTACAGGCTCTAACCTGGTTCAGGTACTCTACAGGGGTGACTCTGCGCCGTCGGGGGAGATCGGTCCTCCCGGACAACCCCGGACTCAGAATGGGGCGGGATCACCTCGCCTGCGAAGCTGATTGGACGACCTTTCCAGCAATGTATGATACGACTTCAGATGTTGCCGTATGACTCCGTGGTTGCTTCTGCAAGTCGACCCTTTCTGCTACACTCGAACTGAGAGCTGTAATTTGAAGAAGATGGGGGGGAAAATGGGGTTTATGGGAGGGGAAGTGAGGTGGATGGGTATGGGGATGACCCTTGGCTGTGATGGGGTCTGGGAGGGGGTGTTCCAAGAAGTGGGAGGGGGAGAATGAGGCCTGGAAGGAGGTGTTTGCAGTGGCTGAGAGGGGAGTTGCGAAATTGGGCTTGGAGGGAAAGGGGGAAGGTGAGGGGGCACAAGTGGGTGGGGGGGGAATGGTTTCCCTCCTTTGGATTTGGAATGGGTTTAATGGAAAGGGATTAATGGTAGCCTAGAGAATAGGAAGGGTTGCCTTGGGGAGGGGAAGAGGTGTTTGGGAGAATGGATTCCCCCTTGGGAAGGTGAAAGGGTGAATGGGGAAGGGGAAAGGTGTCTAGGAGAATGGTATTCCACCTAGGAGGTTGGGGGGGGAGTAAATGGGAGGTATAGGGAAGGGAGAGGGGTTTAATGAGGAGTGAATGAGGAGGAGAGAGAGAGAATTTCAAATTTTGGGGGGAAGAGAGAGAAAGTGGCGCCCTAGAGAGAGAGAGAGTAAGAGAGAGAGAGAGAAGAAGAGAGAGAGAGCTAGAGAGAAAGAGAGAGGTGCACTAATGCTTGGCAAATTCTATCAATACTTCATTAGCTTCAACTGGTGGGATTGGGGTCCTATTTATAGGAATCCCACAATTCTACATAAGTCCTCACCTTTTGGACTAATGACAAAAGACCAAGGGGTGGTAGGGGGAGCCCATGGGCCAAGCCCATTGAAGTGGGCCCATTAACCCACTAGGCCACCTAATGACACTTAGACTTAGATAAATGACTCACTAACTTAGGTACATGACTCAATAAAAGGGAAAATTACATGATTAAGACTCAGAAAGAAGTGAAAATTACATAGCTAGACTCAGAAAATCGAGATGAACACAATGGCGAGCATCGGGACCCATGGAGAAATGGGAAGTGGTAAGCGATGTCCCCATCATACTCCCGGGGTGCAGAGAACTCGACTCTGTCGAGTAAGGGTCCTCCCTGCTGCGGTACTGCTCCAATAGGTCAGGATCCAGCTGCTGGAGATACTCCCGAATCACCCAGGCGTCAACCGAAGGTGGCCGTCTCTTCCACCTAACCAGATATCGCTCATACGCCTTGCATCCGTGTGGTAGTGATCTGTTCATCTAATATCCGCTCCACTTGATCACGCTGGTTTTCTCTGGCCAGATGGAGCTCTCGTTGGTGTGGGGGCTCTCTCAAGGGGTGGAATAGGCTGGATCTCCTCACTGGGTGTCACCGTGGGACCCTTGTAGGGCACCAGGTCAGCCACATTGAAAGTGGGGCTTACTCCGTACTCTTCGGGGAGGTCCAACACATAAGCATTTGTGCCAAGGCGCCTCAACACCTGAAAGGAGCCTGCTCCACGAGACCTCAGTTTTGAGACAATCTCAGTCCTCACCATCACAAAATCACCGATATGGATTTCTTGGTGGCGACAGTGGGAATCGGCTAATTCCTTAAGAACCTTGCTGCTCTTGTTGTTGTGTTTGCGAATGTTACCATGCAATGTCATGAATGATGATCCTATAGGGATGAAGGGAGGGCCTGGACAACCAAATTCAGCCCTATCAAGTGTTAGATTGGTTTTGACAGACTTAGGAGGACCAGGGCATCCATGAATTGACCTATCATGCTTAGAAACCATGTGGACCTTGATGTACTTAGGTGGACCGGGGCAGCCACAAATGGCCCTATCATGCATGAGGTGGATGAAGAGTGGGGAGGACCAGCATGTCCAAATGTAAACCTGTCGTGCACTGGACCTAGTGTGTGAATGATATAAATGACGTGACTAGCCTTACTACATGATGCAAAATGTTGTGACACATGCATTACAATCAAGATGGTCCCATTTTTAGGTGGGGGTGGATTTGGGGGTTTCCACTCATAGGGGTCGAAGGGGTCCAAGAAGGTGGACATTTTGGGATAGGTCACTTCCTCATTTCCTAGGTGGATGTCACCCTCGGTCATGGCTCTCATAGTGTGAACTAAGTAGTGGAATGGGTGGGTTGGGTTCAACATGGTGGGTGAGGGTAGGAGGGAGTGGGTGGTGGGTAAGGCGGCTAGGTCCCATGGGTTCAATGTCTTCCATAGGGAGGGATCAAAGGGGTCATGGAATGTGTTACCAAGGAAGGGGTATTCTATCTCCTCAAGGTCTTCAAATGATGGTGAGTCCTCCTCCTCAAATGAAGTAATTGAACCGAAGTCCTTGGCGGGTTGGTTGGCCATGAATGGAGGGCTTGGCATCCTACCCGAAATAAGCAACTCTAATTCGCGGATAGCATCGGGCTCTTCGGGTGTTGGGAGGAATAAAAGAAGGTCGCTAGTGTAGCAACCCACAGTGTATATCGAGGAGATGGACCCGACACATAGGTGTAGGAGGTCAAGGCTCCTAGGTTGGTCGGCTACAGTGGTCAACATGCCAGTTAACTCCATTTGCCAAGATAGACCCTTAAGAAAATCCCTAATGTTTCCACTTGATAGGATGATTGGATTGTGGTGTGATAGGTGGGTAAGGGTACTATAGGAAGGTTTTGTTCCATAGGAGGGCAAACATGGGCCATGAGATCTCTAAATGGGTTCTCCTTTAGCCAACGTGAAAGGGGTTCTCCTAAGATGAGCTCGGCCCCTACTAGGGAGGGTGGTGTAAGGTGAAGACCACCATGTGAAGTTTCTTCTTCTTCCTGGACATGGGTGATCTCCATGGCGGGGGTTGGGTCCGGAGTGTTCACCACTATGGGGTCGGGTATGGGTTCCTCTACCAGGGAGGTGAGTGGGTCCTCTGAGGGCGAGATGATAACGGTTGGTGTATGGTGTACCCAGGGTGGTGAGTGAGGCCGGACTTGGGTTGGGGTTGGGAGTGGAAGTAGCGGGGGGCTAGGTTTGGGTAGGATAGGAGTTGGAAGTGGAAGGTGGGTTGGGTGAGTAACTTTGGGTTGGGGAATGGTGGCTGTCACGGGCCTAGGTGGAGGGGTGGACATGGGGTCCACGTGGGTTTGAATGGTGAGGGTGGAGTGAGCCATGATGCTTCTTCCACCTGGGATGGGAACTTCTCGGCCTAACCCATGACATTGTGATTCATATTCTTCTTCCCAATCGGGGAGGCCTCATGTACCTCAATTACAATCTTATCCCTTTGTGGTGTGGGGGTCTTATTCTCCAAGGGAATGGGAAGGTCTTTTGGGGATGGGGTGATGAAAGTTGGGGCATGGTGTACCCGGGGTGGTGAAGTTTGGACCCTAACGGTGGTCTTGGGTTGGCTGGGGGAGAAAGGAGGAGTGGGAGTGCTCCTCGGGTTATGGTTCTCAAGGTAGGAGTGGGAAGGTTGGGGAGTGAAGATCTTCCTGATCTCAATCCTTATCTCTTCCAATGAATCTAGGGGTCCTTTGGGTGGTGGGGTTTGGGTCCTAATGGAGGTCTTGGGTTGACTGGGAGGGAAAGGGGGAGTGGGAGTGCTCCTCGGGTTATGGTCCTCACGGTAGGAGTGGGGTGGTCGGGGAGTGAAGATCTTCCTAAGCTCAATCTTCATCTCTTCCCATGATTCTATGGGTTCTTGCCGCCAAATCCTTCTTAAGCTCACTATGCGTTCCCACTCCTTCTTGGCTTGTCCCCGAAGTCGCCCTGTGGCCCTGCGGACTCTAGCGTGTCCATAGACCCTAGTCCTATCAAAGTGTTTTGTCATGAAAGTCTCCCACCTAACATAATCACTAGGATGTGACCCATCAAAGGTGATACTCTCATCTATAAGGATGTCCGAAAATGGGTGGTCGTTCGGACCTTTGTGGAGGGCCGAGTGGGACCAAAGAGAGGTAGCCATGTTGATGAACCGAATGACTCTAAATGCTTATGCGCCCTAGGACAAGACTTAGTAGAGACAAGTCTAGAACTTGCTCTGATACCATTTGATGTGAAACGACGATGGGAATGCAGCAAGACACTATGCTTCCTCGGACTTAATTCGCAAAACACAACTCAAGATTCGAGATTTCTTTGAAATTGGACCGAACCACCGTGCACACCCGCAACCCGTGGTGACTCGGTGATGCCGAGTCGAGGTGGTGGAACAAGACCCTTGCTGGTAGAGGGCCAGCACAACTAAGGTTCACCCTCCCGAAGGTATGATGCCCACAATCAAGGGCGGCCGGGTGCCTTGGGGGCACTAGGTCACTCACTCACTATTATCCACGATGACCACTCAAGATGGTGGATCCGGGAACGGGCACTCTCTTACTAGCCAGCGGACTAGCTTGACGGATATTAAACAAACAGATACTAGGGGAGCAAGGGCAGAAGCTCACCTGGTTGGTTTGAAAAAACCAACCTCGTTCGGAGACGATGGGCGAGCGGGGAAGTGTGGGATCCCCGCACACTGCGTCGATGAAGCTTGAATCCTGTTTAATACAAGCACTACACCTCACACAGGAGGGTTGACTTGGGGTGGGGATGTTGATTTACATGCAAACACTACCTCCACGCAGGGAGGGGTGGTAAGCCGGCCAGGCGGGGAGGGGAGATTCGCCGAAATTGCGAAAGGAGAAGCCGATGTCGAATCTGCCTGCTTCCTGTGGTGGATGACTGACAGTCACTGTTGAGGTCGTAACTCCCGGTATAGAATTTTTCCGATGATGAGACCAGCAAGGAACTCTTCGTAACTGGGGCTGGGATGCCTCAGCATTATGTTGAATTCTTCTGATGTCGTTGCTGGCCGTGGTGGAGGTTCGAACAGCGCAATAGAATCTGGGACTGGCAGCTTCTGATCTCACACAGCAGGTTGCAGAGTGTGTCCCGATCGCTTCTGGACTCCGAATCATGAACCGCCACAGTTTCTGGAACCGTGGACGAGCCCTCTTTGCAGAAAAACTGACGGGGAAGCCGTCTGATGTCGGAGAGGACTGGGGGACTCAGAATAGTGGAGGCAGGTCGTTGCAGACTGTGGGAGGCAGACCCGTGCAGCCGAGGGAGAAAAATGGTAACTTTGGCCCACGGACGTGGAACGAAGCTCCGCTTCTTGATTCTGAACGTCGACTGGACGAGGGAGAACTTTGTAGAAGAGCTCAAGGCCGAATTCGTCTGTGGTCCGTCGTGGTACAGGCTCAAACCTGGTTCAGGTACTCTGCAGGGGTGACTCTGTGCCGTCGGGGGAGATCGATCCTCCCGGACAACCCCGGACTCAGAATGGGGCGGGATTGCCTCGCTTGCGAAGCTGATTGGATGACCTTTCCAGAAATGTATGATACGACTTCAGATGTTGCCGTATGACTCTATGGTTGCTTCTACAAGTCGACCCTTTCTGCTACACTCGAACTGAGAGCTGTAATTTGAAGAAGATGGGGGGGAAAATGGGGTTTATGGGAGGGGAAGTGAGGTGGATGGGTATGGGGATGACCCTTGGCTGTGATGGGGTCTGGGAGGGGGTGTTCCAAGAAGTGGGAGGGGGAGAATGAGGCCTGGAAGGAGGTGTTTGCAGTGGCTGAGAGGGGAGTTGCGAAATTGGGCTTGGAGGGAAAGGCGGAAGGTGAGGGGGCACAAGTGGGTGGGGGGGGAGGGTTTCCCTCCTTTGGATTTGGAATGGGTTTAATGGAAAGGGATTAATGGTAGCCTAGAGAATAGGAAGGGTTGCCTTGGGGAGGGGAAGAGGTGTTTGGGAGAATGGATTCCCCCTTGGGAAGGTGAAAGGGTGAATGGGGAAGGGGAAGGTGTCTAGGAGAATGGTATTCCACCTAGGAGGTTGGGGGGGAGTAAATGGGAGGTATAGGGAAGGGAGAGGGGTTTAATGAGGAGTGAATGAGGAGGAGAGAGAGAGAATTTCAAAAATTTGGGGGGAAGAGAGAGAAAGTGACGCCCTAGAGAGAGAGAGAGTAAGAGAGAGAGAGAGAAGAAGAGAGAGAGAGCTAGAGAGAAAGAGAGAGGTGCACTAATGCTTGGCAAATTCTATCAATACTTCATTAGCTTCAATTGGTGGGATTGGGGTCCTATTTATAGGAATCCCACAATTCTACATAAGTCCTCACCTTTTGGACTAATGACAAAAGACCAAGGGGTGGTAGGGGGAGCCCATGGGCCAAGCCCATTGAAGTGGGCCCATTAACCCGCTAGGCCACCTAATGACACTTAGACTTAGATAAATGACTCACTAACTTAGGTACATGACTCAATAAAAAGGAAAATTACATGATTAAGACTCAGAAAGAAGTGAAAATTACATAGCTAGACTCAGAAAATCGAGATGAACACAATGGCGAGCATCGGGACCCATGGAGAATGGGAAGTGGTAAGCGATGTCCCCATCATGAAACATGTAGAATATTTTCTATTTACAGCAAATTTATTCCTATCAACATCATTATGGCTTGCAGGAAATTTAGCATGATGTGAAAAAGATATTTTCTTACTATTTGCAAACCAGCATTGTGCAATGCCGTGTCCTAGTTTGTCACAGTGAAAACATTCAGTTTTCCTTTTCTGAGGTGAAGGATTTTTATCATGCGATCTCCTAGAACCCTTTCATTTATTTTCTAATTTACAGTCCTTTTCTGATTTTTGTCCTGTTTTCCTGTTTTCTTAGCCTTGTACTGAGTTGGAGATGAAGTAGAAGGCTTTTCCTGTTCAGAAGATTTAACAAAAACAGTTTTTAGGTTGGCTCCATTAACCTTCCTCATGACTGGACTGTAACTCAGTCCTTCTTTCTTAAAATTAATCTTTGTTCCCAGCTTTTTCTGAACAGTGGGCTATTTGTCTTTTGATGTTATGGCTACATTTGAAGCATTTACAAATGATGTCATTAGCTTGTTCTGAAAAGCCTTTTTATTGACATTGTTGTAGCCCAACCCTTCCTTTTTGACATTGACTTTTGTTCCCAGCAATTTGTTCAGATTATCTTGCCCACTAACAAATTTGACAAAAGGTTTTTTAAGTCTTGAATTTCATTTTCTAAAGAGGAAATATGCAACTCGTAACTGGAAATCTCTTGCTCACTGCAATTCACATATTCAGTTAACACATTGTTAACAATTTTGTATTTTTCAACTTCCTGTTGCAGATTGCTCAGTTTATCAGAATCTTCAACGCAAACACTTTTACCTCTTTCTAAAGCTAGAAGTCTCTCAGACATGGTGAAGTTCAGCATTCTTAACTTCTCATTTTCTTCCTTAAGTTTGTCATTTTGAACCAATTCATTTATTAGAAGCTGATCTTCTGAATTGACTTCACACTTTCTTCAATTTTCAATTTCCTTCATATCTTTTTACTGTTTTTCAAGATCTTTCTATAATTCTATGTTTACAGACTTTATGGCATTAAGTTTTTCAATCAGCAATTTGTTCTCCTGTTTAAGTTTCTCTGATTTTTCCTCATCTTCTTTGGAGAGTTTTCTGAGAGAGTCATTCTCATTTTTCAGCTTGTTTAAATCAGATTTAACACATTCAAATTCTTTCCGCAAATCCTTGCTCTGAACAGAATCATGACTAGCTAGGCTAAGCTTCTTTTCAAGTTCTGAGATTTCTTTTACATGATCTTGATTTTCAATTTTTAGCAATGAAATTTGTTTCTTCAGCATTTGAGTATCAGACATACTAGCATCAAGAACATTTTTCAGTTCAGCACAATTTCTACAAGGAGAGCTTGAACTAACTAACCCAGTACCCTTCTTCAATTTTTTATACTATTTTCTTAACAGTTCATGAGATTCAAGTAGCTCAGAATATGCATTTTTCCATTCATCTAAAGTATAGTTTTCAAAGGGATTTACCTCATCATCATCATCATCTTCATCTTGACTGCTGCCTTGATTATTTCCGTCAGCCATCATGCAGCTGTCCTCATTTCTTATCTGAGTTCGCTTCAGTATATCCAGAATGTCTTTAGCAGACCTGCAATCATGAAGGCAAGACCATAAGGCTCTGTTAGTAGCTGCTTTCATCAGATTAAAGGCTTTCTGATTTTTTCCATCCTTTGATATGTGTTTGTCGGTCCATTTGGACACTTTCGTTGGTATTGTGTGAGGACTTTGTGAAATTAATTTCCACATATATGGATCAACAGTTTTAACATAAGCACATAAAGCAATGTGCCACTGACTGAAATCAGAACCACTAAAGACGGGTGGATGAGCCATTGAAAATAAATCAGATTAATGCAACAGGAATATTGATGCACTAAAAACAAATTAGCACCGAAGACTGCAAGATCGGATCTGCAGGTCGCTAGACCTTCTAAGCAGACACCGCTCTGATACTAATTGTTAGGGTTCTAGGCCCGGATACAGAGGGGGGTGAATGTATCCCTCTAGAGATAATGCCCAAATGAAAACTCTAAAGCTCAGATATGCGGAATAAAACTAATGAGCTGTCCAAGATGAGATGATAAGACAACACATGATCAAACAGTTGGACTGCAACAATGTAGTCACCTGATTACACCAGAAACGCAGGCAGAGCTAAACACACCAAACACACTTAGCAGAATATAAACCTCGAAATTTACTCCCAAGATAACACAACTAATCAAGCATGCACAACCTGTGAATAGGAGGTAGAAGGCAAGGAACAAACGCACAAAGCAAAACCACTGCACAAAAGATTTTTAGGTGGTTCGGTCCTCCAGACCTACATCCACCCCTCACTCCCAACCGGAGTGAGGCTTCACTAGCCAACGCTAGAAACAAGCAGACTCAGTCTGCGAACACTTGCTGTCACACAGCTTGACCAGGGGAACAGCCTCCCCTCTTCCTCCCAATCGAAGGGACACCCCAAGTGACTCCCAGCCACTTGGAAACCAGAGACCGAAGTCTCTCTTCCTCCAGACCAGGAGGGAACCCACCAGTGACTCCCAGTCACCAGCAAACCAGAGGTCAAAGACCTCTCTTCCTCCAGACCAGGAGGGACCCCTGGACTTGCAACCCACAAGCCCAGAACCGGAGATCAGATCTCCCTTCTCCTGAGTCCACAGGAGGAACCCGATCCCAACAGGGCAATCGGAAGAACAAAGCTAACCAGAGAAACAAAATGAAAAATAAGAAAACATAAAAAGCACAGCAGCACAAGCTGTAAAGGAAAGAACATCAGATGTGGCTCCCATGGAGCTGACTGGTCTGGATTTGATCCAAGGTCCAGTAGACAGATCTTCAGTAGCTTCTTCCTTCTTCTCCACAAACTCTCTCTCTCTATCTCTCTTTCTTTCAGCTCTACTCTCCTTTTTTCTCACGCTGTTCTCTCCTTCTTCTCTGCAACTCTTTTTCTTCTGCCGGCTCACTCTTCTTCTATTTCTTCCTCTTCTTCTATTTCTTCCTACTTCTGCTCAAGGCTTCAGTCCTTCTACTTCGATCACACCTCATCTGAAGACGAAGGTTTCTATTTATATCAGCAGCAGTAGCAGCTAGGGCATGTGGTCTCCACAGCTCTCGCCCAATCGACTCTGCCACGTGTCAACATCTCAACTCCTTGGATCACGTGCCAGACACCAATGGAGTGGTGGAAGGTACGAAAGCTTATCCGCTTGTGGCTGATGTGGCAGTTGATGACTGAAGGTGGGATCCACTTAACGCGCTCAGCAACTGGAATTAGATGGCGTCAACCCTCTTGCTCCAAGGAGTTGACGCAGCCTTCAGATATCTTCTTCCTACGAAACTCAAGTCTGATGCGTTGACTCCATCAGCCAGCTGCGTTAACGGATCGGCAATCCAATGATCAAGGTCTTCTGCAGATAAATGTGCTGCGTTGACGCTGCTAATCCATAGCGTTGACGCAGTGGTGTTCCAGAGATGAATGTATATCAAACTCAATTGCTGCGTGGACGTTGTCTTGCAATGGCGTTGACGCACTGTAGTATTCCAGTGAGCTATGGACTCTACCTCATTAACTACTGCGTCGACGCTGCTGTAGCATGGAGTTGACGCAGCCAGGTGAATCTCTGAAATCCTCTTCAACTGAAGCGTGGACGCATTGAACTCCCAGCGTCGACCCTGTTCTTCATTGTTGTCATCATCTGAAGACAGTGTATAGACTTTATAAGCAGCAAATGAGCAAGTGTGAGCACTGAGTGAGTGTATAGACTTTGAGTCTTCATGCGAGCTCAGTGTATAGACTTGAGGAAATTCAAGCAATGCAACACAATGTATATACTTAGAAACAGTAAGTGAATAAGTGTGTACACTTCATGCAATGCAATGTTGTTTATAGACTTAGAAAGCATTCAGCTCGTGTAATGTATATACTTCATGCAATGTACAGACTTGATGGCATGGAGGCAATGCATAAACAAGCCTAACCAATGTATAGACTTTACTACGTGATGTAGCGTTGTACAGACTTGAACTCAAAGAATGGTTGTACAGACTTTGAGTGAAGGCATGACCAGTGAGTCAATGTGTAGACTTCACTTCAAGCAAGCTACAGCCCAATGTATAGACTTGCCACAAACGCAATGTGTAGACTTGATTGTTGTGAGCACAGGCTATACATACTTGGTGTGAAGAACACAAGCCAAGTGCAGTGTATGGACTTTATGCAAGAAAACAAGTGTGCATTGTATAGACTTGAGTGGTGAGTGGATTTTCAATGAAGAGGCTGTACAGACATGATGAAATCATGATGTGTAGTCTTGCCAAATATAGCTGGTCGATGTACAAACTAGAACAAGGCTAAGTCTGTACAGACTTGAACAAACACATTGTATAGACTTTGGCAAGGCAACGTCGGTAAAACTACCAATGTGCAGACTTTCAAAGCTGAACGTAAGTAAAGAACCCAATGTGCAGACTTGGAAGTGCAACGTAGGAACAGATGCCAATGAACAGACTTTGGCAAGCAACGATGTACAGACTTGCACAGTTCCAGCTGAAGAATGTATAGACTTTACCTATAAGTCCATTGTACAGATTTGAACTGAAGACCAATGTATGGACTTCAAAACAGATGCTAAGGCTGTGAACAACAAGGCATGCTGTACAGACTTACTTAATCAAACTGATGTATAGAGTTTGAAGGATTTGAACGGTAGAATGTATAGACTTTAAGAACCGAAGCTCACGTTGTACAGACTTTGTTACCCAAATGATCAATGTATGGACTTGAACTTCTGGAAACGAATGAATAGACTTTGCCACAGTCTAATGTATAGACTTCCAACGTGAGTGACACGCTGTACAGACTTTGCTCAAACAGTCCGATGTATGAACTTGCAATTCCAACAAAAGGATGTATGGACTTAGATAAGAGAATGGATGTACAGACTTCAGGTGAAGACCAATGTCTAGACTTCCAATATGAAGACCAATGTACAGACTTGATCAAATGTCTAGACTTTGCATGAACAGTTGATGTGTAGACTTCACATGTAGAGATTTTGAACGTGTGTGCTGGCAGTGTACATACATTGATAGTCTAGGGGGGGTCGACCCACTTCAGTCCTGACAATGCTGATAGAGTTTACACTTGAACAATTAATGCATGTGAAAGATTTATGCAGCAGATAACATGACTGAACATATAATGCAATGCTTCATGATCTGATGAACTGACTGAACAGCAAATTAACTGAACATATGAGAGACTGCATTATGTTCAGTAAATGATTGAATAACAGCATGATGACTCACAGTGATTAACTCACATCAAAACCAATCATCAAAAGATTAACTCACATCAAAGCCAATCATCAAAATCACAAGGACACAACAATCTAACCATCTCCTTAATATACATGGCAGCAAGTACATCGACTGACCATCGGCTTTTGATGGGTAAGAAATGGGCCGATTTAGTTAGATGGTAAATGATTACCCAAATTCCATCATGTCCGCCCCTAGACTTGGACAAACCCATGATAAAGTCCATGCCAATATCTTCCCACTTCCACTTGAGAATATCTAGTTGATGCAATTTTTCAGCGGGTTTTTGATGTTCCGCCTTCACTTGTTGGCATGTCAGGCAACGAGACACGAAGTCTGCTACCTCCCTTTTCATATTAGGCCACCAGAAAGTTCATTTTAAGTCTTGGTACATCTTAGCGGCTCTAGGGTGGATCGTGTACCTCGATCGATGAGCTTATTCAAGAATCTTCTTCTTCAATTCGGGATAGTCGGGCACACATGTCCATTCATGAAATAGTAATCTACCATCAGGTGCCAGCTTGAAATCAAGTCTCTCGTCTAGCTCACCTTCTATCTCCACTAGTGTGGGATCTTCTTCCTGTAGCTTCTTGATTTTAGGTAGCAAATCTGGATGTAGACTCATATGCGATAGAATAATACACATGTTCTTCTCATCTGTGCTGATATCAAGCTCAGAGAATTTCTCCAGCAACTTCCATTCTTGTATCATATAGTTGGCCAAAATTACTCTTGGCTTTCGACTAAGGGCATCAGCTACGGAATTACCCTTACCAGGATGGTCTTGTATAGTGAAGTCAAAATCCTTGAGATATTTGAGCCAACGCCTTTGCCGCATGTTTAGCTCCTTTTGTGAGAATACATACTTGAGGCTTTTATGATCAGAGTATACAGTGAATTGTTCTCCGTAAAGATAATGTCTCCAGATCTTCAAGGCAAACACAACTCGTCCAGCTCTAAGTCATGCACCAGGTAGTTCTCTTCATGTTTCTTGAGCTGTCGGGAAGAGTATGCAATGACTCTTCCATCTTGCATCAATACACATCCGATGCCAATACCAAAAGCATCAGTATATATCTCGTATTTCACCCCTTCAATTGGTAATGATAAGACTGGAGCAGTGGTCAAGAGATCCTACAAAACTTGGAAACTCTTTTTATAATCTTCATTCCACTCATAAGACACTTCCTTACGAGTTAACATGGTCAGAAGAACAGCAATGTTGGAGAAGTCCTTGATAAAACGCCGGTAGTAACCAGCTAGACCCAAGAAACTTCGAATCTCCGTTGCATTTGTGGGTCGTTCCAAGTTCTTCATGGCATCAACCTTTGATGGGTCAATAGAAATTCTGTTCTTCGAAATTATATGGCCCAAGAAGGATACTTTATCAAGCCATAACATGCACTTGCTGAATTTGGCATATAATTTGTTTTCCCTCAATATCTGCAACGCCTTCTAGAGATGTTCTTCATGGTCTTCCTCAGACTTTGAGTAAATCAAAATATCATCGATAAAGACCATAATAAATTAGTCTAAGTAAGGCCTGAATATGCTGTTCATTAACTGCATAAAAGCTGCGGGGGCATTCGTTAGTTCGAAAGGCATAATAGTAAATTCGTAATGCCCATACCTACTACGGAATACAGTTTTATGAATGTCTTCTTCTTTGATTTTCAGTTGGTAGTAACTAGAACGAATATCAATCTTGGAGAAATATGTAGCTCCAGATAATTGATCAAACAGCTCATCAATTCTCAATAGCAGGTACTTGTTCTTGATTGTAAGGTGATTTAGCTGTCGATAATTAATGCATAGTCTCATCGATCCGTCCTCCTTTTTGACAAACAGCACGGGTGCTCCCCATGGGGAAGTACTTGGCCCGATGAAACTCTTTTTCAATAACTCCATTAGCTGCTCTTTTAGCTCTTTCAGCTCAGCAGGGGACATTCTGTACGGTGCCTTGGAAATAGGACCAACACCAGGGACAAGGTCGATTGTGAACAACACTTCCCTTTCCGGGGGTAAGTCGAGCAATTCTTCTGGAAAAATGTCGGGAAAATCCCGAATTACACGGATGTCTTCAAGTTTAATCTCCTTGACTTTCGTGGTAGTCACAAATGTTATGAAAGCCATACATCTGTTACTCATAAGTTTACTAGCTCGGAGGGCTGATATAAGAAGTGACCTACTCCGAGGGCTATTGTAAACCAGCTCGGGATAATCCACAAAGGTTACCTTGCCATGCCGGTAATTTACGATTGCTTGGTATGTGGATAACCAGTCGACACCTAGTATGACATCATAACCCTTCATATCTAGGCATATCAGGTCAGCAGGTAAATTATTTACTTTAATCATCACTTCACAGTTTGGATAGTGATAAGTGATATCGGACTCATTCCCAAGAGGTGTAGATATGACCAAATCTAACAGTTCATGTTTATTATAAAATGAAGCAGCAAAATCCTTGGAAACGAACGAATGAGTTGCTCTGGTATCAAATAAAACTTGAGCAGTTTTAGAATAAATAGTTAGAGTACTGTGAAGATGGATTTTATCTGTCTTATATGTTTGTACATTTTGTTTTTGTTTTTTGTTATTTATCTGTTTGTATTCATTGATTATTAGGCATGCCAGTCACCGGGGTGACAGTTTGTTATGCGCTCGACCTGACTTGTGTAGATTCCTTAATTTAGAATAATCCACTTAAGAAAAATATCAAAGAAAAGACATGCAATAATCATCAATATGGAGGAAAATATATGCACGAGGTGCACAAGGGGAGTGTGTGATCGCCAGAGACGCGAGGGTCTCGAGTGGAAAATAATAAGGGAAAGGATGATCGCGAAAATACCTCAAAGTGCGGGGATGTGAGTGCTTCCTTTCTCTTCAAATCGGCCGGCCGATGAAGAGAGTTCTTGCTTTTATTACCCTTACAAAACAAACAAACACCACCAAAATAATTGAATTAGAAATAAGGTGGGTATAGCATCAAATTCTTAGAGAGAAATATGAGCATGAAAATTGTGCAAGACACACCTTGTGGGTGTTGGCCCTTAAACCCCTATGCAAAAGGGATGGGAGATGAATGATGCATGAAAATATGAATAAAAATTAAGGGGAAAGAGTGCATGAGTTGCACTATGGGGAGATCTCAATATGATGGTTGAGAAAAATCAATATAACAATGAAACATGATGCATGTATCATGAACTAATGAAAAATACAAATAAGGGGAGATAAGATAGAAAAATCTTGTTTGGTGGCTCCTTTGGCTTGAATGCTCGATGGGAGGAAGCCTCCCAAGGGATGAAGATGTTGAACGTTGGAAATCCTCCTTAGTCAAAGCCCCTTCTACCTTCGGTTCCTGTAAAAAGAAAAGAAGAAGAAGAAAGACAGAAGAAGAAAGGACAGAAGGAGAAAAAGAAGAAGGAGACAGAAGAAGAAGAAGAAGAAGAAGAAGAAGGAGACAGAAGAAGAAAACGGGGAAGAAGAATAAGAAGAGGAAGAAGACGGCAGAAGAAGAAAAGAAGAAGAAGAAGAAAAAGAAAAAAAGAAGAATCAGCGGGGGGAGGAAAAAGAGGAAATCCAACCTAATTAACAGAGCCGCCGGCTCTATTAAATAGAACAGATTAAATATAGGAGAAGATAAGAATGGCAAGAGCCCTACGGAGGCAAGACTCCAGTCCCCAATCAAAGAAGGTGTCTAACGAAGCAAGGACTCTCTGGGGAAAGGGCTGCGAAGACAGAAGATGAAACACGCCTTTGGTCAGGGCGTCAATTCAAGAATTGACGACCTGTCATAGGGCATTAATTCAAAACACGCCCTGGGTCAGGGCGTTTCTTCCGGGATTAATTTTAGAAATAAACATTTCTTTTATTTGGAAATTGTAAGAAACGCCTCAGGGAGAGGCGTTAATTGAAACACGCCCCAATGTAGGGCGTGAATTAACATTTTTAAAATATTTATTCTTTTTCAAAAATTAGATAATGCCAGGAATTGACGCCCTCATCTCAGGGCGTCCTTTCATCAAGAAACGCCCTAGGTCAGGTCGTGTTTTAAAACACGCCCTTCACCAGGTCACGAATTTATAAAATAGGTAAAATGGGGAGAAATAGATAAAATGGGGAGACATGCCCTGGATCAGGCCGCGTTTTAAAAACACGCCCCTCTCCAGGGCGTTAATTTTTTTTTAAAAAAAAGGGAAAGGGGAGAAAATTCATAAAAAATGGAAAAAACACTCAAATAAGCTAATTTGAGGGTCAAATGGGGCATTACAAGGCAATATGAGAAATACTCAATGTAATGTCAATTTTGGCGTGTCTACAACTTGGTCAGTCGATTGTGGAGTCCGGGTCGGGACTGGAAGTCCGCCATACCGTAAAGGCTATGGCGCTAATTACGCCATTCCTAAGAAGGACAACCCTTGATTAAACCCCAAAGACAGGAGGCCTCGGAAGGCGATCAAAAATACTAATGTGCGTAATAAAGATTTCATGCTATAGGAAAAAGAACGAACAAGTGACAGGCTTGTTGAGTTTAATGAATTAAATCGGGCAGCATATCCCCCACTATCTTGGACTATGCCAAGTGGGAATAGGAGACCATCCATGCAGCGACAGGATGGAATCCGTAAAAGATCGGGTATATACATGACCCGGGATCTGGAGGGATTAAGACATCGTAGTACGCTGTGTGACAGTACGATGCTTTATTGATATTCCCCTTGCGGGACCGTCGGAGAACATGCAGTGGCAGGACTCCGTGGACCATCGGGGTTTTAGGAGAAGACATCATAGGACTAGGTGCAGTGCGGGAGAGTTCCGGCAGCACCTCCCCTTAATCTTGGGTTATGCCAAGAAGAGATAGGACATCCATCCACGGGATGTCGGGATGGAAGCCGAAGAAAGGAGTTGGGCATGTAACCCGAGCTCCATTGTGATCGGGTCATGGCACCTCATTGGTATTCCCCTCCTCAAAAGAGCCATCGGAGCACATGCAGTGGTAGAGCTCCGTGGACCGAGGGGTTAAGAAATGTAGGGACGAAGTCCCGTTAATTTAGCTCCAAGAACTAGTGGGTATGAGACCCATACTCCTCTGACGATCCAATGGGGTCTGAGCTATAGGACGGGTCTGATTGAGTGGGTTTTACAAGCCCTGGAGGGTTCTCGGCGCAGCAAGGATGGTGTTAGGCTAGTTCTCGGCGCGGTGGGGAGTTGAAATGGAGGTCCCGGCGCGAGGATGCTAGATGGGCTCTCGGCGCAATTAGTTCTCGGCGCGGTAATGCCCAACTAGGAACAGGGGTCTCGGCGCGAAAGGTCTTGCGCCGAGGGGTTTCAGGGCGCCGAGAGGTTTTGGCGCCGAGGCTTTCTGATGCTGGAGTTTCAGGGGTTTGGTTTGGGGTTTATTCTAAAGATTTTTTTGCAGGGTTTCAACATGAGATTCAAAGGGATTAGTTGTCAGCTTCTCATCAGGATCCAATCTGGAATCCAGAGGGGCTTATCAGTAGGCTTCCAAAAGAATATAATTCGGAGTTTTTGAGGGGTTTATTGGTAGATTTTTAAAAGGATTCGGTTCGGGGTTTTCAGGGGGGCTTTGAGGGACATCAAGAAGTCTAGATGCAGGCTGGATATCCAGGGGAATCGGACTACACCAGTAATGTTTATCGGAGCAGGATGATAATGAATATCATCTGTATGCTATTCCACACAGGTGCACGAACGGAAACCATGAGATAGTCTGTCTCAGGTTCCGTTCATAGCTGAGGGATGGGCAAAGGAACAGACGATGCAATCTACGGACGCAACGATGAGATGAAGGATTTGGGAATGGCTTTGGAGCTTAGTAACCCATAGAATCGGGTGAGGAACTCCATAGCCTTTTCCAGCAGAAAGAAGAAAGAAAAACACACTAGCGGCATTCACACAAGAGACATTGACAGAGTAAGAAATGTAAATACTCAGTGTCGGAATTAAGAGAAAGAATATCATCCATTCGATTATATCTCTGAATACATCATCTGGCCATGCCAGCTTGTAAGAAACGAGGGAGAATCATAGCATGCTTCTGAAGAAGTAAGACATGGACGCAGAGAGCATACATCAGAGGAAAACAATAGAGAAAATGAAAGATGGGGAGGGTGGAGCATTGACTCCTCTCCCTCCCCTTACAACACACCTTCTCCTTCCTTCAGCTTCAGCAGCAGCCTCTCTTCTTTCTTTTTCTGTGCTCTCTTCCCCGTTCTCTTCTTCTTATCTTGCTCTCTTTTTTTTTCTCTTGTTATATGGCTATCTGTATATATCTCTCTTCGCCTCTCTCTTCCCTTTTTTGTAAGTAGAGTAAAAAGGGGGTTTTATAGGCACATCACCCCCCTTCTTGGCTTGGCGTGGTCTCGGCGCCCTTCCTTGCAGCAAGGCTCCTCAGTGCGCCAACTGTGGGAGACTTGGGCTTCACTTATGGTCACTCGGCGGCAAGGGCTGTGGCCCATTTAGGGGCTTTAGTCATTTGGGCTCCCTTTTGTTAGTGGCACGAGCTGTCAGAGTTACTGCATCTGCCTTGGCATTCATTTGATCCTTTGTATCCATAGTGGGGGATAAGCAGCGTAGATCCCATTCTATAGTCATCAGAATATCCCGAAGCTATTCTTCATCTGTCACGTGACTGTATGGGGGTTGACATGGTTTTAATCAACACCACCGTCTGAACGACGGCAGTGCCAGACATCAGCTTGGCCGAAGAAGGCTTCAGCCGGGTGAGGTATTGGTAGTGACGGCTCTTCTTCAATTCTGACTTTGCAGGAATCCCTGGGATCTTCATCTCTGATTTGATCTTCTCTTCGGTCCCATCTTTGTTCTTGACTATATTTCAGGTGTCAACAAATGCCCCCCACCTGCAGGTGGCGTAAATGCAGAATAAGTGATACGGTGCCTGCAGGTGCATCATTCAGCATCTGAACACATTTCTCACCTTGACATTGTTGATCATCTTTCATCTTCAGCTTGGCAGCTTCATTACACTGACATTTCTTTCAATTTCTTTGATTTGAATACTCCTGGCGCGGGCTTCTCGATGCACAGCTTCTCGGCGCACTGGGTTCTCGGTGCGCCATTTCTATCAAGGTAGTGTTCTCGGCGCCACCGTCTCGGTGTGCCCTAGGGCGAAGGGGGGGCTCTCGGCGCGCCCTTGTGCTGGGCGAGAGGGGGGCTCTCGACGCGCATTCCTTCGCACCGAGAAGGCTACCCTTCTTTCACTATTCAACCCTCCGAGAGGGTTTTCACCTTCATTTTCACCCTGCACTTCTCTCTCTTCAATCCCTTCTCATTTCGGCGCGAGCCTTCCCCTAGGAGAGAACTCTTTCACCGCGAGTCTCTTCCTTTTCTTTGTATAGGGACTACGTCCCTCTCTATTTACGGGGTCACTCCCTCTTGGTGGGTGATTCCCTATTATTCTTCGAGCATGCCCTGAATAAGGGGAGGCGCTACCGAAATTTCCACCAAACTTTACACTTAATCTTCATAAGACTATTCATCATTTCGGGGCTCATATTCATGTCATTCTTTGACTGTAGGTGCTGAAATGGCCTCCAGCCTCGCTGCTGTGTCTTCTGGGGTTGTCGGAGCAAGCTCGTCAGCCCAGCTAGATATATCGCGGGCTTTAGTGAACTGGTTGAATGTGCACAGCCTGGACTTTGGGTATGGCAGAATTTCCGCCGTTGATGAATCCTCCGACTCTAAAATTGATACGGTATCAACGTCCAGGGTCTATTCTACTGTAGCGGAGATGTGCTTCAGGCGGGGCAATGACTATCGGCCGGATCTTCCAAAGGATCACCACTTGATGCCATTCATTCGGACTTTTACAGTGGGCGGCATGCGAGACCCTCGGGTAGCCCGTGCGGTCGAAGCCGCTATTCTTGCCAAAAGGGACAGCCTGAAAGAATCAGTATACCGTGGCAAGGCTATTTATCTTCCCAGGGAGAAGCGTGATTGGGACGCAATCCTCGGTATATCAGAGCTAGAGCTAGAGAAAAAGATGCTGACCCGTGCCCCAGAATTTACACCTGCTCGATGGGATACCGCCGATGGCAGAGTTCACAAAGAAAAATCTGACTACGGTCTATTCCTAGCACCAATAAAGTGGGGGTATAGAGATGAACCTTTTGTGCTAAACTGTCTAGCCGTCCAGTTTAAGTATCAGCTAGCTATCGGTTGGTTCGGGGATGCCAAGGTAATCGACGCCCATTTATTCCTAGTGGGAGCAGTAGAATTCACAGAGTTTGTTTTGAAGGAATACGCCCCTCTGCTGATCAGAGCCAGGGTATATCACAGCGTCTTTGCTTCCAGATTTCGCTAGCCCATCTCCCGAGGATTATGCTGCGGAATGTTTGAAGTGTTTTACCCCTTATTCAACACATTTTATACAGCAGAGGGTGAAACGTCTCTCGACCTCTGGAGCTTGTCACAGCTTTCCGGCCTGCCCATTGACGGTGAGCCATACGAAGAGGTTTATCTGGAAGACTCTGAGAAGGATAGTTCTAATGGCGTAGGTAGGTACTCACTTGGTTACTTGTACCGATATTTAATGAAAGCCTATCGCTCCATCTGTTTAGCTTACAGCAGAGGATCTTCCAGGGGTTACCAACCCCGAGAGAAAAGTAGCAAGTTAAGGGTCCGAATCGGATAGTGGGTCCAGTATTTCTTCGGGGGTCCTTTGAGATATGCGGACTTTCCTTCTGTGGGGCCGACTGCCAGTAAGCAGATAAGGACTCCCCGTTACAAGTCAACGCTGCCAGCTTCACTGCGCCGTATAGGCAAAGATGGTCCGAACCCAACAGGGGTGGATCCTGTCACACATTGTGCAGCTTATTTGACATTTTGGTTATGCACCTTCGCTCTCCCTCAGGGGGACGAGACGATTATCCGGCCAGAAGCTATATACCCGGCCTGTCAAATGGCCTGGGGGATGAGGTTGTCACTTTGTCCGGTGGCTTTATGCTTGATTTACAAATCTCTAGGGGACCTGTACAGGCACCGGGCTCCCTGCTCTTTGAGGACCGTGGGTCCATTTCTTTTCTTCAACGCTTGGGTATGCAGTCTGTTTCCTGACCTGGCTCCCAGAACTCTGCAGACCGATACATTATTTCCCAGGATGATTGAGTTTGCCAGTGGCGAGCCCGGCTCTTTTTCTGATCAGCTGTTCAAGATAAGGGGCAGACTGGTAAGGGTACCAGTAGACGCCCCCGGCAGCATTCATTTCTAGAGTTTGGCAGCGGGTTCAGCTCCTTTGGTCCATCCTCAGAGGGAATGTAAGATGGAAGAGGTAAAGACTTATATTCATCCTCTCTCGAGGGCTAATGCCGTTCGGTCTCTTTTGGAGCCAGAGTTGGTCAGGTGGGCCATGGCCATCCGGCCCAGTGTCTTAATCTTCAGAAAAGGTGGTTTGCTCCTCTTGGAACCATATTACCCATTCCGCTTCGGGAGGAACTTTGGCTATCACCAACACATCCCCACATCAGTTGCTCAGTTCCCTCTGGACAGTCGGGCCAAGCACGGGTCCACAATTGTTGGTGACGGCTGGTTATAGTGGGATTTCTTTCATTGCCATGATGGCGCAGCCTTCAGGGTTCCGACCATTTCTAACCGTGTTCCCCGCGTCACATAAGTGTACTTCAAATGGTGGAACATCCGGACCAACTTTTACAGGGATGGCAGGGGTGCGTTCTGGGACGTGGCTGAGCGTTCTTTCTTGAAACAGCAACCCGGGCCAGTATTTGACATTGCCGAGGTCCATCTAAATAGGATTTATTCACAGCACCCAAGAGAGGCAGAAACCTACTTGCCCAAATGTCGGGCTTTGAAAGAAGAAGGCTCTGAGCCACCCACTCCTGTCTTTGCTGCCATTAATGAACACACTTTTATGAAGAACTTAAGGCATCTGTGCCATGTAGGGAGTGCTCATCTAGAGACGCAGCAGTATCCATTCCCCCTCGAAGAGCCGCTCTCGACAGCGGTCCCTTGGAAGGGTCCAACAGACAGATTTCATCCTTACAGGGCGTTTGTGCGTAGGGAAGACCGAACTCAGACGTATTATAAGCATACGTCTTGGCTGTTTATTTTGTTGAATGTCCATGGGCTGTCTGTGGAGAGTCCGATAGCTGGCAGTTTGAATAGGCCATTGTTTTTTTCTTTTCACTATGTTGATGGCTGGGGTATGGACCACCTCAACCTGTTTTGTTGTCTTGACTTTCACGGTCACAGCAACCTGGCTGCACTAGTGGAGAAGTGTCAGACAGTCGATGACGTCTGCTGGCTCATTAAGGAGGCTGCCTCTTGCTCAAAGGAGGTGGCCTATCTGTACTGGCCGCTTTCCATTTTCTATGATGGCCCAGCAGATACGATCTTTCCTTTCTGACTATAGTGTCTTCTGCTCAGTGTTAAACTTCGCATCTATTGATTTTAATTGCTCTTCTTGTGCCTTCAACAGACAGGCCAGACATAAAGTGACAAGGACTTTATAGGAAGATCATTGCACAGGCTGAGAAGCCTGCTTATTTTGAAGTTCCTGCAGTAGCACCGACCACCACTCCCTTGCCTCCGGGCAAGAAGAGAAAGACTTCTGTAGTTAAGGCTGCAGTTGTGAAGGCCAAGAAGGCCAAGACAGCTCATGCTCAGCAATCGGCCCTGACAGTGATGGAAGCTGGGACCCCTCTCCCTGATATCCCTTCATTTGATGAGTTTGCGTCTCAAAGGGAGGCCGCCCAGGCATCCGCTGAGGGTAAACATTAATAGCTTGCAGCTGCATCTTTCACTATCTTCTTTGCTGAACCCCAAGGAGATCTCTGGATCTGACCCCTCCCCTTTTTTTCAGTACAGCCCAAGAGCACATTGTGGCGTCCTATGAGGTGGACACCAGATTGCCTTCTCCTACGTCGGCTAGCGAGGCGGAGGGTAAGTGCGCTTTCTCATCTCTTCTTGCGCATTTCAATTATTCTTCTGTCATCTTTCTCACAGACTTTTCACTGCGGTGACAGTCGGAGAGGAGGTTGGAGTCATAGCAGCAGCAAGAGATGTGCCTCAGCCACAGGAAGGTCACAAAACCCAGACGAAACGGGGCATTGTCCCCACAAGGCGCATAGTTACCCGGTCCACATCCCGGCATGCTCCAAAAATGACTACCCAGCCTATGGATAGTGTGGAAATATCTTCCAATAGCTCTGCGACTATCTCTGATGCAGAGGAAGAAGAAGCATGTTTCAGTGATAGCGAGGCGGACATCTCCCAATCAGGGGTCTCATCCGTATCCACCGAAATTCTTCCACTGTTCCACCCTCCCAAATTGATGGTGCTGTCTTCTGAGGAGGAGCTACAAGAAGAATTTGCTAGTCTGGATACCGAAGCAGACATAACCCCTCCCTTTGTTGCTTCAACTGCGGAGCTTTCCTCTCCCCTGCACTCTTTTGAGGACATTGACATCACATTAAGAGTGAGTCTCTTCTCCTTTTTTTTTATGTTGTAATTTCATCAGCTCTTCTTTTTTTCATTCACTGCTTGATGTCGTCTTGATCTGTTCACAGGAACCTGCTGTCACCAGCCCAGTACCAACTGCACCTTCTGAGGCCACTCCATCTGAAGCCTTGGCTATCATCCCTGTTCTATCAGCAACCTGTGTGGGCATTTCTGGGATTGTTCGCCCCGTGCCAGTGAGGGTACAGTCTTCTACGGACCTGGCATTATTGGACTTGGGAGCCTCGGGGGAGAGCTCGACTCTTATCAGAGTTTTAGATTTTAGAGTTGAGGTGGACCCAGCTAAGGGTTCTGCTTTTATACCGGCCGCAGTGATGACCATTGCGCCTGAATCAGCGATCCCTACAACAGCGATTATGGAGATTGAACCCCTGCCCCTTCGAGTCATAGCCCCTGCGGCCTCATCACTAAAGGAAGTAGACGTTGCAGAAGAGATGGTCGAGCAGGAGGCAAACGCTGCAGAGACTAGACTGTTATCCATAGCTGGCCCAGAATCAATCCCCATGGTTTCAAAGTCAGAGGAGGGGGTGCCCCGGGAACAGAATGTTGAAGATGCAGCCATTGCACCGGAGACCCATGAAGAAACAGCTCCAGCACTCACGAGCCCTTCCCATCCGAGCATTCAAACAGCAGCCCTTGAGGAGGTGGCGGTGGAAGAACCCTCAGCTCTGCAAGAAATTATAGAGAAGGTCCAATCGGCCTCTTCAGCAGATCTCTCGTCTTCTTCCTTCCAGCCAGATGTTGCATTATGGGCAGATATTGATAGTGAGGTGACTTTCAAAGTAACCCCATTCCCTTCCCTTGGCTTTGCTTCATCCGAGAGCTTTGTTTGGCAAAATCTGGACATGTTGTGCCAACTGGTGGAGTCCCAGCCTGGACTGACTTATCCGTAGCTAAAAGAGATAGCCGAACGCTTCACTGTTGGTCTGCAGGCGATGGGCTGTCCTTTAGAAACATGGTCCCAACGTGTTCTGTTGTTGCTAAAATTTGTACAACACCGAGATTTCCTGGCGCGTGTTATGTTTCACAGATTGGCAGCTTTGAGGTTGCAGAAGGTAGAGTGCAAATCTGAGTTGGGGAAAATGAGCTTTATCCTTCAGGAGCGCCGAGGCCAACTGCAGTCTTTGACACAGCGGGAGTAGTTTATATGCAATCGGATAAACATTCTAGAAGCTGAGCTGGCTGATCTCCGAGCTGAACTACCGCAGATAACACCCTCTCGGCCGCAGTTCGTAGAGGAAGTAGCTCTGTTGGAGGGGCAGGTGGTGTCTCTTCAGGACGAGTCTGCTCGGCTACAGGAGAAGGAGACTGGTCTACATGAGTTGGGGGCTGCTCCGTATGTGGGGCTTCTGGGTTTCGAAGACATCTTCCGGCGCCAGTGAACATCTTTCCTTTTTTTTCCTCCTGTTTTTGTAATACAATTCCCCCTCAGGGGCTCTTCTTGTACTCTTTTTCTTCTTTATATAGTGAAGAGGAATCTTTATGCTGGTCTCATGTGTGGTTGTTCTTCACTTATTGCATCACCATTACTTCATGATGATTCGGTAGCGGTTTTAGCAATCCTCATGCGGATAGCCCGTATTTAGCAGGAGAGCGTCCACCCCTTCAGAGAAAGGATGGGGAACTCGCTCCACCGCGTGACGGTATCCGGAGGGTGCTTAAACCGAATTTTGTAGGTAGTAGCGGATGTCTTTTTCAGCCATATGTGCCGCAAGTGTGGTTGTTTGCAGAAAAGTGAATGAAAAGGTTTAGAGTATCATCCGGAACAGACAAATGGTCCATCCCAGGTAGGTTTCAAAGCCGGTCGGGGCAATGTGCCAGTTGACCTGTGAATGATTTTATCATCGATATTGGGTTTATATCGATGGAAAGAAGTTCTATAGGTTTCATCAGAATAGACATAAGGTCTAGATTGGGTAGACTTTATCGTAGGTGGGACATGAAAGGGTATGCGGTTTTCGTCAGGACAGACGTAAGGTCTGAACTGGACATGTTTCATCATTGATCGGGCAAGGTGCCGGTCGACCAACGGTTGGTTTTATCATCGATATTGGGTTTATATCGATGCAAAGGAATTTCATAAGTTTCATCAGAATAGACGTAAGGTCTAAACTGGATAGGGTTTCATCATTGATCGGGCAATGTGCCGGTCGATCAATAGTTGGGTTCATCATCGATATTGGGTTTATATTGATGCAAAGAAGTTTTATAGGTTTCATCAAAATAGACGTAAGGTCTAAATTGGATAGGGTTTCATCATTGATCGGGCAAGGTGCCAGTCGATCAATAGCTGGTTTCATCATCGATATCCGGTTTATATCGATGCAAAGGAATTTCATAGGTTTCATCAAAATAGACGTAAGGTCTAAACTGGGGGTAGAGTTTCGTCATTGATCGGGCGAGGTGCCGGTCGATCAACGGTTGGTTTCATCATCGATATTGGGTTTATATCGATGCAAAGGAATTTTATAGGTTTTATCAGAATAGACGTAAGGTCTAAACTGGGGTAGGGTTTAATCATTGATCGGGCGAGGTGCCAGTCGATCAACGGTTGGTTTCATCATCGATATTGGGTTTATATCGATGCAAAGGAATTTCATAAGTTTCATCAGAATAGACGTAAGGTCTAAACTGGATAGGGTTTCATCATTGATCGGGCAAGGTGCCGGTCGATCAATAGCCGGTTTCATCATCGATATCCGGTTTATATCGATGCAAAGGAATTTCATAGGTTTCATCAAAATAGACGTAAGGTCTAAATTGGATAGGGTTTCATCATTGATCGGGCAAGGTGCCGGTCGATCAATAGCTGGTTTCATAAGAGTGGTGATGGGTTTTATCGTCGGTGGGACTTTTGAAAAGGTATGAAGACTTTATCAGGACAGACGTAAGGTCTATCCTGTAAGGGTTTTATCGCTGATCGGGTAAAATGCTGAGCGACAAATGGAAGGTTCTTGTAAATGGTGGGAGATGAAGGAAGCATGTCATTGGCATGGAACCTTTTAAATTACCACATTACTGACCCAAGCGCCCTTTCGGGTTTTCACCGGAGCCAGCCCCCTCTTGCTTTTGCCCACGCGCCCTTTCGGGTTTTCACGTGACGGGGTACCCGATTTTGCCTGCAGTGCCCTTTCGGGTTTTCACCACAGCTGGGTTTTGGCCTTTTTGCCCTTTTTCAGAGTGCCTGAATAAGTCTGGCGGGGCATCTCTATTTTTAGCCCCATTTTGTCTATTTTTTTTTCCTTTCTTTTGTTGAACTGGGACTTTGGCTTTGTAAGATGTTAATCCATGTGCTCAACTGTGTATGCATCATCATTGATGCGAGTGTTAACATCAATGCAAGGGGTATGGGGTTTCATCGTCCACCCAGGCGGAGGGCCTGGGTCGACTTGAGTGTGTTTTGTGGCTTAGGCGCGAAGCCGTTCACCAAGAGCATGACTGTAATCGTTAATGTGGGATTGACATTAACGCAAAGGAACGGGATTTCATTATCCATCCAGACGGAAGGTCCGGATTGACTTGAGAATGTGGGTAGCAGCTTGGGCACGAAATCATTCGCTGGGAATGTAGGTTTCATCGTTAATGTGGGGTTTAATCATTAACGCAAAGGGATGGGATCTCATCATCTATCCAGACAGAAGGTCCAGATTGACTTAAAGAAATGTGTGTAGCAGCTTGGGCCCGAAGCCATTCACAGGGAATGTAGGTTTCATCGTTAATGTGGGGTTTGACATCAACGCAAAGGGATAGGATTTCATCATCTATCCAGATGGAAGGTCTGGATTGACTCGAGAACGTGTGTAGCAGCTTAAGCACGAAGCCGTTCGCTGGGGATGTAGATTTCATCGTTAATGTGGGGTTTAACATTAACGCAAAGGAATGGGATTTCATTATCCATCCAGACGGAAGGTCCGGATTGACTTGAGGAAATATGTTGTGTTTTTATCAGAGCAGATGGAAGGTCTACCCTGGATGGGTTTCAGCATTGATCAGGCAGTGTGCCGCTCCATCAGTAGCTGATTCCACCACCGGTATTGGGTTTATACCAATGCAAGGAGTTCCATAGGTTTCATCGGGATAGACGTAAGGTCTAAACCGGATAGGTTTCATCGTTGATCGGGCAGTGTGCCAATCGATCAATAGCAGGTTTCATCATCGGTGGGACATATGATAGGTTTCATCAGAATAGATGTAAGATCTAAACTGGATAGGTTTTACTGTGGTGGGTATCGGGCAGAAAGTGGAAGGGTTTTACCAGAACAGACGGAAGGTCTATTCCGAGATGGGCTTTAGCATTGATCGGGACGATATGCCTTATGATCGACGGGGTTTCATCATCGGTGGGACATGCAGTGGATGTGCTGCCGAAGGAGATTCATGAAGTGAATTTTTTATATTACCACATTACTGACCGAAGTGCCCTTTCAGGTTTTCACCGGAGCCAGCCCCCTCTTGCTTTTGTCCATGCGCCCTCTCAGTTTTTCACGTGACGGGGTAACCAATTTTGCCCGTAGCGCCCTTTCGGGTTTTCGCCACAGCCGGGTTGTTTGCCATTTTTGCACTCGTCCAAGATGTTTTGGACAAGTCCGACGGGGCAACTCTATTTTAAGCCTCATTTCTTATCATTTTTTATTTTTTCTATCATTTCTCTTTTTTTTTGATTCTCGCGTTGTTTTCTGAGCATGTGCCATTCATTGATGTGGGGTGAACATCAACGCAAAGGAGAGTAGGGCTTCATCATGCAATTCAGACGGAAGGTCTGAACTGAAGTTGGTGGATGGCGACTTGGGCATGAAGCTGTTGGCCGGGAATGTGGATCTTATCGTTGGTGTGGGGATAAACATCAACGCAAAGGAGAGTGGTTTCATCGTCTACTCGGACGGAGGGTCTGAGTGACGTTGTCATGTAGCAGCTCAGGCATGAGGCCATTTGCTGGAAATGTGCATAAATTTTATCGTTGACGTTGGGCGAACATCAACGCAGAGGAGAATGGGATTCTATCATGCAATACAGACGGGAGGTCCGAACTGATGTTGATGTGTAGCAGCTTAGGCCTGAAACCGTTCGCCGAAAAGGTGGATGAGTTTTATCATCGATGTGGGGTAAACACCAACGTAAAGAAGAATAGGGTTTCATCATCTAATCCGGAAGGAGGGTCCGAACTAATGTTTAGTGTGTAGCAAAGGAGCGACCCTCCTGATTGTCATCAGTCATCATTCATTCACCGTTATTTTTTTCCAACTCTCTTTTTTTCCCTTCTTTTTCATATCATCATTTTTGTGTGTCATTCATGCTTCACCTTCTCCTTGTCATCTCATCTTTTCTTCCCCTTCTTTTTCCTCTTTTTTTTTCTTACTGACTTTATCTGCTGCCACCCGCCAGCTCTTCATAGGGTAGTGGTGCAGCATGATAGAGCTTCAGGTGTTTGTCATTGAGGGGTGAGAATTGCACATCTCCACGGTGGTTAACGACCACGTAGGCTCCGCCTTCATAGACTCTGTGTACTACGTAAGGACCTTCCCAGTTAGCAGTCAGCTTTCCTTTTGGGTTGGAGGCCATGACCGCCCTCTTCTTGACCATAACGAGGTCACCTTTCTTGAATTCTCATCCTTTCACGAGTTTGTTGAAGGCATTCGCCATGCGCGCCTGGTATATTTGGATATTTTTCTGGGCTTGCAGACCCTTCCCCTCTAATTCAGCCAGTTCTTCAAGTCTTCTTTCAGCATTGGTTTGTTCGTCACGAACTAGGCCATGATGGACTGCAATTCTGAGTGACGGTACTTCCAACTCTATAGGGACTACTGCCTCGGAGCCGTATACCAGTGAATAGGGTGAGCAACTCGTGGGGGTTTTATAGATGGTGTGATATGCCTAGAGTGCTTCATACATCTTTTCACCCCAGTCCTTCTTATTATAGCTGACGACCTTGGCTAGCAGGGTGCACAGCGTCTTATTGAAAGCTTCGGCCAATCCATTTGCTTGTGGATTGTAAGGAGTGGAGGTCCTCCATTCAATTTTGTACTTCTCGGCAAGTCGATATATTTTCTGGTTCTTGAAGTGACTTCCATTATCAGATATTATTCGGCTGGGGACCCCGAACCGGAAGATGATATTGTGCTTGATGAATCTGGCAACCAACTCACCAGTCACTTCTCTGAGTGCTACTGCCTCCGCCCACCTGGAGAAGTAGTCTGTTATAGCCAGGATGTACCTGTGTCCAGCTGAGGAAGTTGGTAGTGGCCCGACCACATCAGTTCCCCATTGAGCAAAAGGCCAGCTGTGAATTGTTGGGTGTAGAGCTACAGGAGGCCTCCTGGGTACAGCGGCATGCTCCTGGCATTTATGGCATGACTTTGCAAACTGGCAACAGTCTTCAAACATAGTGGGCCAATAATAACCCAGCTTCTTGATTTCAATCTTCATCTTAGGCCCAGCCTGGTGTGCCCCTGCTGTTCCAGCATGTATCTCTTTCATCGCTTGCCAAGCTTCTTCAGTAGACAGGTAGCGAAGTAAAATCTTTTTGCGGGCGTCTGCCATAATTCGGAACAAAGTTCCATTTTTGCATTCATAGGAATCTTTAACCCTTAGGAGTTTCATCCTCTCTTCTTTGTTCTTAGGCAGCTGTTGGTGTAGGAACCACTGCAGTATATGTTGTCTCCAATCAGACCCATGTACTCTGTCAACGGTGTCAATCTCATACTCTTCAGGACACGTTTCCAATATGCTGGGGACTTGCCGCCTGTTCATGACAATGATGTTGAGTGTCTCATCTGGCGGGACTGATAGTGAGCTGGCCAGCTTTGCCAGTGCGTCAGCTTGAGCATTATGTCCCCGGCCCACATGATTGAGCTCAATGTGATAGAAATTTGCCATGAGGCGTATAGCCTTTTGGTGATAGGGGTTCAATTCTGGCTTTCGCACTACGAATTCCCCCTGCATTTGTTTTATTACTAACATTGAGTCACCGAATACCTGAAGCATCCGAATGCCCATACTGAGGGTGATCTGAAGACCAATTATCAGAGATTCATATTCAGCTTCATTGTTGGTGCAGGGCTTGTTTATGGAACATGAGGTGTGCATTACTTCTCCCTATGGCGATTTTAGCACAATGCCGGCCCCTATACATATTCTGGTTTTCCCATTGGAATTAGTTTCTGTTCTTGATGCCCCGTCAAAATATAATTGCCACATGACTGGCTGGGTTTGGCATGCTTCGAGCACTTCATCATCAGGGAGCTCGGTCTCCAGCATAGCATTTTCTGGCACAGGGTGCTCTGCAAAGAAATCAGCCACATCCTGACCTTTTATTGCCCTTCGAGGTATATAAGTGATGTCAAACTCCATCAGAATCACAGCCCATTTGCCTGGTCGACCTTTGAGTACCGGCTGAGTCAATATATATTTGAGCGGATCTGCTGCAGATATCAACCTGATCGCATGTGACAACATATAGTGTCGGAGCCTCTTAACAGCGAAAACCAGTGCCAAGCAGGTCTTCTCTATGTAAGTATATCTTTCTTCAGTTCTGATCAACCTTCTGCTAAGGTAGTATAAGGCTTGCTCCTTCCCCTCTTCATATATTTGTGCTAACATTGCCCCTAACGAACAATGTGTGGCTGCTATATAGAGGATCAAAGGGCTGCCCTTGATTGGTGCCCCCAATACTGGAGGGGTCTTGAGATATTCCTTCAGCTTTTTGAAAGCCTCTTGTCATCCGCCATCCCACAGGAATGGCACATCTTTCATCATGAGCTTATGAAAGGGGTGTCACCGACCCGACAAATTTGATATAAATCGGCGGACGTAGGCCAGACGCCCTTGCAGAGACCTTAGCTCAGACAAATTCTTCGGTGGAGGGAGTTCTTGAATAGCCTTGATCTTGGACAGATCAATCTCAATACCCCTGTGCTTGACAATAAATCTGAGAAATTTTCCGCTGGTCACGCCGAAGGCGCACTTCATAGGGTTCATCTTCAGCTCGTATTTTCGCAGCCTTTGAAATACTACCCTCAGGTCCTGCAGATGATCTTCTTTCTTTCTGGTTTTCACCACTAGGTCATCAACATAGCACTCCACTTTTTTTAAGAGAAAATCATCAAAAATCTTCGTCATGGCTCTTTGGTAAGTAGCGCCGGCATTCTTAAGGCCAAACAGCATTCTTTTGTAGTGGAATATTCCTTTTGGAGTACGAAATGCAGTGTGTACTCTATCTTTTTCAGCAATCCAAATTTGGTTGTATCCGGATGAACCGTCCATAAATGACAGGGCTTCATGACCAGTGGTTGCATCAATCATCACTTCAGTAATTGGCACTGGGAAATCATCCTTTGGGCAAGCCATATTAAGGTCTCGGAAGTCAACACATATTCTGATCTGCTCATTTTTCTTCTTTACGGACACTATGTTCGCCAGCCATGTGGTGTACTGATTTTCTTCGACGAAGCCAACATCAATAAGCTTGTCGACCTCTTTATTGACTTGGTTGATCAGCTCAGGTCGCATCCTCCTGGGTGACTGTTTTATGGGGCTGGCTTCCGGATTAATCGCCAGCAGGTGTTGTGCCACATCGGGGTTTAATCCTGGCATTTCATCATACGTCCAAGCGAAGCAGTCTCTGAACTCCCTCAGAAATTGTATATAATGTTCTCGGACCTTTGGTTCCAGCAGAACACTAAGAAAGGTTGGCCTTGGTTCCTCTTCTGTCCCCAAGTTTACTTCTACAAGCTCATCAACAGTGGCCTGGCCACCATCTTCAACTTCGGGCGGAGCCTCCTGTAAATCGACGAAACCTCCCGGGATATAGTCTTCTTCAGTCTCAGAGTTCTCTAATTCTTCATGCTGGACCCCGGCCGATGATGACTCATCATACAGGGCAGAAACCATTCGACTTTGTTCAGCTTGCCCATGGGATATGACTAACTCCGTGTACGGCTTAAAGATTAGGTCTTCCACTTCCGGAGGCTTTACTAGCGTAAATTCCTCTGGGGAATCTATATTTTGCAGAGCTCGAACTTCTTCCAGAATATGTTCAAACTCTAAGCATTCCCTTGTATCATCAGAAATCTGGTCTTCATCCGGGGTTCCTGTGTCAAACTTTGCTTCGACCCGGAACAGATCTTCTTTGAAAGATAGCTCCTCCCAACAATGACACACATTTGCTTCATCAGACTTTTCTGCCTCTGGCTGGCTATTGGAAGGCCCATCATCCATTATGGACTGGTATATAATCACTTCATCTTCTAAGGGGTAATCGTCATAACCCATCTCAGGAGGGTTTTCATGTGAGAAGAAGGCGGAGATGACATCTATCTCGGCCTCATAGTATTCCTGAAGAGTGTAACCCAATCCCGGGTGTTGGGTGATCTTCATTAGTTCCTTGTTGTTCTGGGGCGGAACCCAAAGCTCTTGGACTGCTTTCTTCTGGGTGACGGATTGCAGCGAAGGCATCTGTATTTTGGAGAACATCTGCGAGACCCATTGTGTGGTGTAGTCCAAGCCTGTGATTGGCACCATTCGCCTTGTGGATTCTTCCGGGACCATGCAGTCCTGATCGTCTTCCTCAACATGCTCTCCGGTGTAAAATATGATAGGAGGCTCGCAGAAGCAAGGGACCTCCATAATCTTGAGTGGCAGCACTGTCTGGCATTCCAAATTGGCGATGGGCTTGACTAGCCCTTCCGGCACCCCGACTTGTGTATATTTTTCTTTCATTTCTTTATCAGTATCATTAGGATGAATGATTGGAGGTGCAATCCGTGCAAAATCCCCAACATGAGAGATATGGGACACCTCATGCTCCTTGACATAGCCTCGTGGTGGTGGCGGAGGCCAATCCTCTATCTTCACTACCGACTTCTCCTGGCTAGTCACAACTTCTTTCCTCTTATCTTTTTGCGGAATGTCCGTATAATAGGACGCATCGAGCATGTGACACTCGAAGACTTCAAAGGGGTGCAAATTTGCGAACACCCTTTCTTCTTTACCATCATGACAGTACTTAATGCACTGATGCAGCGTGGACGGCACTATCTGGTATTCATGCAGCCACGGTCGCCCCAACAAGGCCTTATATGTGGTGTTAGACTCGATCACATAGAATCGCACCATAGTAGTGAGGTCCCCTGTAGATCATGAACTTATGATTACCCCCTTAAAATTGATGATTTGTTATTTAGCAAGATAATCTAGCAAGATAAAAGCGCTAAAGTCGATGATAAAAAAAAGGGGGTGAAACATGCATTAATAAGATCCGTGATCGCCACTGAGGCCAGAAACATGCCAAGTAATAAAAATATTAAGATGGGGACATGTTACATACCTTAGAAATTCATGAGAGCCAACTATAGGCCGGGATATGAACGCGCTATATCGTCCTAGCGCGTTCTTGAGGTCGCGCTAGGAACATACAGCGCGATATCAGACAGGAAACAGGCTTGTTCGGATTCGTTCCTTCCTTGCTCCAAGGCCGGCCAAGGTGCAAGGGCTCCACGTATTAGTCTTCTAGGGCCTGCAAACAATCATAAACAACAAACAAAAGGCCCATTAGATCGAGGTTTTAGTAGAATCTGCCCCTATTCTTAATCAAAAGCATGCAAACGGGGGGGCTCGATTACCTGGGGGTTTGGTGGTTTTTAAACCCCTATGGATGGGCAAAAGATAGGTGTGGTGTGTGTATATGCATGTATTTTGTAAAAGGAGTGTTTTGAAATCAACATGTAATGCTATGCAAAGATTAAAATTCGTAGATTGGGGAAAGGAAAAGAAGAAAAAGGAATAACATGAAAAGGGCCCCTAAATACTCCCTTGGATGTGCGAGAAGCGAGGATCTATTGATCTGGCACGAAGAACTTCCTCCTCCTCATTAATATCTCGAGTGGCATCCCCCGAGAACGACGGCCAAATGGTTCAATTTATAGGAAAGAGGTCAAAAAGCACCCTAGGTCGGAGTTCAATTCAATCTGACGATTTGGCGGCTTAAATTGAGGCAATCTTGCCGATTAATGAGGGGGAAAGGTTCCTGCTAGGTTTAGAAACCTTCCTGGATAAGAGACACAATCTGAAGCTTACCAAATAAGGACTCTGAGTCGAAAGAAGGGAGTCCGGTTTGGAAAGGGCTCTGCCTGATAACGCGTTATACTTCCATAGCGTGTTCATGAAGAACGCGCTATGACGATATAGTGCGATAATTAAAGGCCCACGAAATGATTTAAAAAAAGAGAAATATCCTTTGGGCAACAATTTAATCAAATGTTAAGTGAGAATAACATCCAAAATGGATGCTACAATGATCAAACGTCAAGCAATAACAACTGCTCAAATGATAACTTCAATTAGATCCACCACGCGCTATGAACAAGAAAGCGATAAGAGCAGATAGCGCGGGAATGCCAAACTCGAGACGAGATCCAAGGTATGGAATTGAAATGTTGGGCCAAGAATGGGGAGAAATCCCAGAAAATCAACCAATTAAGGATCAATCGGGGCATTAACTAGGAGAACAAAGAAAATGCTCAATTTATCGGCCAAAATTGGGTGTCTACAGATGCCCCTCCTTGATATCCGCTTTGCAGGGGAGCGAAACGGAGGTGAAACGAAGGCAAAACGGAGACGACACAGAGTGGTAGTGACGGGGAGATGAAGTGAAAATGCAGTGGAGTGGACTGATAAGTGGATATCAAGGAGAAAAAGACACCCATCACAACCGATAAAAGATAGGAATAATCCAGAAAACTCCGAGCTAACCACAAGATCAAGCTAGCATCAGTGACTCCTGCCTAGAATGATAGGCACGGAACAAAGAAAAGGGAGCTGATCAACCTCTTGCACAAAAGAGGCACCCGCAGTGCGTAGCAACTACGAATTTCACTCAATTAGTGGAATAGACGCGAGCCCGGCGGATCCATCGACGCCATCGTGCGGTTCACAGCTAATGAGTGGATCAAAAGAAGGAGGATAAGTTGAATTGGATTGAAAGGGGATAAGCAAATTCTAGGCAAGGGTCACATCGACCAGCGAGATCCAGTGCTCAACTAGGAGCAATCTTTCAAATTCGGAATGGAATTGAATTTCTTTGTTCGAGGACAAAAGCATTATTGATCCTTAATCGAGAAGAAAACTGGACATTCATGGATGTAAAAAGACATGATGCGTGCAGGGCTAAAATAAAAGAAATCATTAAAACAAATGCCAAGAAAGGATAAAATATAAGATACTCAAGGATAATATTGTTAAATCAAACAGACTCGGGTCAAGAGTTATCCGCAACCACGACGTGCAAGATGAAGTCAATCGTCCCCAAATGTGTCTGACCTAACGGCCTATCCGACGATTAACTGGCATGTTTCTAGATCATCACTATTTTTGGTAGAGGGGAACTCAAATCCCGAAACATATAGAAAACCAGCCGGTCCTCGAGATGATATAATAATGTAAAATAGCATATAGTAATGCAATAAAGGAAGGGATAAGGAAATACTTACCTGATGGCGTGCCACTTCATTTTTTCTTCTTTTCTTTTCCTGAAATACAATGTTAAGCACAAGTAGAACAACTTCAAGTAAGTGTAAGCAGGAGAATGCAAATTTTTATTCATCCACAAGCTGCATTTTCTTTTATTTTCTCCCCCCCTTTCTATTTTCATTTTTCCTTTACTTTGATTATCGCGCTATCTATACATAGCGCGACATTGTCGCGCTATGAACATATAGCGCGTCATCTACCCACAGGTTTTCAAAAACCGCCCCCCCTTCTATTATTTCAAACTCACTCTTTTCCCTCTCCCTACTCCCTCTCTCGCCCTCTCACCAGCCCGAAAGTTCCATTGCCCTAATCCGATGGAAGGAGAAGCCCCTCGACACTCCAAACGGCGTGCCACCCGCGGCCATCAAAGATCACACCCGGAGGAAGAGCGAACGCCCCCTCCCGTGGAAGAGAACGCCGACTCGGAGGTGACCGTCTCGGCCCGGCTCGAAGGGGACGAAATGGAGATCCCCCCCGATGAAACCGAAGAGGTTGAAGGTGCCCCAGCGGCCGAGGAAGCAGCGACAGAGCCCGTTGGCGGCGTGGCGGCCCGAAAGCGGCGAGTGGTAAGAAAACCGCCCCAATCTTGTTTTCTTTTGATTTTTTCTTGTTTTCCTTTCAGATGTGATAAAAATGGAAGGGGGGATGCCCTCTCAAATCAAAATGTAGGGCAGAATGCCCATGGATTGAAATTGGGGAAGGAGGGGTCGCCCCCTACCTGCAGAAGATGAACGCGCTATATCTTCATAGCGCGTTCTTGAAGAACGCGCTATGTCGATATAGCGCGACAAAGAACAGCATGCTAGTTTTTTCTAGTTTCTGATTTTTCTTTTGTTTGATGAACACAAATTGATGCCTTCTTGCTTTTATGTTGTATGCAGGGTGTGGAGGGTGCAGTCCGTGCCCGGATTTCATGGACATTGGTTCGGGCCGCCTACTCCGCACTACCGGAGTTTCAACGGGCCCGCCTCCGCCGAATGGGTTTCGGGGAGTTCCTGGAGATCGAGGTGCTGAGAGTGGATGTGGGACTGATAAGGGCTCTAAAAGCCAGATGGGACGCAGGATGCAAGGCCTTTCTCTTCCCCTGGGGTCATATGATCCCGACTCTAGAGGATGTCACTCGCATCACCGGGCTGCGAGTGCATGGATCAGCAGTGACGGGCTGTACTTACCCCGACTATCGGGAGATGGCGCGCAGACTGCTAGGTTTGGAATTGGAGGGGACTGGCCGGACCTCGCTAGTGTCGAGGATCGTCTTGCAGGAGAGTCTCGGCTTGTTCCACACACAGAGGGAGGTGGGGGAGACCTTGACTGCTCATGAGAAGAGGTTAGAGCCTGGAGCCAGAGAGAGTTTTACGACTGAGGCGGGCCCACATGCAGACATGGAGCTGAGGAGGTTTCTCATCTTGATGATAGGCAAGCTGCTTCTAGCGACCCAGGGTGATGCAGTGAGCTACCGTTTTCTACCCGTACTGGAGGATCTGGACAGAGTCGGACGGTATGCTTGGGGTGCGGCAGTCCTTGCCCACTTGTTTGACAGCTTCGGCATCTCTTCACTCCAGTCTTCACTCGGGGGGTTCTACCCTCTACTTCAGGTATCTCTCTAAACCTTAAACTCCAATGCTTAAGTTATGCACTTTTCTCTTATATTGATCACATGAGCTTCATTTTAGGTTTGGAGTTATCTATATCTTCCTACCCTCAGGCGCGCTTGGGAGGATCGGGGAGATCTACTGCCCTTGGCCAGACGATGGACCCCTACACGAGATGGCCGATCTCTGAAGGACCAGGTCACCCATATTCAGGAGACGCTAGACATGATGCCCCACATAGAGGTAAGATTGAATTTTGACATTGAATTGAATTATGAGTGGAATCGAGGGCAATGATAAATTGAATTATGCAGGTGGACTGGACTCCCTACCAGAGGGACATTGGGGTGATGCCTTGGGTGGAGGCGGCCATCCCATACTTTGGGAGAGAGATCTGGTTACATGCCCTCAACCTGGTCGAGCCCCTACATCATAGACTGATCATGAGGACACTAGGGCTCCACCAGGCGGTAGTAGAGTTCCTGACCCAAGCGACGGACCCACGACCTGGGCGATGTTTTCGAGACCTCCAGGGGACAGATGACTGGCGGCAGCGAGCTCGAGAGCAGTTGGCAGATTGGAAGAGGCGCGGCCGAGCAGTCCCTGCGGGAGCGGATTCAGATGATGCCTATCTCCAGGCCTACTCCGAGGCATACAGCAGCCGAGTCTATCAGAGCGCCCGCGGACAGGTATGCTTTTAATTTATTTGCACTTCCATTATAAAACCTGGTTATTCAATATGTGACCAACATGTGTTATTGCAGTTTGACACAGAGGGGAGACTGGCCATGGTACATGGACTCCTTGACTCCACAATCCGGCAGCGTGAGGATCTCCAGCATACCGTTGATGAGTTGGTAAGAACCTGTAATTTAGAATGATTTGGATTTAAATTTTAATTAATGGTAATGCTTTCTTTTCAGCGCGAGGAGCTAGAGGCAGTCCGATCCTCGCACGGCGCGTCATCCTCTACTCACCCCGTCTGCGACCACACCGAGCTAGAGAGCCAGCTCGCCAGTGCAGTGGCTCGGGCAGAGGCAGCCGAGGCCTCCCTTCAGGAGAGAGTAAGCAATCTTGTTCTTTTAATCTTAGTCTTGGAGATTTATCAATTATCAATTATTGATCAAGATTTTGGATGTAGGAACAGGAGTTGCGCGTGGCAGAAGTAGAGCTGAGGCGCCGAGATGCAGAGGAGCTTCCCCGAGATGTGATAGAGCTACGCGCCCTTCTTGGCATGGAGAGGAGCGAGCGACAGAGGGAGAGGGAGGAGCGAGATAGAGAGCGAGTGGAGCGTGAGCTGGAGAGAGTACAGTTGATTACCAGATTGGGAATGGCTGAGCAGCGTGCGAAGGACGCGGAGGATCGTTATCGGCGACGGCGCGAGCGGGCCCAGCGCGAGGGATACTCCCGAGCTTACTCGAGTACTGATTATTTAGTTACCTCCTCCGAGCACCATAGGAGGGAAGATGCTGAGAGGGGAGCACAGGGTGACAGGGTTTCAGCTTCTCGGGGACAGATGGCTCCTCCTAGGTCTTCGCGGGGAGGACGGGAGGAGGCTGAGAGTTCACGTAGAGGGGGAGACCAGGAGGGTCGAGGGGAGAGCTAGAGAGATTGCTGTATCCACTCTTATTTTGTACTCTTTTGATATGTTATAGTAGAATGAGACAGTCTTTGATACTTGTTGCACTTCTTGTGATTTGTTCTTTATTTTGCATGCCTCTACAAAAGGATGCCATCAGAAATGTAATTTGATTTTTTTTTGATTTTTTTTCAAAAATATGCAAATTTTTATAAGTTTTTGAAAAGAAATTTTTTTTTTCAAATTTTGTTTGGGAAATATATGATTTTTTTTGGAATTTTTGACAATGTTCAAATTTTTTAGAATTTTAGCAATATTCAAATTTTTATGTGGAATTTTTGGCAATATTCAAAATTTTAGAATTTTAGCAATATTCAAATTTTTATGGAGTTTTTGGCAATATTCAAATTTTTATGGAGTTTTTGGCTTAGACCTTTGCTAATGCAGCATCAATGGATGTTTTAAACCACTGGCTAGGGGTTCTTGTTCCTTCCCCTTTTGCTTAAAACTGCCGAAAGCTGGGCGTGCATTGGAGGTGGCGCCCTATAACTAACTGCCCTTGATTAACGGTGCCCCTACCAAGGCCATACTCGAGAAACATTCGGTCTTAGAGGGAGAAGAGAAGAACAATTGGAGATAAGCTTTATGCAGGATGGGAGATGTCGGGACTTGAATTCCTTCCAAGGTGTTTCCCCTCAAAGAGGTAGTCTGTTGTGCCGGGGCTTTGTGCCTTTGAATTTTAGACCCTTGACATGCATACGACCAGGGTTTTCCCTGCGGGGACTTTGCCACTCTTGACATGCCATGATTCACAATTTTTCTTTTATCGAAATTTTGACTTGATTTTCGTAATAGCCCTTTTGGCAAGATGTATATCATGAAAACTCATATGAAAACTCATATTGATTTTGGGTCAAGACTGCCCCTATTTGAGACTCCTCTCGTATTGGGGAATACCCTGATTGGGTCATCTCATCCGTCGACCTCTTGCCCCTGCATTCGGCCGAGTAAAGAAGAGAAAAGACTTTCAGATATACTCATGGCATGGCCGAAGTAGCAATAGTGTCTTACCAAAGGAGCCGGCTAAGGACGCCGTGAAGTGTGTGGAATGCCCGGCTAAGGGTTGCCCTTAACAAGTAGGGAGAGAATGTTGAATTCCCAGCACGGGATTCTTATTAACCAATGGTGCTGCAAAAGCAAGTCTAAAGACTCTTTTGAGAATGATTTAATTAAACAAAAGCCTAAGATAAAGGTCTAAAACACCACATTTAATCTTGTTAAGAAGCACTTCATTTTGAAAATCATGCGTGAAGTAATGAGATAATGATGCATAAAAATGCATACTTACGCCAATATGTTACCTTGCAACTTTTATTGAAACAGCTGCCAGATGCGATGTTGATCATTGTGAGATTTATCCTCTTAAAGGGTTTAAAGTGGCTTAACAAGAAGGAGTGGTGCTCAGACCAGACTCAGACGAATAAGGAGAAAAGGAAGAGAGATAAGGGCTAGAACTCCCTCACTAAGGTGCAGAGACCCTGATTACATGGAACAGTCTACAAGAGAAGCGGAAAATTAAGAAGAGGAGTGAGGACTAAAGCCTTGGAAACAGTGGGAAAAAGGGCAGATGCCCAAGGCGGTGGATGTGGGAGAAGTTGGGTTGGACCCATGATCAGGAGGAATTAGGAGAAGAAATTGATAGATGGAAAGAGGCGGGTCCGGTGGGTCCGGAGATAGAGGCGGAGAATCATGACAGGAGGAATCCGGAGGTTCCGGAGGGATAAAATATCGAGGGACGCGGTGCCCTGGGAAACAATAGGGAAAAAGATGATGGAAAAGGAGAAAAAAAATGAAGGATGTGATGTCCCGGAGGAGCAGAAAGATGAATCGGAAGAAAGATGGAGGGTCCGGAGGTTCTGGGGGAATGGAATTAGAAGGGTCAGGATGCCCCGAAAGAAGACAGAAAGAACAAGATGGAAAATCCGGAGGTTCCGGAGGGGGAAGATACCATGGGACGTGATGCCCAAGGAGAAGAGATAAGAACTCCAGAAAATCCGGACGTGAGGGTATGTAGGGGCGCGATGCCCAAAGGGCAAGATCCGGAGGTTCCGGAGGGAGAAGATACCATGGGATGCGATGCCCAAGGTTAAGAGAAAGATCCGGAGGTTCCGGAATAGTGGAATCAGAAGGGGCGTCATGCCTTAAGAGGAGGGATAAAACACCTGGAGGTTCCAGGGAAATAGCAAGAAAGGGGACGCGATGCCCCGGGGAGAGTGGATTGGAAGAGGATGAAGATGAATAAGATGGGAAATGCGGAAGATCCGGAGGTTCTGGAAGGCGGGGAAGATACGGGTCTAGAAACCCAGGAAAGAAGAAGTGCAAATGTATGCGAATGCAATGCAACAGATGCGATGGATGCATGGATGCAACAGAATGCATGAGATGCAAAGAATATGAAGAACATGAAGGGCGAGAGGATGAGATCCTCCTCCTTACCATTGGAGTGGCCCATGAAGAAGATGTGATAGACAAGAATGTGGATGAAATAGTGGAAAGCCCTTTGGCACCAAGATAACCGCCCCTCCATGGCAGTGAAAGTGTATAGCCAATTGGCCCAATAGATAAAGCAAGAGCCCATGACGAAGCTTCAATGGTGAATGACAACTCCCTTGAAGAGTGAAAAGTAATAGTGTGAGAGAGTTGAACAGTTGGGATAGGAAGCATTGTATTGCCCAGGGGTTGTGGCGTATATGGAGTGTTGAATAGAATAGGCATTCGCACCTTGTATGGAAGAAAAGGTTCAAGATTTGAAAGTTTGAACAAGGGGTGCCCTTCCCGGCCTTTGGGCACAAGCCTACATGGCATCAAAGCTTGACATTCTCTCTTAGTGAGCAGTGGCGGCGACTTGGCCTCTTCGACCATGCTTGGCACAACAACCCGGATCGGCATCCGGCATACAAACTCTTGCATCTTGAATAGCATGGCCATGGCCAAATCTTTCTTTCCCGGCTCTTGATCATCTTCGGCACAAGTATTTACAGAAGGACGCCCGTTCCGAGTAGTAAAGGGGGGTGAAGTGAAGGTGGAAGGTTCCATGGATGGTAGAGGTGAAAGGGTGAGTGGAAGCAAAGGTTCAAACACGTCGAGCTTCTCCCTTTGCTCGGAAGCAGTCGGGGTTGGCTCGAGTACAAAAAAGGGTGAACCTTGCTCAGGACTAGCCACAGGTAAGGGTAAAGGGTTAAGTAATGGGGTAGGGGTCATAGGCATAGTGGACGGCTGAGGTGGCGAACAAAGAGGAGGTGTAATGGAAGGCTTGGCGAAGACTGGCGTAATGGAGGGTAATGGAGGTTCAGTGGAGGCCAGTGGAGTGGAGGCTATTAGGGTGGTTACGGGAGGGGTGAACGGAGAAGGTTTAGTGTGTTGAAAATGCTGGATGGGGCGAGAGGTGTTAGGGATAGGAGACATGTCTTGGTGCAACGACATGGGTGATTGGAGTATTGACCCATCGTCGTAACACCAATTAGTCTCATAAACAGGGAATGTATTGGGGACAGTGGCTTCGTCCTGAGCAGGGGGTTCATCAAGCGGTAGTGGAGGGAGAGGGAAGCGAAGGAAACTCGGAAGGGGTGCCTGCATAGCTTCATCATTGTGCGCCTCAGATTCTTCAATTGTCGGTTCTTCATCAGCCGGTTCAAGTGGACACCGTAGTGGAGGCGTATATGTGGGTGGAGGAGTGTAATGGTATTGTGAATGTGGAGATGGAGGGCCATATGAATGAATTGGGTGAATGGGTGGAGGGCGGACAGTGTCCACTTGAACGTTGAAATCTGCCCGCTCTTGCTTGCTTGAAATGCCGATGCCGTAATCGTCTCTCCTATCCCTCCAATCTTTCTCCATCTTTGTAATGTCATTCAGAGTGGCGTGGAGGGCATTGACTGGAGTAGGAGGAGCGGGCCGTGGGCTCGTAACCCTCTTTAATTGTTCCTCCAACGAAGTGACTTTGTCGAGAAGAGTTTGTTGGAGAGGTGTGACTTGAGCAACAGAGGGTTGGCAGGGCCTTGAATGAGGGGCCGTATAAGAAGGCCGTGGAATGGGATTGGGATGACCCATAGAAGAACCCGGATGGGCCGGGTTGCAAGGAATAAATGGGCCTTGGGGCCGTGGTGGAGGAGGAATAGAAGGAGGCGGGTATTGGATCACCCGAGGAGAAGGAGATGGGTAATGGGCTGCCCGAGTAGGAATGTGAATAGAAGAGGGAAGTGGGTGATGGGCCACCCGAGTAGGATTGGAAGGAGGATGAGATGAATAAGATGCACCCTCAACAGCGTCCTTAAGGGCTTGAATTTGTTGAGGGGTGAGATGATCTAATGCATGCAAGATTTGGGAGACCTTCTCATCGTTAGGAGGAGACGGTCCCGTAGGAGTAGTGGCTCACGATTGAATCGAGGGGCCATGAAATTGGACATTGCCCATGGGCCGGGCATGACCATAAGAATGAGGTCGTGGTCCCTTGAAAATATGATGTGAATTATAATGTTGAGCTTGAGGAGTATATGATGTGCTAGGTTGTGCATCCTCATTAATATTAAACATGTTATTTTATCTATCAAGGTAAGCCATTATGCAATCAAAGTTCGAACAAAACAATTTGCAAAGAAGCACACAAGTTGGAATGATTACCGTTGATTTCTTTTATTTGAACCTTGGTGAATTAATGATTTTTAACAAATTGATGTGATCACTCAAGTGATGAACCTAGTTTCAAATGTGATTTTCTCCGGTGCCAACTAGGAACAATCTCTCACCATGTATAGGCCAACTAAACCCGGGACTTCAAAGGTACAACCTGCCCGGCGTCCGTGAGGGAATCCACGGGTGCGGGGACTTACGGAGGTCTTGGAAAAGGAATTCTCGGTCCAAAGAGACGGAATGCTCAATGGAGGGTTGTTCCAATTCCAAGAAGGGTGTGTGGAATCCTAGTGTAGAGAGAGGAGGTCTCTCAAACCAAATGCAAAGATGAATGCCATGCTATGCAGGAACATCTAAACTAGAACTGATAAATAAAATAAAATATGTAAGTACACAGCAAGAAATATACAAGATGCCACCAGAGATGAACCCCAACAGAAGGTGTACCTGAGAATACCTTCAGGTGATGAACGCGCTATATGTCCCCAGCGCGATCTACAGAAAGCGCTATGGACACATAGCGCGATAAGCGACAGTGGGGAAGGGCTAAAAAAAATCAAATAAACACACACACTGATGTATTGACAAGCAGGCAACTAGAAGCACGAACGTGGTAGCACAAAGAGTCCCACCGTGTTCGCCAATTTGTAGATCATGAATTTATGATTACCCCCTTAAAATTGATGATTTGTTATTTAGCAAGATAATCTAGCAAGATAAAAGCGCTAAAGTCGATGATAAAAAAAAAGGGGGTGAAACATGCATTAATAAGATACGTGATCGCCACTGAGGCCAGAAACATGCCAAGTAATAAAAATATTAAGATGGGGACATGTTACATACCTCAGAAATTCATGAGAGCCAACTATAGGCCGGGATATGAACGCGCTATATCGTCCTAGCGCTAGGAACATACAGCGCGATATCAGACAGGAAGCGGACTTGTTCGGATTCGTTCCTTCCTTGCTCCAAGGCCGGCCAAGGTGAAAGGGCTCCACGTATTAGGCTTCTAGTGCCTGCAAACAATCATAAACAACAAACAAAAGGCCCATTAGATCGAGGTTTTAGTAGAATCTGTCCCTATTCTTAATCAAAAGCATGCAAACGGGGGGGCTCGATTACCTGGGGGTTTGGTGGTTTTTAAACCCCTATGGATGGGCAAAAGATAGGTGTGGTGTGTGTATATGCATGTATTTCGTAAAAGGAGTGTTTTGAAATCAACATGTAATGCTATGCAAAGATTAAAATTCGTAGATTGGGGAAAGAAAAAGAAGAAAAAGGAATAACATGAAAAGGGCCCCTAAATACTCCCTTGGATGTGCGAGAAGCGAGGATCTATTGATCTGGCACGAAGAACTTCCTCCTCCTCATTAATATCTCGAGTGGCATCCCCCGAGAACGACGGCCAAAGGGTTCAATTTATAGGAAAGAGGTCAAAAAGCACCCTAGGTCGGAGTTCAATTCAATCCGACGATTTGGCGGCTTAAATTGAGGCAATCTTGCCGATTAATGAGGGGGAAAGGTTCCTGCTAGGTTTAGAAACCTTCCTGGATAAGAGACACAATCAGAAGCTTACCAAATAAGGACTCTGAGTCGAAAGAAGGGAGTCCGGTTCGGAAAGGGCTCTGCCTGATAACGCGCTATACTTCCATAGCGCGTTCATGAAGAACGCGCTATGACGATATAGCGCGATAATTAAAGGCCCACGAAATGATTTAAAAAAGGAGAAATATCCTTTGGGCAGCAATTTAATCAAATGTTAAGTGAGAATAACATCCAAAATGGATGCTACAATGATCAAACGTCAAGCAATAACAACTGCTCAAATGATAACTTCAATTAGATCCACCACACGCTATGAACAAGAAAGCGATAAGAGCGAATAGCGCGGGAATGCCAAACTCGAGACGAGATCCAAGGTATGGAATTGAAATGTTGGGCCAAGAATGGGGAGAAATCCCAGAAAATCAACCAATTAAGGATCAATCGGGGCATTAACTAGGAGAACAAAGAAAATGCTCAATTTATCGGCCAAAATTGGGTGTCTACATCCCCCAATGTGAGGTTGAAATTTGCTACCCCCAAAGGTGTCTCACACTTCTGATTAAAGCCCGCAATCTTCATGTCTCTGACCTTAGTGAGGTGCATATCAAAGTAGTACTTCTGATAGATGCGATATGGCAGAATGTTTACAGCAGCCCCTGGATCTATCAATATCCGGCTTAATGGCTGGTAGTTGAGATGTCCTCTCATGTACAACGGCATGTTGTGGCTGGGATTTGGAATCAACATGTCATCTTCAGTGAAAGTGACTGCTGGCCCCGAATTTACTTCTGTCAGTAGTGCTTCATACTGTGCTGGTGACTGTAAAGCGTCGATAATTGCTTAGCGAGCATCCTCGCTCGAGGAAAGAATTTCCCATATAGAGAATCTGGTGGGGAGCTTCTTCAGCATTTTCATAATCCGGCTGCCTACCCAGACATTGGAGAGCCGCATCTCTTCTGCCCAGCGGGGCTTTGGAGGCTCACGAGGTGCTTGCGGCATTACCTGCCCGCGTCTTGTCTCAGTTTCTTGGTTGGTTTCTTGAGGGGCTTCTTCTGTAAACACGACCCTTAGTGTTGCTGGGGGATCTTTTTCTTCTTCCTCACCCTGCTTAGGCTTCAGAGCCGTTGACTGCTGGCGCTTGTTACTTCTGACTGGTGCAGCTTGTAGTGGCTTTTCACCCTCTAAACTAGATAGGAATTCAAGGAATGATGGAGCTCCATCCCCTTTCTTCTCTTCTTGGTATAAACTAGCAGGAGGAGGAATCTAGACACCTCGCACTTCCGGATCTGGTATCTGATAAGGCTGCTCTCCCCTGAAAATGATATTGTGATTGACTGGTGGAGGACGTCCCCATCTTCTCCCAGAACGGGTAGCATGCGCTGAGGTTGAAGCTTCAGCATGGTTGGCTTCCAACAGCATGGCCGATGCTTCTACATCATCATTTTCCCCAGGAAAGGTGAACAGCATCGGGAGGGTATTACAGTGTACTGTCATGACTTTCTTTTCTTATCTTATCTTTAGCTGTCTTTTCTTCTTCTGGTGCTTTGGCTTTGCCGGCTCTTGCCCCCAAAAAGATTCAGTCTCATCTTTTTCCTATTTTCCCTCTGGTTTCTCTTCAATGGTCAATTCTTCCAGCTGCTCCCAGAGTATACAATCTTTTACCAGCAGGGGCTTCGGCTCAGTCTGTTCAAATTCGTCGAGCCCATTGATGTACTGTTGGAGACGTTTTGCCTCAAGACTTATTTCTTTATGTGTGGGAAGCGGAGTCTGCCTCCTTTGATTATGGGTGGGGATTCAGATGACCGGCTTTGCCTCAGTTACATGCCAAATTGGCTTTACTGGAGGTGGACCCGGCTTCAGAGTAGTATTCCGAATGAATAGCCCAGTCATTCCGGCAACAGGTGCCCTCTTTTTGGTCTTCGCCGGCATCGACTTCCACCCTTCTTGATCCCTTAATGGGGTAAGGAAGCATGCCTCATAAGTGTGCTTAGTGCATTCTTCAACAGCCTCTTCGGGTAACTGCTGATATACAGAAATCATATTTGCAGCCATCTTCAGCGCTGGAGGTTCATGAGGGCATGGAGGGTTCACCTGGTAATCTCCCAATTGCAGCTCACCCCTTTTGAACATACCCTCCATAACATCTTTGAAGACATAGCAGTCTTCTATAGCATGCCCCAGGGCCCGGTGATATGGACAGAATAGTGGGTCATCTTTCTTTGCCGCATCAGCGGGTCTCTTTGGTTCGGGCAATGTTATTTTGTTGAACTTATAAGCCCAATTAAACAGTGCACCCGTCTTATCTTTGGGGAAGGAGTATGCCTTTCTCATCTTGTTCCTTAGGGAAATCTTTTCTTTCATTTCTGCTAGGCCCGCTAGCGGAGGAGCATCAGTAGCCTTATTTTTTTCTTTCTGTTGTTCAAAGGTCCCGAAATCAACAGTGTTGGCTTCTGAATGTGATGGACGTCGATCAACAGCTTTCCCTTTTTGCATAGCAAGGGCATTAGTGGCCAGACGCTTAGATAGGAACGTCTCGACCTCTACCACTATGTTATTTAACCAGTCAAATGTTCTGACATCTGCCCCGATCATCTTTTCTAGTACCTCTCTCTTGAGATTCTGTTTGCATATTTGTACTGCATCTTCTTGATGTGGAGGTTGCCTGCATCTCATGGCCAGATTCCTCCATCTTTTTATGTAATCCAGGGCGGTCTCATCTTGTTTCTGCCTGGATGCATACAGTTCGGCTATTGTGATTTCTTTTTCTATAACATGAAACCTGTCTCAGAACTTCCGCTGCATATCGGGCCAGTCAGCTACCGACCCAGCTGGCAAATTGGAGTACCATTCAAAGGCTAACCCTGTAAGGGACGAGCCAAAGAATTTTAGCAAATATGCTTCATCGGCCGCCAGGTCGCCCATAACTGTAGTGTAATAGGCTATATGCTCCCTGGGAGAGCCTTGGCCATTGAACTTTTCACACTTCGGCGGCTTGCTGACGCCTGGTGGTAGTCTCTTGGCAGCATAACGTGCGGGGTACGGTACCTTGTAGACATCATAAGTACCATAATCATCCCCGAATTTCTCAGATAGCTTCATCTCAACAATATTTTCTATCATCAGTTTATTTGCCACAGCTGGATCCACTGGTTCTGGAAAGAAATGTGCCTGCTGATGGCTGAAAGGGGTCGTCATGACCGTTGTATGTAGCGTTGGCTGAGGTGCTGGCACAGCAGACTGCGTTTGAGATGCAAAGTGTTGGGCTGCCACCTGCTGTAGGAGAGGTTGACTTGGCGCCTTGCCCATATTACTCTGATGAGGAACAGTTGGAACGGCCACCTTCGCTGAGCTGGAAGTTTGCCCTGCTGGCTCGGCTTGCTTAGAAATAGGTGTCTGTTCATTTGTTTCATTCAACTATCTCCTGAGGGAGCCAATTTCCTACTGATATCTTCTGAACATCATCTGGATCATAGGATCCACGGTTGTTGGAATCTGCACTTCTCCCGAAGTCCCTTTAGCGGGGTCTAAGAGAGGATCATCTTCTTCTTCAGCAGTCACCACATTTACTGTCATCGTGGTGATCCTTCGGGCTTCATTGACGGCCGAGAGGTCGCCTTGATTAGCAGCTACTATCTTATCTTTCGCTGCTTTGCTTCTTCTTGTGACTACACCTGGTCTGTGTGCCAGCCTGGTCAATTCTTCTGGTTGACTTGGTAACATACCATATCTTCCGGCGACGCCGGCCATATTGCAAGCAAGAATCTGTATTTTCCCTCTCTGCCTGCGAATTCTTCTCTTGACCCGTCCAGGATACGTCAGACGGTCAAATACGGACATTCTTTTCTCTTTTCCTTCCCTTTGCGGGATATCTTTCTCATATCTGGCCCCGCGGCCATCTTCATAGTCATTGGAATCTGAGGACGAAACTCCTAGCATCACTCCTTCAAGAACTCCTTCCTCTTCATCCATAGTGCCCAAGGCACGAGATTGTCTTTGTTGCCCTAGGGAGGAGTTCCCTATGCAATGAAAGTAATCCTGAACCACCCAGTTCATCTCTTCTTGACTGTGCCCTTGTAGCTCTGAACGGGGCATCAGTCTCTTTTGAGTCTTCGGCTGATAGGCCAGCCTCAAGACTTGAGCAGCCAAGTACTCTGACTTGGGGTATTTGAATACATCGGCCTATCTAGCGCAGGCCCTGGGTCTCTCTGGAACAACAATAGAGGCAACTTCCTCCATTCTTCTTTTGTCTTTCTTCTGGAAATCTTCGCCCCTCCTCCCGGGGTGAGTGACAGCAATATCTTCCTCCTTCTTTTCCCATCTCCTGCCCCCGGCCCTAGGGCGGACAAGAACATCATTTTCTTCTTTACTCTCCCATCTTTTGCCCCCAGCTCTGGGGCGGGTGACAACAACACTTTCTTCTTGAGCTGGTGCCCAGCTCTGAATTTTTGTTGGCATCCAGACTTGTTTAAACCTTGCTTGTTTGGGCGCCGGCGGCTTCCTTTCATCAGTTTCCCAGTTGGCCTTCCTAGTGGCCAGCACTCGGAACTTGTTGTTGGTTTGAATCGCCGGGACAACCCTGTCTGGCCGGACATCCTTAGGGCGACTATTGAGGTTCACCCTGATGCTTCCAACCATCATTATCTTCCCAGAGTTCGAAAGATGACGGCTCGCAGCAACATGCCGGCTCCTCCAGCTATTTCTTCTCTTGTTGACAACAGCAGGGATTGCACCCGTTCTCTCCACGTGGTGGACGAAACAAGCGACGACCACTGGGGTAGCTTTCTTTGTCGGGCTCTTCACAGCAGCGCCCAGCTCTTTATTGTCGACCTCCAATAGGTCAACGAAAACCAGGCCCAAGCAGTTGGGCAATCCCACGGCTGGTGGCATGGACCCGAATGTTGTAGGCACTGCCAAGTAGCCCTCCAGCACATGGGTATCAACGACTTGCTGGCCGAAGTGGACAGAGACAATCCCGCTTGCCATTTCAGTTCCTGAAAATAAGATTAACGCACAATTAGAATTTGATAGAGGCCACCGGTGTTGTGCCCCTGTGTGATTTTGATGATGGCTGACACACCATGAGTCACACTGAGGTGTGCTAATTAATTTAGATGACTGTTTGAAGGCTTAAGTATCTGATTGGTTGCTTCAATAGCTAATTCAATGTTTATGGCTAGATTGGGTTAACGCAGTGGCTAATGGTTCATGAAGTGGCTCATGAAGTGCGTTGACGCTACAAGGACACTGCGTTGACGCAGTAGTTGCTGATTTACTTGCTGTGTTGACGCAGAGGAACAGCTGGGTTGACGCCATGCTGCTTTGTTCCTATTTTTGTTGATCATAAAGTCTGTTCATCGGTGTCGATGTTTGTTCCATCGCATGCTGATCACTGTAGCACCTCGTGCTGATCTCTGTGCCACTTCGTGTCATTTTCTGTTTATGTCTTCAAGTCTTCTGTATTCATGTTGTCTCTTCCAAGACCCCGTGTCTTTCTTCTTCTGTGATTACACTTCGTGTCATTTTTTTTGTTTATGTCTTCAAGTCTTCTGTATTCATGTTGTCTCTTCCAAGACCTCGTGTCTTTCTTGTTCTGTAATTACACTTCGTGTCATTTTCTATTTTTCGTCTTCGAGTTGTTTTCTGCTCGTGTCGTCATTGTATTCGAGTCGTGTTTATGTCTTCATGTTAATCTTGTGTTGAAGTCTATACTTTGGTGGCTAAGTATATACACTATCTCTCTTTGATCAAGCATCACTTCGAGAAGTCTGTACAGCGTTCAAGTCTTCATCGGTTGTTCTGTGTTTGGATGATCAAGTCTGTACATTGGCTTCGCTTTTGCAAGTCTGTACATTGGTGTCTTATCACCAAGTCTGTACATCCAAAGCCTGTTCAAGCTTTCACACAAAGTCTGTCAGCCACATCTCAAAAGCCAAGTCTATACACTCATATCTTTCCCTACATTTTCTGGCCAAGTCTACACATCGTTTGCCTGACTTCTGTTTCAAAGTCTTCACAATCATTGTTAAGGCAAGTCTATACATTGGCTCATTAGTCTTCAAGTCGATACAGAGTCTTCATCTTCTGAAGTCTGTACAGCCTGTCAGTTGACAAAGTCTGTACAGTGTCTCACCTTGGCAAGTCTTTACATCGCTTCAGACGATTCAAGTCTATACACTGCCTTTGGTTTTTAAAGTCGAAACATTGCCTTCAAAGCCTTTCAAGTGTGTACATCATACTATTGAAACCTCAAGTCTGTACAGCGAGCAGCGTCCTTGTGTTTCAAGCCATTCGCCAAGTCTATACAATGGCTTCGGCACGCCAAGTCTATACAACGACCTTGACACTCCAAGTCTATACATTGGACTCTGTTTCACAAAGTCTGTACACTGGTTCTCAGATGTTCCAAGTCTATACATCGCTGATTGGGCTAAAGTCTGTACAGTCGTTTGGAAAGTCTATACTTTGTGAAGTCTGCACATTGGCCTCTCATTTGCATCAGAGTCTATACACTGGTTCAAGCTGCAAGTCTATACATTGGCGATTGGGGTTCCAAGTCTAGACATTGATTTACTATTCAAGCCTTGATTCGAAGTCTGTACATTTGATCATATCTTTCAGCGTCTCGATCAAGTCTATACAATGTTGCATTGCATATGAAGTCTATACAGCATCTGTGTCTCATTCAGCGTCTCTCTCTGTATATACTCTTCAGAGGTTAAGTCTGAACATCCATTCTGTAGACTGTACACACTTCAGCAAATGTTCATCTAAACGAAGTCTATACACTCGTTCGCTATCATGAAGTCTATACGTCCGTTTGATAAGCCTCAAGTCTATACACTCTTACTTCACACGAAGTCTGTACATTCAGATTAACTTTCAAGTCTATACATCATCTGATACTTTCTTATGTCCGTGTGACAGGTACTGTTCGAGAAGCAGATAAGTGGCACGTGGTCCGAGGTTGGCACCTGGCACGCGATCTGATGATAACGCCCTAAATGCTGCAGCTATAAATACCAGGCCGCCCATCTGGAGGTAGCAGCGAGGGAGAGAAGAAAAGAGAAAGAGATTGAGATCAAAAAGAAAGAGGGTGATCGAGATAGAGTTGCAAAAAGGCAGTGAGCAGAAGAAAGAAGAAGAAAGAGAAGAAAAGAAAAGCCAGAGAGAGCCTGCGAAAGAGAAGAAAGAGAAGAATGAGAAGAAGAGAGAGCTAGAGTGATCGAAGCTTCAATTGAAGATCTGTTCCTGCTGGACCTTGGATCAAATCCAGGCCAGCCAGCTCCTGCGAGAGCCATTGTCTGATTTTATATTCCTCCAGCTTTCTGTTGCTGCATTTTTATTTTTATTTTAAACATTCACTTGTTGCTTATTCTGATTCTCTGTAGAGAGGTCGGGGTCCCTCCTGTTGATTCAGGAGAAGGGAGATTGATATCTCCAGTTGCAAGTAGCTGGGTGCTACTTGTGGGTTCCCTCTTTGTTAGAGGAAGGGAGGCTCGTCCTCCGGTTCTGGGCTTGTAGGTTTCAAGTCCAGGGGTCCCTCCGGTTGGGAGGAAGAGAGGTCCTAGACCTCTGGTTTGCAGGTGACTTAGTGTCACTTGTGTTTCCCTCTGGTGTTCAGAGGAAGAGAGACTTGGGTCTCTAGGTTCCCCTCCGGTTTGGAGGAAGGGAGGATTGATCCTCCGGTTCTAGTCTTGTGGGTTGCAAGACTAGGTGTTCCCTCCGGTCTGGAGGAAGAGAGACCGTGGGTCTCTGGTTTTCCAAGTGGCAGGGAGTCGCTTGGGGTATCCCTCCGGTTGGGAGGAAGAGGGGAGGTTGTTCCCCTGGTCAAGCTGTTTGGTAGCAGTTGTTGCAGACTGAGTCTGCTGTGCTAGTGTTACTAGTGGAAGCCTCACTCTTGTTGGGAGTGAGGGGTGGACGTAGGTCCTTGGACCGAACCACCTAAAAATCTCTTGAGCAGTGGTTTATTTGTGTGTTTGCTTCCGCTAGATGATTGATTAGGAGCGCTCCAAGTGTCTCTTCATTTGTTCAATTGAATTAGTTTCTATTCTGGTTTTGTGTTTAGCTTCCGAAGTTTAAATTGGGTGATATTCCTAGCAGGATACATTCACCCCCCCTCTGTATCCAGGGCTTGCACCCTAACAATTGGTATCAGAGCCAGGTTACTGCTTCAAGATCCAACGATCTGCAGTGATCCCCGTGCTTCTCGGTGTTTATTCCGGTTTGCTGCTCTTTGATCTTTGTTTAATTGATCATTGCCTACAAATGGCTCTTCCACTAGTTTTCAATGGGTCTAACTTTGATTCATGGTTCAGTAGTTTGCGTAACTACGTCAACTTAGATAATCCCGATTTGTGGAAGCTTATTACTCATGGTCCTCATAGATTACCACGAAAAGAGTCCAAATGGACTGATCGTCATAGATCAATGCATAGAGAAAATCAGAAAGCTATAAATCTGATAAAAGCATCCATCAACAAGGCCTTACACTTTTGCCTTCATGATTGCAGGTCTGCTAGGGATATTCTGGACAAGATGAAACTAACTTGCAGAACAGGGAAGGAAAATTGCATGATGGCTGATGGGAGCGACCATAGCAGCAGCCACAGTGACAAAGAAGAGAACGAAGTTCAGGTAAATCCCTTTGCGGACTATACCTTAGATGATTGGGTAGATGCTTATTCCAAGCTGTTAAGATCTAGCAATAAATTGAGCAAGAAAAACAGATCTATGAAAAAATAGCTAGATAGGTTTGAGAATTCTAAACTTACTGGTGAGGACAGTGATACTCTGAAAACTGAAAATCAGATATTTAGAAGACAGCTGACTGATCTTGATTCTATTAATTCAGATCTGGAATATCTGAAATCTGAAAATGCTAGACTCAAAAACCAAACTGAGGAATCTGGATCCAAATCAGTGAGCCTTGAAAATGAAAATAGATTGATTTCTGAAACTTTGGAGACTATCAGAATAGAAAATTCAGAACTTCAGAAAAGGCTTGAAAATCTTCAATTTGAAGATGAACAAGAAGTGTTTAGTGAATGTCAGACCTCTTTAAGTGTTTTGAAATTTGATGATGAAATCCTGGAACAAAATGGTAAAATGAGACAGGATATCTGCAAGCTAAAACACTTAAATACAGCTATGTCTGAGAGACTTATCACTCTTGAAAAAGGGAAGAGTGTTAGCCTGGATAGCTCTGATGAGCTAATGAAAGCTGAACAGCAAATTGAAAGTCTGAGGACTGTTAATCAAATGCTGAAAGAAGATGCTGTGTGCTATAAAAGGAAAGCTGATGAATATGAAATCCATGTATCAAAGCTTGAATCAGAAGTTACAGAGTTGAGGAAATCTCTTGAGAAATTTGTCAGTGGTAAAGAAAATCTTGATAAAATTCTTGGATCTAAAGTGAATCTCCGAAGAGAGGGCTTGGGCTACAAACCAATAAATAAAAAGAGCTTTGAAAGTAAGCTTCAAACTTCATTCGTGAGTAGCTCTAAGTTAGGCAGCACATCGAATGTGCCTATTTTTGAATTTAGTGCTAAGAAGAATCAAAATTCCACTGACAGCCCTAAGTCTGAGAAACAAGTTCAAAAACAGAAAAAGACTGTTCATGTTCAGAACAAAGATTCAAGGAACTCTCATGATAAAACTGAGAATGCTGTGCCTAAATTGAACAAACACATTCATGCAAATAAAAAGAAAACTTCATGCCATTACTGTCATAGGTTTGGTCACTTGATGCATGAATGTAAATTGATGGAACAGGATGATAGAATGCATGCTAGGAAGTACAATAACAAAAAAAGTCATGTTGAACAGAAGAGAAAAAGTTATTGTTATCATTGTAGAAAAATAGGTCATGTTAGTGAACAATGTTGGTTTGCCAGAGGTAAAGGCAAATATTTTTCAAATTCTAATCATGTCAATTTGTATGAAAATCAGCATGTCTTTAAAACGAACAAAAATGGGTCCAGGGGCCAACAAATGGTGTGTTCCACCTGCAGCAAGTCAGGCCATAGGGCGGTTGACTGCTGGCTTAATGTTGGTAGAAGAAATTTCATCTTCTGCTATCACTGTGAGAAACCTGGCCATACAGTCAAAGACTGCTGGCATTCTCAGAGAAAGAAGGTCAACTCTAAATTTGTTAAACATAGTGTGTTTGGTAGGAACAAATCTGTTCAAACAAGAAAATCCCTCACATGCCTTGAGTGTGGAAAGTAAGGTCACGAGGTGACTGATTGTTGGTTTTCTGACCATCTGAAACAAAGTGGTAGTAAAAACAGAAACATTCATGCTTATAAATTTAGCACACCTGCTTACATGCATTGTAAGAAATTCAGACCAAGTGGTTCATGTGATTATTGTGGTCTGTCTGGACATTCCATGTCTAGTTGCTATATGAAAAAGTATGATGATATGATGGGTCAGAAGCTTTGGAAAACATCCCATCAAAATACCACTAACCCTGCAGGACCCAAGGAAACTTGGGTACCAAAATGTGCCAAGTGAGAAACTTTTTACAGGTGTGTCTTGGGAACGAGAAATAAAAGGGGCAAATAAACCAAGACACCCTAAAAAGGTAAACCCCACTCATGCACTTCTCAGGTAAGTCTCTTGACTCTTCAATGAGTCTGCTTAGATGGCATTAGGAATATAGATAGATTTGTTAACTAGTGGTTTAAACATACATGTTTCCATTTCCATGCAATAGTTGTTGTGTCTGGATATGCTCATTCTGTGACTGCATACATCTAGAATTCATTACTCATGAATGATTTTCAAATGTTTTGAATGCATACCGTCAGGGGGAGCTGCACAGCATATCATGCACATTTGACTAGTCTAATACCCTTCAGGGTCTTCATGCCTTTCATGGGTAGTTAATGCATCTAATTGCATCTTAGAGTGGCATCATTTAATCATGAAATTTTTTAAAAGAAAAGGGAGGGTTTCAATTTATGCACTCAGTGAGGGGGAGCATCTCTCATTACTTATTCATGTAAGTGCATGTGACCATCAGACCTCTCATCAAAGCTCATGTCTGATGACTAATACTCACCTTCCTGTTTGAACTGCAATCTTGATGAACTCCTTGGTGATTGTGAAATGCATTCTATTTCAGCCTCTTGCTTCAATTCTTGTCAGCCATTGTCACTCATACTATCAATTGATATCCATTAGCATTTGTTGACGTGGTTGTACCTGAAAACTGCTCTTGCCTTCCTTGAAGTCCCAGAAAGATTTCTCTGCACATATCTTGATCATAAATCCGAAAACATTGTTTTTAAGGAAATTTCTATCATATAGGACTATGAATGTCTGAAGATTTCAGTCGGTTGAAGTTTCATGTATTTCTTGTGTTTGCTTATGAATTCTTCTTGGAAATATCTGAGTTAGTCTTAATAAATTTTAACCAATCCTTTCATGTTGTGTCTTTTAAACTCTTCTGAAATCATGATTTTCCTTGACTGATTTGTATGAAAATATGTATTGTTTTTAAACATCAGGGAATATGGATTATGTCAAACACCAAATCGTGTCAGAGCAATGTCTTTGGTCACTGAGAAACACATCTCATTCATCAAAGAAATGAATTGAGATATGTCATGAAGTGCCATAGTTAACTCTGTTTAAATATGTTGATTAAAAATCTGGCAGAGCAATGACATGCACACTGAGAAATACATGTCTCTCATCAAAGAAATGAGTTTCAGTGTGTCATGAGGTGTAAATGCTATCTCTGTTTTTAAGAAGCATGACAGTTAGTCCTTCCAAGTGCTTAGGGATACTGGCGTCTAAACAACGTGTATCCTCCAGTTGTAAGGATGTACTTAACTTAATTGCTCTTGAATATTGTTGTTAAAAATTCGTTGCCTAACTAGCATATCATCTGAGATTGTTTGGAACAGAATATTCTTTCAATAGAAACTCTGACAGAAATAAATGGTTTCTTGTTTGTTTATCCTCAATACTATCGATTGCATTTCTTGAGGAAATCCTTGAAATTAAGCGAGTAAGAATGAAGAAGGTTAAAAAGGTTTCTCAATATGAAAACTTGGTTCACTTGTTATTAAGAAAATTGATTTCAGATATGAGTAGAAATAGCTCATGTTCAAACCTTGCATACATAAAATTCTGAACTGGTTTGTCAACATAGGTTCATTCATAGGTTTCTATGATGGAAAAGTCTGTAATCATCTATTTAAATCAGATTTATGAAATTTGATATTTCATTGAAAATCTTTCTCATTCTTTCTGAATTCCTTTTTTAATCTCTCATATTGGACTCCAGTCGTTCAGACTAAACTGACTGCTTTATTTGCACTCAGTTCTATCAATTGGTTCCAACTGTTGACTTCCACTCATGTCTTGGGCCTGCATAAGCATGGTGGATGCATAAGAGTTGTATGACTAAGGGGGAGCTAGTCAAACTAATTGCATAACATGCCTTTCATGCATAGGTCTCATATCCTACATGAATTCTCATTGACTGTGCACTCATAAAATTAATTGCAATACATTCATAACATCTTTCTAGTTGACGATGGGGGAGACTTGATTCATGCATTTGTTGAGCTCCTAACTCTTCTCTAAATTGAGTTCTTCATACTTCAGTGCTCCTGTGTGATTGAAAATATGACATATCTATAGGGGGAGAAGCTCTTGAAAGGATACATTTGGAAGATAGATGTCACACTCGAAAAGGAAGTATAACATTCATGTGCTTTACTGAATTGTTTCCCTATTTTTTTTGATGAAGGCAAAGGTGGAGAAGAATCTAATCTGAGTCAGTGTAACTCATAGTGTTGCCATCATCAAAAAGGGGGAGATTGTTGTGCCCCTGTGTGATTTTGATGATGGCTGACACACCATGAGTCACACTGAGGTGTGCTAATTAATTTAGATGGCTGTTTGAAGGCTTAAGTATCTGATTGGTTGCTTCAATAGCTAATTCAATGTTTATGGCTAGATTGGGTTAACGTAGTGGCTAATGGTTCATGAAGTGGTTCATGAAGTGCGTTGACGCTACAAGGACACTGCGTTGAGGCAGTAGTTGCTGATTTACTTGCTGTGTTGACGCAGAGGAACAGCTGGGTTGACGTCATGCTGCTTTGTTCCTTTTTTTGTTGATCATAAAGTCTGTTCATCGGTGTCGATGTTTGTTCCATCGCATGCTGATCACTGCAGCACCTCGTGCTGATCTCTGTGCCACTTCGTGTCGTTTTCTGTTTATGTCTTCAAGTCTTCTGTATTCATGTTGTCTCTTCCAAGACCCCGTGTCTTTCTTCTTCTGTGATTACACTTCGTGTCATTTTTCTGTTTATGTCTTCAAGTCTTCTGTATTCATGTTGTCTCTTCCAAGACCTCGTGTCTTTCTTGTTCTGTAATTACACTTCGTGTCGTTTTCTATTTTTCATCTTCGAGTTGTTTTCTGCTCGTGTCGTCATTGTATTCGAGTCATGTTTATGTCTTCGTGTTAATCTTGTGTTGAAGTCTATACTTTGGTGGCTAAGTATATACACTATCTCTCTTTGATCAAGCATCACTTCGAGAAGTCTGTACAGCGTTCAAGTCTTCATCGGTTGTTCTATGTTTGGATGATCAAGTCTGTACATTGGCTTCACTTTTGCAAGTCTGTACATTGGTGTCTTATCACCAAGTCTGTACAGCCAAAGCCTGTTCAAGCTTTCACACAAAGTCTGTCAGCCACATCTCAAAAGCCAAGTCTATACACTCATATCTTTCCCTACATTTTCTGGCCAAGTCTACACATCGTTTGCCTGACTTCTGTTTCAAAGTCTTCACAATCATTGTTAAGGCAAGTCTATACATTGGCTCATTAGTCTTCAAGTCGATACAGAGTCTTCATCTTCTGAAGTCTGTACAGCTTGTCACTTGACAAAGTCTGTACAGTGTCTCACCTTGGCAAGTCTGTACATCGCTTCAAGCGATTCAAGTCTATACACTGCCTTTGGTTTTTAAAGTCGAAACATTGCCTTCAAAGCCTTTCAAGTGTGTACATCATACTATTGAAACCTCAAGTCTGTACAGCGAGCAGCGTCCTTGTGTTTCAAGCCATTCGCCAAGTCTATACAATGGCTTCGGCACGCCAAGTCTATACAACGACCTTGACACTCCAAGTCTATACATTGGACTCTGTTTCACAAAGTCTGTACACTGGTTCTCAGATGTTCCAAGTCTATACATCGCTGATTGGGCTAAAGTCTGTACAGTCGTTTGGAAAGTCTATACTTTGTGAAGTCTGCACATTGGCCTCTCATTTGCATCAGAGTCTATACACTGGTTCAAGCTGCAAGTCTATACATTGGCGATTGGGATTCCAAGTCTAGACATTGATTTACTATTCAAGCCTTGATTCGAAGTCTATACATTTGATCGTCTCTTTCAGCGTCTCGATCAAGTCTATACAATGTTGCATTGCATATGAAGTCTATACAACATCTGTGTCTCATTCAGCGTCTCTGTCTGTATATACTCTTCAGAGGTTAAGTCTGAACATCCATCCTGTAGACTGTACACACTTCAGCAAATGTTCATCTAAACGAAGTCTATACACTCGTTCGCTATCATGAAGTCTATACGTCCGTTTGATAAGCCTCAAGTCTATACACTCTTACTTCACACGAAGTCTGTACATTCAGATTAACTTTCAAGTCTATACATCATCTGATACTTTCTTATGTCCGTGTGATAGGTACTATTCGAGAAGCAGATAAGTGGCACGTGGTCCGAGGTTGGCACCTGGCACGTGATCCGATGATAACACCCTAAATGCTGTAGCTATAAATACCAGGCCGCCCATCTGGAGGTAGCAGCGAGGGAGAGAAGAAAAGAGAAAGAGATTGAGATCAAAAAGAAAGAGGGTGATCGAGATAGAGTTGCAAAAAGGCAGTGAGCAGAAGAAAGAAGAAGAAAGAGAAGAAAAGAAAAGCCAGAGAGAGCCTGCGAAAGAGAAGAAAGAGAAGAATGAGAAGAAGAGAGAGCTAGAGTGATCGAAGCTTCAATTGAAGATCTGTTCCTGCTGGACCTTGGATCAAATCCAGGCCAGCCAGCTCCTGCGAGAGCCATTGTCTGATTTTATATTCCTCCAGCTTTCTGTTGCTGCATTTTTATTTTTATTTTAAACATTCACTTGTTGCTTATTCTGATTCTCTGTAGAGAGGTCGGGGTCCCTCCTGTTGATTCAGGAGAAGGGAGATTGATATCTCCGGTTGCAAGTAGCTGGGTGCTACTTGTGGGTTCCCTCTGGTTAGAGGAAGGGAGGCTCGTCCTCCGGTTCTGGGCTTGTAGGTTTCAAGTCCAGGGGTCCCTCCGGTTGGGAGGAAGAGAGGTCCTAGACCTCTGGTTTGCAGGTGACTTAGTGTCACTTGTGTCTCCCTCTGGTGTTCAGAGGAAGAGAGACTTGGGTCTCTAGGTTCCCCTCCGGTTTGGAGGAGGGGAGGATTGATCCTCCGGTTCTAGTCTTGTGGGTTGCAAGACTAGGTGTTCCCTCCGGTCTGGAGGAAGAGAGACCGTGGGTCTCTGGTTTTCCAAGTGGCAGGGAGTCGCTTGGGGTATCCCTCTGGTTGGGAGGAAGAGGGGAGGTTGTTCCCCTGGTCAAGTTGTTTGGCAGCAGTTGTTACAGACTGAGTCTACTGTGGTAGTGTTACTAGTGGAAGCCTCACTCTTGTTGGGAGTGAGGGGTGGACGTAGGTCCTTGGACCGAACCACCTAAAAATCTCTTGAGCAGTGGTTTATTTGTGTGTTTGCTTCCGCTAGATGATTGATTAGGAGCGCTCCAAGTGTCTCTTCATTTGTTCAATTGAATTAGTTTCTATTCTGGTTTTGTGTTTAGCTTCCGAAGTTTAAATTGGGTGATATTCCTAGCAGGATACATTCACCCCCCCTCTATATCCAGGGATTGCACCCTAACAACCGGGCCTCCTGCTTTGGCGTAGAGATGAAGGGAGACTTGGTCCCACCGGGCGTGCCAGCTTTGTGGGGATGGATTTTTTCTGTCTTATATGTTTGTGCGTTTTGTTTTTTGTTTTTTTTTGGTTATTTATCTATTTGTATTCATTGATTATTAGGCATGCCAGTCACCGGGGTGACAGTTTGTTATGCGCTCGACCTGACTTGGTCAGTCGATTGTGGAGTCCGGGTCGGGACCGGAAGTCCGCCATACCGTAAAGGCTATGGCGTTAATTACGCCCTTCCTAAGAAGGACAACCCTTGATTAAACGCCAAAGATAGGAGGCCTCGGAAGGTGATCAAAAATACTAATGTGCGTAATAAAGATATCATGCTATTGGAAAAAGAACGAACAAGTGACAGGCTTGTTGAGTTTAATGAATTAAATCGGGCAACATATCCCCCACTATCTTGGACTATGTCGAGTGGGAATAAGAGACCATCCATGCAACGGCAGGATGGAATCCGTAAACGATTGGGTATATACATGACCCGGGATCCGGAGGGATTAAGACATCGTAGTACGCTGTGTGACAGTACGATGCTTTATTGATATTCCCCTTGCGGGACCGTCGGAGAACATGCAGTGGCAGGACTCCGTGGACCATCGGGGTTTTAGGAGAAGACATCATAGGACTAGGTGCAGTGCGGGAGAGTTCCGGCAGCACCTCCCCTTAATCTTGGGTTATGCCAAGAAGAGATAGGACATCCATCCACGGGATGCCGGGATGGAAGCCGAAGAAAGGAGTTGGGCATGTAACCCAAGCTCCATTGTGATCGGGTCATGGCACCTCATTGGTATTCCACTCCTCAAAAGAGCCATCGTAGCACATGCAGTGGCAGAGCTCCGTGGACCGAGGGGTCAAGAAATGTAGGGACGAAGTCCCGTTAATTTAGCTCCGAGAACTAGTGGGTATGAGACCCATACTCCTCTGATGATCCAATGGGGCCTGAGCTATAGGACGTGTCTGATTGAGTGGGTTTTACAGGCCCTGGAGGGTTCTTGGCACAGTAAGGAGGGTGTTAGGCTAGTTCTCAGCGCTGTGGGGAGTTGAAATGGAGGTCCCGACGCGAAGATGCTAGATGGGCTCTCGGTGCAAGGAGTTCTCGGCACGGTAATGCCCAACTGGAAATAGGGGTCTCGGCGCGGAAGGTCTTGCGCCGAGGGGTTTCAGGGCGCCGAGAGGTTTTGGTGCCGAGGCTTTCTGATGTTGGAGTTTCAGGGGTTTGGTTTGGGGTTTATTCTGGAGATTTTTTTGCAGGGTTTCAACACGAGATTCAAAGGAATTAGTTGTCGGCTTCTCATCAGGATCCAGTCTGGAATCCAGAGGGGGTTATCAGTAGGCTTTAAGAAGAATATAATTCGGAGTTTCTGAGGGGTTTATTGGTAGATTTTTAGAAGGATTCGGTTCGGGGTTTTCAGGGGGGCTTTGAGGGACATCAAGAAGTCTAGATGCAGGCTGGATATCCATGGGAATCAGACTACACCAGTAATGTTTATCGGAGCAGGATGATAATGAATATCATCTACATGCTATTCCACACAGGTGCACGAACGGAAACCATGAGATAGTCTGTCTCAGGTTCCGTTCATAGCTGAGGGATGGGCAAAGGAACAGATGATGCAATCTACAGACGCAACAATGAGATGAAGGATTTGGGAATGGCTTTGGAGCTCAGTAACCCATAGAATCGGGTGAGGAACTCCATAGCCTTTTCCAGCAGAAAGAAGAAAGAAAAACACACTAGCGGCATTCACACAAGAGACATGGACAGAGTAAGAAATGTAAACGCTCAGTGTTGGAATTAAGAGAAAGAATATCATCCATTCGATTATATCTCTAAATACATCATCTGGCCATGCCAGCTTGTAAGAAACGAGGGAGAATCATAGCATGCTTCTGACGAAGTAAGACATGGACGCAGAGAGCATACATCAGAGGAAAACAACAGAGAAAATGAAAGATGGGGAGGGTGGAGCATTGACTCCTCTCCCTCCCCTTACAACACACCTTCTCCTTCCTTCAGCTCTAGCAGCAGCCTCTCTTCTTTCTTTTTCTGTTCTCTCTTCCCCATTCTCTTCTTCTTCTCTTGCTCTCTTTTTTTTTCTCTTGTTATCTGGCTATCTGTATATATCTCTCTCCGCCTCTCTCTTCCCTTTTTGTAAGTGGAGGAAAAAGGGGGTTTTATAGGCACATCACCCCCCTTCTTGGCTTGGCATGGTCTCGGCGCCCTTCCTTGCAGCAAGGCTCCTCGGCGCGCCAACTGTGGGAGACTTGGGCTTCACTTATGGTCACTCAGCGCCAATGGTTGTGGCCCATTTAGGGGCTTTAGTCATTTGGGCTCCCTTTTGTTAGTGGCACGAGCTGCCACAGTTACTGCATCTGCCTTGGCATTCATTTGATCCTTTGTATCCATAGTGGGGGATAAGCAGCGTAGATCCCATTCTATAGTCATCAGAATATCTTGAAGCTATTCTTCATCAGTCACGTGACTGTATGGGGGTTGACATGGTTTTAATCAACACCATCGTCTGAACGACGGCAGTGCTGGACATCAGCTTGGCCGGAGAAGGCTTCAGCCGGGTGAGGTATTGGTAGTGACGGCTCTTATTCAATTCTGACTTTGCAGGAATCCCTGGGATCTTCATCTCTGATTTGATCTTCTCTTCGGTCCCATCTTTGTTCTTGACTATATTTCAGGTGTCAACAAGTACCTTCCACAATTTCGCACTCTGTTGGTTCTGCCTCTTGGAGAGCTTGTAGATGGCCTTGTTTCTTGGTCGGACGCTTCTCGTCCTTAGTGGCTTGCTCCTTCATCAGTGGTCAGTCTGGGATTCGATGCTCTCGTCTCCCACATCAAAGACAAACTCCTAACTTTCTCCAGCATTCCTCGATCTTATGACCAGCTTTATCACAATACTTACAAATCTCCTTAGAGGGTGTGGCGGTAGAGAATGGCCTGTCATTCTTCTGGAATTTCTTTTCCTTGGAGGGCTCCCCTCCCATGAAGAATTGCTTCTTATTGAGGGATTGTTTGAATTTTCCTAGGCTTGTGACATGCTCCTTCTTGTCCCTTCCTCAGATTCTTTCAGATAATTCGGTAGCGTCTTCTAGCAATTGAGTACGCCAAACCATCTCCGAGTAGACTTGTATGTCCATCGGCGCAAGTTGTGCAATGTAGTTTGGCCGAAGCCCGTTGAGGAACCTTTTAGCCTTCATCTTCTCCGTGCACACTAGGTGGAGTGCATACCTGGACAGTCTTGAAAATTGGGCCTCATACTTGGGCACTTTCAAGCCCTGTTCTTTTAGAGCGGTGAATTCCGTGGCCTTCTTCTCCTGGATATGGTCGGAGAAGTACTTGTTGTTGAAATTCTCAGCGAATTCATCCCATGTGACATGGTCATCAAGCAATGTTGCTTCCACGGATTCCCACCAACATCGAGCGTCCCGCTCCAGTTGGAATACAGCCAGTAGAACCTTCTCCTCGTCCGTGCATTGCATCACATGAAAAATTTGTTCCATTTCCTTTAACCAATTTTCGGCATCCTCGGGGTCAGACGAACCCGTGAACCTTGGTGGGTTCATGTTACGGAAACTCCTGTGGAGATCACCGGCTCCACGGTTAGCACCGCCTTGCGCCACTTGCTGTAGTGCCTGTGTAAGGCCTTGCACGGTGCGCTGCATCTCATGCCATTGTGCTCTTTCAGCGGCCATGATCCTACAAAAGGGTTGAAAAATAATAAAGATCGGGTTTATTTATAAGGTCAAAAGTCATTATAGAATGTAACCCATGGCTCTATCCATCTCACAAGGTAAGGTACAAACTATCCTTGGACTCAGGTTTTACCTATCCCTGGACTCGGGTTTTACCTATCCTTGGACTCGGGTTTTACCTAGGAAACTAAAATCCTAGGCTCTGATACCACAAAGACTGTCACGTCCAGAGCTCGAAAGATACTCGGATGCATCACGCGTCTATATAGATCGTGTCATTAGAGCGATAAAATTTCTGACATAGATACGGAGTGCGCAAAAGACTAATAAAAATCTAAATGATCCCAATAGTCCAAAGTGATAATTATCTGATTAACCAAAGAAGATAAAGCTAGTCCATGACAATTCCAAATTAAAAATCCAAACACTGGGCTACATGCCTTAACAAGGTTTAGACAGCTACACTGACATAACTGGAAGTACAAGGTAAGGACTCAAATAAATTCAAAAGATGCGACTAGCTGACGGTTCAACGGGTGGTGATTCTAGCACTCTTCACTTGGTCTCATTCCCATTCAGGTGAATGTCGCTATCCAAATTACCTGAAAAATGTTAGGATGCAACTGGATGAGCGAATCGCTCAGTAGGAATTACATCTCAAGTTCGAGCAATCTTTAAGTGATTTACAGGTTACATGTATTACTAGTACAATTATGCATGATGTATGAGTAAGAAAATTAGGTATACAGGTAAATCTATGCATGATGAACAATAAGAGATCAAGAACTGTATAAAGAGAGTATCGCATGATTTCAAGTGTTTGTCAAGCAAGATATTAAGAATTTATAAATGTTGATGCCACTTCTCGGGCAAGCAAGAACCCATGTGCAAGCAAGTAAGAGTCGTGTTCAAGCAAGTAAAGTTCGTGTTCAAGCAAGTAATATCAAGTACGTGTCAATAAAATTGGCTATTTCAATCAAGCAAGTATTTCACCCTTTTTCGGGCCACGCAAGTCAAGTAACACCCGTTCCGGGCCACGCAAGTCAAGTCAAGCAAGTAAAGAGAGAGTAAGTGTGGAGTGTATCAAGTCAACAAGCAAGTCAAGCAAGTACTTCGGTGCAATGCCAAACATCGTGGTCAATAAACTCCCATGGGCACAAGTACCTTCGGGTGCTCCTCCTAGGACCAGATCGGGCCCTATATGCACAGCATTTCATGTATTACTTTTGACATCCACTCTCGTTTATAGCCAATATGGAGTTTTAAGGGTTGCCATTATAGGATATAAACAAGGTAGATTTTCATGGAATGGAGTTCAAGGACTCATAATATTCAAGAAAATGAATTAGGGTTATGTCGGTACAAACCACGAGACAGATAATGAATTAGAAGCTGCTAATACTGAATTGGCGCCTGGGGGTTAGGCAGGTTTTCAGTCAATTGGCGCCCTAGGGGTAGCCCCTCTTTTAGGTAATTGGCGCCCTGGGGTCAGGGGGTCTTTCAGGGAATTAGCGCCTGGGGGTTGGCTCCCTTTCCTATAAATGGCCCATGGGGGTTGACCCCCCTTTCATGTAAATGGAGCCTGAGGGTTTTCCAGTCTTTCAAAATTTTCATTTTTCAGAACTATATATATATATATATATATATATATATATATATATATATATATATATATATATATATATATAGACAGAATGAAATTGGCGCCCCCTCAAAGAGTCTTCAATTAATTGAAGACGTCCTGGCTATCGCTATTCAGTGAATTGGTGCCCTAGATTGGGGCGCCAATTACATTGGTTGATTTACACCAGACAGGTACGTTTTGTGACTCAAAGCACTATTTATACTATAAAAGTTTCTCAAAAATAGGAAGCAAGGACATGAACAGGTAGTGAAAATTCTCGGGAGTTCAAAAGCATGCTCATGCATAATTGTTGGGTTTTAGTTTTATAGATATGAATTTTCTAATGTTGTGTTTATATTTTCTCAAAAATGGAATTGGCGCCCCTCTGAGGTGTCTTCATTTAATTGAAGACCCCTCTGGGTGTCGCTAATTGATATAAAGGCTCTGATCAATTGGCGCCCCTCTGCAGTGTCTTCAATTAATTGAAGTCACTGCGGAGAGTCACCAATTGAGCAGTTATCAAGTGAGTCATGCTTTGCATCCGAGAGGTACATTCTCAGATACAAGTTACTGTTCATATTTTCAGAGTTTCTCTGAATCAGGAACTAATGACATGGACAGGTAGAGAAAAATATCAGGATTACAGAACTATATTCATGCAAGAATTTCATGGTTTAGTTCAATAGATATGGATTTTTGAATGCGTTGATTAATAATTACTAAAAATTACTGGAAATTGAATTGACGACATTGTGAAGTGTCTTCAATTAAATGGCGCCCTGGCTTGGGATGCCCCTTCAGGGAATGGCACCCTGACTGGGGGCGCTATTCACCTGAGGGCTGGGCTTTTCGGGTTTTTAAAACAAGTATTTATCTTATCTAACATAGGTTATATACTAGGGCCAAAACATGATTATTTAAGGCTGTAAAACTAGTGTAATAGGATATGTTCAAAACTCATAAAATCAGTGCAATAGATTGGGTATAAAACCATATATAACAGATGTGATCACATATGTAATAATATGTGTCACATGTTATATACTAGGTAATTTGATCACAATAAAGCCGGGTAATATTGCATGGAAGATGAGTTATTCTAACTCTAAGCATGCATGTTATGTTAACTTATTTAGCTACTAGTTAGGCAAGATCTTGAGAACACCTACCTTTTGACGTGATTACGAGGTACAGAATAAAGAAAGCCACTTCAGGATCGCAGTAGGACGTAGACTGCGGGAAGAAGATGCTCCTTCAGCACTGATGATGGCAGTAGCCTCTGTCAGTGCTACGGAGGTGAATAGTTATAGGAAATCTAGTCGCCAATGCAGAGCATGGGTTTATTACCTTGCGGGTCCGATTTGGGAACAATATCCTATACATGGTGCTTTGCCAGCTAAATGAGGTTGTTCGTGCCTCAACCTTCTAGAAGCACAGATGAAATGACGCCCTTGTAAGGGGACGTCCATTAATCTAGGTGGTCCTATTCATGTAAATGACGCCTCTGCATGAGGGCGTCCATTCTTTATGGCTTTGGACACCTTCACGCGTGTGTATATATATATTAATATTGTAGTGGGATGGTGGCCCCAAGGGTTAAATGACGACTTGTTAAGGGCTTTCAATTTGGTGAATGGCGCCCTAGTAAAGGGGTGCCCATTCCTTTGGTGTTGGAAAAGAAAATCCCACTTACGTACTATCCATGATGGCATAAACTAATTGTACATTTATGTAATAGTCCTCATATGGTTTGGTTCTTTATATAAGGCCTCCATGAAGGATTCTTTAGGAAGAAGTTCACTACGTATTACCCATGATGGCATAAAGTGATGTTGGCTTTTATATTTATATAATAGTCCTCATAAGGTATGATTCTTTATATAAGACATTCATGTAGGATTCTTTAAGAAGAAGTTTTAAATTTTCTCAATTGCTTTATCGGGGGTGCTACATGCATGTTGACTCCCCCTATCTCAATGCTGGTTGTGCATGTGGGAAGTGCTGATCAATGCATGAACCTTTTACTCCCCCTGACTGAATGTATTGTGAGAATAATTTAACCATGAAGACCATGCAAGGGAGATGGCTAAACTTTGACTCATAAAGGTTTGAAATGCCTTAAATGCAGGATTGACTTGTGGTACCGGGCGGAGGTATATCCTCACACATGGTGAAAGCTTCTAGACAGGACTAACATGTCCTTCTTCATGTCACCATTTTATATATCATAAGGTCATGCATTAAAAGACATCATAAATGCAATGCAATCCTATATGAAGACCAAATTCAACAAATTAAAGGCATGTAATCTGACTGTCAAAATCAAGACATAAAATTTAACTCCCAAGAGGAAAGCATTAAAACTAATAGATCTAATACTGAAAAGTAGAATTTTGGGGTTTTACCAACGAGGGTGCCTTGATTTATTGAACCCTCTTTTTATTTATCTTCCTCCAAGGCATACCTGTAAAACAATTCTTCATTTCTGATTTATAGGTACCCAATATCTCTTGGGTCCTGTAATGTTAGCAGCACCATTGGCAGGTGCTTTCCAAGATTTTAGAACATGAAGATCATCAACTTCCATTAAAGAGCAGTCATCCATGACATGCCCCAGCTTCCCACAATAGTGAGAGAAAATTGAGGACACATTCTTCTTATAAAAACAAGCATGAGAGTTCTATGGGTTGGCAGGAATTCTACCATTCTTGACATGGAAATTATGTTTCCATTTCATGTGCCAACTGTCCTTGACTGTATGGCCGGGCAGATCACAATCACAACAGGAGTAAGATTTCCTATTAGGCGACTGTCTTGGCTTATTAAAGGTATTTGTTCTTTTGCATGATTTTAGATCATCATTACTCATAGCAAAGTAATTATTCGTGACATGCCCGGGCTGTCCACAATAGAAGCATTCTACTTTTTTTTTCTTGACAACATGATTGTCAACATTAACATGAAACTCTTCAAAGACATTTTTCTTGTTTGAGGGCTTTCTTGAATTTTTGAAAACATACTTTCCGTTACATGCATTCCATTCATCTGATTTCATTATGTAACAGTTATGCATTAAATGGCCAGCTCTGCCACAATAAAAGCATGAGAATTTCTTTGTGTGTGCATGTGAGTATGTAGGAGATTTATGTTCAACATGCACTCTGGTAGTGGCAACATTTTTGGCCCTATTTTGCATATTTCTTTTTTGGATTTTCTTTCTATTTTGGAATTTTCTGACTGAAAGCTTGTTTCTGATTTTTCTGAGTAGTGAATTGAAAAGAGTGTGTGTTTGAAGTGCTGGTTGTTTCTGAGCCACGCACAAAGGATGTATAGAGTTTGTTTTCAAACATCTTCTTATTTACTTGATTGAAACCCAGTCCCTCTCTTTGGAAGTTCACCTTACTTCCTAGAAGTTTATCTAAGTTATCTTTTCCACGAACAAATTTAGATAGAGAGTTATTCAAATCAGAAACCTGACTTTCCAAAGATGTAATTTCCAATTCAGAATTGAGGATTTCCTCCTCACACTCAGCAACTCTACTCTTCAATGTTTTATTAACAGTTTTGTAATCTTCAATTTCCTTTTGCAGAACACTCAATTTTCCAGATTCATCTACACAAGCAGATTTTCCTTTTTCTAGAACAAGTAGTCTTTCTGACATGGCAGTGTTTAGCTCTTTCAATTTTTCATTTTGTTCTTTCAAATTTTCAATTTCTTTAACATATTTGTCAACTTGAATGAGTTCATCATTTAAGATTTCACCATTGGGTATTGAACTAAGTTTTTCTTTTAATTCCTCTTCTATTTGTTCAAGTTCTAATGTCTTGACTAGTAGGTTTTAATTTTCTTCTCTTAAAGAGGCAATTAACTTTTCTTGCCATTCCAGATCAAACTGAAGAGTTTCATTCAATTATTTCAAAAATGAACAATCATTAGAGGAAGGATCAGTAGTACAAGCATTTTTAGATTTCTTTTTAAATTTTATATTTTCTGATTTAACTTTCTTGTACTTTTCAAACAATACAGTATACATCTCTATTAAATCTTCATATGAAATTTCATTAGATTGAGATTCAGAATTTACCTCTTCCTTTCCTTCATTGCTTGTGCCACTGCTATTTGTCATAAGACATTCATGTTTTTCATGGAATGTAATCACACAATCCCAAACCTCCTTCGTAGTCCTACAAATAGAAACTGAGGTAATTACATTAACATCTACGGTAGCTTTCAATATGTTTAGGACTATGAGATTCTCACAGTTCTTTTGTTTGTCCTTACTGGACCATTTGGTTTCATCTCGAGGCAAAACATGTGGACCATGAGTGATGAGATTCCACAGTTTTGGATCAATAGAGTGTATGAAAACACTCAAATTACCTAGCCATTTATTGAAATTGGAACCATCAAATATGGGTGGAGAATCCATGAGTATGATTCAGGCAGGTAAAGACAGTGACAAGTGCGCCAGGATCTTTTCTCTATAGATTGTAAAATCTGATAAAGTTAAAGACCTACTCTGATACCAATTGGTAGGTGCACAGCTGGATCAAGAGGGGGGTGAATAGATCCTTTAAAGAAAATTATCCCCAATTTAAAAATATGTTCCAATTGAAAACAAGCAACCAGAAACCCAGATCCAATCAGATCTGAGAACACTATTATAACCCTTTAAGACTAACAACTACTCTCTGCAATATCAGATATCAGATCATGTAAACAAGATGCAAAGTGAAAGACCCAACCAGAATACTTGGAGAAAATCTAAAATAGATTAATCTGAAAGATTACCGTTCAATAGAACGAATTTGAACAACAGGTTCTCATAGAACCAAGATCGAATACATTGCAGATATGAAGATACTGCTGTAAAGAATTGAGACTAAACCAGATATGCATCCAACAATCAAGTATCTCAAACCTTCAGTCACATGTACTGGTACTTTGGTAGAGGTTAGAGTCCAAGAACTCTCCCCACGCAAAGTGTGCTTATGCACACCTTTTGATATACCAGAAGTGACTTAGCAGTTATGAGATGAATTCAGTGCAGACGATAATTCAAACACAATCAAATCAGTAAGGTACTCAGCAAGCAAACCAACCTGTGAAGGAGATAGAAGATAAGGAGCAAACCCATAAGATTAAACCACTGGATGGTAGTTTTTAAGGTGGTTCGGTTTGCACCCAACAGACCTACATCAACCCCTTACTCAACTGAGTATGGCTTCCCTTGCACCAAGCAAGATAGTGGAAAACCTCCACTACAAGCGCTGCCACATAGCTTGACCTGAGGGAGACAAATCCCTCACACCCCGATCTTGCTCCCAGCAAGATCAGAACCACTACTTAAGGCAGTAACTGGAGGACCCAATCCCCCTTTCCTCTGATAGCTCAGAGGCAACGTGCACAGCACCCAGCTGTGCACACACCTGATCTTGCACCTAGTAAGATCAGAATGACTGCTCAGCAGTCAACAAGGAATCAATCCTCACAATTCTGGTTTCCCAGAACCGACCATGCACAGAGATGATCTGTGCACAAACACTTGTGTGCACCGAGCACAACAAGGCAGAAACAAGACTGAAGCATGTAAAGAAAGAGAAAAAAATAGCAAAAGTCAAAGATACGAATACTCAATGAAACGTAAATGAAACAATAGAAGCTATAGCTTCTGATGAAGCCTTCTTCACTGGAATCTGATACTCTATAGAACTTAGACTTCTTCTCTAACCAGAAGACTCGTTCTCTTTCTCTGAACAATGCCAGCTCTCACTTGAACTTCTCTTCTTCTTTGTTGGGTCCCTTAGGTGCAATCGGATCTAGAAGGGGGGGTTGAAGAGATCCTTTCAAAAGACTATGACCAATTAAAAACTTAGCTTATTAAGGCACGACCAGCAACTATAATGCACATGAGACACTTAGACACAATGCACAGTAGACGTAAAAACAAAAGCTCAAATGAAAACGGCAAAAGCACAGTGCACAGGCTGCTGAGGTCTACACACCCTCAAACGTTGGCAGTTCATCAAGAGGCTGTGTCGACGCAGCGACCTAGTGGGGTCGACACACCCACATACATAGTTCAATAGTTAGACTTGATAAGCTGCTTAACAAGATTGTAGTGAGGTGTGTGAGAAGGATGTTGGTGTATGCGTTAGAAAATAACTAAAATGAGCATGTAGAAACTAACACCCTAGCCTGTGAATAGGAATAGGAAACATTAAGCAATCACACAAGTCACAACCCATAACACAGGGATTTTTAAGGTGGTTCAATCTGCAAACCCTTTGACCTACATCCACCCCTCACCAAACCACTGAGGCTTTTTCACATGAGGACGAAGTCCTCAACACACACGGGGACGACGCACCCCCCCCACACACACACAAAGAAAGAAACACAAGCTACAACTGCAGCAAAAATACGGGGACAACTCCCCAGCACACACGGCTGAACACAGCTAGAACCACATCCGGTCTCTAACCAGAGCACCGGACACACTGTTGTAAACACGACAAAACACACGGTTCACAGATTGACGTTGCAAAGAAAAACCAGCAGAAAGGTAAGGAAAGCACAACTGTGACTTCAGATGAAAATCTGGAAGCTCTTTCAACAGATATGGACATAGGTCGGATCTGTGATTTCTTCTCAGGATCAGACCGGTTGCAAGGAGGGTTGCTCTCCTTTCTCATTCTTTTTCTTGAACAACACTGGTTTGGGTCGAACTAGGACTGGGCTGATAATGCTAAGGAGCTACTCACTCATCTTCTCTACTTTCTTTTTCTTCCTCTCAAATGCCTACGATGGAAGACTCAGATTGCTCTTCTCTTCTTCTTTTCTTTTTCTTCAAATGGCAGCAACAAAATAGCAGCAACAGCACCAGCAGCAACATCAGCTCTCTTCATGTAGAGAGCTTCATATATATATAGAAGGTTGGGTAAAAAAATTTCCCTCCAAGAATTCTATAATAAGACTGATTCAAATTAAAGCAAATTCCTTGACCTCTGACCTACTTCCAGCAAAGCTTGACTTGGTCCATCGTAGAAGACCAAGGGAAAAATAGTTTCCCTCCAAAATTCTTTTCTTAATTTGAAGAGGATATTCTGCAGAGAGTTGACTAAGCTTGTATGCCCTTTCAATCAGTCCTAGGATAGGACAGTGGTAAATAGAGAGTGGACTGTATTTGAAGGCTTGTGCCAGAGGGAATGGCTTTGTCCAGTGTGCTCTTGAGGACAGACAACCTAAATAGTCTTTTCTTGGGACAGAAGAAATTGTCTTCTGAATTTGGTGGCTGTTCAAGTCTTCTCCAGGAAGATGTTCTGACCCCTCATTATGAAATAGCAGAATCTCTGACCTGGGATCCTCTTCCAGACCTCAAAGGAGGTGATCTTGGAGGTTTGTGTCTGCTATTAATGCTCTCAGTACGGCTTTTCCAAAACCACAAATTAGATAGAGTTCTTTAGATAAGACCTTGATCGCGTCGACATAGCTTTGCCCATGCGTTGACGCAACTATTGACTGTGGCCTTGCATACGGCTTCTGGAAGACCTCCTGCGTCGACGCCTTGAAGAGGAAGGGTCGACGCATCTGTGAAAAAATGCCTTGAACCAGCTTCTGGAACCGTCATAGCATTGACGCGTTGTGACCACAACGTTGACACATCCAATTGTTCTTCTCTGCTTGACTGTTGCTGGAGCTTTGATGGCGTCGACGCATTGCACAGGTGGCGTCGATGCAGCTTACAACTGCTTGGCCTTTTCTTCCTTCTATGAGTAGTGGGGTCGATGCAGGCACACCAAGGGGTCGACGTAGCCTTGTTCGGCAGAGCGTCCGCATGAAGGGGTCGACACCTGGAGTCGACTCTTCTGATTTGGAAGCTTGAAGAGGTCGATGCAGTGTTGCCATGAGGTCGACGCTGTAAGCCTTGGGGTTGACATAGCCTTTGTATAACTTGAGTTTTTAGCTTCATTTCATCAGAACCATACCGCCACAGTGTTGCCATGGGGTCGACGCTGTAAACCTTGGGGTCGACGCAGCCTTTGTATAACTTAAGTTTTCAGCTTCATTTCATTAGAACCATAGCTCCACGTTCTTTGATGTTCTCCCCAATCACTTTTAACTTCATTTCAATAGAGTTATGCCCTTTTGCACCTATGATTGAGCATATACAGAACTTCTTTGCATGACCATTTCTTGTTACATCGCTGCATTGTATCATGTATTTCTTATGTACATGAAGCCATTCACATGCCAGTGCTGACTCTTTGATCTGTACTACATGAACATTGACATCAACAAATACAAGTTAGACTCACTAATGAGTCATGGTCAGACATCATCAAAACAATAGAATTAAGCATGTTCCACACATGCTCAACATTCTCCCCCTTTTTGATGATGGCAACTATAAGCCATTATGAGTTCAACATGAGTCATCTTTTCAGGAATTATAATTATGAAATAGAGAATGACACATCAAAAACTTCTCCCCCTTTGCCATCAACAAAGAGGACATAGTTTGATACCAAATAAAGAGGTAGGAGATGAGCATAGGTAAGATTTGTCAGCAAAGCAATGCAATTAGTTAGGGTTGACATTCAGAGAGACATGTAAAGTATGGAAATCAATTAACAGGGAACAATTAAAGAAAATGTAGCCAGTACCACTTGTAGGGTCCCCTCGATTTATACCATAGGAGATGATTGAGCAGCTATTGATCAGACTGAGCAGATTTAAGATTTGCAATCTAACTATGAGCATGAATGTTCTGAGCAATGCTATGAGCAGCCAACCGAGTAAGTGACATATGCTGACCAAAGGTAGCCATGCACAATTTTTTAGATTTTTTGATTTTTATGAGTTCCGTTTCTTCTTTTCTAGGCAATGCAAGGAAGTGCTAGAAAGGGAAACCACTAAAATGTAGGATGAGGATGGGTAGTAATGCAGTGGACATTAGACTGACTAGCAGGCTGAAAGCAGAAGAGCTGACAGAGCTCACATGACAGGGGTTTTTTAGATCTGAGAAGGTCAACATTCTCCCTTTGGAGCACAAGAACATCAAGACCAATGTTCACATTAATGGTTCAAGGGGTATAAGCCCAAAATCTAAGCGTAAGAACCCTAAAAATATGTGCTAGTGTATTTAATATAGCTAAAGCAAATTACTCAAGACAACATACCTTGCTCTCATTCCTTTCCATCTTATGCACATATTTCATGAGGCATGCCTAGAGAAGAAACTTTAAACTAGTATTGAAGATAAACAGGCAAAGGTGCAGAAAACCTTTGAGGGTCAGCCTTCAGAATTGCATGCCATCATTTAAACATAATTAAGATACCAATAAAATCATTTTATTTTCAACAGATTTGCAGATTGCTCAATGTTTCAAGGACATCCAAGTTTAGTTCATTCCTTTGGCATGAGGAGACACATTGATTCGATGCCTGACTCCCTGGTTACTCAGAATTTCACTAACTGTCGTGTCTCAATTTGAACAGAGGTGGCTTGTCATATCATGACTCAGTCCACGTCACTTCTTGGGTGAAGGGACATGGTTTCTCAATGAGCTTTGGCCATTGCTCTGCCTTATCTTTCATCTTTTCTGAATTCTTTAAATAGAGTTAACTAGATGTATACTTCATGGCGTAGGTACCATCACTTCTTGGGTGAAGGGTCTACGTTTTCTCAGTCAGTCCAAGTCATTGCTCTGCAAAAACATTTCCATACTTTCTAGGCCTTTTCCCTTAAGGCTCACCAGACCATTCAAATGTTTAAAGATAATACACAGTTCAGAATTCTTTAAAATAAGGCCCCCTCAGCAAATTCAAAGATCAATTTTCAGGAAGAGATGAGGTAACAGTTCATTTGAATCTGTTTTAATTCTAATCCATACACTTGAATTTCATTTTCAAGACCCTTAAACCCAGATTTAGAGCTTATATACAATGAACCATCAACTTATTTGGGCTTGGTCTGAAATATAAATAATGAACTCTAAGTGGAGAATATTGAGAGAAAACTCCCCCTGAGTGTATGGGCTCAGTCAAACTTGAACAAGAATGCTCCCCCTCAAGATATGCCTAACAAGGATGTTACCATGGGAACAAGGGCAGGTGATGCTCATCAAACAAGAGTGATCAATGTTCAACCTGAGGATGGGAATTGAAGGAAGTGAATAGGAGCATCATGCAAGCCGGTGCGTCGACGCATGTACGTAAGGGGGTCGACGCACAATGCCCAGATAGAAGTCAGATTTGAGGGTAAAACAACTATGGCATCGACTTAGCAAGATCAGTGCATTGATGCACTATGAAAACACAACAAGTGCACGACAAAAGGATATTTAAGAGATTTCAGAGCATGGCTTAACATGAAGACCAGAACTCAAAAAAATATTCACCAAGCTTCTACATGGCAATGCTCCTAAGAGGCATGTTGTACCCAGACAATTTCCACAGCAAAATATTAAAGGATAAGGGTTCAGGAATTTCCCTGAACACCTTTAAGGCATGGACTCCCCAGCCCCTCCTACAACTTGCTTGGCCCAACCAAAGGTCCTAACTAGCTAGCCGTAATATATGGTGACATCAACAATTGGTCAGTACTACCCCCGATCACTCGGTGGCGGGTTTCTCCCGCATTCTACACGGCCACCCGGGCCAACCCGGGGGCGCCCCGACTACAAGTCATATCACGCGGCTCCCAGCATCAAGGCCGGGGCCCACCCAGAGATGCCTTCTTCCAGCTTTCCATGGTCGAAGGGAGACTTAACTAAGTTAACCACAGACTTTAGAGGCCCGCAGCACGTGTATACGGCTCACACACGGGTGTCGGGCATTTCTCCAAACACCTTGTGGGCGCATATGTTCCAGCCCTTCTACAACAAACCGTGGGTCAACCCATGGCTCCAGCACACAAGTCGGGTTCTGAAACAACCCTCCAGTAAGTCGGGGCCACCCCCGACCCGCAGACACGTGGCGATGAGCCGCATATCTTTAGCTCTCGGGCCAACCCGAGGCTACCCTGCCGACTAGCCATACAACGTGGCACACGCCTTGAGGTCGGGCCCAAGTGCCCAAAGTGCCTCCTCTCATCTCCCACGAGCTCATATCCTCAGCCCAAGGCCCATTCCAAGGCCCCTCACCTAGCTATCCAGGCCGTTCGACAACCCGGGGTGTATCGGGTATTTACCCGAACACCTTGCGAGTGGCAACTATGACTTCACAACAACAACCCCCATGGGCTAATCCCAGCATCCCAGGACCCTTTGTCCTTCAAAGGACCCCCCTAGATGACGAAAGAAGACCCCCGAGGGCCACCCCTCGGGGTCGCAATTCGCCCGGGGGGAGTTCACCCCTGGAGCGGCCGCGCCCTAGGAGGGCGAACCCCTCCCTTAGGAAGCGTGCCCTCCTCCCATCCTAGTGACCCCACGGCCATTGTCCCATTCCCAATCACTCCCAGTCTCAACCAGGATCGATTGGCATACCCGTGCGCGGAAGGATTCACGAAGACGAAGCTCCGGGATCACGGGGAGTCACACAGGCCAATCCCCTTGATCTATGCACGCTAGCGGCCAGCCAACCAGTTTAAGCCTATATCCTTTGTCTTCTCGCAGTCAAGATTAATCAACATGGGACTAAAAATAATAAAATTTGCAATTTTATAGAGGTGGGGACCACCCCCCCCTCTCTCTCCCTTTGATCCGCCTAAACCCCCTCGGGGGAGGGTTTAGGCGGAGCAGCCTGGACCCCCAGGCTGGTCCACCTAAACCCCTAGTAAAAACAAAAAAAACCTTTTTTTACAAAAAAAACCCCAGCCCCCAGCCCCCAGCCCCGGTCGTGCCAACCCCCATGGGGTTTAGGCGGACCAGCCTGCCCCCCCAGGCTGGTCAGCCCAAATCCATTCCAAAACAAAAAAAAAATTTATTCAAAAAAAAAACTTCCGTGGAGGGTTTAGGCGGACCAGACCAGCCCTTTTGGGCTGGTCTGCCTAAACCCCCCCTTGGGGAGGGGTTTAGGCAGACTAGACCAGCCCCTTGGGCTGGTCCACCTAAACCCTCCCTCCGCCACTCATAAAATAAAAAAAAACTTTTTTCAAAGGGTTTAGCCGGACCAAGTTTAACCCTTAACTTGGTCCGCTATACCCTCCATGCCCCTTCACCTTCCACTATAAAAACCCCCTAGGAGCTAAGGTGATGAAGGTATATAGCAATAGAACAACCCACGACCCAACTGTTGCACCCTCGGAGTTCCTCCGCAGGCATCCGGCAAGGGTCGAGAACGCGAGAAGCGAAGTGCGCGCGTGGGTGGCTTGTAGATCGGCTTGCACATGCCTACAGTATGTCCATACTCCCCTCACGCAACGTCTAGCCATCACACCCATGTCCACCCCCATCGCACGTAAGGCATTATGACAACGGCAAACACACCCGCATCCTGGGTCGGAACCGCGCCACTATCGCTCGCCCCGAGCTATCCGCTGATCGCTCTAACCGATGACTCGAGTGAGCCGAACCCTGGCCCGGGAGTAACACTCCAGGGGCCGGCCTTGACTCCCCAGCACGACGACATTTGCCTTCCAAGGCCTGGACCTGACTGCTTACCTTGAGCCGTGTCCAACCTCCGTCAGGCGCCAGCCCACAACCGCCCCTGCCACCTAGGCAGTCAGGCTTGTCTCAATCTCCTCATGGGGAGCCTCTGTAAAACACACAGATATCAACCTTATTATGCATTAACCCGCGGACCGACCCACGCGTCGGAATTGTCCCGCGGCTTGCGCCCATTGTACTTCGGCCCTCTCGGCCCATTTATAAAGCCCATGTGATGCGGGATGGGACGTGACTTGAGAAACAAGAGACTCTAGCTCGCGGACGTCCCTAAGCAAGGGAAACGTGTGGATCTGTGCGGTTGAGAAACTGGCAATGAGTCTTGGGTACTCGGCTCTTCCGTGCTCGGATCGAGTCACGGGACGGGTCACGCTCTCTCTCGCTCGCAGCGGTGACGAAATTCATCGAGCTAGAATTCTAACACACTCCTGCAGCGGCATATGGAAATATATATGAGTAAAGCAAATTGTTGAGAGGGGAGCAGACACGATACCTCCACGCTACCGGGCGTGGGGAAGACGTTCCCGGCCAAGACTCATACTCCTGGTACAGTAATTAGCCAAATATTATAGAAGTGAATTTTATTGCCCACTCCACACAGGGAGGTAAAGGGCTACAGTGGGACCCGGGAGTATCGCACTTGGGTTGATGGGCAGTGTTCTGGGCAGCTTTGGCGGTTCCGACACGTTGCTACTTGGTGCGGCAGCTTGCCGTCCCGAACCTGTTCTGCTATTTCAGCACTGCGTGACTCGGCAAGAAAAATTACTGCAGTCAGTTCTTACGTCGGATCGACCCGAAACTAGCGTCGTTGCGAAGCCCCTTTAGAGTTCTACGAACACATGTTGTTACAGGAATTTTTTGGCACTGGATTTTTCGTGGTGTATTTATGAACAGATTGACTCACTGACTCAGGAAATACTGGGCAGAATGGGATCTGCCTGAAAACGTGGTTTGACCGTAAAGCAAACTGTAGAATTTGGACTTGAAACTCTTAGGACTGAAAGATTGGGATGTGTGGGTGACGCAGAATTTGTTTGGTAATTTTTGGAGGTGGTTTGAAGGGGGAAATGGGTATTATGGGTGGGGTGGTCAGATCTGGACTACAGAAGATAAAATAGATTCTGGATTTTGCAGTGACTTTTAGGAGGGGTAAACAAATTCATAAAATCATGAAAACAATTATGGAGAAGGGCTTTGGTGGACAGAAACCCCAGTCCAAATTTTAGATCAATCTGAAATTGGTAAGGGAATCAAAAGGGCGAAGATATGGGTTGCTGGAACACATATCTACATTGGGACAGACTGTGTAGACCTAGAAAAACATAAATGGAACGGGGGCAAACGAATGAATCAGGGCATGAAACTTTTTCTGGAAGGGGGGAATCACGTGGGGAACTCACCCTCAAAATCTCAGATCGATCATATGTGTGGATTGGGAGGAAGAATTCAGACACCAACCTACTGTCCAGAGGTGGACATAACTCTGACGACGAGGCGGTGGTGGTGCGACGGCGGCTCGACGGCGGCGGTGCTGAGCTTCTCACTCAGAAGAGGACCATATATAGAGGCTTCACACCTCAGTAATGGAGCTTTCTTAGCTGCTAGAGGGTGGAGAGAGAGGGGGTGCGCCCTTGGGCTTGGAGCAATTTCCAACTTTTTCATTCATTAATTCTATGAAATATGGAAAATACAATGCTTTTATATGAAATGGAAACCCTAGACAAATGACCAAGACTACCCTTAGATCTAGGGTTAGGGAGGGGTACCAAGGGGATGTCAAATTCCATTTTATAATCCTTTGGTCAAATAAAAATAAAAAAAATTACATATGGAGAAAAAGAAGGGGGGGTCCTTTAAAGAAGTAAAAATGAGATTTTCTTCCTTTTGGTCCAAGTCCAACTTAGACCAAGGACCAAACCCTAGGGGTCCTAGCACCTAGGTGGACCAATAGAAAAGAAGGTGGGAAGGCCCGCTGGACCTACGTGGTCTTTTTACAAAGAAACCCAACTAAAACCCAAAATAAGCACATATTACACACCAAATACAATATTATAAATACACATTCCAAACATTTAATGGATTAGCCCCGATGCCCCATCACCGTGTGGCCCTCATATAGCATCAAACCAGTTGAACACAAGTGCTCGTATGTGGGCCACAGTCTTCTACCTACACCGCTCGGCATGTATGCCTAATACCCCTGACCCCAGCAAACACCTCCCAGTCAAAAGAGAACCCACGGCTGCGGAATGTTCCCCGCCCTCTACCCATGGCTTCAGACACATACAGACTTTTCTTCAGCATAGAATGAAGGTGTTCGGATTCAATACGATGTAAATAAACACCGATCCCTTGTGGCTAGTAGGGAAAGACATCCAGTCCACGATTCCCATAATCGCCTGCCCACTCGCACCCGTGGAACCCCTTCTATCCACGTGTCACTGGATTTCTCGAGCCACATGCCGCGTCCTGGCGATGCTTCCCCGGTCAATCCTTGGTTCCATAGGTGATTGTTGAGAAATTGACTGGCACACCCACACCCTGTCCAGCTAACCTACACCCCAATATTTTCGTGCCATTCGACCCTTTTCAACTTTCTGTAAGAGGAGAGTGCCCGGTACTGCTGTGAGGGACATACAAACGTAAAGGAGGATACTCGAGATACATCAAACTCCCATATTTTCCTTCCCCGCTGTAGTCCTACCTTCACCCAGGTCATCGACATAAAAACCCCCGCGACAAAAAGGATGGCACGCCCGGTGGGACGTCTCCCGCCTTCCTTCTATTTGCTGAAGAAAAGTCTGCGCCAACCCTGAAGTCCTGGTGCCCTTTTCATGTCCTTGTACGAGAGGCAGAGGAGGGTACTCGCGCGCATTTTCCAACAACTCTCAGTTCACATTCTGACTACCGGAACGCGCCCAGCGACTGTCAGCGACCGTCGCCTCCCTAATCACCAGTGTTCCAATACCTCAAGGACCATGGCGACCGTCACTTATGGCCCCATTGTCATTGCCACCCATGTGCTGGTGGGCTGTTTGGCGACACCAATTGCTTTCGGCAGCTTCGCCACGGTTATTGGATCGCCCTATTTCTTGGGCGTGATCCCTGTGGTTGCTCTGTAGCCGATCTTAGTTCCTCTATTGGCTCTCGTGGCCAATACTCCATGCACATTGCCAGCACCGGTGGCCCACCCTAGCACCCAGTTCGGGATCGCCACCACCGGCCCCCCAGGGGTCCTCGACCGTCTCCAGCTAGGACAAGTGTCAGCTCTCGGGCCCAGCTCTGACTGACCTCCAGCACGGGCTTCGCGCCCTGGACTAGGGTCACTACTCCAGCACTCCGCTCAGGACTTCCATCCCGAGTACCAGCAAAGCCGGCACCCGACGCGGGCGCCCAACCTCGAGTTCGTGACTGCCCAGTATCTTACTCAGGCTCCCGGTTCCGTGCCTCAACCGAACTTGCCCGCCCCGCGGGTCTTCCACCTAGGAGACAAGGTTCCTCCGCATCTTCCTTGGGCCTCCAACCCTGAGTCTCAGTCAAGCCGGCATCCGATATGGGTTCTCTGCCCCAGATTCCTGGCCCCTCAGCAGTTCTCTCGAGTTTCCGACCCAGAGCCCCAATCGAGCCTATTCCCGACACGGATCTCTGATCCCAGGTTCAAGGCTCTCCAATATGTTACTCGGGCCTTCCGACCAGAGCCCAGACCAAGCCGACACTCAATATGGGTTCTCAATCCCGAGTTCAAAGCTCCCCAGCATTCGACTCGGGCATACAACCCCGGGCCTTGCCAAGGCCAGCACGCAACGTGGGCTTTCTACACCGGGTCCCTGGCCTCTCAGCCCCACTGCGGTGTCTTTCCCCCCACAACCCAGCAATGCCAACTCCCAGCACAGGTCTTCCCCTTTGGGATACGGAAACCTCAGAACCCACTATGGGCCCTCGACCTCATGCTTCGGCTATGCCGACACTTGACACAGGCTTACGGCCTCAGGTTGTCGACAGTCCGGTATCTTCCACAACATTGGTTCCCGGTGCAAGAGCCCTACCGTGGGCATCGATGACACCTCTGTCGGCGCGGGCAAGAGCTTATTCTCGAGTCACTCAGTCATTGACTCCCGGTATGGGCTCCGCATCCCAAAGGTCGATCTCAGAACTTCTGCCCGGCAGTCCCATGCTGCCAGTCACCGTCGACTGGGTCTTCTCGGTCTATCACCTCGGGGCGGGGGTCTTCCTCGGCTCCCCAGAAGAAGCGTCGCCACGGCCGTAAAGGCAGGCGGCCCGTAGCTGCAACTAGCAACTCAGGCAATACTATTCTTGTCGATGACTTGCAGATTCGCCTCAATAGGGGCGAACCAATCATACCTCGGGAACGGATCATTCCCACGGTCCCTACTTCCAACTGTTTTGACCTCTTGCGGCAAACGCGAGAGGATAAGGTGAAGCTCAGAGGAGCAGGCACCCCGGTAGTAGCCCGGGGGCAGTCACAACAGCCCGGTATGCAGACTTCTAGGTCTCGTCAGCAGTGCAACGACAACGGAGACCAGTGACCCGAGTTGAGAAGAATCTGGGTCACCTCAGAAGAAGCTCAAGCCGTTGAGAGGGCGCGTGTTTGAAACCCCCTGCGAGCGCTTAGACGTGGCATCAGGTGGGATGCGACTAATCCCACAACAGCGCCGTCTGACGATCCCCAGTCATCCAATGTCCCCCGCTCGAGCAACGGAGGCAACGAAGGGCCCGTTCTCAGACCCGCCAACAACCCATCCCGAGTACTCCTCAGGCCGGCGTCGGGAGGGAGGTTCCTCTGCAACGTACCTCGATCTTTGACAGACTGGGGGCACCCGTCCACCCTAAGGAACACCATCGGAGGAAGCGGACGGCCCAGTTCTTGAATGGCGCAGTTCGGGTGTTCGCGTGCTATACCACGGGACACCAACCCGACGCCCAATCCGATGACCTGAACCAGCCCCTGTCCCATTTCAGGTGGCCGCGGCATCTGGCCTAACAGCCTACCCCAACAGCTCACATTGGCACTTCTGCTGGACTGTAGGCATCGGAACGTGCAAAAGAAGTCCCAACCGAGGACCATGACCCTCCTGTCAACGCGGCGCCAGTCAACAATGATCCTCCCGCAAACGAGGTTCAGGAAGTGACCCTCGAGACTCTCGTGAAAGAGAACCAGCATTTGAAGGCCCTCCTACAAGATCTCCTTTAAGAGCGGGACCTTCACCCTCAGCAACCTGTTAGGCCTCCGGCCGAAGCAGTGGCACCGCCAGCTGGGCGCGGGGGTGCCAACACCTCAGAGACAGTTGCCCGAACCCCGACAGAAGTCGAGTTAGGCACGCCCCCAGCCGAAGCTCATCCACGAGCCTCTAACACACCAGTGCTGGAAAGTCTCATGGCACAGCGCCAGAATATCAAGCAGATTGTCGAGACAAAGCTCACCCATTATGGCGAAGTGGTTGCCACTATAGATCTCTATAGTGTACCCTACTCGCTTCACCACCAGTTGAAAAAGCTCCCTCCAGAGTGCCAAGCCCCCAAAGCTTCAGAAGTTCGACGGGCAAGGGTCTCCCTATGAGCACTTGGCCTATTATGTTATGACCATGGGAGAGTTAGCGTTGGATGAATCATATCTCCTTTGCTACTTCGTTACTTCACTTACAGGAACGGCCTTCCAATGGTATTCCCGCCTGAAGCCGAACTCAGTCATTGACTGGGCGGATCTCCAGAAGAAGTTCCTCGATCGCTTCCAAATAGCTAAGCGAAAGATCTCCTTGGCCGCGCTCTGCTCTCTCCGGCAGAAGAAGGGTGAGAGCGCTGTTGACTTCATTAAGAAATGGTGAGACCTCAGCATGAGGTGTGTCAACCCGCCAGTCCAAGAAGATGTCATTACCATATGCTGTCAAGGCTTGGCAGCCGAGGTTAGTGAAAAGCTTCTCGACACCAATATCAAAGGCTTTGACCAACTCAACTCGGTAGTCGCCAAAATAAAGATGTTCTTCACCGATAACCCAAGCTATACTTCAGCGAAGGGTAAGCAAACGCGAATACGCCAGTCTGGTAAGGAGGTGAATATCATCGAGTTCACCCCCGCCGCCAAAGCTAGCAAGAAGGCCGAGCCAAGCGGCTTTGATGAGAAGCCAGCAGATAAGCCGGCCGCTCCTTCCTTTCTAGAGCGTGTGAAGACACCCTTCTCCTTCAAAAAGGAACATACGAAGATGCTTTTCGACCTCTACATGGCCCAAAAGATTGTCGAGCTGCCAGAAATCCGCAAGCCGGACGAGGCTATGAAGACCGATGATCTCGGCTATTGCCCATATCATCGCATGCTGGGTCACCCAATTGAAGATTGCTACGTCTTCAAGACTCAGGCGCAAAAGCTGATCCGAGACGGCGTCGTTAAAATGAAGAGTGGTCTCGTTGATCCTCCGCAACCACATACGTGGTCCAGACCCGCTAAAGCAACACGTGTTGTCCACTACTCGGCCAACGTGATTCACATGATGGCCATATTCTCTCTCTCTGACATCGAAGCGGGGGAGCCCAGCACCAGTCAGGGTGAGTGTTCGCTCTGGTATCCAGGGTGGAGACCCTGGCATGATCACGTACCCCTCTCCTTCCCCAAGAGAGAACCCGGCGACTCTTCGATGTCCTCGTCGAGAGGGGGCAAATCATGCCCCGTGATCCACCGACGGGCTACACTCACTGGGATTTTAGTCACCCATAGTATTGCCCTTTCCACACCAGAATCTGCCACACAATCGAGTCCTGTGAGAAAGTTCAATACCTCATCCAGGAACAGATCCGGTGGGAGTAGATCGATACGAAAGGGAATTCCATGGCACTCGTAAGACTCCAGCAAGCTGTCGAACAAACCCTAAGCATCGCCAAGGATGCGCCGGAGCGGCCAGATCCCCCTCAAGAAAATGGGCATGGGCTGCCTTACTATCATACTCTAGAATGGCTCAAGTTTTGGGACGACAACCGAGAAGCGCTTGAGTGATTGCAAAGGCGTAGGGAGCAGGACACCAGTCAAGAGATGGAGCCGAGTGACTTCTCGGTCAACGTCATCCATCCCCTTGTTCCTCTGGCCCCTACGGGCCCCTAGACACCACCATTCAACCAACCGGCCCCTGCCACTTCGGCTGTGCAATGGCGGCCCTGGCGGGAGCTGGAATCTCTCCATTTCTCCGAAGAAGACACCACCAGGCTTCTCCGAGTCCTTCTTGGCCAACAGAATGTTCTAGTGGGCGAGATGACGATGGGCTCCTCAGGTCCCCCTTGTTCTCCCCCTACCCTACCTCCGTCCCTGGCATCCATGGATAGGAAGGGAAAGTAAAAGCAGGGTGAGGTCCCAGCCCAGCCGCGTCATGCCCCCTCAGTCGGTGAGCCATCAGGTCCTCCCCGCTCACTCTCTAACATGATCCAGATCACAAAGAAGACATCTTCGGAGTCTTTAGTGGCTTCGACTCGTACGACAGGCCCATATCCACAGGGCCCAGTCGATATGCGGAGTCAGGGTAACTACCCAGAGCGGCAATGCCCTATGGTACCCTCAGTTGCCGCCGGACCTTGCCCCCAATACAACCACAAAGGCAATACCAAGGAGCAAGATGACAAGTGCGTCTTCCAGACCACTTCTCAGCAAAAGACACCACCATCGCGACTAAGGCATCAAACTACGCATACGTCTTCGGACACCAACACCAGTCTGTCGATTTCTCATAGACTCCTATCGCCACCGAGGGTAAGGCACCAAACCACGCACACGTCTTCGGACACCAATCCCAGCATCCCAGCATACCAGGAGTTGCCACTCGATGTAATCGAGCAGGCGATCAGTGCCACCTTCCAGATACAACAAGCGGAAGGTGCCTGGATTGAAATTCGGGCAAAGAAAGGTCATCGACCTCACCTTTCCAAAGCACCAGCTCGGAGATACCCTCATAGGAATTTATCAACTCCGGCCCCAGCACCTATCCCTCCTACTCCATTGGAGACGGCCATCGCCAAGAAATAGGTGAAAAATAGGAGGAAGAATCTCAGAAGGCGGCTCAAGAAACAAGCTGAACAAGCGGCTGCCCTACAATCCCCAACCGAGCCAATGGCTCTCCAGAGGCTCCATCGACTCATTGATGAGCTCGAGGAATACACTCCTCCTCGTCCTACCGGTGCTCTCCCACTCGACAGCTATATCCCGTGGGCAAAAATGCAGAAACGAGCCCACCTCAGAGACTGGGTCCAAGAAATGATCCAGAAGCTCAAGAACGGCAAAAGACTTCTGATCCCATACGAGCTCTCCTAATGCTATAAGGATGAGGAGATCACAACAGAGTAACTGGAAGAAATGCTTCAGAGTTGCACCTGCAACATGGTGGCCATTCCACCTCCTGACAACATCAATGCTTCTCGGCGAGGCGAGCCAGTGGCCTCCCGAACCAGACAAAGAACCACTGCCTTGCTCGGGCTACAGCCATCTCCCGAGCACTCAGGCCGCAACCAAGGTCACGGTCGGGGACGCGGTAGAGGCTGCGGGAGAATTCCCGAGCTACCCCTTGATCTGTCCACTTTTGACCCGGAGCGAATTATCCTCTTTCGAGGAGAGGAACCTGTCCCCATTCCAAAGGTACAAATTCGGAAGGGACCCAACATCTTTGATCCCTCCGACACCGGAGAGATTGCTGCCGGCATTCCAGTCTCTACACCAGCTCTGGCTTATTCTGCAGAACAAGCAGGACCGTCTGGCAAGGACCAACCAGCCCACCAATTACCCCTAGAAGAGCCATCATTGGCACCCCTATTCCAGGAGTCCACAGGTGATCAGGATCAGTCTGTGATGTGACACGACCCCTCGGACCTAGATTTGCAAGCAACACAACGATTTAGGCAACATGACACAAGCGGACTCACTCGCGTTGTCACACTCGGGTCTGTAGGAGGACCGGCGATGGCGGTGAGGGTCCGGGGTTGAACCTCAATGTTCCAAGGGTATGGCCAGCTAAGGTTGGACCCCAATGGGCCAGGGATGCCCCAATTCCGTGGGCGGCCAGCACGCCACGGGCGTGGGATGTAGCGGCTCTCTCACAACTCACTCCGCAGCGGACACTCGAATTGATGGTTTTGGATCGGGCGCTCGCCTCACCACCGACGGGCAACTAAAAACGATACTAAGCTAAGCAATGGTAATAAACCAGCAAAGAAGAGTGGCCAGAAGCTCACCTGATCGGCGTGAGGACGCCGATCCCGGCCGGAGACGAGGACGAGCGGGGAAGCGTGGGCTACCCACACGCCGCGCCGATGATGCTTGAATCCTGTTTAGTTAATTACAATCACTACACCTCGCGTAGGAGGGTGACCTCGGGGAAGGGATGATCAAATACAATCAAACACTACCTCCACACAGGGAGGGGTGACAAGCCGGCCAGGCGGGGACGGGAAAACCGTCGGAGAACGGAAGAAGGAAGCCGAAGTTGTTTCCACTTGCAGGCTGTGATGGCTGACAGCCAGACGGTCCCGGGGCTGTAGATCACGTTCCTGAATTTCGCTGGAGGCGAGACCAGCGTGGGGATCTTCGTATCTGGCGCGCGGATGACTCCGAATTTTCTCGATTTCTTCTACTGCAGCTGCTGGTCTGGGTTGAGCTTCGAACAGGGTGGCAGAATCTGGCCGCAGCAACTACCTGATATGAACAGTGACTTGCAGAAGCTACACCGGCCGTTCCCGACCTCTGAATCATGAGCCGTTGGAGTTTCTGGAATCGTGGTTGAGTCTACTTCGCAGCAAAACTGACGGGGAAGCTGGATGAGGTCGGAGGAGATCAAGGGACCCAAGACGGTGCTGGCAGGTCGTAGCAGACTTGGGGAAGCAGCGTGGAGCAGTCGGAGGAGAAACTTGATAACTCTGTCCCACAGAACCTAAATGCAGTTCCGTTTCCTGATCCTGGAAGAGGACAGGACGTGGGAGAACTTTGATGAAGAAACCTCGGCTTGGTTCTGCTAGGGTCCGCCGTGGCACAACTTTCTTTTAGGTTCAGGTACTTGGTGGCAGTAACTCGGCAGCAGCTACCTGATATGAACAGTGACTTGCAGAAGCTATCATGGCCGCTCCAGAGCTCTGAATCATGAGCCGCCAAAATTTCTGGAACCGTGGTCGAGCCCTCTTCGCAGAAAAACTGGCGGAGCAGTCGTCTGATGTCGGTGAGGATGGGGAGACTCAGAAGAGTGGAGGAAGGTCGCTGTAGACTGTAGGAGGCAGGCCCGACCAACCGAGGGAGGAAAATGAGAACTCCGGCCTCTGGACGCCGAACGCAGTTCCTCTTCTTGATCCTTGTAGAGAACTGGAGGAAGAAGAACTTTACAGAAGGGCTCGTAGTCTGAATCTTCCATCGTTTGTCGTGGTACAGCTTCAAGTCGGGTTCTGGTACTCTGCAGGGGGAGATCTACGCAGCCGAGGGTGAATGGGCACCACGAACTGTAGTGACGTCGGAATGGGATGATTCCACCTCGCCTGCGAAGTTGACTTGGAGATCTTTCCGACGATGTAGGCCATGCCCCCAGGAGCTCCGGGATGAGGTCGTGGACAGCACTGCAACAGGCAGCTGTTCTGCAGGGCTTCAGCTGCACACAGTTTTGGAGAGAAAGGGTTGAAGGGGGAGGTTTCTTTGGTGGAAGGAGAGGGGAAATGGTTGCTTTGGTGGTGGGGAATGGTTGGGAGGTGGTAAGGGGAGGTGAGGGAGGAAGGAGGGGCGGAGCTAGCAGGGGGGGGTGATTGCGCAAATGGCCAAGGGGTGGAGGTGGTGAGGTGGTGGGGGCGCAAATGGCTTGGAGGAATGGGGAGGGGCTTCTTCTTGATTTGGGTGAGATGGGTTAATGAGTGGTGTTAATGGTGGTCTAGGGAGATGGAGGGGTTGTCTAGGGGAGGGGAAAGATTCCTTGGGAGAGTGGAGTCTTCCTTGGGAAGGTGAAAGGGTGTATAGGGAATAGGAAGGGTTGCTTGGGAAGTGGGGGGAATTGAAGTGGAGTTAAGGGCTTTGGGAAGGTGAAGGGGTGGGAGGGTGATGTGGCAGCTGAGGTGGCAAGGTGAGGAGAGAGAGTGTCACGCCCCGAGCGCGGAAGATACCCGGAGGTGCGCGACGTGTCTATATCAATCATGTGAATCAGAGTGGTCGTGTATTCGACACAAAGACAGAGATGCGCAAAATAGCAAGATAACCCAATCCTTTATTCCTTTATAATAGACTATTACAAATCCAATACTCTGTTTAATAAAAAGAAAAGTACATAGTTGACTCAAGAAACTATAGAAAAGACTAGATGACACTTGAGCAGCTCTAGCACTTTCACTCATGACCATTCCCATCCGATTGACTTCCATCGTCGTCGGACTTACCTGAAAAGTAAAAAGGGACAAACGGGATGAGCGAACGCTCAGTAGGAAATTATATCTCAAGTACTAGCAAGGGTTTAAGTAATTACATTTTCATGAATGCGATAAAGCTATGCATACTCGCATAAAATGACAAGATAGAGAGAATGTAATATCAAGGACATAAGATGAACTTAATCATGAACTTTCAACAAGATAACAAGTTTATTCAAGATATTCAAGCAAGTACGTTTAGCAAGTCATGTCAAGAACTTTGGCTATCATGTATCAAGCAAGTAAATTACCCATTTTCGGGCCACGCATTTCATGTCAAGTCAAGTACGATTTCAAGTACAAGATGTGTGTGGAATGTCCAATCAAGCAAGTCAAGTACTCGGTATAATGCCAGATACCTTATCATTTTAACTCCCATGGGCACAAGTACTTTCGGGTGCTCCTCCCAGGACCAGATCGGGCCCTATATGCGCAGGCATTTATCATGTATTTTTGACATCCACTCTTGTTTATATAGCCAATATAGAATTTCAATAATCAAGCTTGTAGACACGTATGACAACTTTGATAGAATAGAGTCCAAAATATGACAAAGGACATAGAATGGCGATAATAACGGTATAATCACTATATCGATAACAATCTAGGTAGAATATGGTTCCTTTAACTTGGGTACCATGACAAATCAATATGGACATTCTTTATATAGAATTGAGGTCCACATGAACAGTATATCAAAGGTAAGATACCCTCATTCTTATCATAGAATTGAGGTTTACAAGAATGACATGATATGGCATGATATCATCATCCCATTAAGAATTTCTTATGATATACTCTTTGTATGATCATAAGGGCCGGTATACCATGTTTCTTTAGATTGACATGGCAAGGATCGTGTAATGGGTTTTTAGGGTACAACCAGCTCAGTCGGCCTTGAGGGAATCCAAGGCTACGAGGAGTCTTACGGAGGTCTCTATGACTAACTCGCTAGTCCAAAGGAACGGAATGTCCAATGGAGAGCTTGTATGTCAATGAGAGTTGAGTGTGATCGATGAAACAACGTGAAAAGTGGGACTATACTCACGGAGTGGAGAATAGTGCCGATATATATATTATATAATATGAAACCATCGGTTAACAGAACCAGGATAAAAATCATTTTTACAGAAAATAACGACTTACGCTAAGTCGTTTCTCAAGTAAGTAACGCCTAACATAAGGGCGTTTACATATGTTCCGTTTTACAGAATTTTTAATAATTCAGTAATTTATCTAAAAAGCGCCCTGGACGGGGTCGTTTCTTAAAGATTTGACGACTACACTAGAAGGCGTCTTCTTATTTACATATTTGACAGAATATAATTAATTTTTAGGAATTATCAAAAACGCGCCCTGGGTAGGGGCGTTACTATTCAATCATATTTTTCAGAATAGATAAATTTCAGGATTTTAACTGATTAACGCCCTAGGAAGGGGCGTTACCTTTCAGATTCACGTCCTGATCGGGGGCGTTAACATATGGCAAACAACCTAGTCTAGGTCGTGAATTAAAGGAATTCAGGAATAAAATTTCAAGAGACATGATACATGGTCATCACAGGAAAATTAGCAGAATTTCATAGGTAGAGTCATGCAAGATATTAGAATCGATATCTCATTAATGAATTTTTTAAACAGGATCAATTATTAATTACATGTGATTTTCATGAAAGTAACGCCTGCGTGCAGGGCGTCAAATGTGAAATTGACGACCTAGACAGGGTCGTTTCTTGTAAATTAGCGCCCTCTACAGGGGCATTTCTTTCAATAATATTCCAGAAACGAAAATAAAACTGTATGCATGCCATGCTTATACATATATCTTGCGTTATTTTCATTTGGGCTACAATAACTTGAGAAAACCTACCTTTAAGAGTTGATTTGGACGACGACTTGAAGATTGATATGAAGAGAGGAAAAACTCTGTTACTTAAACAGCAACCAATAATCTTAGCAGTATCAGCAGGAAGAAGTCTTTACGTTCAACGGATGAACCCCTTTCGACCGAACTTCCTACAGAGAAATACGAAGAAACATTAATATTTTCTTCATAATACCTGACAGAAGGTAAAGGAAAGAAGAACATTACCTTTGTTCTTCACAACGCCAATGCTTCTTCAACCTGGAAGAAGGAAGAAGGGTGAAGAATTATTAGTTCTTCATGTAGTCGAAACAGAGGTCAAAAGAAAATAAGAAGAACATATGTTCTTCACTTACCATGCAGCAGCAGGTCGATCAAATGGGTTAGGGTTCGGCTGTTCAAGAGTCTTTATAGGATTTTGGGAAATCCTATTAGGGTTAGTGATCTTGTGAGGGTAACATATCCCTAATAGAGTCCTTACTCTAATAGACTCTTACTAGATTAACATGATCCTTCCCTGGATAAGCTCTGGGTTCGAACGGTTCACGAATGGAATTAACGCCTTAGGTCAGGGCGTCCATTCTTGAATTGAGGACCTTGTTTAGGTCGTTTATTAATAAACGTCTTGGAGAAGGGCGTTCCTTGTTTTTGAAACACGCCCAAGATATGGGCGTTTCTTTGACTTGCCTATTTGGTCGCGTGAGAGTTGACGACCACATGTGTGGGCGTCCTTTCTTTAGTCACGCCGTTTATAGAGGCGTTTCTTTTTAAATTAACGCCTTACTAAGAGGCGTTATTTGTACTTTATTTTATTATCTGTATTACTTCTGTAATATATATGTTTTTAATTTTATTTCAATATTCATTTATCAGGGTTGCTACACCCTCCCCCACTTAAAAAGAATTTGGTCCCCAAATTCAACATATATAATTATACACGTGGAGAGTGTAGAACATATACCTCTTAGAATAACTCGGGAAATCATTTCTTCATAGATTCCTCGGTCTCCCATGTCGCTTCGTATTCCGGATTCTTATTCCATTGCACCTTGAGCATGGGAATAACCTTATTCCTTAGAGCTCGTATTTCTCGATCCAAAATCTTCATAGGCTTCTGTTCATAGGTGAGATCTTTCTGGATCGCCAGATCTCCATGTTCAATAATATGAGATGTATCATGCACATACTTCTTCAACATAGATATGTGAAATACATTATGTACCTCGGACAATTGAGGAGGTAACGCGATGCGATAAGCAACCTCGCCAACTCTTTCAAGTACCTCGAATGGTCCGATGAATCTTGGCGTAAGCTTGCCCTTAACACCAAATCTTCGTATGCCACGTCCAGGCGATATCTTGAGAAATACATGATCTCCGATTTTGAATTCAAGATCTCTCCTTCTTGTATCAGCATAAGCCTTTTGTCTCGTCTGAGGAACTTGCAATCTTTCTCTGATTACTTGTATCTTCTCAGTTGTATCCCTTACCATGTCTAGACCTAATAGTTATTTTTCCCCAACTTCGTTCCAGCATAAGGGTGATCGGCAACTCCTTCCATATAAAGCTTCGAAAGGTGCCATTTGGATACTAGCTTGGTAGCTATTATTATAAGCAAATTCAACTAGAGGCAAGTGTTCATGCCAGCTTCCACCAAAGTCAATGATGCAAGCTCTTAGCATATCCTCAACAACTTGGTTAGTTCTCTCGGTCTGACCATCCGTTTGTGGGTGGAAAGTAGTACTAAAGTTGAGCCTTGTTCCCATCGAATGTTGTAATCCCTTCCAAAAATGAGAAGTAAAACGGGGATCTCTGTCAGACACGATTGAGACAGGAATTCCATGTATCCTGACTATTTCCTTGGTGTACAGTGCAGCTAGCACATCAATTGACCATCGGCTTTTTATTGGCAAGAAATGTGCCTATTTAGTTAAACGGTCAATGATAACCCATATTCCATCATGTCCTCCTTTCGATTTAGATAAACCCATGATGAAGTCCATACCAATATCCTCCCATTTCCACTTAGGAATATCTAGAGGATGAAGTTTTCCAGCAGGCTTTTGGTGTTCTGCCTTGACCTCTTGGCAAGTGAGACAGCGTGATACATAGTCCGCTATTTCCCTTTTCATGTTGGGCCACCAAAAGTTCCTCTTTGCATCCTGGTACATTTTGGTTGATCCTGGATGAATAGTGTACCTTGATCGGTGAGCTTCATCTAAGATCTTCTCCTTTAATTCCGGACAGTCGGGTATACAAGTTCTACCTTTGAATAATAATCTTCCATCAGAAGTTAGTTGAAAATCAGATCGTCCTTCTAATCTGCCTCTGATGTCCACTAATATAGGATCATCATTCTGAAGTGCTTGTATCTCAGATAATAAATCTGACTGTATGCTTACATGAGATAATGTAATAAATTTGGATTCCGTGTCCAAGCTTATATTGAGCTCGGAGAATTGTTCAAGTAACCTCCATTCTTGTATCATACAATTGGCTATCATTGCTCTCGGCTTTCGACTAAGGGCATCAGCAACATAATTACCCTTTCCAGGATGATATTGTATATTGAAGTCGAAGTCCTTGAGATATTCTAGCCAGCGTCTTTGTCTCATGTTTAGCTCCTTTTGTGAAAATAGATATTTGAGACTTTTGTGATCGGAGTATACAGTAAACTGCACTCCATATAAGTAGTGTCTCCAAATCTTTAGGGCAAATACCACCGCGGCCAGTTCTAAGTCATGGACGGGATAATTCTCCTCATGCTTCTTCAGTTGACGTGAAGAGTATGCTATGACCTTTCCTTGTTGCATTAGGACACATCCAAGGCCAATGCCAGAAGCATCTGTGTAGACCTCGAATTTCTCTCCTTCTATTGGTAGAGCTAACACCGGAGCTGTAGTGATATGATCCTTGAGAGTTTGGAAACTTCTTTCACATTCTTCACTCCATTCATATCGGATCTCCTTACGAGTTAATCTTGTAAGTGGTACGGCGATCTTAGAGAAATCTTTGATGAATCGCCGATAATAGCCTGCAAGACCTAAGAAACTTCTGATCTCGCTTGCATTAGTGGGTCTTTCCCAGTTCCTTACAGCTTCAACTTTTGACGGATCTACAGATAATCCATCCTTTGATATGACATGTCCAAGAAAAGTCACTTCTTCCAGCCAGAACTCGCATTTGCTGAGCTTAGCGTATAGTTGATTTGTCCTCAAGATTTGTAATGCAATCCTCAAATGCTCTTCATGTTCTTCCTTAGTCTTGGAATATATCAATATATCATCAATGAAGACTACTATGAATTGATCCAAGTAAGGCCTGAATATGCTATTCATTAACTGCATAAAGGCAGCAGGGGCATTTGTTAGTCCAAAAGGCATAACAACAAATTCATAATGGCCATACCTGCTTCTGAATGCGGTCTTGTGAATGTCATCATCCTTGATTCTCAATTGATGATATCTCGACCTGAGATCAATCTTGGAAAAGTATTTGGATCCTGAAATCTGATCAAATAATTCATCGATTCTCGACAGTGGATACTTGTTCTTGATAGTAAGATGATTCAACTGTCGATAGTCGATACACAATCTCATGGATCCATCCTTCTTCTTTACAAATAAGACTGGTGCTCCCCACGGGGAAGTACTTGGTCTAATAAACCCTTTTCGGATTAGTTCCATCAACTGCTCCTTCAACTCCTTGAGTTCAGCAGGGGACATTCTATATGGTGCCCTTGAAACAGGACCAGCACCAGGGACTAAGTCAATGGTGAAGGCCACTTCTCTTTGAGGGGGTAATCCCGGCAAATCTTCCGGAAATACGTCTGGAAATTCTCGCACTACCTGAATGTCTTCTATCTTGGTTTCCTTAGCTTCTTTAACAGTGACAAAAGCAAGGAAGGATACACATCCTTTCCTGACGAGCTTGCTTGCTCGAAGAGCCGAAATAAGAGGGGATTTACTCCGACTCTTGGGGCGAGTAAAGACTAATTCTGAAAAATCTTTGAAAGCAATTCGGCTATTGCGGCAATCAACCGTTGCCTGGTATTTGGATAACCAGTCCGCTCCCAGTATAACATCATACTCCTTTAGATCGAGGCATATGAGATCTATAGGTAAATTCCTACCTTGAACCATTACCTCACAGTTTTGGTAGTGATGAGTAATATCATTTTCAATTCCAAGAGGAGTAGTTAGAACTATTTTTATCCATTCCGGTTCTAACGGTAACGGGTCGGCAAACTTCTTAGAAATAAAGGAATGCGATGCACCCGTATCAAATAAGACATAAGCACTTTTGGAATAAATTTTCAATGTACCTTCCACTAATCCGCCTTCTTCTTCAGGTTCGGTCTCCTGGATTGCATGAAGACGAGCATTCTTTGTCACCGGGCGTTTACCATCACCGGCTTGGTCATTCATTAATGGACACTCGGGAATCCGATGCTCACGGCTTCCACAACGGAGACAAGCTCCTAATTTCCTCCAGCATTCTTCGGTCTTGTGACCAGCCTTGTCACAATGCTTGCATACTGTATTAGAAGGGGTAGTTGTGATAGAGAAAGGCTTGGTCTTTTTGAACTTATGGTCTTGAGAGGAAGAACCTCCATTATTGGGCCTCTTCTTGAAATTGGGTTTGAAAGAACCCGAACTTGTGACTTGCTCCTTCTTATCTTTCCCACGGATCCTATTAGATAGTTCCGTGGCATCTTCAAGTAATTGAGCTCGGCACACTATTTCGGAATAAACTTGGATGTCCATAGGCGCCAGTTGAGTAATGTAGTGGGGCCTAAGGCCATTAAGAAATCTACGGGCTTTCATCTTCTCCGTGCTAATAAGATGCTTAGCATATATAGATAACCTGGAGAACTGAGCTTCATAATCTGCTAATGATAAAGATCGTTGCTTCAATGCAGCGAATTCTGCATTCTTCTTTTCTCGGACTCGGTCCGAGAAATATTTAGCATTGAAGTATTCCACAAATTCTTCCCATGTTACTTGAGTAGGATCGATGGTTGCTTCAATAGACTCCCACCAGCACCTAGCATCTTTCTCTAACGGGAATGTAGCTAATAGAACTTTATCCTGATCCGTACATTGCATGACACGGAATATGCGTTCGGTTTCCCGAACCCAATGCTCGGCATCGTCCGGATCGGTCGATCCCGCGAACTTCGGGGGATTCATGTTCTTAAATGCTTGGTGTAAGCTTCCAGCTCGTGGAGCACCACCTTGTGCTACCTGTTGTAGCACTTGAGTCATCCCTTGGAGGGTACGCTGCATGTTGCGCCATTGAGCACGTTCGGCAGCCATTATCCTACAATTACAATAACTATATCAGTACGTGATCGTATTTAAAGACTCGTACACTATGTTAAATTTAACCCTTGGTTCTACCCAATCTCACTGGTTTAAATGTTCAACTTATCCTTGGACTTGGGTTTTTCCTAGGAATTGAATACCTTAGGCTCTGATACCACAAAGACTGTCACGCCCCGAGCGCGGAAGATACCCGGAGGTGCGCGACGTGTCTATATCAATCATGTCAATCAGAGTGGTCGTGTATTCGACACAAAGACAGAGATGCGCAAAATAGCAAGATAACCCAATCCTTTATTCCTTTATAATAGACTATTACAAATCCAATACTCTGTTTAATAAAAAGAAAAGTACATAGTTGACTCAAGAAACTATAGAAAAGACTAGATGACACTTGAGCAGCTCTAGCACTTTCACTCATGACCATTCCCATCCGATTGACTTCCATCGTCGTCGGACTTACCTGAAAAGTAAAAAGGGACAAACGGGATAAGCGAACGCTCAGTAGGAAATTATATCTCAAGTACTAGCAAGGGTTTAAGTAATTACATTTTCATGAATGCGATAAAGCTATGCATGCTCGCATAAAACGACAAGATAGAGAGAATGTAATATCAAGGACATAAGATGAACTTAATCATGAACTTTCAACAAGATAACAAGTTTATTCAAGATATTCAAGCAAGTACGTTTAACAAGTCATGTCAAGAACTTTGGCTATCATGTATCAAGCAAGTAAATTATCCATTTTCGGGCCACGCATTTCATGTCAAGTCAAGTACGATTTCAAGTACAAGATGTGTGTGGAATGTCCAATCAAGCAAGTCAAGTACTCGGTATAATGTCAGATACCTTATCATTTTAACTCCCATGGGCACAAGTACTTTCGGGTGCTCCTCCCAGGACCAGATCGGGCCCTATATGTGCAGGCATTTATCATGTATTTTTGACATCCACTCTTGTTTATATAGCCAATATAGAATTTCAATAATCAAGCTTGTAGACACGTATGACAACTTTGATAGAATAGAGTCCAAAATATGACAAAGGACATAGAATGGCGATAATAACGGTATAATCACGATATCGATAACAATCTAGGTAGAATATGGTTCCCTTAACTTGGGTACCATGACAAATCAATATGGACATTCTTTATATAGAATTGAGGTCCACATGAACAGTATATCAAAGGTAAGATACCCTCATTCTTATCATAGAATTGAGGTTTACAAGAATGACATGATATGGCATGATATCATCATCCCATTTAAGAATTTCTTATGATATACTCTTTGTATGATCATAAGGGCCGGTATACCATGTTTCTTTAGATTGACATGGCAAGGATCGTGTAATGGGTTTTTAGGGTACAACCAGCTCAGTCGGCCTTGAGGGAATCCAAGGCTACGAGGAGTCTTACGGAGGTCTCTATGACTAACTCGCCAGTCCAAAGGAACGGAATGTCCAATGGAGAGCTTGTATGTCAATGAGAGTTGAGTGTGATCGATGAAACAACGTGAAAAGTGGGACTATACTCACGGAGTGGAGAATAGTGCCGATATATATATTATATAATATGAAACCATCGGTTAACAGAACCAGGATAAAAATCATTTTTACAGAAAATAACGACTTACGCTAAGTCGTTTCTCAAGTAAGTAACGCCTAACATAAGGGCGTTTACATATGTTCCGTTTTGCAGAATTTTTAATAATTCAGTAATTTATCTAAAAAGCGCCCTGGACGGGGTCGTTTCTTAAAGATTTGACGACTACACCAGAAGGCGTCTTCTTATTTACATATTTGATAGAATATAATTAATTTTCAGGAATTATCAAAAACGCGCCCTGGGAAGGGGCGTTACTATTCAATGCTATTTTTCAGAATAGATAAATTTCAGGATTTTAACTGATTAACGCCCTAGGAAGGGGCGTTACCTTTCAGATTCACGCCCTGATCGGGGGCGTTAACATATGGCAAATGACCTAGTCTAGGTCGTGAATTAAAGGAATTCAGGAATAAAATTTCAAGAGACATGATACATGCTCATCACAGGAAAATTAGCAGAATTTCATAGGTAGAGTCATGCAAGATATTAGAATCGATATCTCATTAATGAATTTTTTAAACAGGATCAATTATTAATTACATGCGATTTTCATGAAAGTAACGCCTGCGTGCAGGGCGTCAAATGTGAAATTGACGATGTCACGCCCCGAGCGCGGAAGATACCCGGAGATGCGCGACGAGTTTATATCAATCATGTCAATCAGAGTGGTCATGTATTCGACACAAAGACAGAGACGCGCAAAATAGCAAGATAACCCAATCCTTTATTTCATAATGGACAGACTAATACAAATCCAATACTCTGTTTAAAAAAAAGAGGAAAAGAATACATAGTTGACTCAAGAAAACTATAGAAAAGACTAGATGACACTTGAGCAGCTCTATCACTTTCACTCTTGAATATTCCCATCCGATTGACTTCCATCGTCGTCGGACTTACCTGAAAAGTTCAAAGGGACAAACGGAATGAGCGAACGCTCAGTAGAAAATTATATCTCAAGTACTAGCAAGGGGTTTAAGTAATTACATCTTTCATGAATGCAATAAAGCTATGCATGCTCGCATAAAACGACAAGATAGAGAGAATGTAATATCAAAGAAATAAAATGGACTAATCATGATCTTTCAACAAGATGACAAGTGTATTCAAGATATTCAAGCAAGTACGTTTAACAAGTCATGTCAAGAACTTTGGCTATCATGTATCAAGCAAGTAAATTACCCTTTTTCGGGCCACGCATTTCATGTAAAGTCAAGTACGATTCAAGTACAAGATGTGTGTGGAATGTCCAATCAAGCAAGTCAAGTACTCGGTATAATGCCAGATACCTTATCATTTTAACTCCCATGGGCACAAGTACTTTCGGGTGCTCCTCCCAGGACCAGATCGGGCCCTATATGCGCAGGCATTTATCATGTTTTTTTTTTTTGACATCCACTCTTGTTTATATAGCCAATATAGAATTTCAATATTCAAGCTTGTAGACATGTATGACAACTTTGACAGAATAGAGTCCAAAAATATGACAAAGGACATAGATTGGCGATAATAACGGTAGAATCACGATATCGATAAAACTAGGTAGAATATGGTTCCCTTAACTTAGGTACCATGACAAATCAATATGGACATTCTTTATATAGAATTGAGGTCCACATGAACAGTATATCAAAGTAAGATACCCTCATTCTTATCATAGAATTGGGGTTTACAAGAACGACATGATATGGCATGATATCATCATCCCATTAAGAATTTTCTTATGATATACTCTTTGTATAAACATAAGGGTCGGTATACCATGTTTTTTTTCGATTGACATGGCAAGGATTGTGTAATGGGTTTTTAGGGTACAACCAGCTCAGTCGGCCTTGAGGGAATCCAAGGCTACGAGGAGTCTTACGGAGGTCTCTATGACTAACTCGCTAGTCCAAAGGAACGGAATGTCCAATGGAGAGCTCGTATGTCAATGAGAGTTGAGTGTGATCGATAAATCAACATGAAACGTGGGACTATACTCACGGAGTGGAGAATAGTGCCGATATATATATATTATAATATGAAACCATCGATTATAGAATCAGGATAAAAATCAGTTTACAGTAAAGTAACGACTTAGGTCAAGTCGTTTCTCCAGTAATTAACGCCTAACAGAAGGGCGTTTACATACGTTTCAGTTTTGCAGAATTTTTTTATAATTCAGTAATTTATCGAAAACACGCCCTAGACAGGGGCGTTTCTTCAAGCGTTGACGACTACAGTAGCAGGCGTCTCCTTATTTATATATTTGACAGAATATCAATAATTTTCACGATTTGTCTAAAACACGCCCTTGTAAATTCTATTTTTTTTTGGCAAAAGATATTCCAGGATTTTAACTGAGGAACGCCCTAGGAAGGGGCGTTAAATTTCATATTCACGCCCTGTTCTGGGGCGTTAACATAAAAAAAATGACTTTGTCCAAGTCGTGAATTCAAGAAATTACAATATTTCGGGAAATAAAAATAGGAGGCATGGTCATGACAAGAAAATTAACAGGAATTCACAGGTAGAGTCATGCAAGATATTAGAATCGATATTTCATATTTATTGAATTTTAAACAGGATCAATTATTAATTACATGCGATTGTTCATCAAATTAACGCCTATATACAAGGGGTATACTTTTAATTAACGACCACTGTAATGGTCGTTTCTTTTAAAATAGCGCCCTATTCAAGGGCGTTTCTTGAAAAATTTACAGAAAACGTATTAAAACTATATGCAAACTGTATAAATATATCATGCATGGTGCTTCTTGTATTATTTTTAGTTTGGGCTACGAGACTTGAGAAAATCCTACCTTAAAGGGTTGATTTGGAGATAACCGTGAAGGGTCTGTAAGAATCATAGATGCAGCAGACGTTGGATGAAGATGAACGACCTACAGAGGATAGAATACGAAGGTATTATGCTTCGTAATAACTTAACAGAGGTAAAGGAGGAGAAAGAAAGAAGACTTACCCGTTAGTCTTCTTATCCTGCAAGAATAGAAGAAACGAAGAATATTAATTCTTCTCATGCTACGTTCATAAGAAAGAAACAGAAGAAGAAAATAGAAGAACATATGTTCTTCACGTACCTGTGCAGTTCGATCGTCCAAATAGGTTTAGGGTTGTTCGATCAAGACTATTTATAGGATTTTGGAGTCCTAACAAAAGTAGTGTTTGATTGGGGGTAACATATCCCTAATAGAGTCCTTACTCTAATAGACACTTACTAGATTAGGTTAATCTTTCCCTGGATAAGCTCTGGGTTCGAACGGGTCACGAACTGAATTAATGCCTTTGGTCAGGGCGTTTATCCTTAAATTAACGACCTTGTTCAGGTCGTTTCTTAAGAAACGTCTTGTATAAGGGCGTTCCTTGTTTTTGAAACACGCCTAAGACATGGGCGTTTATTTTACTTGCCTATTTGGTCGCGTGAGAGTTGACGACCACATGCGTGGGCGTCCTTTCTTTAGTCACGCCGTATGTAGAGGCGTTTCTTTTTAAATTAACGCCTTACTCAGAGGCGTTATTTTTAATTTGCTTTATTTTGTCTGTATTACTTCTGTACTATGTATGTTTTTACTTTTATTTCAATATTCATTTATCAGGGTTGCTACACCCTCCCCTACTTAAAAAGAATTTGGTCCCCAAATTCAATATATATAATTATACACGTGGAGAGTGTAGAACATATACCTCTTAGAATAATTCGAGAAATCGTTTCTTCATAGATTCCTCGGTCTCCCATGTCGCTTCGCGTTCGGGATTCTTATTCCATTACACCTTGAGCATGGGAATAACCTTATTCCTTAGAGCTCGTATTTCTCGATCCAAGATCTTCATAGGCTTCTGTTCATATGTGAGATCTTTCTGGATCACCAGATCTCCATGTTCAATAATATGAGATGGGTCGTGCACATACTTCTTCAACATAGATATGTGAAACACATTATGTACGTCGGACAATTGAGGAGGTAACGCGATGCGATAAGCAACCTCGCCAACTCTTTCAAGTACCTCAAATGGTCCGATGAATCTTGGCATAAGCTTGCCCTTAACACCAAATCTTCGTATGCCACGTCCAGGCGATATCTTGAGAAATACATGATCTCCGATTTGGAATTCAAGATCTCTCCTTCTTGTATCAGCATAAGCTTTTTGTCTCGTCTAAGCAACTTGCAATCTTTCTCTGATTACTTGTATCTTCTCAGTTGTATCCCTTACCATGTCTGGACCTAGCAGTTATTTTTCTCCAACTTCGTTCCAGCATATGGGTGATCTGCAACTCCTTCCGTATAAGGCTTCGAAAGGTGCCATTTGGATACTAGCTTGGTAGCTGTTGTTATATGCAAATTCAATTAATGGTAAGTGATCATGCCAGCTTCCTCCAAAGTCAATGATGCATGCTCTAAGCATATCTTCAACAACTTGATTAGTTCTCTCGGTCTGACCATCCGTTTGTGGGTGGAAAGCAGTACTAAAGTTGAGCCTTGTTCCTAACGAATGTTGTAATCCCTTCCAAAAATGAGAAGTAAAACGGGGATCTCTGTCCGACACGATTGAGACAGGAATTCCATGTATCCTGACTATTTCCTTTATGTACAGTTCAGCTAGCACATCAATTGACCATCGGCTCTTTATTGGCAAGAAATGTGCCGATTTAGTTAACCGGTCAATGATAACCCAGATTCCATCATGTCCTCCTTTAGATTTAGACAAAGCCATGATGAAGTCCATACCAATATCCTCCCACTTCCACATAGGAATATCTAGAGGGTGTAGTTTTCCAGCAGGCTTTTGGTGTTCTGCCTTGACCTGTTGGCATGTGAGACAGCGTGATACATAGTCTGCTATTTCTCTTTTCATATTAGGCCACCAAAAGTTCCTCTTTACATCTTGGTACATTTTGGTTGATCCAGGATGAATAGTGTACCTTGATCGGTGAGCTTCATCTAAGATCTTCTTCTTTAATTCCGGACAGTCGGGTATACAAGTTCTATCTTTGAACAATAATCTTCCGTCAGAAGCTACCTGAAAGTCAGATTGTCCTTCTAATCTTCCTTTGATTTCCACTAATATAGGATCATCATTCTGAAGTGCTTGTACCTCAGATAATAAATCTGACTGTATGCTTACATGAGATAATGTAATAAATTTGGATTCCGTGTCCAAGCTTATATTGAGCTCGGAGAATTGTTCAAGTAACCTCCATTCTTGTATCATACAATTGGCTATCATTGCTCTCGGCTTTCGACTAAGGGCATCAGCAACATAATTACCCTTTCCGGGATGGTATTGTATATTGAAGTCGAAGTCCTTGAGATATTCTAGCCAGCGTCTTTGTCTCATGTTTAGCTCCTTTTGTGAAAATAGATATTTGAGACTTTTGTGATCGGAGTATACAGTAAACTGCACTCCATATAAGTAGTGTCTCCATATCTTTAGGACAAATACCACCGCGGCCAGTTCTAAGTCATGGACGGGGTAATTCTCCTCATGCTTCTTCAGTTGACGTGAAGAGTATGCTATGACCTTTCCTTGCTGCATTAGGACACATCCAAGGCCAATGCCAGAAGCATCTGTGTAGACCTCAAATTTCTCTCCTTCTATCGATAGAGCTAAGACCGGAGCTGTAGTGAGATGATCTTTGAGAGTTTGAAAACTTCTTTCACATTCCTCACTCCATTCATATCGGATCTCCTTGCGAGTTAACCTTGTAAGGGGCACGGCGATCTTAGAGAAATCTTTGATGAATCGCCGATAATATCCTGCAAGACCTACGAAACTTCTGATCTCGCTTGCATTAGTGGGTCTTTCCCAGTTTCTTACAGCTTCAACCTTTGACGGATCTACTGATAATCCATCTTTTGATATGACATGTCTGAGAAAAGCCACTTCTTCAAGCCAGAACTCGCATTTGCTGAGTTTAGCATATAATTGATTTGTCCTCAAAACTTGCAATGCAATCCTCAAATGCTCTTCATGTTCTTCCTTAGTCTTAGAATATATCAATATATCATCAATGAAGACTACTATAAATTGATCCAAGTAAGGCCTGAATATGCTATTCATTAACTGCATAAAGGCAGCAGGGGCATTTGTTAGTCCAAAAGGCATAACAACAAATTCATAATGGCCATACCTGCTTCTGAATGCGGTCTTGTGAATGTCATCATCCTTGATCCTTAACTGATGATATCCCGACCTGAGATCAATCTTGGAAAAATATTTGGATCCTGAAATCTGATCAAATAATTCATCGATTCTCGGCAGTGGATACTTGTTCTTGATAGTAAGATGATTCAACTGTCGATAGTCGATACACAATCTCATGGATCCATCCTTCTTCTTTACAAATAAGACTGGTGCTCCCCACGGGGAAGTACTTGGTCTAATAAACCCCTTTCGGATTAGTTCCATCAACTGCTCCTTCAACTCCTTGAGTTCAGCAGGGGACATTCTATATGGTGCCTTTGAAATCGGACCAGCACCAGGGACTAAGTCAATGGTGAAGGCCACTTCTCTTTGAGGGGGTAATCCCGGCAAATCTTCCGGAAATACGTCTGGAAATTCTTGCACTACCTGAATGTCTTCTATCTTGGTTTCCTTAGCTTCTTTAACAGTGACAAAAGCAAGGAAGGATACACATCCTTTCCTGACGAGCTTGCTTGCTCGAAGAGCCGAAATAAGAGGGGATTTGCTTTGACTCTTAGGACTAGTATAAGTCAGTTTTGGAAATTCTTTGAAAATAATTTTGCTATTACGGCAATCAACCGTTGCCTAGTACTTAGATAACCAATCTGCTCCTAGTATAACATCATATTCTTTTAGATCTAAGCAGATAAGATCAATAGGAAAATTCTTTCCTCGAACCAACACCTCACAGTTTTGGTAATGATGCGTGATATCCGTCTCGTTTCCGAGAGGAGTAGACAACACTATTTTCATCCATTCCGGTTCTAGAGGTAACGGGTCAGCAAACTTCTTAGAAACAATAGAATGCGATGCACCCGTATCAAATAAGACATGTGCATATTTGGAACAAATTTTCAATGTACCTTCCACTAATCCGCCTTCTCCTTCCGGTTCGGTCTCCTGTATTGCATGAAGACGAGCATTCTTTGTCACCGGGCGTTTACCATCACCGGCTTGGTCGTTCATTAATGGACACTCGGGAATCCGATGCTCACGGCTTCCACAACGGAGACAAGCTCCTAATTTCCTCCAGCATTCTTCTGTCTTGTGACCAGCCTTGTCACAATGCTTACATACTGTATTAGAAGGGGTAGTTGTGATAGAGAAAGGCTTGGTCTTTTTGAACTTATGGTCTTGAGAGGAAGAACCTCCATTATTGGGCCTCTTCTTGAAATTGGGTTTGAAAGAACCCGAACCCATGACGTGTTCCTTCTTGTCTTTCCCTCGGATCCTATCAGATAGTTCCGTGGCATCTTCAAGTAGTTGAGCTCGGCGCACTATCTCAGAATAAATTTGGATGTCCATAGGCGCCAGTTGAGTAATATAGTGGGGCCTAAGCCCATTAAGAAATCTACGGGCTTTCATCTTCTCCGTGCTAATAAGATGCTTAGCATATCTAGACAACCTGGAGAACTGAGCTTCATAATCTGCTAATGATAGGGATCGTTGCTTTAATGCAGCGAATTCGGCAACCTTCTTTTCTTGGACTCGGTCCGAGAAATATTTAGCATTGAAGTATTCCACAAATTCTTCCCATGTTACTTGAGTCGGATCTATGGTTGCTTCAATAGACTCCCACCAGCATCTAGCATCTTTCTCCAACTGGAAAGTAGCTAATAGAACTTTGTCCTGGTCCGTGCATTGCATGACACGGAATATGCGTTCGGTTTCCCGAACCCAATGCTCGGCATCGTCCGGATCGGTCGAACCCATAAACTTCGGGGGATTCATGTTCTTAAAGGCTTGGTGTAAGCTTCCAGCTCGTGGAGTACCACCTTGTGCTAACTGTTGTAGCACTTGGGTCATCCCTTGGAGGGTACGCTGCATGTTGCGCCATTGAGCACGTTCGGCAGCCATTATCCTACAATTACAATAACTATATTAGTACGTGATCGTATTTAAAGACTCGTACACTATGTTAAATCTAACCCTTGGTTCTACCAATCTCACTGGTTTAAAGGTTCAACTTATCCTTGGACTTGGGTTTTTCCTAGGAATTGAATACCTTAGGCTCTGATACCACAAAAACTGTCACGCCCCGAGCACGGAAGATACCCGGAGATGCGTGACGAGTTTATATCAATGATGTCAATCAGAGTGGTCGTGTATTCGACACAAAGATAGAGACGCGCAAAATAGCAAGATAACCCAATCCTTTATTTCATAATGGACAGACTAATACAAATCCAATACTCTGTTTAAAAAAAAGAGGAAAAGAATACATAGTTGACTCAAGAAAACTATAGAAAAGACTAGATGACACTTGAGCAGCTCTATCACTTTCACTCTTGAATATTCCCATCCAATTGACTTCCATCGTCGTCGGACTTACCTGAAAAGTTCAAAGGGACAAACGGAATGAGCGAACGCTTAGTAGGAAATTATATCTCAAGTACTAGCAAGGGGTTTAAGTAATTACATCTTTCATGAATGTAATAAAGCTATGCATGCTCGCATAAAATGACAAGATAGAGAGAATGTAATATCAAAGAAATAAGATGGACTAATCATGATCTTTCAACAAGATGACAAGTGTATTCAAGATATTCAAGCAAGTACGTTTAACAAGTCATGTCAAGAACTTTGGCTATCATGTATCAAGCAAGTAAATTACCCTTTTTCGGGCCACGCATTTCATGTAAAGTCAAGTACGATTCAAGTACAAGATGTGTGTGGAATGTCCAATCAAGCAAGTCAAGTACTCGGTATAATGCCAGATACCTTATCATTTTAACTCCCATGGGCACAAGTACTTTCGGGTGCTCCTCCCAAGACCAGATCGGGCCCTATATGCGCAGGCATTTATCATGTTTTTTTTTTTTTTGACATCCACTCTTGTTTATATAGCCAATATAGAATTTCAATATTCAAGCTTGTAGACATGTATGACAACTTTGACAGAATAGAGTCCAAAAATATGACAAATGACATAGATTGGCGATAATAACGGTAGAATCATGATATCGATAAAACTAGGTAGAATATGGTTCCCTTAACTTAGGTACCATGACAAATCAATATGGACATTCTTTATATAGAATTGAGGTCCACATGAACAGTATATCAAAGTAAGATACCCTCATTCTTATCATAGAATTGGGGTTTACAAGAACGACATGATATGGTATGATATCATCATCCCATTAAGAATTTTCTTATGATATACTCTTTGTATAAACATAAGGGCCGGTATACCATGTTTTTTTTTGATTGACATGGCAAGGATCGTGTAATGGGTTTTTAGGGTACAACCAGCTCAGTCGGCCTTGAGGGAATCCAAGGCTACGAGGAGTCTTACGGAGGTCTCTATGACTAACTCGCTAGTCCAAAGGAACGAAATGTCCAATGGAGAGCTCGTATGTCAATGAGAGTTGAGTGTGATCGATAAATCAACATGAAACGTGGGACTATACTCACGGAGTGGAGAATAGTGCCGATATATATATATATTATAATATGAAACCATCGGTTATAGAATCAGGATAAAAATCAGTTTACAGTAAAGTAACGACTTAGGTCAAGTCGTTTCTCCAGTAATTAACGCCTAACAGAAGGGCGTTTACATACGTTTCAGTTTTGCAGAATTTTTTTATAATTCAGTAATTTATCGAAAACACACCCTGGACAGGGGCGTTTCTTCAAGCGTTGAAGACTACAGTAGCAGGCGTCTCCTTATTTATATATTTGACAGAATATCAATAATTTTCACGATTTGTCTAAAACACGCCCTTGTAAATTCTATTTTTTTTTGGCAAAAGATATTCCAGGATTTTAACTGAGGAACGCCCTAGGAAGGGGCGTTAAATTTCATATTCACGCCCTGTTCTGGGGCGTTAACATAAAAAAAATGACTTTGTCCAAGTCGTGAATTCAAGAAATTACAATATTTCGGGAAATAAAAATAGGAGGCATGGTCATGACAAGAAAATTAACAGGAATTCACAGGTAGAGTCATGCAAGATATTAGAATCGATATTTCATATTTATTGAATTTTAAACATGATCAATTATTAATTACATGCGATTGTTCATGAAATTAACGCCTGTATACAAGGCGTATACTTTTAATTAACGACCACTGTAATGGTCGTTTCTTTTAAAATAGCGCCCTATTCAAGGGCGTTTCTTGAAAAATTTACAGAAAACGTATTAAAACTATATGCAAACTGTATAAATATATCATGCATGGTGCTTCTTGTATTATTTTTAGTTTGGGCTACGAGACTTGAGAAAATCCTACCTTAAAGGGTTGATTTGGAGATAACCGTGAAGGGTCTGTAAGAATCAAAGATGCAGCAGACGTTGGATGAAGATGAACGACCTACAGAGGATAGAATACGAAGGTATTATGCTTCGTAATAACTTAACAGAGGTAAAGGAGGAGAAAGAAAGAAGACTTACCCGTTAGTCTTCTTATCCTGCAAGAATAGAAGAAACGAAGAATATTAATTCTTCTCATGCTACGTTCATAAGAAAGAAACAGAAGAAGAAAATAGAAGAACATATGTTCTTCACGTACCTGTGCAGTTCGATCGTCCAAATAGGTTTAGGGTTGTTCGATCAAGACTATTTATAGGATTTTGGAGTCCTAACAAAAGTAGTGTTTGATTGAGGGTAACATATCCCTAATAGAGTCCTTACTCTAATAGACACTTACTAGATTAGGTTAATCTTTCCCTAGATAAGCTCTGGGTTCGAACGGGTCACGAACTGAATTAACGCCTTTGGTCAGGGCGTTTATCCTTAAATTAACGACCTTGTTCAGGTCGTTTCTTAAGAAACGTCTTGTATAAGGGCGTTCCTTATTTTTGAAACACGCCTAAGACATGGGCGTTTATTTTACTTGCCTATTTGGTCGCGTGAGAGTTGACGACCACATGCGTGGGCGTCCTTTCTTTAGTCACGCCGTATGTAGAGGCATTTCTTTTTAAATTAACGCCTTACTCAGAGGCGTTATTTTTAATTTGCTTTATTTTGTCTGTATTACTTCTGTACTATGTATGTTTTTACTTTTATTTCAATATTCATTTATCAGGGTTGCTACAGACGACCTGGACAGGGTCGTTTCTTGTAAATTAGCACCCTTTACAGGGGCGTTTCTTTCAATAATATTCCAGAAACGAAAATAAAACTGTATGCATGCCATGCTTATACATATATCTTGCGTTATTTTCATTTGGGCTACAATAACTTGAGAAAACCTACCTTTAAGAGTTGATTTGGACGACGACTTGAAGATTGATATGAAGAGAGGAAAAACTCTGTTGCTTAAACAGCAACCAATAATCTTAGCAGTATCAGCAGGAAGAAGTCTTTACGTTCAACGGATGAACCCCTTTCGACCGAACTTCCTGCAGAGAAATACGAAGAAACATTAATATTTTCTTCATAATACCTGACCGAAGGTAAAGGAAAGAAGAACATTACCTTTGTTCTTCACAACGCCAATGCTTCTTCAACCTGGAAGAAGGAAGAAGGGTGAAGAATTATTAGTTCTTCATGTAGTCGAAACAGAGGTCAAAAGAAAATAAGAAGAACATATGTTCTTCACTTACTGTGCAGCAGCAGGTCGATCAAATGGGTTAGGGTTCGGCTGTTCAAGAGTCTTTATAGGATTTTGGGAAATCCTATTAGGGTTAGTGATCTTGTGAGGGTAACATATCCCTAATATAGTCCTTACTCTAATAGACTCTTACTAGATTAACATGATCCTTCCCTGGATAAGCTCTGGGTTCGAACGGTTCACGAATGGAATTAACGCCTTAGGTCAGGGCGTCCATTCTTGAATTGACGACCTTGTTTAGGTCGTTTATTAATAAACGTCTTGGAGAAGGGCGTTCCTTATTTTTGAAACACGCCCAAGATATGGGCGTTTCTTTGACTTGCCTATTTGGTCGTGTGAGAGTTGACGACCACATGTGTGGGCGTCCTTTCTTTAGTCACGCCGTTTATAGAGGCGTTTCTTTTTAAATTAACGCCTTACTAAGAGGCGTTATTTGTACTTTATTTTATTATCTGTATTACTTCTGTAATATATATGTTTTTAATTTTAATTCAATATTCATTTATCAGAGTTGCTACAGAGAGAATGGTGCGCAATCTGGAGAGAGAGGAGAGAGGAGAGAGAGGGGTTCGCTCCTTTTAGAGAGAGAGAGAGAGAGAGAGCTAGTGAGAGAGAGAGAGACCTAGAGAGGGGGGGCACAATTCTTGTGGCAAGTTTTTTACTCAAATATTCATTAGCTTACAACAGAGGGATTGGGGTCCTATTTATAGGAAACCCACTTTTACATATAAGACCCTGACTTTTAACATACTAACAGATAACCAAGGAAGGGGGGGTGCGCCCATGGGCCTAGCCCAAAGAAATAGGCCCAATAGCAAGCACCATAGCCTAATGAGACTCGAACTTAGGGAAATGACTTAATAACCTAGGTACAAGACTCAAATAAAAGGCAAATTACATGAGTAGAAAATGAAAATTACATCATAGGACTCGAATCATCGTGGTGAACAAGTTGTAGCTTAGGCGACGAGTATCGGGATCCTCGATCATATGAAATTGCTGGTGATGTCCTCATCATACCCTCGGGGTGCGGAAAACTCGACTCTGTCGAGTATGGGCCCACCGAGGAAGTGGTCCTCTCCAGAAACTCAGAGTGAGCCTCAACTTCCAAACTCAACCCTGCGTCCGCAACCAGGGGACGGTCCCTCATCCTCTCGAGGTGGCTCAGGCGCACCCTCTTGCTGGTGATGGGACCCTACTTGCCTAGTATTGCCTTCGTGTGCACACGTCGGACTCTCAGGCTATTTTTTGGTGGCTCTCCGAGGGTGTCTCTCTCAAAGGAAGATAAAGGCTCGAGGCACTCACTAGGATCCACCGCGGTGCCCATATAGGGTGCCGGATCCGCCATGTGGATAATGGGGTGAATCCCAAAACCCATTAGTAAGTCCAACCCGATGGCCGGGTTGCCAAAATCACTTGGAACTTGGGAAGGTCCAAGTCCACGTGCCCTCGAATTGGAGGTGACCCTAGGGTAGAGCCACTCCAATGCCATCATCACCAGATTGCCTACTTGGAATTCCAAGTGGCGCTCGCAAGCTTTTGCCCGCTCTTTGTTAACCTCACCACTCGTTGTTAGATGCTTGCATGAATGTGTATGCCATGCACTATGATGCAGTGAGTGGGTGTGGAAGAGGATAGTATGTAAGGGTGGGCCGGGGCAACCGTACATAGACCTATCATGCATAGATGTTATGAAGACTTTCATGGACTCTGGCGGGCTGGGGCAACCATAGGTGGACATATCGTGCATGGTGGCGTTAGTTACCGGAGGACCCGGACATCCATGTATGCTCCATTCATGCGTAATGGTTATGACGAATGTGGGTGGACCAGCACATCCAAATGTGGGCCAGTCATGCATTGGGCCTAGACTGTGTGTGACGTGTATGGGAGGGCTGGACTTGTGACCCTTGTCGAATGATGTGATATGCCAAGATGGGTGCATTCCTATCCTATGGGTGACGACCATGTGTGTGGGTATGGGGTGGTCTTTTAGCTTCCACTTATAAGGGTTGAAGGGGTCAAAGAAGGTATGCATCATGGGGTGGGCTTGGTCCGATAAGGTTGGATGGGATAGGGACAGGTTGGTGGTGAGTAAGGTGGGTGGGTATAGGAAGGGATCGAAGGAGTCATGGAATGTGTTTCCAAGGAAGGGGTATTCTATCTCCTCAAGGTTTTCAAATGATGGTGAGTCCTCCTCCTCAAATGTAGTATTTGAACCGAAGTCCTTGGCGGGTTGGTTGGCCATGAATGGAGGGCTTGGCATCCTACCCGAAATAAGCAACTCTAATTTGTGAAGAGCATCGGGCTCCTCGGGTGTAGGGAGGAATAACAGAAGGTCACTAGTGTAGCAACCCATAGTGTAAGTGGAGGAGATAGATCCTACACATAGGTGTAGGAGGTCAAGGCTCCTAGGTTGGTCGGCTACAGTGGTCAACAGGTCAGTTAGCTCCATTTGCCAAGCTATACCCTTAAGAAAGTCCCCTAATATCTCCACCTGATAAGATGATTGGATTGTGGTGTGGTAGGTGGGTAAGGGTACTACAGGGAGGTTTTGTTCCATAGGAGGGCAGACATGGGCCATGAGATCTCTAAATGGGTTCTCCTTTAGCCAACGTGAAAGGGGTTCTCCTAAGATGAGCTCGGCCCCTACTAGGGAGGGTGGTGTAAGGTGAAGTCCTCCATGTGAAGTTTCTTCTTCTTCCTGGACATGGGTGATCTCCATGGCGGGGGTTGGGTCCGGAGTTTTCACCACTATGGGGTCGGGTATGGGGATCATGGTTTCCTCTACCAAGGACGTGAGTAAGTCCATTGTTTGTGGGGTGATGATGACTGGCATATGGCTCTTTTGGGGTGGTGGGTAATGGGGGACTTGGGATAGGATGGGGAGGGGTAGAAGTGGAGGCCTAGGTTGGGCATCTTGTAACTCATGGGGGAGGGTGCACCCCATTTGGCTCAATGGGTCTTCCTTGGGTAGGAATGAGTTCTCTTGACCTATTTGGGCCTCATATTCTTCTTCCCAATCTAGGGGAGCCTCATAGTCTTCGGTCACCTCCATGAGTTCCTTTTGGAAATGGGTGGGATGAGGATTTGTGGAAGCTTGTGGGGTGTGGGTTTGATGGGGAATGTTGGGTTGGGTGGTGGCCAATTTGGTTTTAATGGTGGTGGTGATCGGGATTGGAATCATTTGGGGTGGTGGAGATTGGACCCTAAGGGAGGTCTTGGGTTGACTGGGAGGGAAAGGTGGAGTGGGAGTGCTCATTGAGCTATGGGTGCTTGAGTTGGAAGAGTGGGAAGGTTTTGGAATGAGTATCTTCCTAAGTTCTACCTTCATCTCTTCCCATGAGTGAATGGGCTCTTGTCTCTCAATCCCCCTTCGAATCTCAAGCTTTCTCCATTCTGTCTCACCGAAGGGACCAAGGGTCGTCTTGGCGAGGCGCACTTTTCTTTCCTCGGTCATGTAGTAGTGGTGGAAGTATCTATCCATGGAGGTCTCCCATTTCCTATATGTGTGAGGGTTTCGGGACCCATCGAAGCGGGGCAACACCGATAATGAAGTAGTCATCGGAGTGCCTGGTGAGGTACATGGTTTGGATGATCGGATGTCCTCAATGCAATGTGCCCTAGGACAAACTTAGCAGAGACAAGTCTAGAACTTGCTCTGATACCATTTGATGTGACACGACCCCTCGGACCTAGATTTGCAAGCAACACAACGATTTAGGCAACGTGACACAAGCGGACTCACTCGCGTTGGCACACTCGGATCCGTAGGAGGACCGGCGATGGCGGTGAGGGTCCGGGGTTGAATCTCAATGTTCCAAGGGTATGGCCAGCTAAGGTTGGACCCCAATGGGCCAGGGATGCCCCAATTCCGTGGGCGGCCAGCACGCCACGGGCGTGGGATGTAGCGGCTCTCTCACAACTCGCTCCGCGGCGGACACTCGAATTGATGGTTTTGGATCGGGCGCTCTCCTCACCACCGATGGGCAACTAAAAATGATACTAAGCTAAGCAATGGTAATAAACCAGCAAAGAAGAGTGGCCAGAAGCTCACCTGATCGGCGTGAGGATGCCGATCCCGGCCGGAGACGAGGGCGAGCGGGGAAGCGTGGGCTACCCGCACACCGCGCCGATGATGCTTGAATCCTGTTTAGTTAATTACAATCACTACACCTCGCGCAGGAGGGTGACCTCGGGGAAGGGATGATCAAATACAATCAAACACTACCTCCACACAGGGAGGGGCGGTAAGCCGGCCAGGCGGGGACGGGAAAACCATCGGAGAACGGAAGAAGGAAGCCAAAGTTGTTTCCACTTGCAGGCTGTGATGGCTGACAGCCAGACGGTCCTGGGGCTGTAGATCCCGTTCCTGAATTTCGCTGGAGTCAAGACCAGCGTGGGGATCTTCGTATCTGGCGCATGGATGGGTCCGAATTTTCTCGATTTCTTCTACTGCAGCTGCTGGTCCGGGTCGAGCTTCGAACAGGGTGGCAGAATCTGGCCGCAGCAACTACCTGATATGAACAGTGACTTGCAGAAGCTACACCGGCCGCTCCCAACCTCTGAATCATGAGCCGTTGGAGTTTCTGGAATCGTGGTCGAGTCTAATTCGCAGAGAAACCGACAGGGAAGCCGGATGAGGTCGGAGGAGATCGGGGGACCCGAGACGGTGCTGGCAGGTCGTAGCAGACTTGGGGAAGCAGCGTGGAGCAGTCGGAGGAGAAACTTGATAACTCTGTCCCACGAAACCTAAATGCAGTTCCGTTTCCTGATCCTTCAAGAGGACAGGACGTGGGAGAACTTTGATGAAGAAACCTCGGCTTGGTTCTACTAGGGTCCGCCGTGGCACAGCTTTCTTTCAGGTTCAGGTACTTGGTGGTAGTAACTCGGCAGCAGCTACCTGATACGAACAGTGACTTGTAGAAGCTATCCTGGCCGCTCCAGAGCTCTGAATCATGAGCCGCCAGAATTTATGGAACCGTGGTCGAGCCCTCTTCTCAGAAAAACTGGCGGGGAAGTTGTCTGATGTCGGTGAGGACGGGGAGACTCAGAAGAGTGGAGGTAGGTCGCTGCAGACTGTGGGAGGCAGGCCCGACCAACCGAGGGAAGAAAATGAGAACTCCGGCCTCCGGACGCCGAACGCAGTTCTGCTTCTTGATCCTGGTAGAGGACTGGAGGAAGAAGAACTTTACAGAAGGGCTCATAGTCTGAATCTTCCATCGTTTGTCGTGGTACAGCTTCAAGTCGGGTTCTGGTACTCTGCAGGGGGAGATCTGCGCAGCCGAGGGAGAATGGGCACCATGAACTGTAGCGACGTCGGAATGGGATGATTCCACCTCACCTGCGAAGTTGACTTGGAGATCTTTCCGACGATGTAGGCCACGTCCCCAGGAGCTGCGGGATGAAGTCGTGGACAGCACTGCAACCGGCGGCTATTCTGCAGGGCTTCAGCTGCACACAGTTTTGGAGAGAAAGGGTTGAAGGGGGAGGTTTCTTTGGTGGAAGGAGAGGGGAAATGGTTGCTTTGGTGGTGGGGAATGGTTGGGAGGTGGTAAGGGGAAGTGAGGGAGGAAGGAGGGGCGGAGCTAGCAGGGGGGGTGATTGCGCAAATGGCCAAGGTGTGGAGGTGGTGAGTTGGTGGGGGCGCAAATGGCTTGGAGGAATGGGGAGGGGCTTCTTCTTGATTTGGGTGAGATGGGTTAATGAGTGGTGTTAATGGTGGTCTAGGGAGATGGAGGGGTTGTCTAGGGGAGGGGAAAGATTCCTTGGGAGAGGGGAGTCTTCCTTGGGAAGGTGAAAGGGTGTATAGGGAATAGGAAGGGTTGCTTGGGAAGTGGGGGGAATTGAAGTGGAGTTAAGGGCTTTGGGAAGGTGAAGGGGTGGGAGGGTGATGTGGCAGCTGAGGTGGCAAGGTGAGGAGAGAGAGAATGGTGCGCAATCTGGAGAGAGAGGAGAGAGGAGAGAGAGAGGGGTTCGCCCCTTTTCGAGAGAGAGAGAGAGAGAGAGAGCTAGTGAGAGAGAGAGAGACCTAGAGAGGGGGGGCACAGTTCTTGTGGCAAGTTTTTTACTCAAATATTCATTAGCTTACAACTGAGGGATTGGGGTCCTACTTATAGGAAACCCACTTTTACATATAAGACCCTGACTTTTAACATACTAACAGATAACCAAGGAAGGGGGGGTGCGCCCATGGGCCTAGCCCAAAGAAATAGGCCCAATAGCAAGCACCATAGCCTAATGAGACTCGAACTTAAGAAAATGACTTAATAACCTAGGTACAAGACTCAAATAAAAGGCAAATTACATGAGTATAAAATGAAAATTACATCATAGGACTCGAAATATCGTGGTGAACAAGATGTAGCTTAGGCGGCGAGTATCGGGATCCTCGATCATATGAAATTGCTGGTGATGTCCTCATCAGTCTGATCCCGGTGGTAAAGGCAAGGCAGTGCGACTTCCCGATGGGGAGTAGCGCGGCAGCTCGCAGAAAGCCCAGCCTAATATACTACCCTCCCTGGAGGATGCTCGAGCCCGAGCTGACCGGAAAGTCCTCCACCAGATGAAGCGCTTCCCTGCCAGCATTACAATTTGGTAAGCCATCGCTTGGAGTAAAGAGCTAAGAGAAACTCTTGTCAAGATACTCCAAGAACCAGAAGCTTATGAAGCACATGTTGCGGAAATGAAGGCGGCCGCCTATGAAGCCTTCACAGCCACTGTATCCTTCACGGAGAAGGACATGCTGCTATCCCCTCCGTGCCATAACCGTCCTCTCTATATGAAGGGGAAGGTCAATTGACATGATGTGAACCAGATTCTGGTGGACACTGGTGCCACCGTTAACATCATGCCGCTCAAAACATTCAAGACTTTGTATCTGGCTCCACACCTCTAGAAGGTTCAAGCGGTCAAGATATCCGACTTCAACCAAGATACCGAGGATGTCCTCGATCGGGTGGATGTCGATCTGGTGCTTGATGAGTTCACCTCCAAGGTGACATTCTACATCATCGATGCCAAGACATCATACAAGGTGCTACTGGGCAGACCTTGGCTCCATGAAAATTGGGTCGTCCCGTCAACTCTCCACCAATGCATCAAGTATGCCAAGGACGCGGAACAACAAACAGTCCTCATAGACCTATCACCATTCACTCCAGCGGAATGCAATCTGGCCGACGCGGCACTCTACTTCAAGGGGATTAGTCCATACCCTATGGTCAAGAGCAAAAGCAATGGTTGGCTCTAAGTGGAAGATGATGATGATCTTGATCTCTTCTCCGTTGACGAGGAGAAGGCCAAGCTTCATCGGCTACGCCTCAGCTCCAAGTCAACCCTAGATCACCCCGAAAGGCACAAGATCGACTTTGAGGCCAATCTTATTAGTCGAGCTATTGGCAAGAGTATATGCTTGCCACCAGACTACATACAGTTTCCATGCGCATCCGAAGAACACAGAGTTGAGTCGCTGACGACATTTGTTGTCACCTTCAAGCGACAATGCAAAAATAAGAAGAAGGCTAATAGGGACAAACCCATTGTCTTCTATAAGGGAGACATGGTTCCTCAAGCCTCACCAGATGATGACTTTGGCTGGTCTAAACGAGCCGATGATACCCCTGCAGCAATCCAGGTACTGGATGACCTACCGCCGCATATTCGGGAAATGTGTCTGAAGTAACACATCCCCCAATGGCAAGGTTCCGCACGACGTGAATATTTTGACCAACTGTGGACTCCTTCCCAGGTCCGAGGGCAACCCTCATCCTTTCATAAGGATACCAGGGGACTTGGCTATAACCAGGACCCGGACTTTTGCGTTTACTATGCGGTCAACGTCATAGGCTTGACACAGCCGGTCGACGACTGGGCTAAAGTCGAGGCCAAATTTGACAGCTTCGGGGATGAGGAAGAAGAGATCCTGATCCCAATCCCCATCAGAGCCAGCGCTCTAGCCCAAACTATCGAGTAACCTTCCTCGCCTCCCTACAAAGACATCGGGGCAGGAGAAGGTCCTCCTGCCACCTAGCCGGCCGAAGGACTCAATTCAACAAACTCTCCTGACCAGGGGGAGATCTCTGATACTAGTTGTGAAGGATTGTCAGCTTTAGCAGGCAACTCCAGGGAAACCTCAGTAGCCCCAGTCGCTAACTACTAGCGAGAAGCTTGTGGCCCAGATCAATCCCTGATGGATGCCAGTGACAACCACTCTCTAGTCCCATCGGCGTCAACTAGTGGCTTCGAGAATCAGGAAATGCACGAAGCCGACACCGATGATGAGGATTTCATCGACTTCCAACCTGCTCCTCCCGAGTTGGAGGATGGCGGCTAGGCGACCGTTGATGAGCTTGTTCAAATCAACTTGGGTGAAGATGAAGCCCCCCAGCCCACATTCGTCCGCGCTTACCTCACCGAGGCAAAAAGGTGGGATTACAAGCAACTCTTGGTTGAGTATAAAGACTACTTTGCCTGGACATACATGGAGATGCCAGGGCTAGACCCCTCCATAGCGGAGCACGAGCTAGCTATTTCTCCCTTAGTCACTCCAGTCAAATAGACACAGCGGCGCATGTGCCATGAGCTAGAGCTCTAGGTTTCGACTGAAGTCAATAAAATGGCGGAGGTCGACTTCATCGAGCCGTGTATCTATTTGATTTGGCTCGCCAACATAGTCCCAATCAAGAAGAAAAGTGGTCAAGTCGGCATCTGCGTCGACTTTCAGGACCTCAACAAAGCCTGTCTGAAAGATGACTTCCCTGTTCCAATCACAAAAATAATGGTCGACATGACCACCGGACATGAGGCCTTATCTTTCATGGATGGGTCGTTCGGTTATAACCAAATATGGATGTCCCTCAAAAATAAAAATCACATAGCTTTTAGATCCCCCAAAGGGATTTTCAACTACAAGCGCATGCCCTTTGGTTTAAAGAATGCTGTCGCTACTTACCAAAGAGCCATGACCAAAATATTCGACGAGATGCTGCACAATATCGTCGAATGTTACATCGACGACCTCGCCATCAAGACTAAAAGATAGGAAGACCATTTGCGTGATTTACGCCAAGTCTTCGATCGTCTCTAGAAATACGGGCTCAAGATGAATCCCATGAAATGCGCCTTTGGCGTATCCAACGGCAAGTTCCTTGGCTTCGTCGTCCGATACCGAGGAATTGAGGTGGACCCCAGGAAGATCAAAGCGATCCGAGAGCTTCCACCACCCAGCAACCTCACTGAACTCAAGTCCTTTCAAGGAAGACTAACCTACATTCGGAGATTCATCTCCAATCTCTTCGGTCGATGCACGCCTTTCAGCAAGATGATGAAGAAAGACGCCCCCTTCATATGGGTCAGAATGCCACACCGCTTTTGAGCAAATCAAGGAGTACCTCCTCACTCCCCCAGTCCTGGGGGCACCAGTCAAGGTTAAACCCATTATATTCTACATCGCCGCCCTAGACGCTTCGCTAGGAGCTCTATTGGCTCAAATTATAAAGAAGGTAAAGAGAAGCCGCTCTATTACCTCATCTAGAAACTAATCGGTGCTGAGTACCGCTACTCCTCCATGGAGAAAGTTTGTTTGGCATTGGCATTCGCCGTCAAGAAGATGTAGCATTATCTCTTGTCCCATCGAGTCGAGCTCATATCCAAGCACAACCCCCTGAAGTACCACCTCAGACAGCCCATCCTCTCAGGCCAACTGGGAAAGTGGGCTCTCCTGCTAATGGAGTACGACATCACTTATGTCCCCAGAAAGGCAATCAAGGGATAGAGCATGGCTGAATTATTGGTAGCTCATCCAGTACCAGACAACTCACCCTTAAACACGGAGCTCCCTGACGAGGAGTCCCTTGCTGTCCAATCACAACATTCGATTGAACAGAGCGGAGATGTCTTGCATTACTGGCATCAAGACGCTCTCACAGCCAGTGCACCTTGCTGGGAGCTCTACTTCGATGGTGCTTCTTGAGGGATTACCCGGAGCAACCAGGATCCAACCACCATGGCTGGTGCCGATATTGTTTTCTTGACTCCTCAGGGTGGAGTTTTGTACAACCGATGTGCTCTCATGAAAACCCTGACCAGCAACGAGGCCGAATATGAAGCTCTACTCATTGGGCTTCAGATGGCTCTCAATATGGGCATCAATTGCCTCAAAGCCTACGGAGACTCCCAACTAATAGTTTGGCAAGTCCTCGGCATCTATGACGTGCGGAAGCCAGAGCTGGTTCCATACCACGCCACCATCACCAGATTGACCCAGAAGTTCTATTTCTTTGAAATAGATCATATTCCCAGAAGCAGCAATGCCCAGGCAAACGCCCTGGCAAAGTTGACTGCGGCTATCAAGCTCCCGCCCAAGGGAGAGGTTGATGTTGCATTCCAATGGTTTTGATGATGTCTCACACTATAAATCAATCTTCTATCTCTAGATTAATGTTGTTTCATCATGTGAGTGAGTACAGTTCATTTGGTTGTCAGATAAGCATGCTATCATGATTTTATCTACACTCTGCTTAGCTAGTATTGATAGCAGTGGGTCGACCCGCCCCTTCTGATGAGTCGACTCATCTGTTCATTGGCATAACTCCTTCAAGTCTATTCACTCTGTCTGCACAGTCTTCACACCAGTGCGTCAACTCAGTGTGCTGATGCGTAGACTCTTCTGTTCAGGTTCTTCATTTGATTAAGTCTATACATCATCAGTTGAACGTAATAGTAATAAGTTGCAGCGTCAACTCATTGGGCTGCAGCGTCAACTCAGCATGTTAAACACTGTGTTAAAAGCCTAAGTCTATACACTCGTTTCTGAGACTTTCAACTCTGTACACTGCTTGAGCCTCACCAAGTATGTACATCGCTTCAAGCGATTCTAGTCTAAACAGTTGGCCTTCAGACTAGCAAGTCTATACATCGTCTCGTGCTTGCAAAGTCTGAACAGTGTTCGTTGTCAAGACTTCTTGAAGTCTGTACATCGGACTGCTTATTGTGAAGTCTACACATTGGCTCGCTTATTTTTACAAAGTATGCTCTTTAGACTGTGGCAAAGTCTATACATCGCATAGTCTGCACATTGCCTTCAGCCCAAGTGCTCAAAGCAAAGTCTATACAACGCCAACCCAACACATTGAACAGCTCTCCATGTCTATACACTAGACTTCATTTCTCTAAGGTCTATTCATTGCTGTTTGAATTGCAAGTCCATACACTGGAAACTCCTCATTTGATTGAGTCTGTACATTGAGCTCAACATTAACACTAAGTCTATACACTTCTTTCCTGTTGCTGAAGGGAGCAGGGTCGACGCCTGAAGCTTAGAGCGTCCACGCATCAGTAGACGAAGCTTTCTCGATTTCTTCTATTGCGTTAACGCCACAAGCAAGCAGCGTCGATGCAGCAGTTAAAGTAGCAGAGACTCTTACAAGCGATGAAGCCCTTCACGAAATCTACCACTGCGTCAATTCCATCAACAAGAAGCGTCGACGCAGCGAAGTAAGAGATGCCAGTATAGAAATGTACACGTTCGTGCGTCAACGCCACCAACTGGCAGCGTCGACGCAGCAGTCCAAGAAAGGAACGACTCACCTCTGGCTGCCTACAAAGCGTCAACGCAGCAGTGGAGCGGCGTCGATGCAGCACGCCCATCTGATAAAGACTTGATCACTGAATCATCGATGCGTCAACGCCACGGGCTGATGGAGTCGACGCAGCGGTTAAAAAGGTTGAAGATCTATGATGGGTGCGTCAACTCTTTGGAGCAAGTGAGTTGATGCCATCTACCTCCAGTTGCTGAGCGTACTGGTGCTGGGCACGTGATCCGAGGATAAGGAAAATGCCCAGATGAGGACACGTGGTCTGACAGTCTACTGGATGCTGCCACATGGTCCGAATTCTTAGGGCAGGAACTGTGGAAGCCACACGCGCCCTGCTGCTGCTCCAGGTATAAAATGAAGCCTTCGTCTTCAGATGAAGGTTGATCGAAGAAGAAGCCTGAAGAGCATATACGTCTTTCGATCCAGAAAAGGAAAGAAAAGTGCAGAGAGAAAGAAAGAGAAAGGAAAAGAGCGGAGAGTTCAATATCTGAGAGGAGTTTGGTCGAGAGAGAGAGAGAGTGTGTGCTGATTGATGAATTGCTTCATTTGAAGCTACATTTGTATTGGGTTTCAGAACCGATTCCTTCTCATTGTTTTTTCGTTTTCCACTTTGCTTTCATTTATTTTTTGTCCTTCTATTCTGATCTGAATTGTTGTCCCTCCGGTGTGTGGAGGAAGGGAGTATCACTCCTGTTTCCCTCTGTGTTGCAGAGGAAGAGAGATCGGTGATCTCTGGTGGTGTTAGTGACTGGTTGTCATTAACAGTTTCCCTCCGGTGTGTGGAGGAAGGGAGAGGTTTCTCCGGTCGTGTTCTAGTTGGGAGCTAGAACAGGTTTCAAGTTCTGTGGGTAGCAGAACTTGGTTAAGGGCTTTGTCTCCCTTGGTGTTCAAGCTGTGTGGCAGCGTGTTGTTCGCAGACTGAGTCTGCATTGATCTAGCATCGTCTAGTGGAATCCTCACTCTAGTTGGGGTGAGGGGTGGATGTAGATTGCGGACTGCAATCGAACCACCTAAAAACCGAGTGCCTTCTCTGTGGTTTGCGATTGTTCTCTACGCTCTTCATCTGCTCGGCTCTTTGCTTCCATGTGATTCGCTCTTCATTCTCATTTACATCCCTCTGTGTACGGTTTAAGGAGGTGCGTTAGCAGTAGAAAATTTATTCCGCTTAAGTTTCTACAAATTGGGAGTGATCTATTCATCCCCCCCTTCTATATCACTCTTGCTGCGCTATCAATTGGTATCAGAGCAGGTTTACGCCATGTGGACGAACGGTCAAGGAAATGGTGGTGGTCCTAGAACCTTCATGGCCGAAGGTCAATCCATTAGTCGCCCTCCTTATTTCGATGGTAGTAACTATCTGTTTTGGAAGAACAGGATGGAAGTGTTCATCAGAGCTCAGAGTCATAAATTGTGGAGAGTAATCACGATGGGGCCATATGAGCTGCCACCAAACGAGGATGCTTGGACAGATGATCATGTGAAGCTCTCGTCACTCAACTGGACGGCGTTGAACATAATCCAGTGTGCTATTCATCCAGAGGAATATGCTCGTATATCTGCATACAGAACTGCCAAGCGAATGTGGGATGAGCTACAATTGATCTATGAAGGTACAGCTCAAGTGAAAGCCTCGATGGTAAACCTCTACACTTCTAAGTATGAAATGTTTAAGATGAATGTAGATGAGAATATAACCGAAATGTATGCCAGGTTATCCTTGATCACTAACACTCTTAAAGGGCTAGGGAAGGATCTTGTTGAGGTAGATATAGTCAGGAAAATCCTTAGATCTTTATCCCCAGCATGGCACACTAAGGCTATTGTGATTGAGGAGTCAAAAGATTTGACTGTCTTAACTGTGAATGAACTCATAGGATCCCTGATGACCTATGAGATGAATTTCCAAGGAAGTGGAGAAGGAAGTGAGAGGAAGGGTAAAAATGTAGCCCTAAGAGCTTCCCGCAAAA